>JAMXDD010000004.1:19388720-19988720 GCA_024733475.1 Syzygium grande
GATCGCTGCCGTTCGTCGCTTGTAACGCAAAACCAAAGCCGCCACGAGCGAGCTCGCGTCGTCGCTGTCGTTCTCATGTTAACGCCATCGTTAAATGAATAAGTTAAACCCTAATCCCTCGTTTAGTTGTTAAACTTGCTTAGGGTAGTTTAGTTTAAGTTTATGGCTAGATAAGTGGAATTATGCGATAGGTTATCCAAAAGTTCGATAAGCTATGATTATTTGTGTGATAGGCTATTGTTGTGTTTGTGATAAGTTATCGCTATTTTTACGATAAGTTATCTATTATTTTATTATTACCATTTATTTTATTACATAAATTAATTTTCGGAATTAAATAATAATATTTTATTCAAAAAATATATTTATTAATAAAATATTTGATTTCCAAAAATTAAATATTAATATTTTCAAATGATTTTTAATATTCAATTGTGATTGTTTATTGCACAAATTGTGATGCCAATATTGGATTTCACCGTATAAGTTGGCGTATGTGGAAAATGATTTGAATGATTATGATTCGAGAAAATATTTTAAATCTTTGAAAATAAATTATTTTTGGATATTAGTAAATAATTAATTTTTTAATTTATTTATTATTGTTTCGAAAAATTATTTAATCTCAAATTATGATTTCTAGCTTGAATGGTGATGATTATGCCGTGAATCGTCGTATTAATTTGATTATATGACAAATTGTTTTGAATGAGAGTTTCTAAGGAAAAATTTATGAGATTTTTGGAATTAAGCTATTTTTATTTTTATGCCAAGAAATGATAGTGATGCTTTGTGGTTAATAAACATATTTGGCATCGAAGCTTGCAAGACTTGATTGATTGTTTGCATGTATGACCACTTGGTTTGTTATGCGGCATTATGTGAGCACTATTCATGGACGCATGGGTTAATTGAAAAGATAATAATTGGCCGGAATGCTTGTGTGCTTGTGTGATCACACGTCGGAGCCGTCTTGCTGTAGATCGCTTGATGATGCCCGATTTATTGAGGTCTGCTGCAGATCACGCTTGATTTTATCAGATGCCTAGAGATTATCTGGATAGCCGATACTCCGAATGCCGAATCACGACCCAATGGCGGATTCGATGCTTCTTATGAGATACCATTTTACTGTAAATCGTTTGATGTTGCTGTTTTGGAATGCCGTCTTACTATAGATCGTTTGACGTAGCCGTGCTTGATGGGGCGGGACAGAACCCGGTTATGCCGAAAGACTGCCATCTTGTTGTAGATCACTTGATATGTAGTGGCCTCGAGGGGGCGTAATAACTGGAATACGTGTGATGCATATTGCCTGATTATTTGATAGAAACTGCTAGTTATGGTATGGGACATGCCCAAGTGGATTTCGTCTTATAATTGAGACACGTGCGCCTGTGATACATTGATGCATGGGAAATCTCATTAAATGCTTAGAGTATGTGATATGTTCATTTCATCAATGAGTGTACCAAGACAAGATAAGGATGCCTGTGATTGTTTAATGATGTTGTTGTTGATACTATATTGCCTGATTAGGGACCCCCGAGGCAAGTTGGCCTCCTAAGCGGGGCTTAGGCCATTAACTTATTGAGATTTTATCTTATTTGTTGTTGTTAAACCTTTTTCAGGACCTTAGCATATCGTTGCTCCCTATGAGGTTTGGAGTACTACAGTTTTTGGTTGTTCCTTGAGGGTTAGGCCTGGAAGTTGATTTTTTGGATAAAGTAGCTTAACCCTAGCCTTTATCTTTTGCTGGCTTTTTGTGGAAACGCCCGAAGTGGGCTTGTAAGTATGCTGTCAAAGTTAATCGATTATATAAAAAAAATTGGCTTTTGTTATGATTGGTTTTCCTCTGCTATCCCTGATTTGATTATTGTTTGGGGTTTGTTGTGCTGGTTATCGTTTTCGCTTGCGTAATTCAAAGATGAAAAGAAAAGGGTCGGCGATGAGTCTTGGGTCGTCGTGTCATAATGACCATAGCGGGATATTGCGTGTCTGTAGGGTTCAGGGCATGACAATATGAGTATGGGAGTTTACAAAATCAACGTGGACTACATACACTAAGTTCTATGGGGGCCAGCCTTCTCAAGTGCTGTCGAAGGGAGGTGTCACGTATCTATTATCTTTTGTGGATGATTTTTCTTAAGCTTTGCGTTTGCCTGGTTACAAATAGAAGCGAGTTGCTTAGTCAATCAAAGTCACGGATGGTAATGATCAAAAAATAGAGAAATAGGAATATCATGGACCTAAGAATTAATAGAGGATTCGAGTTCTCTTTTGTGGAGCTTAACCAGAATTTAGGTGTAGTGAAACACCATGTTAATGTTGTGCCGCCACATATGAGTAGAGTCGCACGACCAATAAAAGAAATCATATGCAGGAAAGCTTACTCTTTATTCTCCAATGCTAAATTATACAAGGATTTCATGGCCGTAGCATGGTCTATTGTTTTTAAAAAATCACCACCACTAGCAGATTGTAATAAGATATTGAGAATACATGGTCATGAAAACTTGTTAATTACAACGTACTAAGAATGTTTGGTTACCCTCCTTATACTCATGCGATTGATGGCACTAAAGCCGAAGGTTAGGAGGTGCATATTCCTAGACTATGCATGAAGGGTGCAGGAATATAGGTTATGCACAAATAAAAATTTACCTGCTTTTATGATTAGCAAAGATGTTAGCTTTGACGAGTCTACTCTATTTCATAAGAGGAGCGAGGGGTCAATTGTAGAGAGAGATTTGGACACTGCTTGTAAACAGGTTGAGCTTTAGGAAGAACCCATAGATGACGACAGTCAATGAGATGTGACAGTTTGTACAAAGTTGCGACATTCCATATTAGCTAATAGATGTTTGAGGCAAAACTTAGTGTCAAGTTTCGTGGTGGTCAACAAAGGTGGATTAGGTGAACCGATAGTTGAATGCAGTATTGAGATGGATGATAAGGGGGCAACAAAGTGTTGGAAACATGGGATAAATTGAATGGTGAATAAATGAGAAATTGATGATCAAAGAACATCCTTGAGTTGGAAGTGGGAAGTGAAAAAACACTAGTCCCACATTGGAAAAGAAAGAAGGCTATGGAGTGCTTTATATATAGTTACATTCATTTGAAGTGGTAACTATCATAGTACAAACATTATGGCTCGCGCACAGGCGTAAGGGGGGGTGCAAATCCGACACTCGACAAGCTGAAACTTGGGCTCGAGTACACATCCCGCGTACACAATTGCAAGACCGAAAAGTGGGCCTCGCGACGAGCCCAATTTTGCCTTCTGACTTATTTTTCAACTCAAGCTGTTACAAATTTTAATTTGTAACGTATGATTAATAGCAGGTTAATTGTTTACATAATTAATTTTATAACGTCAAAGCTATTACGGAATTAATTTTATAATAGCATATTTAATCAGCCGTTATTCCCGATGTGTATTAATTTTATAACTGCTGAAACGCTCCCCCCTCCTGACCTTGAAAATAGATGCCTTCCCATACTAGTTTAAAAAATCATCAAATTATTCATCTCTTTCAATTCTCTGCATTTGCACTGTTTTTTTTATAGTGTTCAGTCCCGATATGTTCAAGTTTGCCGAAAGCTTTGAAGAGTCGATTTCTTCTTAGCTATCAACCATTATATCCTGGGAGATAGACGTTCACGAAACCTCATACGCATGATGAAGGGAACGAATCTGTTTTTAGGAAACTATATCGAACACAGGCCTCGATATCTATTTGTATCGATTCCAATTCTGTTATTGTAATTTCATTTCTTTACAATTCTGTATTGTTCGCAATATTTATACTAATGCCAATTTGAATTTCGAAACAATCTTAAAACAAATTCATGCTTTTTCAAATGGCTACTGTAAACAAAGTTGTGGACGTGGCTGCTAACAGCATCGCCAAAGACTCTGCCTATGCCTCAGCTGTCCAATTGCCTGGCTCATCCTCTGCTCCTTCTGCGGTTTCTATCCACCATAGTGAGAAACCTAAGAAGTTCAACGGATTGAACTTTAAAAGGTGGTAGCAAAAGATGTTGTTTTATTTAACAATGTTAAATCTTGCAAGATTCTTGACTAAGGAAGCTCCTAAGTTATCTGATGGAGAGACGGATAAGCAAGCCTTCAACACCGTTGAAGCCTAGAAGCACTCTGACTTCCTGTGTAGGAACTATGTCATGAATGGTTTACATGATTCATTCTACAATGTCTATTGTGTAATAAAGACGGCAAAGGAGTTATGGGAAGCCCTCGACTAGAAATATAAAACAGAGGATGCCGGAACAAAGAAATTTGTTGTTGGTCGATTCCTTGATTATAAAATGGTAGATTTTAAGACTTTGATAAGTCAAGTGCAAAAAATTCAAGTGATCTTGCATGAAATTCAGGCTGAAGGAATGAACTTGAGTGAAACCTTCCAAGTGGCTGCTATTATTGAAAAGCTATCTCTTGGGTGGAAGGATTTTAAAAACTATCTCAAACATAAGCGAAAGGAAATGAACCTGGAAGAGCTGATTGTTAGACTTCGAATCGAAGAAGACAATAGAGGATCTGAATGCAAAGGGTTCAATCCTACTATAGTTAAGGCAAATGTTGTGGAGCTTAGGCAAGGCCACAAGAACAAGAAGATTGCCAAGACAAAGTTGGGACCAAAAGGAAGAGTTTCCAAGAACAAGTTTCAAGAAAAATGCTTCAACTATGGCAAAATGGGGCATAGATTTGTGGATTGCAAACTTCCAAAGAAGAAGAATTATGAGACAAATATGGTGAGTGGCATCACTCAAGACATGTTAAGCATAAACCTTTCTGCAATAATTTCTAAAATAAACTTAGTTGAGTCCAATCCGAAGGAATGGTGGATTGATACTGGTGCCACTAGGCACCTATGCTCTAATAAAGACCTATTCACAAATCTTGAACCAATTAATGGGGAAAAGGTTTTTATGGGAAACTCTGCCTCTTCTGCTGTCAAAGGCTAAGGGAAGGTACTACTGAAGATGACATCTAGAAAAGAGCTGACTCTGAATAATGTCCTATATGTGCTAGAAATTCGAAAGAACCTGGTCTCTGGGTCTTTGTTTAACAAGCATGGATTTCGTATGGTGTTTGAGTCAAACAAAGTTATTTTGTCTAAATCTGGAATGTATGTGGGGAAGGGATATGAATCTGATGAGCTTTTTAAGCTCAATGTAATAATAATTATCAAAAAAGATAATAAGTCTTCCGTTTATTTGCTTAAGTCTTCCAATTTATGGCATGGTAGACTATGACATGTTAATTATGATATATTGTATAGATTAATTAACTTGAAACATATACCTTCATTCCAAATTGATTCAAAACATAAATGTGAAATTTGTGTTGAGGCAAAATTAACGAGATCATCATTTCCAACAATTGAAAGAAACATCAAACCCCTTGAATTAATTCATAGTGATGTTTGCGAATTGAAATTCATACAAACGAGAGGTGGTAATAAATATTTTATTACCTTTATCGATGATAACACTAAATACTACTATATGTATTTGCTTAAAAGCAAAGATGAAGCCTTAGAGAAATTTATTCTATATAAGAATGAAGTTGAAAATCAACTTAATAAGAAAATTAAAAAATTGAGAAGTGATAGAGGTGGTGAGTATGAAGTATCAATTGGTGAATTCTATGTACAACATGGAACTATACATGAAATAACTGCACCTTACTCTCCTCAATCAAATGGTATTGCTAAACGTAAAAATCGCACATTGAAAGAAATGATGAACATGATATTACTAAATTCAAGTTTGCCTCAAAATATGTGGGGAGAAGTTATATTGTCAAGCAATTACCTTTTAAATAAGGTGCCTCGAAAGAAAGAGGATAAAACCCCTTATGAGTTATGGAAAGGTAGGAGACCAATCTACAAACACTTATGAGTGTGGGGGTGTCTTGCAAAAGTGGTGGTTCCAACACCAAAGAAGACAAAGATATGTCCTAAA
Organism: Syzygium grande; assembly: GCA_024733475.1. NCBI lineage: Eukaryota > Viridiplantae > Streptophyta > Magnoliopsida > Myrtales > Myrtaceae > Syzygium > Syzygium grande. The sequence goes on from JAMXDD010000004.1 coordinate 19,394,712, forward strand.
ACGGTGGACTATATCTTTATAGGCTATACACATAACAGTAATGCATATCGATTTCTTGTACTTGAATCTAAAATTCCAAATATACACAAGAATACGATCATGGAATTTAGGAATGCATCATTCTTTGAAAATATATTTCCTTGTAAATCCAATGATGGATCAAGTTCATCTACACAAGAGAATGAAACTATGAATGAAGAAAGTTATATTTGGCTCATGAAATTCATGATTCAGATCACGAACTAGAACCAAGACATAGCAAAGAGCAAGAGTGGAAAAATCTTTTGAAAATGATTTTCTAACTTATTTGTTAGAAAAGGAACCATTAAATTATGTAGAAGCTGTGAATTCTTCTGAGAAACCTCTATGGAAAGAAGCAATAAAAGGTGAAGTTGATTCTATTTTGCAGAATCATACTTGAAAGCTAGTAAATTCTTCCTCCTGGTTGTAAGCCTTTAAAGTTCAAATGGATTTTTAAAAAGAAAATGAAAGCAGATGGCTCCATTGATAAGTATAAAGCCAAGACTTGTGATCAAAGGATACAAATAATGAGAAGGCTTAGATTACTTTGATACTTATTCTCCTGTGATGAGAATAACCTCCATAGGATGATACTTGCAATTGCAGCATTGTGAAATCTAGAAGCACATCAAATGGATTTAAAATAGCTTTCCTAAATGGTGATTTGGATGAAGAAATCTACATGAAACAACCTTAGAGTTTTATAGTTTCAGGACAAGAAAGGAAAGTCTGTAAATTTATGAAATCATTGTATGGTCTAAAACAAGCACCAAAGTAATAGCATAAAAAGTTTGATAATGCAATGATTACCAATGGATTTAAAATCAATGAATGTGATAAATGTGTTTACATTAAAGAGACAATAAATCGCAATGTCATTTTGTGTCTTTATGTAGGTGACATGCTAATTGTTGGTAGTGATGACAAAATAATCAAATCTACCAAATATATGTTGAATTCAAGATTTGACATGAAAAATATGGGACCTACTAATATGATTTTAGGAATTAAAATCATAAGAACGTCAGAAGGTCTTATTTTAAACTAGTCACACTATGTGGACAAGATTCTTGAAAAATTCAACATGAATGATTCTAGTATTGCTAGAAAACCATTAGACAATAGTCTTCATCCCTTCAAGAATAGAGGAGAGGGTATTTCTCAAGTAGAGTACTCTAGAGTTGTTGGAAGTCTAATATACTTAATGAGTTGTACTAGATCAGACATTGCCTATACGATTAGTAAATTGAGTAAATATACGAGCAATCTGAGTGCTGACCATTAGAAAGCAGTAGTGAGAGTATTTAGGTACTTAGGATATACTCGGAATTATGGCCTGCATTATATCGGATACCCAGCGTTCTAAAAGGATATAGTAATGTGAACTAGATATATGATATAAAAGACTCAAAATCTACTAGTGGATATGTATTCACACTTGCAGGAGCAGCCTTATCTTGGAAATCCTATAAACAAACTGTTATAGTCAGATCCACAATGGAATATGAATTTATAGCTTTAGATAAATGTGGTGAAGAGACTGAATGGCTACGTCATTTCTTAGAGGATATTCCAAACTGGCCAAAACCTGTGGCACCAATAAGTATACATTATGATAGTCAATCTGCGATTGGAAGAGCATAGAGTAATATGTATAATGGTAAGTCTAGACATGTACGTTATAGACATAATACCATTAGATAACTACTCTTAATAGGAATTATCTCTATTGACTACGTAAAGTCAAGGGAAAATATTGCAGATCCGCTAACCAAAGGGTTAAACAGAGTGTTAGTTGAAAAATCGACAAGAGAAATGGGACTGAATCTCATGAAAGAATAAGTTGGTATAAAGGAAACCTAACCTAGTTAGTTGGAGATTCTAAGATCTAGGTTCAAAGGGACAGCCTACTTATATAAACTTAGTGATGTCACTATGGCGGTTATCCCTAAAATCATTCCTATATAAAATATCAGTGATATTGTAAAGAAAAGGACAACAATTTTGCTTTAATAATTCTTAAGTGGAGTAAACAAATTACTCAAAAAAATTAAGTAATCACCTATGTGAGAGAGAAGTGAGGCTGCTTCAAAGGAAAATTATTTAAGGGCTCAATTCTTTAGAAACTCTTATAGAGTCAGGTTGATGTTCATGGCCAAAACTAACATAATTATGAGAACTGAACAAATATTTAGATGATTCCTATGTGAAGTGTATGGTTCATTTACACGAGAAAGTTGGACATTTCAAGGACATCATGTCTACTGGACAACTAGTAAAGTAAATATACTTTCACAAGGGAAGGTTCAAAAGGTAACACCTACCTATCCTCTACAGGTTTCAATTGATGAACACTATCACAGAGTCAAAACTAAAACAATTTTCATTCATGTAGGAGATTGTTGGAAATATGGAATAAATTGATGGGTAAATGAATGAGAAATTGATGCTCAAAAAACACCCTTGAGTTGAAAGTGGGAAGTAGAAAAACATTAGTTTCACATTGAAAAAAAAAAGCTATGGAGTGTTTTCTATATAGTTACATTAATTTGAAGTGGTAACTATCATAGCACAAACACTATACCTTACGCGCAGGCGCTAGGGGGTGCAAATCCGACGCCCGACAAGTTGAAACTTAAGTGCGAGCGCATGTCCCGTGTAAGTGATTGCAAGACCGAAAAGTGGGCCTCGTGACGAGCCCAATTTTACCTTCTGACTTATTTTTCAGCTCAAGCTATTACAAATTTTAATTTGCAACGTATAATTAATAGCAGGTTAATTGTGTTGTTACAGAATTAATTTTCTAACGGCAAAGCTGTTATAGAATTAATTTTATAACGGCATATTTAATCAGCAGTTATTCCCGATGCGTATTAATTTTATAATGGTAGATTCAATCAGCTGTCATTATTCTCGAAACACTCACCCCGACCTTGAAAATAGATGCCTTCCCATTCTAGTTTACAAAATCATTGAATTATTCCTCTCTTTCAATTCTCTGCATTCTGCACTGTTTTTCGATAGTGTTTGGTTTTGATTTGTTCAAGTTCGCCGAAAGCTTTGAAGTGCCGATTTCTTCTTAGCTGTCCACCATTGTATTATGAGAGACAGACGTTCACGAAACCTCATACGCGTGCTGGAGAGAACGAATCTGTTTTAAGAAAACTGTGTCGAATACAGGCCTCGGTATTCATTTGTATCGATTCCAATTTTGTTATTGTAATTTATTTCTTTACAATTCTGTATTGTTCGTAATATTTATATTAATGCCAATTTGAATTTCGAAACATAAAGACCGCAACTAGTATGGAGATGCAAAGAGAAAAGATTGCTGGGATGTTATGAGTGACTAAGTAGAGTTACGTCGAGAAAGTGTTGAAGCACTTCAACGCAATTTGTGAAAATTATCTAGATTGTCATGACGCATTAGCATAGAAATTGAGCGTTTGTTCTGTCCTTTCGATAGCGGTACAATCAGTTGGTGCAGTATCATGCCTGATTTTTCATCTGTTTTTGGGAGAATGCATGCTGCTAATCCACGTCTACTTTCTGATTTTGTGAAATGGATCCTCTCTGTTTTTCTTTTGGTGGGGGGAAGACTACTGACTTTGAATTGTGTTCTAAAGTATGTAGTTAAGGTAGCAGGGCAGTTTGGATGTTTAGACCCGAGTCATACAAGGAACCTAAAAAATGGTTGATCTCCAAGTGGTTGTGCCTTTACTTTTATCAATTGTGTCGTGAGTGACATGGTTGTTTCGTTGACGAGTGTGGCCACGAATATAGTTATAGCAGAAGTGGAAAAGAGGTGTGGTCAAGTAATTTGTTTGTTGCTCCGACGAAGTCCCGGCAGAACTTGGGCTTACTAGAAGCCTGTGGTCGTTGAACGGCCAACAGAGGGGGTTTGGAGAGTGACAATACAAAGTGTGAACGGAAATTGTGACTTGGCTGCAAACTGAAGACAAGGTACAAAGTTGTTGAATATGTCTGAAGTTTTTGCCATAGACTCGAGCGAGGATTCAAGCCCAGAAATGGATAGGCCCAAGGAGGAGTTTGGCAATGCGTTTGAGGGAGCAGAAGATGAAATCAGAAATATAACGGGTGCCTGGCATAGATGGACCACTTGGCTGGGTGCCTAACGCAGTGGCCAAGCCACTAGCTGGGGCAACGGCCGAGCACCAAGCACCCGAAGAAAAGCGACACTGTGAACCCTTAGAAAACACAGGATACAAGTTTGTATATGACTAGTTAAGGTATTACACATAGATTCTCTTAAGGATGTTTCTAGGTTACTCTCTGAAAGTTTTGAAAATAAGATAGGAGAGATCGTGTGAAACACTGGGTAAAGATTGTTTGGGTGTAATTGAGGGTTTGGTGTTAAAAGAAACGTATTTATAAGCCTGTAATCTCCTTATTCAAAGTAGGTTTGTTATTGCCTATCTGTGTGAATGTATAGATCTCAGGAGTGACTCACATAAATCCCACATTGTTGTTTTCTCAATTTCTCATTTCTTGCTTTATGCATCACATGATTGTGGCCAATTGCACTGTCCTTTTCCGTAGCATTTTATAAATTGATAAAATTCTAAGTTAAATAGTTCGAAACGGAGTTGTATTAGTGATTTGAAGTTACATGATTTGTCTATGGATATGTCACATCAATAAATCACATTAAGTCATCGGTACTTTGGTCACTTATGATGTTCATTAGTGCTAAATAATGGTTCATTTCGTTTGCTTTTGTCTGACATTATATACATGTATTGGTGTGCGTCTTGATTTCGAAGACGACATTAGATGATTGCCACGGACATGTACAAGTCATCTTGCAAATGGTTGACGGCCAGAAAGTAATGTTTTCAGGTTTAATTCCCTATTGTATGTTCGGCAACTTATTAGTGTCTTCCACATAAGCATTTTACCTTAAAAGGACCAATAGGCACGATAAGGATCCGTGTCATGTAGATCGAGCACGGGACCATCTATAACATCCGTCAAAATAGAAAATACTTCTCAATTTCAATCACACGCAAAAATTTCACATGGATAAGTTCGATTTCCCTATCTTTTTTTCTGTTTTCTTTTTCTTTTTCACCCCTTTTTTAACACAATATTTGAGTGGGTCCACTCAACTTTCGATTCCAGCCCCAAAGCTTTCCGATTTATGATAGTAACATTAATTGCCGTAACGTTTTGGTAAGAAAGAGTCAATAAGACAACTCGGGAGGAGAAGTGTCCCTATATATAAATGCTCCCCAGCTGCTCCGAAACTTCACGGTTGACTGCTGGATGGGTAATTCATATCCATGTCTCTTGTACGTCCAATAGTTCTGAACTAGCTTTATCTTGCCCTAACATAAAAGAACAAATTGATTCGCACATCTTGTGGTTCCAATTCTTTTGGGGATTGTGGTTTTCAAGTTCCAGATCAGAGAATTATACGGCTCAAGAACATGTCGATCTGATCAGCAATTTGCCACTGGACATTCTCCAAAGAATCAACTCCTTCGTGCCTCTGAAAGAGGCAGTGAGGACAAGCCTCCTCTCCACACAATGGAGGTCTCTCTGGTTGCCCACCATGGGGAATCACTTTGCTGCAGACGGCCCGACTGCTGCTGTCAACGCAGTTAAAGATTCGTTAGAAGCTGTCGGCGTGCTTCTGGGATCTTACAACGGCCTGGATGTGCGCAAGCTGTGTTTCTGGTTCCCCGAGGGTGACGTGACCGTCGTTGCCACGAAGGGAGTTGACAAAGTGCTTGATCTCAATTTCTCACACAGCCCAAAGGATGATCTTAATAAAAATTTTATCAATAAAAAAATATTTTACTGATCATGGCCGGCGAGCAAGCCATGGCCAAGAAAGAGGAAAAGAAAAAAAGAAAAGAAGAAAAAAGAAAGAAATATTAAAATATTTAAAAATATTATTAATAAAAAAATTTTGTGGTGTTACCAAACGCATTTATGTTTTTTTTCTATTCTATGGATGGAATTTTGGGCCGTCAACAAATATATATATTTTTTGCTATGGCTTGAGAAGTGAAGCTCACCGTTGGTTAGCGAGGACGGCCGCACGAGCTCGGCCAAGCAAAGGGGGCTTGGCCGAGTGCTCCTTCCCCTCTCTCTTTCTCACGAGTTTCGCTCTAGCATTTTGAATTTCTAATTGCCAGTCTCGAATTGTGAGGCATAAGCTTGTATTTATAATGTAATTGACTTAGTTTAATTGGTCATGGCTATCGACCAGGCCATGGCAAAAAAAAATAAAAATGTATATTTTTAATAAAAATATTTTAATAAAAAAAATATTTTACAAGCCATGGCCAACGATCAGGCCATGACCAAAAAAAGGAAAAAAATATATTTTTAATATAATATTATTAATAAAAAATATTTTATGAATAAAAAATATTTTAGGCCATGGCCAAAAAAAAAAAAAATATTTTAATAAAAAATGATAGAATAAAAAATATTTTACCGGCCATGGCCCAAAAAAATAAAAATGTATATTTTTTATTAAAATATTTTAATAAAAAATATTATTAATAAAAAAATATTTTACCGACCATGGCCGGCAACCAGGCCATAGCCAAAAAAATAAAAATATACATTTTTAATAAAAAAATATTATTAATAAAAAAATATTTTACCGGTCATGGGTGATGACCAGGCCATAGCCTAGAATAGAATCAAAATTCCGAGTTTGGCCAAGCAAAAGGGGCTTGGCCACGTGCTCCTTCCCCTCTCTCTTTCTCACGGGTTTCGCTCTAGCATTCTGAATTTCTAATTGCCAGTCTCGAATTGTGAGGCATAAGCTTGTATTTATAATGTAATTGACTTAGTTTAATTGGTCGGGCTTCATCTTTGGCCTTTCTGGATTGACGTGCTGAATTAACCTAAGGCCTCTCCTTAACTAGACTTTTGATGGGCTGAAACTTGATTGAGTTTGGCTCAATTTGGCATGTTCTCCTTGATGATTTTCGGCCAGCCCTTACTGTGCATAGGCTTGGTCGAATTCCTCTTCTTGTGAGCTTAATTGATGACATGCTTGATCCCTTTAGGGCATATTCTGATTAAATTCAAAGCTTTTTAACTTTATGAGCGAAACCCAATTCAATTAAAGCTCAATATCCCTTATTTCTGGGCATGAAATTTCAGCTACTTCTTCCGCTAGCATGGCTGAATTCCTGCTAAGTGTTGGCTCCGATCCATGCAATCAATTCAGGTCCATTCATTACCAATCCGATGCAAATCCATTTAATGAAAATTATGTTCTTTTTTTTTTGGTAAGGATGAAAATTATATTCTATGCAACTTAATTACATTATTTTTGTTTAAGGGCCAAAAATTACTCCTTAATTTTCCATGTAATGAAGCATAAAAAATTAGCAAATATTTAGGTGTCAACAACTGCTCCTTTTTAAAGGTGAGCTCACAGAGGTTGCATTCAAAGACGAAGTGATGCCTAATTTTTTACAATGCTGATGCAATGAATGTTTTTTGTCGGGATTACGAGTCCCACTTTTAAGTGCAATATGTCATGATGCATTCTAGCACACATAAAAGTGCAATTGAGTTACTTATCTCGTGGGAACGGCAAAGTAGTTAGTGGGACAAATCTAACTTCAAGTCACCTAACAAATATTTGGACTTCATCCCGATCGTACCTTCATGGACTTCAATGACCTGAAACTCAATCGAGACACTCAAAGGATATTTTAATAGATTGCCTAGATATCGTCTAAGGTAATTGAGAAGAGATGATCAATAAATTCCTATGTATTGTATGAGGCATTTTAGAAATTTAACCACTAAATACTAGATATCATCAGAGGTGTTCAACGCGAGCTTTCCAAATTATTTGAAAAATGCATGATAAAATACCTAGTTATTGACTGAGGTATTCAGGAAGGCTTGTTTGATAGATAACTTGATATCGTCTGAGGTATTTAATGAAGGAATGAACAAAGGGACTCATCTCAAATGCTCGAGGGCAATCAAAGCACCTAGATATCGCCTCAAGCACTCTAGGGATTAAAAAAACCAATGTGACAACCTAAGCAATCCAAGATGTCAAAATTGTGACAGTCCGAGTGGGCCTAAATGTCAAAGATCAGGATAACCGAGTGGCCCGAGTTACTTGAAATTCAAATGTGACAGCTTGAATGGACCGAGTGTCTTGATTGTGATAATTCGGGTGGCCGAATGTTAGGAATAAAAAAGGTACTTGGATGATCACAAGCACAAACAATAGTCCGGGTAGTGATGTACCTACCGGTTTATTTGGCCTGCAAAACTGTTTGCAGTTGAGTTCTTAGGAAAATCGACAATTTTTTTATAAGATGGAGGGCTTATTTGAAAATAATCAAAACATGGAAATTGAAGAAGATAGTTAGAGCTAACTGGCTGTACCATTTCACGCGGTTTTGACCAAGTTTGTTATTTTTCCGGTATTTTTCAAAACTAGGTCAAAATTCGGGTCAACAATATCACGCTTTTAATTTATAGGATTAATACCATGAAAATCTCCAATTTGGTACATTTGTGATAAATTTACCAAAAATTAATTTTTTGAGCATAAAAAATCCTAAACCGGTACATTTGTGACAGATTTACCCTAAACTAATTTTTTTATTACCAAAAATTTCAAACTGGTACATTTATGATAAATTTACCATTTATTAAATTGAATTAATATCATAAAAAATCACAAAATGGTACATCTATGATAGACGGAGGGTAAAATCTCAAACTGGTATATCTATCAACTACCACGTGTCATTCAACTCAGAAATTTGACAGTCAAATTTAACAGAAACTAACAGAGCGCAAAATTATCACATATGTACTAATTTGGGGTCTTTTGTGATCAAAAATTATTTTGGGATAAATTTATCATAAGCGTATTAGTTTGGGGTTTTTTTGTGATATTAACCCTATGTTATAATGCTAAAGTAGACAAGGATTTCATGGCTGAAGCACGACGTGTGGTTTCGTAAAAGATAACTATCACTAGTAGGTTTATGGAAAGCTCTTGAGAATACATGATTAGGAAAGCTTATTGATTTTCAATGTATTAAGAATGTTTGGCTAGCATGCTTATGCTCGTGCAGTAATGCTGCTGGAGCTAAGGGCTATGAGGTGCATATTCCTAAACTATGTGTTAATTTTTGTCGGTCCGCCCATGATGTGTGTGTCCAAGGGACATCATTTGCTCTAATAAGAGGTGCGTCTGAGAGATACCTATTTGAAGAGGTGCGAGGAGAGTTTCTTAAAGGAAGTTAAAATAACTTCTTCGGAAGAATGAACAAAAGACGAGAAATTCAGAACTCTCTTTCTCAATGCATTAGGATTCCGTTTCTACTTTCATAAGACAATCGGCATTAACGCTGTGGAATAAGAATACTTTCCCTGTGATTGTATTCGGACCAACGTGAAATAGATTCGTTCATCGTTTGTTGGTGATTCAAGATTCAACAAACGATCCTGGAACTTATTTGATTTGGAGTGCATCGAACAAGTTAGTCAATCCTCCCGATACACGCTTCCAACATTGGTATCAAAGCCAGGTTATGATCTCTACCTTATTTTCCCGTTGATTTTTTCCGCATGCTATTTAATATGGAGATCATGATCATGAACTTTATACTGTTTGCATGTTCATTGCTCGGGAATTGCAAGATGTATTGACAAATATGAATTGAAACGAAGAACGGGTTTGATTATTACAGGCGACCGTTCTGTTCGGATGATTTTTGAAAAATTTTCTATGGAGAACATAATTTTTTAATATGTAAAATTAAAGAACTCGTCGAGACGATCAGAACGGTGGGTTGAGCGCCGCCGGAAGACGCCGGACGCGCCCACACACGCGGCTAGAAGCCGCGTCGCGTGGGAGCCACGCGCCCAAGGCGTTGGCCCTGCGCGCACATGAATGGCACGTGCACATCGGCCAAACGGTGCGTGCTGACGTCATCGATGACATCAGCAAAACTGTCGGTAACCGACATGCTGACATCATTGATGACGTTATCTCGCTGGTAGATCATCGCTAGCGATCGGCGACGGACCCGACCTTGACCTGAATCAGAGACCCGACCCGAGGTTGACTCGACCTGAGACCCGGCCCGGGGTTGACCCAACCCGAGACCCGACCTGGGATTGACCCGACCCGTGACCGGTCGGGCCGGTCAACGGTCAAACCGGTCGGACCGACTCAGAAGCCCGTTTAGGACAGGCATGTGCGCCACACGTGCCGGGTACTTAGGTGGCGCGTGTTTGCACGTGCAAGCTCCGATTGGGCTGTGGTTAGTACCGTTGTGTTCATATTGAAATTCTCTATATTGTGGTTTATTTATTTTATATTTTTGAAGCTTTTAAATGTATGAAAATGCATACGGAACCCTAAATACGTGTATTTTTGGGGTATTATTGCATTTTACTTGTATTTCTCTATGTTTTTGGAAATACAAAAGCTGGCTTACATGTAAATGATCACATATAGATTATGTAGAGCATGATTCATTGATGGCATGTCATTGGTTTGACGTGCTTGCAATTTCCTAATTTTGAGCATATTAAAACAATGGCCGGAGATCCTTACATTATGAATTCTGCTGTTGATTATATTTGTTGCATGACTGTTCTATTTGTTAATTTACATCATGCCATGCTAGATGATTGCTAGAAAGGATGTGATCATTGTTTTAAATATTTTTTGTGAATTATCTAGTTTAGTGGGAGTTCGTAAGTTGGTAGAATTAGAAGAAATTCTCACCTAGAACTTAAAATTTGCACAAATTAAACAAGTTAATGATAGTAGAACAATTGTACGCTGAAGCTGATTGGGAACATCATGAACTTTCGTTTTAGTGTCTTTTGTTGAATTGTCATTAATTTAGTTTGTCTTTGCTGCAAATTAAAATGTGTGTCTATGTGGAAAATGTGCTAGTATTAATTCTGCGTTTATTATGTCAATATGTAGAAGATAGTGATTATGGATTCGGCATCCAAGGCCATTATGGCTGACCTCAATAAGGGTAAGAAGCTGAACGGTGACAATTATGACATTTGGCACCGAAAAATTCAATATATCCTTGAGGAGCAAGAGGTTTTGGAAACCCTCAGCTACACTATGAATGAACCTAAGCGTGGAACTTCCGCTCAACACAAAAGAGATCAAGAAGCTTTTCAAGTTTGGAAAAAGAAAATAGTATTGCTTACATCACGTTGTTGAGCTGTATGCAAGATGATCTCATGTATGAGTTTGAAAGTTATGACAAAGTTCAAGCAATGTGGGTTGCCTTGAAAGATAAGTTTAGGGATACGTCTGCCACTAAGTTGAGAAGGCTCGCCATCAAATTTGACACATACCAAAAGCGCTCAAATTTATCGATGAGGCAGCATCTTCGGAGATGTCAAACATGATACGTGAGCTGAAGTCGGCAGGTCATACCTTAACTCGATTTAACAGCAAAGTTCAGGCTGTTATAAGGTCTCTTCCTAACAGCTGGGAACAAATGAAAATCAATATGACGACAATGAGAATATCGCCACTTTTGACGATATTACGCGGCCATTTGAATTAGAAGATGAGCGCCTAGAGGCTGCAAAATCCTCTACCCATGCTTATGTTGCTGAATCAGGTTCGAGCAAAGCTTGGGCTTTAAGCGCAAGAGGAACCATAAATTCAACAATAAAGGGAAAGAGACTGATCAAGTGTAGCATCCCAAAGCTAACCCCTCTCAAGATTTATCTTCTAATCCTCATTAGCCATCAGATTATTTGCAAGCGGAAGATGCTTCTTTTTAAAGAGATCAGCATTTATAACATGAATGCGGCATAGCAGCGTAGAATTGTATAATTGTTAGGACACGTGAATTCAGAAAATATCAACCATGACATATAATACTACGGGTGATACAAGGTGAGTTCCAGAAATGTGAGTAACAACACATCTATTCCAACTCCACTAATCTGCTTTGACCCACCAAACTTTAACAAAAACTAGCAACTACCACCCATGCTTTCACGACTCCACCCCAAAACAAACAATCGTGCCTTCTCCAAAAAAACGCTCCCTACTCCTCCCAGTGCTATCTTCAAAGGACTCCGCCGCTCGCATCACCATCATTCCCATCCGACCCATAGTATGGAAGGGGCCCTACTAACCGTCCCCCGTCGAGGGCATAAACCCCGACAAAGCCCAAAAGAATAAGCCCCCCTGGGAACCCAACATCCACGGTCAAAATAGAAATGCATTTTATGAAAATGATTCCAGGAAAATCCGAGACCACGAAGGCAAATAGACGGTTCTCAAAATCCACCGGCACCCCATAGCTTATTGAGGGGGAGGCAGGGAGGATCGGCATAACTACTAATCTGAAAAAAAAAAAAGGTCATCAACAAACAGTGAGCGAAAACTCAGCCAAGTAGACACTATCACGCCATACTAAACGGATAATGATAGGCATTCCAATCGAGTCAAATAGGTAGATAGATGAACCAATTTACAACCAACCATAGCATATAAAACTCCCTTTTTATTTGGGCATAAACCACCAGACAAGATTTTCAATCGACTAACATCCATTCACACGAATTCTCAATGCATGCACTATGTGATCATAAGTCGTTTTAATTCGCATTGATTTAGTAACTCAAGCTACAACATCCTCCGGGGAACCCAGTTACCCCCCGGGCATCTCGCACTTACCACAACGTCGCGAGGACATCTAGGGAACCGTGTTACACCCCTAGGCATCCGAGGGAACCCAGTTACCCCCTCAGGCATCTCGCACTTACCACAGCGTCGCGAGGACATCTAGGGAACCGTGTTACACCCCTAGGCATCCGAGGGAACCCAGTTACCCCCTCAGGCATCCCAACTCCGGGGCATCGTCGTCTTGGGGACCGACGGAACAACCACACTTACAATTCCACACCCTTCGGCATATGAAGTACAGAAATTTATAAACGTAATTTACAAAATCTAACATCAAAGAAACGTCTCATCAGAAGGTCCACATCATGTACATTGCAATTCCCGAATACACCCAATCAAAAATTATGATGCCTCAAATCAGAACTAATGCAACCTGGAATGTGGGCAATACTGGACAGTTTTGTAGACCTTGGGAAATAAATCTCAAAGACATGGCAAACGAGTTCGAAAAATTCTGAAATTTTAATATGATATTAACAAGACCTTAACATATATTTTTCATGAAGAACACAATCCCAAAATCCTCCTGGAAAGGGCACTTTTGAGGGCACGAAAACAGACTACTACAGGTTCGCTGAAACAGTGAGACTGAACCCAAAAGTGTTCTCATTTTACAGACCAAACCATCTTCAAACGCTTCGAAATTTTTATATGTTATAAACAAGAGAGTTATGAACAAATTTTGTGAAGAAACCATGGCCAAATTCGAAGTGGATATTTTTATAAAAAATCGAGAAGGACCAGAGGTCGCTGTCTCACCGAAAAACACAGTTCTGATCCGGTAAAAGGTTGGTCCTTCGTAATATCCATTTGTGCTCAGAAAAATCTGAAATTTTAGTATGTTGTAGATCAAGACATTCTGAACAACTTTCAAGAAGAACGTTTAGCCAAATTTTGTCCACAACAGAAGCTATAAAAAATAGAGAACAATGGTTGTCCAGAGAACCAGTTTCTGAAACCCAGAATAAACATCCAGAAATGGTTCCTCATAGAATATCTACTACCCCCAGCCACGAATTCACTGTTCTAGGGACTCAAATCGACATGCATGGCCTGTTCTAAATTAGTCCGGCACCCTAGACCCACCAAGGTTCGTTATGGTGTATCAATCCTTCAAGAACAGCTGTTGCACTACTCGGACTCGCCTAACACCAACTCGTGATCGATTCAACGGCTTACCCGAGACCCAACCTTCATGCAACCATTACCGAGGCTAGTATAAGGTGATAGAGAATACTTGCCGGTGAGAGGAAATGGCTGAGATGGCCGAGGCGAGGCTGCTGGGTCCGGTGCGGAAGTGAGGCGCGAGGGCGACTTCCGGTTGCTGCTGCTGGTCGAGGGCGGAGCAGAGGAACAGCAGCTATTTGGGCAGCGAACAAGTGTCTCCCGGGCGGACAGAGAGAGAGACCGGAGAGTGAGAGTGAGCTGGGCGAGAGAGAGAGACTTGAGCGAGAGAGAACCGAGAGAGTGAGAGCTGAGAGAGTGAGCTGGTGTGGGAGGAAATGGGCTGGAATGAGTGAGATAAGAGGGGAAAAAAGATTTCTGAAGCTTGTTCAGCTCTCTTGCGTGCATGGGCATGCAAGGGGGGCCAAGTGGCACCTCTCTTCTGCTAAGTGCAGAAGGAGAAAGAGGACAAAGGAGAAAAGACAAGGAAAAGAAGAGGAAGGGGCAGCTGCTGATGCGTGGGGTCTTCGGCGGGAAAAAGGGGAAGGAAAAAAAAAAAAAGGGAAGAAAAGGAAGGGAAAAGAGAAGAGAGGAAAAGAAGGGGTTGTTCACGAGCAAGGGGAAAAATAATGGTGATGGGTTTGACACGGAGTCAGGCTTTGCGGATGACGCAACGCCGATTCATTCGGCTCATTAATATTGATCTCTAGAATCCGAATTCGCGATTCCAAAAGCGATAATGGCGACGCTAACTTCCAATTTCATTTTCCTAATTCCGTCGACGAGCGCCCTAATTCATTAGAGTCCTTTAATCTTTGGCCATGGAAAATCAGGATGCCACAACTCTCCCCTCCTTAAAGAATTTCGTCCTCGAAATTACAAGTCTCGTCCAATCATTCAAACAACTGGGGATATTGTCGCCTCATATTTTCTTCGCTTTCCCACGTCGCTTCCTCTTGATCATGATACCGCCATAACACCTTAACGAGAGGAATAGTTTTATTTTTGAGAACTCGCTCTCTTCGATCCAATATCTGTACGGGTTCCTCAACATATCTTATTCTGTCATCAACCTGAACGGCTTCAAAATCCAAAACATGCGAGGGATCGGGCTCATATTTCCTTAGCATGGAAACATGAAATACATCGTGCACGCTGGATAGTCTTGGTGGTAGTGCCAATCGGTATGCCAATTCTCCAATTCTTTCAAGTATTTCAAAAGGTCCGACAAACCTCGGGCTTAACTTTCCTTTCCTTCAAAATCTTGATACTCCTTTCATTGGCGACACCTTTAGGAATACATGATCACCCACCTCGAATTCCAATGGTCTACGACGTCTATCGGCATAGCTTTTCTGTCGACTCTGGGCGGTCCTAAGCCTATCGCGTATCACCTTTACTGCATCCGTCGTGACTTGTACCAATTCCGGTCCTGTCAACTTTCGTTCTCCTACTTCGTCCCAACAGACGGGCGTCCTGCAAGCCCTTCCATATAAAGCCTCAAATGGGGTCATACCAATACTTTTTTGAAAACTGTTGTAGGCAAACTCCACTAGATGTAACTTTTCATCCCAATTACCCTTAAAATCAATCATACATGCTCGTAACATGTCCTCTAACACTTATATCACTCGTTCTGACTGCCCATCCGTTTGCGGGTGGAATGCGATACTGTATTGAAGTTTCGTGCCTAAAGCCACTTGAAGACTCTTCCAGAAGTTCGAAGTGAATCTAGGGTCTCGGTCTGACGTAATGGTCACAGGTACACCGTGCAATCGCACGATTTGTTTGACATATAAGTCTGCATACTTCTCAAATGTATAGTCTACTCGCACAACCAGAAAATGAGCAGACTTAGTCAGACGATCCACAACTACCCAAATAGCGTCGTGACTACTCGATATCCTTAGTAAGCCTTGCACAAAATCCATTGTTAGATGTTTCCACTTCCACTCGGGAATCTCCAATGGTTTTAACAAACCTGTAGGATTGCGATGCTCAGCCTTAACTTGTTGACATGTCAGGCATTTGGCCACGTGCCTTGCAATATCCATTTTCATTCCATTCCACCAATAGTGCTGACGAAGATTGTGATACATCTTCGTGTTTCCGGGGTGAATACTATAATTACTTCGATGAGCTTCTGTCAAAATCTCCCTTTTTAACTCCTCGTTGTTAGGCACACATAGACGTCCTCGAAATCTTACAATGCCTTTGTCTGTCACTTGAAAGTCCGTTTTCTTTCCTTTCGCCACCTCTTCTCGTATCTTCAAGATTCTAGGATCTGTTTGTTGCAATACCATCACTTTCTGATAATCTCAGGCTCGATCGTGAGTGTAGCTAATACACTAGAAAGGTTCTCCACTTCGAGCTTAAATTCCGACCGGAAATCTCCTCGAGTAAACACCACTCCTTAACCATTAAACTTGCTACTAATGAGGCGGACTTTCAACTAAGAGCATCCGCTACTTTATTTGCTTTTCCCGGATGATATAAAATTTCACAATCATAATCTTTGAACAATTCCATCCATCGCCTCTGTCTCATATTCAACTCCTTTTGAGAGAATAGATACTTCAAACTTTTATGATCCATATAGATTTCGAACTTTTCCCCATAAAGATAATGTCTCCATATCTTCAGCGCAAAGACAATTGCTGCAAGTTCCAAATCATGGGTTGGATAATTTAACTCATATGGCTTTAATTGTCTTGATGCATAAGCAATGACCTTCCCATGCTGCATCAAAACACACCCAAGTCCTTTGTGAGAAGCGTCACTATAGACCACGAATCCACCCGATCCTGATGGTATTGTCAAAACCGGTGCCGTAGTTAGTTTTCTCTTAAGCTCCAGGAAACTTTGTTCACATGTCTCGTCCCATTTAAACTTTGTGTCCTTCCTCGTTAATCGGGTTAATGGTCCCACGAGGCGTGAAAATCCTTCAACAAACCTCCGATAGTAACCAGCCATTCCTAAAAACTTCGAATCTCTATTACTGTTTTTTTGGGTCTTGGCCAATTGATTACTGCTTCAACCTTAGCTGGGTCTACTGATATACCTTCGCCAATCACCACATGTCCCAAAAATATTACTCAATCCAGCTAAAACTCACATTTACTAAATTTTGCGTACAACCTATGTTCTCAAAGAGACCGAAGTACCATCTTAAGGTGTTGTTCATGCTCCTCTAGGCCTTTCAAATATATCAATATGTCATCAATGAAGACAATCACAAATCGATCCAAAAATGGTTTAAACAACTGGTTCATTAGGTCCATAAATGCTATTAGCGCATTAGTCAATCCAAATGGCATAACCGTAAACTCGTAATGTCCATATCGAGTTCGGAAGGCTGTTTTAGGAATGTCCTCTTTCTTAATCCACAGTTGATGATATCCAGACCGTAAGTCAATCTTTGAAAATATAGATGCCCCCTGTAACTGATCGAATAAGTCGTCAATTCTAAGCAACGAGTACTTGTTCTTAACCGTTGCTTGATTCAATTGCCCATAGTCGATGCATAGACATAATGATCCATCTTTCTTCTTCACAAACAGAACTGGCACACCCCATGGTGACGCACTCGGTCATATAAATCCCTTATCAAGCAATTCTTGTAACTGTACCTTTAATTCCTTCAATTCCGTTAGGGCTATTCTATAAGCGACTTTCGATATAGGTCTTGTTCCTGGGGCTAATTCAATAACAAATTCAACCTCTCGTTCTGGGGGTAATCCTGACAACTCCTCAGGAAATACGTTAGGGAATTCTTGGACCACTAGATTTCCTCAAGCTTTGCTTCCTTTTCACTTTGATCCTTAATGACCGTTATATATCCTTGACAACCATTGCTGAGCAGTCTATATGCTTTTAGTGCTGAAATAAGGGGCACAGTGGGGTCCATCACACTTCCAAGAAATTCGAAACTAGGGTGACCAAGAGGATCAAACTGGATTGTTTTTCCATAACAATCAACATTGGCTTGTTGTTTACTAAGCCAATCCATTCCTATAATAACATCAAAGTCATACATAACTAATACCACCAAATCTATCATTTGATCTGTCCCACCTATAGATATCTTACAGTTTCTACATATTAATGTTAACAACACCTTGTCTTTTAAAGGTGTAGAGACACTAAGAGGCACTTCCAGCAATTCAGATTTTAGTCCATACAATCGCACAAAATTGGCCGATATAAATGAGTGGGTAGCACCAGTATCAAATAAAGCGTATGCCTTCTTGTCACATAAGGAGAGCGTACCTGAAATAACAGTCTTGGAAGCCTCAGCTTCCTCCTAAGTGACTGCATAAACTCTTCCTTGGTTTGGCGGCCTTTGTAAGTTCTTTTGCTGCTATGTCCCCCCCTGAGTTACTTGCTGCGGTGGCTGTCCCCCTTGAGGACAATACCTGGAAATATGTCCATACTGTCCACATCTATAACATTGCCTTGATGGTTGACATGGTGCACTCCCGTGCTGTCTTCCACACATCCGACAATTACCAATCGCAATTTGTCTCTATCCTCTTGACTGGTCATTGTAGGACCTTCCAAAGTTTCCATTGTTACGTCTCTTGTTGGGATCAAAAGGGGCTTTTCCGAACTGGATAGGTCTCTTGCCAAATCTAGCATTGTCTCGCGTAGGTTGGTGACCAAATCGTCCCGGTGTCTCACTCCCTATCCTCCCTTTTACTAGCTCTTGCTCAATGAGTTGAGCCCGCCTATACAGTACACCATAGTCCTTGATGTCCAACGGCACCAATTGCTTCCTTATCTCAACCTTTAAGCCATTCAAGAACCTTTTGGCCTTATCTTCCCCATTCTCCACCATTCAAGGTGCAAACCTAGAAAGTTCAGCAAATTTCGCTTCATACTGGTCCACTGTTAGATTGTTCTGACACAGTTGCATGAACTCTGCTATTTTCTGATCCTTTGCACAATCAGAAAAATATTTCCCATAAAATGCTTCTACAAAAGTTGCCCAGACTACAGGTGTACCTGTTGGGAACACCGTTTCCTTGGATGCCTTCCACCAATGTTCGGCATTCCCTTCCAATTGGTACTCAGCTAAAATCACCTTGTCAACATCATTGCAATTCAGCAAGTTGAATATCTTCTCCAAACTCCTCATCCACCTTTCTGCCTCACTGGGATCTCCTAATCCCGTGAACTTAGTCGGTTTCAATTTCAGGAATTGCTCAATGAGCCCTTGCACACGGTGATCACCATTACCCGCAGTTGCTTGTTGCTGGGCTTGTCGTTCAAACAATGCCCCCACATTGGCCAAAGCCTCAAGAATTCCATCCACTCGAGGATCCCTTCCATCTGCAGAACCAGAGGATGATCCACCATTCCTCCTCATCTTGTCTCACCAGTCTTCTGCACATTGATCACCCATTACTTCATATGATCAATCACCATGGTATTTAATAAGTAACATACGTTACTGACATCATATAAGTAACCTTAGTTACTTGTATCTCCCTAGCACAGAACTAACAAGCACATGCATCATGTGTTTTACAATGCGTGCGAGTCCTAATCCTTCAATCACTAGCGCACCTTATCACTCCAAAGTAACTTAAGCTCTGATACCAAAAAGGGCTGTAGCATCCCAGGCTCACCCCTTTCAAGATTTATCTTCTAATCCTCATTAGCCATCAGATTATTTGCAAGCGGAAGATGCTTCTTTTTAAAGAGATCAGCATTTATAACATGAATGCGGCATAGTAGCATAGAATTATATAATTGTTAGGACACGTGAATTCGAAAAATATCAACCATAACATATAATACTGCGGGTGATACAAGGTGAGTTCAAGAAATGTGAGAAACAACACATCTATTCCAACCCTACTAATCTACTTTGACCCACCAAAATTTAACAAAAAACTAGCGGCTATCACCCATGCTTTCACGACTCCACCCAAAAAAAAAAAAAACAATCGTGCCTTCTCCAAAAAACTGCTCCCTACTCCTCCCGGTGCTATCGTCAAAGGACTCCGCCGCTCGCATCACCATCATTCCCATCCGACCCATGGTATGGAAGGGGCCCTACTAACCATCCCCCGTCGAGGGCATAAACCCCGACAAAGCCCAAAAGAATAAGCCCCCCTGGGAACCCAACATCCACGATCAAAATAGAAATGCATTTTATGAAAACAATTCCAGGGAATTCCGAGACCACGAAGGCAAATAGACGGCTCTCAAAATCAACCGGCACCCCATAGCTTATCGAGGGGGAGGCAAGGAGGATCGGCATAACTACTAATCTGAAAAAAGGTCATCAACAAACAGTGAGCGAAAACTCAGCCAAGTAAACACTACCATGCCATACTAAACGGATAATGACAGGCATTTCAATCGAGTCAAAAAGGTAGATAGATGAACCAATTTACAACCAACCATAGCATATAAGACTCCCTTTTTATTTGGGCATAAACCACCAAACAAGATTTTCAATCGACTAACAGCCATTCACACGAATTCTCAATGCATGCATTATGTGATCACAAGTCGTTTTAATTCGCATTGATTTAGTAACTCAAGCTACAACATCCTCCGGGAACCCAATTACCCCCGGGCATCTCGCACTTACCACAACGTCACGAGGACATCCGGGGAACCGTGTTACCCCCCCAGGCAACCGAGGGAACCCCGTTACCCCCTTCAGGCATCTCGCACTTACCACAGCGTCGCGAGGACATCTAGGGAACCATGTTACACCCCTAGGCATCTGAGGGAACCCAGTTACCCCCTCGGGCATCCCAACTCGCATCGTCGTCTTGGGGACCCGGCGGAACAACCACACTTACAATTCCACACCCTTCGGCATATGAAGTACAGAAATTTATAAACGTAATTTACAAAATCTAACATCAAAGAAACATCTCATCAGAAGGTCCACATCATGTACATTACATTTCCCGAATACACCCAATCAAAAATTATGATGCCTCAAATCAGAATTAATGCAACCTGGAATGTGGGCAATACTGGACAGTTTTGTAGACCTTGGGAAATAAATCTCAAAGACATGGCAAACGAGTTCGAAAAATTCTGAAATTTTAATATGATATTAACAAGACCTTAACATATATTTTTCATGAAGAACACAATCCCAAAATCCTCCTGGAAAGGGCACTTTTGAGGGCACGAAAACAGACTACTACAGGTTCGCTGAAACAGTGAGACTGAACCCAAAAGTGTTCTCATTTTACAGACCAAAAAATCTTCAAACGCTTCGAAATTTTTATATGTTATAAACAAGAGAGTTATGAACAAATTTTGTGAAGAAACCATGGCCAAATTCGAAGTGGATATTTTTATAAAAATCGAGAAGGACCAGAGGTCGCTGTCTCACCACCAAAAACGTTCTGATCCGGTAAAAGGTTGGTCCTTCGTAATATCCATTTGTGCTCAGAAAAATCTGAAATTTTAGTATGTTGTAGATCAAGACATTCTGAACAACTTTCAAGAAGAACGTTTAGCCAAATTTTGTCCACAACAGAAGCTATAAAAAATAGAGAACAATGGTTGTCCAGAGAACCAGTTTCTGAAACCCAGAATAAACATCCAGAAATGGTTCCTCATAGAATATCTACTACCCCCAGCCACGAATTCACTGTTCTAGGGACTCAAATCGACATGCATGGCCTGTTCTAAATTAGTCCGGCACCCTAGACCCACCAAGGTTCGTTATGGTGTATCAATCCTTCAAGAACAGCTGTTGCACTACTCGGACTCGCCTAACAGCAACTCAGATCGATTCAACGGCTTACCCGAGACCCAACCTTCATGCAACCATTACCGAGGCTAGTATAAGGTGATAGAGAATACTTGCCGGTGAGAGGAAATGGCTGAGATGGCCGAGGCGAGGCTGCTGGGTCCGGTGCGGAAGTGAGGCGCGAGGGCGACTTCCGGTTGCTGCTGCTGGTCGAGGGCGGAGCAGAGGAACAGCAGCTATTTGGGCAGCGAACAAGTGTCTCCCGGGCGGACAGAGAGAGAGACCGGAGAGTGAGAGTGAGCTGGGCGAGAGAGAGAGACTTGAGCGAGAGAGAACCGAGAGAGTGAGAGCTGAGAGAGTGAGCTGGTGTGGGAGGAAATGGGCTGGAATGAGTGAGATAAGAGGGGAAAAAAGATTTCTGAAGCTTGTTCAGCTCTCTTGCGTTCATGGGCATGCAAGGGGGCTAAGTGGCACCTCTCTCCTGCCAAGTGCAGAAGGAGAAAGAGGACAAAGGAGAAAAGACAAGGAAAAGAAGAGGAAGGCAGCTGCTGATGCGCGTGGGTCTTCGGCGGGAAAAAGGGGAAGGAAAAAAGAAAAAGGAAAGAAAAGGAAGGGAAAAGAGAAGAGAGGAAAAGAAGGGGTTGTTCACGAGCAAGGGGAAAAATAATGGTGATGGGTTTGACACGGAGTCAGGCTTTGCGGATGACGCAACGCCGATTCATTCGGCTCATTAATATTGATCTCTAGAATCCGAATTCGCGATTCCAAAAGCGATAATGGCGACGCTAACTTCCAATTTCATTTTCCTAATTCCGTCGACGAGCGCCCTAATTCATTAGAGTCCTTTAATCTTTGGCCATGGAAAATCAGGATGCCACATCAAGCACCTAAGAGAGCTAAGATCTTCCGGCGCAAGAAGCATGGCGGAAGAAAGACAAAGCCAAGATGATGTGCTACGATTATGGCAAATTGGGCTACTTAAACAAATGCACTAAGCCAAAAAGGTACCACATTATTTCATTACTTTGAGTAATGCTTTCGTTTCTAGCATCAGTAATGCTTGCTGAATCTCATTCAATGTGGACTGTAGACTCAGGAGCAACAGACCACGTAGCTAGAGATCGAGGAGCATTTGTGGAGTATCGTTGGATACAGCCTGGAAAAAGATGGATATATGTTGGAAATAACTCTAGAGTTGAAGTGAAGGGTATCGGTACATGTAAATTAACCTTTCGTGGTGGTCGAAACCTATTCCTATATGATGTCCTCTATGCTCCAGATATTAGGCGAAACTTAGTCTCTGTAGTTGTTTTTCTTAGCTTAGGTTATGTTTTTAATTTTTATGATGATTGTGTTGACATTTTATTTGGAACAGTTTATTACGGTTCTGGTTATGTATTGAATGATTTTATGGTGTTAGACATTGACTATGATATGTATAAAGTTAATGTTGATGGTTATTTTTCTTTAATTGCATTTTCTAGTAATGTGGAGATTGATGCAAGTATTTGGCATGCTAGATTGGGTCACATTGGGCTACAAAGAATGAAACGATTAGCAAGAGAAGGCCTTTTGGGGTCACTCGCTAATATTGAACTGCCCGTATGTGAACATTGTCTAGCGGAAAAAATAACTAGAAAACCATTTGGTAAAGGAACCAGAGCTGAACTTCCATTGCAACTTATACATTCTAACATTTGTAGTCCTTTAAATGTGAGGGCAAGACATAGAGCCTCATATTTCATCACTTTTATAGATGACTTCACACGTTTCGGTTATGTTTTTCTAATCTCCCATAAGTCCGAAGCATTAGATTGCTTTAGACGGTTTATAGCTTTGGTAGAGAATCGGTTGAACAAAACAATAAAGGCATTAAGAACCGATCGCGGACGTGAGTATCTATCTAAGCAATTTAAGGCTCTTTGTGATGAAAAGGGAATTGTAAGACAATTGACTATTCCTGGTACTCCGCAACAAAATGAGGTTGTAGAAAGAAGGAATAGAACCCTTTTGGAAATGGTTAGGTTTATGATGGCGCAAGCAAATCTCCCCGTCTCATATTGGGGAGATGCGTTATTGACTGCTGCCTATATACTTAATCGTGTGCCCTCTAAGTCAGTTGCTTCCACCTCTTATGAATTGTGGACTAGTAGGAAGCCAGACTTAAGTAATCTATGACCTTAGGGGTGTGCAGCATATGTTCATGATTCTTCCCATAAATATGGCAAATTAGGCCCTAGAGGGAAGAAGTGTATCTTTATTAGATACTCCGAACACTCCAAAGGGTACGTGTTTATAGGTGAACAAGCTGATGAAAGTATGACTGAAATGGAGTCACGAGATGTCACGTTCTTGGAGAACGATTTTCCTAGTAGAGGTGAGATCGATAAGGACTTTCAATTACATGAGTTGGAAGATCCCGACAACACACCCACTAATGTTATTGAGGGAAAAACAGATTTACCTCAACATACAAGACCTAGTGGGAGTGTAGCATCGCCTGCCGAACTGAATTTTCAAGAAGTTCAGTTGTGTAAAAGTAATCGTAAAAGTATTCCCCGTCGTCGATTTGAGATTGAAGGGGAAGCATTTATGATTACTCTACAAGACAATGCAGAGCCTAAAATAGTTCAAGAGGCTCTCTCATCTACGGACAAGGAAGAATGGAGAAAAGCTTTGGAAGATGAAATTGAATCTATGAGGACAAACCACGTCTGAGACTTGGTTGATCTGCCACCCAATCGCAAGGCTATTGGAAACAAATGGATTTTCAAGATTAAGCGAAGGGCAGATGGATCCATTGAAAAGTATAAGGCTCGCCTTGTGGCAAAAGGCTATACTCAACAAGAGGGTATAGACTATGAGGAAACTTTTTCACCAGTTGTAAGGTTTGCCTCCATACGCCTTATCCTAGCCATTGTTGCACATTTGGACCTAGAATTACATCAAATATATGTAAAGACAGCATTTCTCAATGGAGAACTAGATGAAGAAATTTATATGAAACAATCGATAGGTTTCATTGCTAAAGGTCAAGAGCATAAAGTTTGCAAGCTTAATTACTCAATTTATGGCCTTAAATAATCGTCTAGATAGTGGTATTTTTGTTTTCATTGAGCCATAATTTCTTTTGGGTTCACGATGATCGGAAGAGGATCACTGTGTGTATATCAAACGGTCTGAGGATAAATTTATGATTTTATCTCTTTATGTGGATGATATTTTGTTGGCTGGGAATGACAAGGGTTTGGTTATAACCATAAAAGAATGGTTGTTTTCTAATTTTGAAATGAAGGACATGGGAGAAGATGCATATATACTGAGAGTTAAGATTGAAAGAGATCGATCAAAGAAACTCCTCGCTATGTCATAAGAGTCTTATATAATGAAGATTCTTGAACGTTTCAATATGCAACACTGTAATCCCATTGATACCCCTGTCATGCAAGGCGAAGGCCTAAGTAATAAGATGTGTCCTAAGACTCCAGAAGAAAAGTAAGAAATGGTAACTGTTCCTTATGCAAGTGCTGTCGGAAGTTTGATGTATGTTATGATGTATACTCGACCCGACATATGTCATGCTGTGGGGTTAGTAAGTCGATATCAATCAAATCCTGGTCCAGCACACTGGAAAGCAGTTAAGAGGATCCTGAGATACTTGAAAGGCATTATGGACTATCGACTTTGCGATCAAGGGAGTGATCTACGCTTATAAGGATACTCTAATGCTGATTAGGGAGGAGACTTAGATGAGCGTAAATCAACGTCTGGATATGCGTTCTTGCTTAATGATGGAGCAATTTCTTGGAATAGTAAGAAACAGACATGCATAGCTTTATCTACAATGGAGGTAGAATTTATTGCATGTTTTGCTACAGTGCAAGAAGCAGTATGGCTAAAACGTTTCTTGGAAAATTTAGCCATTGTCATTGATGTCCCAAGACCAGTGACAGTATACTGCGATAGTCAAGCAGCCATTACCTATGTGAAAGATCCCAAGTACCATGGTAGGACGAAGCACATTGACATAAAAAAATAACTTTATCAGAGATATAATAGCGCAGAAGGAAGTAGTCCTGCAATATATTTCAACCAACAGGATGGTTGCTGATCAATTTACGAAGGCTGTTCCAAGAGACGTGTTATTGACCCACAGGATGTCTCTAGGATTACGTAGAATGTGATTATGGTATGTAATATTGTTGAGGATCACTGGATTATGTGTGTATATGTATTGTACTTGTTAGTTAATAAATTAATGTTTTATCAATTAGTATAGTGTTATGAGACTAGCACAAACACACATATATTGTTGAAAGGTATGTCCCTAGGCAATGATTGGCTCACTCACACGAGCAATCACCTCAAACGCTATAGTGAGCGGGTTGAGATGAGACGATACGTACTATAAATGCTGGAAGAGCAGTTTAGTACAGAAAACGATTTAATGTCGCCTTGATCGGAATCAAGATGAGGTCTGTTATTCGTATGTGATAAGACCGAACATGATAGTCCCACAATTATGTATGCCTGAAGGGAGTCGGATGTGAGTACTAAATTGGGCGCTGTGGAAAGCGAGCTGATATAGCACTCGGGCTAAACATGAGTACGTGAGAAGCACGTGACTATGTTTAGGCTAAGATTCGTATAGTGGATATGATTAATAAATGACATACGCTCTTATAGAAAGAGAAATCCATTATAGCATGTAATTCATACTACATGTGCTTTATTTGACTAATAAGTGAGATGAGTACAATTATCCCTATTTATTCATCATGTGAGTTCTTAAGGTAATTTATAATTTACCTTACTTTGTGCCCTATGTTATTTCTGACTATGTTCTCAAAATAAAATATCAATGTTGCTACTTTAGCATGTTACCGGCGGTCATGAATAGATATGGCTTTATGGGATGTGTCTAGAAAAGCAGTTGTTCCGAAATGGAGAAAGACATGAGTGCGAAGGAAGACTATTGTTGTTTTACATCTATCACATGTGTTTACTGGTCGACCAATTATTTCGCCTTCAATGGTTTTCCAAAATAATTGTAAATACATGGTGTTTTTTGAGAAATGTCAAGTATAGCCTTTTAAAGGATAGGTATACTTGGACTGATGTAACAAAATATGTCTGGGGCACTGTGAGACATCAATTGTTCATTTATTTTTGGGGTTGTAGCCATTATGTTATCCCTAACAGGCACATAATTAGAGCTCCAAAGTGTAGGTGTACTCACTGGTCGCACAACTTTCTTGCCGGTATGAATTGTTTCTTAGGTAGATGAATGTTGAATGCCATATGTTTTTGATAGAGCATCATCAAGCCCATCATGTGCGAGTGGGAGATGTTAATTTTCGTCGGTCCGCCCATGATGTGTGTGTCTAAGGGACACCATTTGCTCTAATAAGAGGTACGTATGAGAGACACATTTTTGAAGAGGTGCGAGAAGAGTTTCTTAAAGGAAATTAAAATAACTTCTTCGGAAGAATGAACAAAAGACAAGAGAAATTCAGAACTCTCTCTCTCGATGCATTAGGATTCCGTTTCTACTTTCAGAAGACAATCGGCATTAACGCTGTGGAACAAGAATACTTTCCTTGTGATTGTATTTGGACCAACGTGAAATAGATTCGTTCATCGTTTGCTGGTGATTCAAGATTCAACAAATGATCCTGGAAATTATTTGATTTGGAGTGCATCGAACAGATTAGTCAATTCTCTTGATACACGCTTCCACACTATGCAATGGAGTGAATGGATATAGGTTGTGGTGCATGGATGAGGATTTGTTTGGTTATATGATTAGCATAGATGTTACCTCTGACGAGTACTCTGTTTCAAAAGAAGAGTGAGGGATTGATTGCATAGAGAGATTTGGATGGGGTTTGCAAATAAGTTGAGCTCTAGGAGGAGCTCACAGATTAGGACAGTGGATGAGAGACGACAACTTCTGCAAAGTTGCGACATTCCATGATAGCTAACAGATGCTTCGAGGCAAGAGCCGAATGGGAAACTTCGTGGTGGTCAGCAAAGGTGGATGAGGTGAAGCATTAGTTAATGTAGATGTTGAGATGGATGATCAGTGGTGACGAACATCACTCCGAGTATGGAGATGCTGGGACATTCGGAGTGACTTAGTAAAATTACATCAAGAAACCATCGAAGTGCTTCATCACGTAGTTGCATACATACATCATCTAGATTGGCACGATGCATTAGCATGGAGGTGGAGCATATGTTCCATGCTTCACATACTACTACAATTAGTGGTTGGTGTAGTATCGAACCTGATCTTTAACTGTCATTGGGAGAATGCATGCATCTAATCCACATATGGATTTTAGAGTTGTGAAATGGATCTTGATTTCTTTTGGCACTATTGACGTTGGATCATGTTCTCGAGGATATAGTAAAGTTAGTATGGGCGTTTAGACCCGGGTCATGCTAGGAATCAAAAGAATGGTTGATCCCCGAGTGGTTGTGCCTTTACTTTTGGGGGTTGTGTTGTGGGTAGGGAGGTGTCATTGAGAGACATGGTTGTTTTGTTGACGAGTATGGCCATAAACAGCGATAGCAGAATAAATGGAAAAGGAGGTGTGGTCAAGTAACTTGGTTAATGAAGTTGGCCACCTTAGCATAACAGATTGTATATCAAGAGAGGATGTGATCATAAAGAAGCGCGTTGTGGTGGAGAAGTGACATGCAGTACAAGTATGTTCCTCCAATGAAGTACGAGGACGACTTGAACTTGCTAGATGCCTATGGCTGTTGAGTGGTCAATGGAGGGCATCGGGAGAGCGACAATACGGAGCAGTGTATTAAAATTATGACTTGGCTGCAAACTAAAGACAGGAGAGAGATTTGTTGAATATACCTCGAATTTTTGCCAAAGGCTTGAGCGAAGATCGGAGCCCGGAAAATGGGTAGGCCCAACGAGGAGTTTGATGAGGTGTTTAACGGAGCGGAAGATTGAAATAAGAAAGCTCATAAGTGCTCGGTAGAGATGGACCACTTGGTGGGTGCCTAGGCCATTGATTGGGCCATTGGCTAGGACCCCTTAGGCAGTGGCCAAGCCACTGGCTAGGGCAATGTCCGAGCACCCGAGCCACTTGTCGAGCACCAAAAGAAAGGTGCGGGTGGCCCCAAGTTAAGCCCACACAGACTGCACACTAGCATGTAGCAGGCACGTGATTGATGCCATGAACCCTTAAAAACACGAGATATAAGTTTGTGTTTGACTTGTTTTTAGGGCATTACGCATCAGATTCCCTTAAGGATGGTTCTCAAGTTATTCTCCGAGAGTTTTGAAAGAAAACTCTATGAGAGATCGTGTGAAAGACCGGGCAAGGATTTTTGGTTGTAACTAAGGGCTCGGTGTTAAGAGAAACGTAGTTCTAAGTTCGTAATCTCCTTATTTGTAGTGTGCTTGTTGTTGCTGTTCTCCCGTGAATGTGTAAGTCTGAGCTTTGGAACGAATTATTATATAGGGCATGTTGTTTTCTCTATTTATTCATTTCTTTCTTTATACATGTTGCGATTATGATCAATTGCATGGTCCTTTTCCTCAACATATGTCAAATTGATAAAATTCTAAATTAGATAGTTGGAAATGGAGGTTGCGTTAGTAATTTGGAGTTACATGATCGGATCATGGATAAGTCACGTCAATAAATCATGTGGAGTCACCATATGTGGAATTCGTCACGGAAAAATTGTACAAAAAGTCATAAGCTTATTGTACAGAGGTCAATTCAATCCCAAACTTTTCAATTGTGCTAATTTAGTTCTAAAACTTTTGACAATTTGTTAATTTAGTCATTAACCTTTCAATTATGCCAATTTAGTCATAAACATTTTGATAATTTGTCAATTTAGTACAAAACATTTTGACAATTTGACAATTTAGTTCTTCCGACCAAGTATCCAAATAATAGATTTAGGACTAAATTGGTAAATCTTCAAAAGGGTTAGGACTAAATTGGCAAATGGTTAAGAGATACGGGATTAAATTGGTACAATTGAAAAGTTTAGGACTTTTTGGATAATTATCCCAATTTGTTCCTTATTGTCATTGGTTTTGGTCACTTATTTTTTTTTTTTTTGGTAAGGGTAAGGTATATATTACTTTCAAATCACCAAATACAAAGGAAAGCAAGATACTAACCAGGTCCTAAAAGGACTATACAAGGGCACACAGTCCCCTCAGAAAAAAAAAAGATAAAGAGGAAAAAAGAAGAGGCAGCTATACAAGAGAGGCCTAACACAACCCAACTACGAAAAGATGGAAGGTGAGAGCCCCCAACTCCTCTGTAGTCTTCTGTTCAAAGGCGTGTCTGGAACTCTTCCAAGAGCTGCAACTTTGTCCTTAACCACTTTGATAATATGATTCCGCATGCCCGGAATGAAGATACTCTTGTTTCGGAAGATAGAGTTGTTTCTTTTCGTCCAAATTATGTGACAAAGGGCACCAAAAGAGAACCTGGACAGACGGTGTGCAAAAGATGGGCCTCCACAAACCTTCATTGCCCATATAATATGCTCATGCTACGGCCGATTACGCCATGGAAGATAGCAATTTGTTGCCCAAAAAAACGCCAACCTTCTTGTAGAGGAGCACTCGAAGAAGAGATGATCTATTGAGTCCGGGATAGCACCGCAAAACACGCACATAGCAGAGTCAATTCTGTTATTATGGATGAGAGCAGCCTGCGTGGGCAACTAGTTGAGGGAGATTATCCATAGAAGAAAGGAGTGCCGCGGAGCAATGTGATGATCCCATATAAAGGAATGCCATTGAACCGAAGTCCTTTTCTTCTTATATGATTCCACGCCATGGCCACTGAGAAGGTAGAGGAGGGTTGGGGCGCCCAAATGAGCTCATCTTCAACGTCTTCCTCAAAAATAGGGGTAGGATCTGTCCAGTGTAATATAGTTTTCAAGGTATGTGAATGTTGCCATACCGAGTCATAAAAGGTACGAACAGACGTGTCCCGTGGAATACGAGACTGGTATATGTCCATATTACTGAACAAAAGATAGAGGGGGCCTTTGTCGTGCCACCAATCAAACCATAAAGAGACTGAACGACCATTGCCAATTTTCCAACGAAACATAGATCGAGCAGTATCTCGCATGTCGAGGACTTTCTTCCACGTCCAGGAACAGACGGTGGCCTTGGATACAACCCAGAAATTGGAGTTTTTAAGGAAGTTCAAATGGATCCACTTACACCACATGGACTCCTTATCGGTGAAAAGAAGCCATATGTGCTTGAGTAACATAGCTCTGTTATATTCAGTGAGTCTTGGATCCCAAGACCTCCTTCTTCTTTGGGTAAACAAACCGATTCCCATGCAACTTTAGCGCCACCCGTACCTAGATCCGGGCCCTTCCAAAGAAATTGTCGCAAAATAACCTCAATACCGTAAAGCACTGATTTAGGTAGAGAGAAGATGGTGGCCCAGTGGACTTGAATAGAATGTAGAACCGACCGGATAAGTTGCAACCTGCCCGCAAAAGACAAGAATCGATGAGTCCAAGATCGAACCCGCAATGTAATGGAGTCTATCAAGCATTTACAGTCCTCTTTGCGAAGTCTCGAAGATATAACAGGCACGCCTAGGTATCGAAAAGGTAGTGAGCCTTGTTGAAACCCAAGGCAAAGAAGAATGCCCCTATGTAACTCCGAGTTCCCTCCCGAGAGGTAGACATTGCTTTTTCTTGCATTCGGTTTTAGACCCGACCAATTCGAGAACAAATCGATTGCTTCCTTGATAAGTTGGATAGATCTCAAGTGCGCTTGCGCAAAGATGAGGACGTCATCGGCGAAGAAAAGATGGGAGAGACTCGCTTTCTTACACCGCCAGAACCATTGAAAGTCCGAGTTATCAGTTTTCTGTCTTAGCAAACCGGAGAAGACTTCCATAGCTAAGACAAATAAGTATGGCGAGAGTAGATCTCCCTGCCGTATACCCCGAGTACTGGCAAAGAAGCCGTGCAGATCCCCATTTATTGCAACTGAAAATTTGGCGGTAGAGATGCACGCCAATACTAGCTGAGTAAAGTTTTCTGGAAATGTATTGATGTCCATGTATGTAAAGAAAAGTTCTTTTCGTATGCTTTGTCTGACATTATATAAATGTATTGGCGTGCATCTTAACTTTGACTATGACGTTAGGATGGTTTCATTGATCTCATAGACATGGACTTGTCTTCCGGCTAATGTTGCCAGCCCGAAAGTAATGTTTTCCGGATTAACCATGTTATATATAAAAAACACACCAATAGGCTCACCTTTCGATTCCAACCCTAAAGTTCCCCAATTTATGATAGCAACGTTACTTTGTTGTAAAGTTTTTTTTTTTTGGTAAGAAACTTTGTTGTAAAGTTTTGGTAGGAAAGAGTCAAAAAGACAGCTCAGCACGAGAAGTGCCCCTACATAAATGCTCGCTAGCTGCTCCAAAAACTTCACATAAAAAGAAGAAATCGAATCACACCTCTTGTGGTTACAATTCCTTTGGGGATTGCAATTTTCAAGCTCTAGATCAGAGAGTTTGATCATGGCTCAAGAACATGTAGATCTGATCAGCAAATTTGCCGCAAGACATCCTTCAAAGAATCAACTCCTTCCTGCCACTCAAAGAGGCAATGAGAGCAAGCATCCTCTCCACGCAATGGAGGTCTCTCTGGTCGCCCACCATGGTGAATCATTACGCCGCCGGTGACAGCCCGACTGCAGCAATCAAAGCAGTTAAAGATTCGTTAGAAGCGGTCGGTGCGCTTCCGGGATCTTACTAGAGCCCGGAGATGCGCAAACTGTGTTTCCGGTTCCCCGAGGGTGACGTGACCATCCTTGCCACGAAGGGAGTCGACAAAGAGCTCCATCTCAATTTCTTTCACAGCAAAATGGAGGACAAATGTTATTACCAAAAGAAAATGAACTTAGGTAATACAACTCCTCCTATCAATATCACCAATTTATCCACCCTAAGGACTCTTCATCTGCGATCAGTCGCCGGTGTCACCGCGGACCTTGCCTCCTCCTTGCTCACGAATTGCCAGCTTATACAGAGCTTGAAGATTGAGAAGTGCGCAGGATTCAAGAGAATTGGGATCGAGAAGAATGAGAGCCTCGGGAGCTTGATGATTGTGGATTGCATGGACATAGAGAATGTGACTGTTTCAGCGGCCGGCTTAAGGTCTTTTGTGTATAAGGGCGTATTGACCCAAATCCACATGAAGAATGCTTTGAATTTGGTTGATGTGGTGCTTGATTTGGAGGGTGCTTTTGGTAACAGTGACTTTGACTGTGAGGAAGTTCTCTGTCTGCTCTCTTCCCTGAAAGAAGTGGAGAGTCTCACTATAAGTGGGTGGCTTCTTGAGGTAAACCTCTTTCTTGTTCCTATTTTCTTATTAGATAACTATTGAGTATTGGCTTCATTTTCTTACGAGTGTGTACTCCACATATGTGTCCAGTGGTTATGTTCTGCTGGAGTTATCTTTGGAAGGCTAGAATTCCAGCTTCACAAGTTAAAGCAATTGAGCTGGATTGATACTCTAATGGACAACGCAAAGCACGATTCATTGGCTTGTTTCTTGAATAGCTGCCCAATCTTGGAAAAGTTGTTTATCACAGTAAGTATCACCATCAACCCACTACCATAACGTATAAACAAAAATGAAATTCTCTAAGCAATTTTTTTAAATTATAACCACATATTTATTAAATGGTACAACTGAAGATATGTGCATTATATGAATATGCAGATTGATCCCAGCAGGAGCAGCGTGACCTGTTCCTACTTTCATCAACATTGGCATGAACCTCATCTTTAGACGGATTTTCCCACCGTGAAGTCAAGCGTTTTGCAGCTGAAATACTTGGAGCTCGTTAAGTTTTTCGGGTTTACGATTGACGGAGAAGATGGGTTGTTATCGTCACTAGTGGATCTTCTACTAGGGAAGACAATTGTGCTCGAGTCGATGACGGTGGAATCGTACGAGAACATCTTGTGGGGCGTCGTGAAGGTACCGGACAAACAGCCAACGCAGAAGTGGTGGAATTACAGAAAAGGGACAGCAATTACGTCGCCTAGAAATTTCTCTTTTGCATTGATAGAAGATAGATGAAGTCAGATACGAAAAGGGAAATCTGAAGCAGCTTATATGTATTTATTTACCTCCTAGTCCCAAGCGAATCTGTGTACAGATTTCGTTCCCTTTGTTTTCACAATTTTCCCTTAATTGGAAAGGTTACAATAAAACTGTTCATTTCATTATCAATATCAAATGGTGAGGTAAACTGCTCAAGAATAAGCAAGTTGATACATATATAATCTTAAGTGCAGAAATGTGAGGATGAAACAGATCATTTCATAATAAATTTCTAGTGGTCATTTATACTCCTAAAGAACTAGCAAGTTGTGACAAAACTACTATAAGTGCAGAAAGGTTACAATTAAAGCAATCAATTCATAACGAATGACCAGTGGTGAGGTAAATTACTAAAAGAATAAGCAAGTTGAGACAAATATAATCTTAAGTATACAAATATTTCATAATAAATTTTAAGTGGCCCGGTAAACTGGGAATCAATTAGCACAACGAGACGCAAATATTACAAGTGCGGAAAGAGAAAAACCGTATGAAATTAAGATTCTTGTTCAAAACTAATTTTATGAATCTAGCAGCTATTACCTTAATTGGATAGGGCAGGGACTAGCCTAGACTTCTGCTGACTGGATCCGTTTTGGACGATGACTGTCACGTCCAATGCACGTTCGTCTCCATCTGTCAACCAGGATAATACATAAGATAATAAAGCCAAAGTACACGAAAAGAGACAGTGTGATGTTAGTTATTTGTGGGGATATGTACCATAGTATATTAGCCAATGGAGGATGGGTGGCAAAGCTTGACTAGATGCCAGAATACAATTTGAACCTGACAAATCCGAAATCGAGAATACAACACGATTTAACGCAAAATTGATACAAACTGATATGTTTTCACTCATTTTAAAGCGAAATAGATTGTAGTCGCTTTAAAACTCTTTCCTCCGATTTGATCTCCATGCGCTTCGCCCGCACCATTCTCGGTTTCAAACTTCATCATTAGATGATTAAATGGAGACAACGATGCGAGTGGCGTTCAGTGTCGGTCTGCCAATAATGTCATTATATGCCAACGGGACATCTCTAATGAGGAAAGCCATCGATATAAGATCTTGTCGAGGGCTTGCCCCTAAGGTCATTAGAGGCTCTTTATTGCTCAACATGCCCCCCTATTTTCCGTAACACATAGAAGTATAGAACGTATGCGGAGCTACCATTTTCTACTAGGAGTCATCTAACTTCATGTTCTGCTATAGGGTGCTAATGACCAGAGCATCGTCATGCGAAAATTGGCCGATCCAAGATCATCATAAAAAAAAAAAAAAGATATTTGAGAAGAAGAGCGACCCATTTTGCTCTACGGAACAAATCTCAATCCCAAATCAGGTTTCATTAATTGATCTAACCTAATCATTACTCATGTAGGCAAAGGCAAATTTCGGCCACAACTTGATTCGATGGGTCCAAGGTTGGCGATGTTGATTCTACAAGGTTAGACATCGACACAAAAGATTAGTTGTCAACTTCAAGGTTGCTAATCAACTACCAAGTGACTGCTAGTCAACTCCCATGACTGTCCGTTGATCTTTCAGGGTGGATGCTTGACTTCCAATGCCGATGGACAAAATTGGAGGGTTAAGTCCTAGTTACTATGCCTCTTAATTGTATTGTTGATTTCAAGTCCTAGTTTTTATGGATCTTAAGTTTGTTATTAATTTCCATAAGCCATATTAGGCTGTAACTAGTCTCAGAGTCATTATTGTTTTCTAGATTCCAAGAGTCATTCAAGTTTGTTAGTCCCTAAGCAAATTGTCTCTATAAATAGGGGACGGGGATATCACAAGTGCTATAACTCTTTTATACGACGCTTACATGAGTACCATAACTTCTAAAAAATATTCATTTGAGTGATCTAACTTTCGATTGATCACGTAAGTGCTAAAACTTTTAAAAAAGAATTCACCCAAGTGTTGAAAATTCGACGTGGCATGGCGCTTGTGATGAACGTTTTTAAAAAGTTTTGGCACTCGAGTGATTGATGAAAATGTTTTATGACACTCAATTAATCGTAAAAAAAGTTAGTTGTGTACATAAGTTATAGCACTCAAGTGATCGGAAAAAAAAAAATTATGACACTCAAGTGAGTGCTGCATGAAAGTTATGACACTTCTAATATCTTTTTCCCCTATAAATAGAGAAGTGATCTCACATATACAAACCATATTTCAGTTTGATGAATAAATGAGATTTTCCTCAAGTGAGCGTATTTCTATCTTCAGTTCGTAATCCAATTTATTTGGTGGTGAATGTTGAGTTCCTTATCCTTGGCTGGTAGTGTGCTCATTTATGTCTAGGTGAACTTAAGTTCTCCATCTTTGGCTGTTGGTGTGATCCTTTAAGCCTCGATGGTGAGCTTGATGTATCCCAACTTCATTTTTCCATTCACACAAGGCCATTACATCCGTTCGACAACCATTTTCAAAAAACCCTATTAATACACTTACCCCAAAAAATGAATATCTTAATCTCTCAATCCCATCATGCATCAAATTGGTATTAGAGCCCCATGTGAACTAGTTTGGGAGATTTCTTCATTCCTCGTTTGTTATTCCCGTCCTAAATAGAGCAAATGACTGATTCGGTTCCAAGATGCATGACTTTGGAGCAAGCACAACGCGAAAGACGTGACCGTTCCATAGAGGACCTCCAGAGACAAATGGAGCAAGTCCTCAACATCCTAGAGAATCAAACAAGACAGGATCAGCCGGAGAGACCTGCAACCACGTCATACTATTCGGATCCTCGTCCAAACTCTGATCAATCCAGTGACACTAGAGGCAACTATAGTGATTCGAATTATTGAGTTAGGAGGAGAAAAGGAAAGTGTGAAGAGAATAACCGTGAAATCAAAGTAGAGGTGCCAGAATTTGAGGTTAGCCTTAATTAAAACGACTTTGTGGATTGGCAACATGCAAATGAATGAGTATTTAACTTCCGCTCATACTCAGATAAAAATAGTTGCAAGGTGTTGTTCTCA
Organism: Syzygium grande; assembly: GCA_024733475.1. Taxonomy (NCBI): domain Eukaryota; kingdom Viridiplantae; phylum Streptophyta; class Magnoliopsida; order Myrtales; family Myrtaceae; genus Syzygium; species Syzygium grande. Next base: position 19,431,497 of record JAMXDD010000004.1, read on the forward strand.
AGTTGAAGGAGTATGCTTCCCTTTTGTGGGAAAACCTAAAGAATCAGAGAATCAAGAAAGAAAAAGTAGAATTAGATCTTGAGAAAAGCTAAAAAAACTTATGAAGAAGAGGTTCTTTCCAACAACTATAAAGAAAGGCATGCTCCTTGGACTGAATTCCCTCAAAGCAGCACGGGATGAGCATTGAGGAATATATCAGGGAATTTGAGCAGCTCCTTATGAGGTTCGATGTTCTAGAATTGCAAGAGTAGATCGTCGCATGTTTCCTCAGTGATTTGAACAGGGAAATTGCAATTTGGTTAAACTTCAACCATATTAGTCATTCAAAGATGTTTGCAAACTGGTCACAAAGTGGAGAGACAACTGAAGAACAAAAAGCTTTTTTTTGTCAAACCTTCAACAAAGCGAACGTCATTCTTTAAGAGTGTTTCTTCTACCAAGGCCGAGAATGCTTCCACAAAAGAAACGGAAAAGAGAAGTTTATGAAGTTTGTTAATGAAGTCACCAAAAAGACAAACAGTGGTGGTTAAAAGTGCTTCAAGTGCCACGGTTATGGATATTTTCAAGCCGATTGTCCAAAACAAAGGGTTATGACCCTTTGGGAAATCGCAAAGATTGATATAGGGCTTCGAGAAGCTGTGAAAGACCCCGACCTAATAGAGTCCAAATCTGAGGAGGAAGATGAGATCGTGGAACGGCGGATGAGGGAGAATCTCTTGTTATAAAGAGAGCTTGCACACCATAGTTGCCCTAAAGGTGGACATGCAGAGGGAAAATATTTTTATTTTTCAAATCTGTCACTCAGTTAACGGGGAAGTGTGTAATATGATCGTTGATGGTGGAAGCTGCACCAATGTGGCCTTAACAACTTTGGTCAACAAGTTAAAGTTGCTAATTTCCAAGCATCCCCAATCATACAAGTTGCAATGGCTGAGCAAAGGGAATGATCTCTAGGTAACTAAGAAAGGCCTGGTATTGTTTTCAATTTGGAAAAATTACCAAGATTAGGTTTTGTGTAATGCCATTCCCATGGATGTGTGCCACTTATTATCAGGAAGACCCTGGCAATTTACTAGAAAAGTCATCCATAATGGACAGAAAAACACTTTCTTGTTCCAAAAAGAACATAAACGCATCACCCTTGGACCTAAGCCCATTTTTCATCCATAAAATCTACCTAGGGAGGGAAACACTAAAAAGGAACAACTATTCCTAAATGAAACAGGGTGAATAGAACCATTCACCAATCGAAGAACGTTTTTGCTTTCCTTTATAGTTGAAAATTGAGAAAGTGAGATAGAGAGAACCTTACACCCAAAATTGCAACCCCTGATGGATGAGATGAAGACGTTTTTCCGGTGGTTTTGCCCCCGGATTACCTCCCATAAGAGGAATTAAGCTTTAGATCGATTTGCTTCCTGATACTCCTATACCCAATGAAGTTTCTTATCAATGCAATCTTGAGGAAACCAAGGAGCTACAATGGCAAGTCGTTAAAATGATTGCAAGAAGATTGTTGACACCCAAAATTTGAGTATTTCAGCTAGTCATTTATTACATGAAAATTAGGGATCAAATTTGATCCCTAAATGAAGTAACGCTTGTATTATGCACATTCGAATTTTTCACTTAAGTCATCGCATGACTTCCCTACTATGCAACCATGGATTGATGCACCCAAGCTTGTGTCCACGAACAAGTGTACGTAAGATTGTCTCCCATAGATAGCTGGCCATCACATGCTCTTGATCTCGTTCAATAATTCAAAAGGAAAGAAATGCAATTACGATAAGCAAATCGAGAATATCCACGGTTTAAAAGGAAACAATTGAATTCGGTGCTGCTAAAGAGATCAATTCGGCGGGAATTTGATCTTTCTTTGCCAAGATTCAGCAAGATTCAAAGAAATATTCTGCATGATTGTTAGCCAAAAGGAAAGCGATTGGAGAGAGAGAATTCGGTGGGAATTTGATCCTTCTTCGCCAAGATTCAAATCAGTATTCTGCATGATTCTTGGCCAAAAGGAGAGGGATTAGCCTCATAGCATGCATATCATTACGTCATTTAAACTAAATTTTTAGTAACCATATCATATAGTAGTTTTAATTATTAATTGCATTACATGCATCATACGCATTGCATATAGCTCAATAATAATGGATAGCTCACTAGGTCACTTTAGAGTCTTAGGATTTAAACTTGCTGTTTCACAAAAAAAAATAGCATTTCATTTAGTTTTTATTATATAATAGGCTCGTGATTTCCCATAAGTCATTCATACATGCTAATTAACTTAGGATTGCATACATACAACACGAGTATGTCATCTTGCACATAGGATTCAGATTGTATATTCACTTAGTAACTTAGGTAATACATATTAATTTAGTTAGTGCATGATTAGGAATTAATGCATATTATTTTAATTTGTAGACTTTTAGGGTCATTTGTTAAGAAAAAAATTGAATTAGATTACATCATATAGATTGCATTGGTTAAGAATATCAATTTTCTTAAACTTCATATTACCTGACATTTAGTGAGTCACTCGTCATTTAAGATTAAATTTCATTGGCATCTCATGTAGACTTTTTGTAATCAATTTCATAAAATGCAATTCGGAACTCATTATGCATGTCATATAATCATATCGTACAAGTCACGAAGCATTTTAGTTAGTGCAGTTCAATTAGTCCTTCTCGCATTTTCTTAAACAATGCATATTGATCAAATGAGAAAATACAAACAAAAATTAGTATAGATTGCATATTAATTAGCCATTACTTCATGCAAAATCACTCATAACATTCATGCATTCTATCTACATATTTTTCTAAGTAATAGTTTGCAGAAACCTCATGGTGATGGATAGTGATATGCTTTGCTTGCCTAGCACATCCAATTCTTAAATTCTTTTGCTATCTATTTACTGCTTTAATTATTGGGTATTACTTTCTTGATTGCGCACCCACATGATCATCCCTTATATGTTAGTGGTTTAAGATTAAAATTGACCAAAACTACATGCAAAAGCATTTTCGAAAATATAGAGACAAGGTATTGAAAGGGGGTTAAATGAGTTTAGTGTAATCAAGTCCCAAAATCCATTGAATCTCTGGTTCACAAAAGTAAAATGTAATCTCGCATTTTACTTGGATGTCTAATCGACCTAATTGATTAGTGACGACTTTAAAAGGTAAGAAAATTGCATGTCAAATCGAGTACCAAGTTACCATTGGTAGGACTTGAGAGAGCCTACGCTAAATGCGAATGATTGCCTCATGAGAGGAACCTTCATTTCCATTTAGTAGTCCTTTAGCTTTTCCTTGGTGGTTCACCTTTAGGAAGGTCTTGACAAAGATACATGAGGGAGAGCATGAGTCGTTGTTCAATTCTAGTCCTACTCATTCCGAAGAAGGATGGATCTTTCAGGACATGTGTCAATAGCCAACCCATCCACAACATAATGATCATGTATGGGGACCTAATGCCTAGACTTGATACCTATACTTGATAATATGCTTGATGAATTGCATGGTTTGATAGTATTCTCCAAGATCGATCTGAGGAGTAGTTATCATTAAATCCAAATGAACGAAGGAGCTGAGCAGAAAACAACCTTCAAAACTTGACTAGTCATGCCATTCAATTTGTCGAATCCTCCTAGCACATTTTATGAGGCTCATGAATGAGGTCCTTCGTCTCTTTATTGGACAATTTGCAGTCAATTATTCTGATGACATTCTCGTGTATAGTAGGAATGAGGTGGAGCATGTATCTCATTCAAGACAGCTCTTTGAAGACTTTAGAAAGCAGAGGCTCTATGCAAAAAAGGAGAAGTGCGAATTATTTTCAAGACGCATCATATTCTAGGGTTATATAGTTTCCAATGATGGGTTCTAACGCTCATTCCAAGTTGGGGGTAATAAAGACTTGTCCAGTCCCAAAATCGATTTCGAATGTAAGGAGCTTCAATGGACTTGCTTCTTTCTACCAATGGCTTGGTAAGAATTTATGCGCCGTCATGGCTCCCATTAAGGAATGCATGAAGAAAGGAACTTTCAAATGGACTAAGATTGCCCATGATACCTTTTAAATTATAAAACAAAAACTTGGTGAGTCTCTTGTCCCCACCCTTCCAGACTTTGATAAAGTGTTTGAGGTTGAATACGATGTAAGTGGAGCTGGCATCGAGGCAATTCTCACCCAAGCCCTATGACCTCTTGCATATTTCAGTGAAAACTAAAAGGGGATCAAGGAGGTACAATTCTACTCATGACATGGAGTTCTATGCTATTGTAAAGGCTCATAATCACTAGAGTCACTACTTGAAGCCCGAGCAATTTGTTCTACATTTTGATCATGATACTCTCAAGTAGATAAGTGGCCAACACAAGCTCAACTTTAGACATACTAAATGCTCATTGCTATGGACTCTAGGGTCATTGGCTTCAATTCGATGAAAGAACTCTATGCTAAAGATCCAGAGTTCTTGCCCATCATGTTTGACTTGCAAAAATTCCTTTTGTAGAAATCCAATCTTTTCATTTGAGAAAAATCATATTGCCTCAACCTTGAATTTTCCTTCTTTGACTAAGAGATCAATTGAAGAGCAAATTTAAATTCTAAACATAATTCATCAAAATAGTCTAACACTTCATCCAGGATCTCAAGATGATTTACCTTGATTTCTTCTTCATAATTTGAATTGGCCATTAAACATATATATGTCCATATTCCTCCTCATCGCTTCCCACACACTCAATGGTACTCCAAGTCTCTGCCTTTAAACTTTCTTTGTCTTTTCAACTTGCCTTTCTTCTTCTTTAGAAGTGGGCTGTTTTGTTTAATGTGGCCTTGTTTCCTGCATTCAAAACAAATTACATCCTTACCTTCTACATTATTAGTGAAGGGTCTTTTTGATTCGGATTCCTTGAATTGCTTCCTTCCATTGAAGTTTCTTTTCCTTTTGGCCATTCTTCTAAATTTCTTTACCATCAAAGCCAGCTCCTCATCATCATCATCTTCATCTTCCTACGAATCTGTATCACCTGAGTCATGGATGTTAAACTTTAAAGCAATTTACTTTTTACATTTGGAATCATCTTCATCATTAATACATTCAACTTCATAGGAAATGAGAGTTTCAATGAGTTTGTCAACACTGATGGGCTTGATCCTTCGTGTTTTTCGATTGGATGTTTTGATATTGTTCCATTCTTTTAAGAGTCCCCGTAGAACTTCGTTTACTTTCTTCTTAGCTAAGATTGGTTTGCCATGATATGAAAGTCCACTGGTGACATCAATGAATTAGTTGAAGTTGTTGGTGACTGATTATTTTGGCTTCATCTTGAAGGATTTATATTTGCCAAGGAGGATATTTGTCTTTGTTTCCTTGACTCTGTGAAGGTTGACTTTGTGAAGGTTACATGGAGTCTGTCCCATATCTCTTTTATTGTTTCGCATGAAGATATACAATTATATTTAGCAGGAGATAAAGCACAATAAAGAGAGTAAAAAGCTTTAGCATCTAATGCTTCACTTTTGGCCAACTCTGTAGGAGTAATTGTAGGTTTTGGAGTTCTTTTCTCATTTGTTTTTCCTATGTTGGAGCTTGTAGGTGTGGCAGTTGCTCTAGGTGTAGGATTGACTCCATTTTGCACAACTTTCCACATCAAAAGATCAGTGGATCTGGTGAAAGCTTTCATTTTGTTTTTCCAAACATCAGTCTTTCCCATCAAGGTAGGGAGGTCTAGTGTTTCTCTATCCCTTGATAATACCTAGTCCAAGATTGCTAGCCATAATGGACTGTTAATTCAAATGTAATATACTTCAAAATAATGAAAACCATGCTCCGATACAAATTACTGTTGGCTAACAATATCACCTACAGCGGAATGAATAGGTGATTTAAAAAAAAATATTGGCAAAATAATTCGGAATTAATAGCGCCAAGTTTAAAAAAAGAGTAAATGGGTAAAATAGAATATGAATATGAGCAAGTTCTGATAATATTCAAGTAGTGTCATGTAATGTATCCATCAAGCAGTGATTGAGTATGTACAGAGAGATAGAAGACAATGACATAGAATTTATAATGAGAAGTTATAATGACATAGAACAGTGATTTTGGTGTAAGTCTAGGCCCACTCTCACATGCCGATAGCCTACTGGCTATATCCAACTAGTCAATCAATGAGAAGTTCTAGTTGTATGTGCTTGCTTATATCCAAGAGCTTCTTCACAAACTTATACTCTAGCTATCTCAATCTAAGCACACACTTAAAACACTACCAACACCTCTCAAAAGATTACAATTGTATGCTCATGGATACAAATGAAAATATGTGAAGCTCTTCCTGAAATTTGGAATTGTGAACTCTTGATCTCGTATCCTCTTCGGTGCCTTAGTCTTCTTTTATATTCATTAGCTTCCATACTTCCCGTTGGACAATCTTCAAGAGGATCAATCTCCAATTTACCCGCTGGACAATTGTTGTAAAGATTAGGTAGTTGTTGAGGTCGATCGATCGTTATCTTCATAGATCTGGTCGCCCATACAATTATACCTTGGCTCCCAAAATTGTAATGCTTTAGCTAAGGAAAGAATCTTGCCTTCAAGATGATTGCCAATCAACTAAGATTTCTCACACGATTGAATAATCTATGAAGATAATCTTTACGATTAATAGTCAATCAAGTTATTTTAAAGATGGAATTCATATCAGATCATAATCTATCAAGAATGAGGTAAAATATCTCAAAGTATTAATCTTGAAGATCTTGACAAGAACTTCATCATAGGTAGTATAAGTATTATGCTAAAATTCAATTAACATAGTACTCTAGTGATATCAAGTGCCCTACTGATATCTAACATTTGTTGTTTCTAACTTCTTGAATATGATCAACTTTTCTAACCAATAAACTTTGACAACGATAGTTATGTAGATAAGAAATGAAACCTTGGCACTTCCAAGTCAATATGAACTCTCCATTCTTCTAGACTTGTACATGTAGGTTTGTCAGTCATAAAGAGTTCTTCCGACGTGAAACTTGAAACATAAACACTTCTTGCATTTATCAAGATCGATATGAAGTATGGACAGTTTTATCAACTTCAAAATATATTAAGAGGTTTTCTCAACAATTACAGACTTAAATCTGAGGATAGTGATACTAATATACAATTTCATTATTGTCAATTTTTTTTCGTTTGCACCTTTCAATCCAACTGATCTTTCTTGAGTTTATTGAATTGTTTATTCTTTATTATTTTGTTTCGATGCATCAAACTTTATTTCTTTAAGGTAACAAGTATGTAATGGTTTGATTTTATTTTCTCTTTGTCCTTTTATATTATAAAGGTAGAGCCTGCTATTTAGAACTAATTTTTCCGTCACTTATTTCATTAAGGGTTAATATCACAAAAAAACCCAAAACTGGTACATCTGTGATAAATTTACCTCAAACTAATTTTTTGACCACCAAAAACTACAAACTGGTACACCTATAACAAATTTACCCTTTGTTAGTTTTCGTTAAATTTTACAGTCAAATTGCTAAATTGGATGATACACAATAGTTAATGGATATACCAATTTAGGGTTTACCCTCTGTTTGCCACATATGTACTAGTTTGTGATTTTTTTTTATTAATCCAATTTAACAAATGGTAAATTTGTCACAAATGTACCAGTTTGGGGGTTTTTGTGATCAAAAAATTAGTTTGGGTAAATTTATCACATGTGTACCAGTTTGAGGTTTTTTGTGATTAAAAAATTAGTTTGGAGTACATTTATCATAAATGTACCGGTTTGAAGTTTTCGTGGTATTAACCCTTTCATTAAACATGGAGACGCGAAGAAAGGGCTTAGGACAGATATGGTCGTTATGTATCTCTCAGATATTGAATGAGCTATTGCTTGGTTATCGACTGTACTAATCTATGTTGGGCTTAGTGCACGGGCCTGTCCTTGAAAGGAGAGACAGGATATCTTCAAATTCAAGCCATAGCAGCTGGAAAATCGATTGCCTATCGGTCTCAGAAAATAAAAAGAGAAGAATCAACAGCACCTTTTCGGGAGCATTGGCTAATAATCCACACTCGTTGCCTTTGACATGCAAGAATTGGAAAGCTCTTCCCAAGGGAGTCAGAGATGATATATGGAATCTTGTAAAAGTGCAATAATTTTCGTATGATGTGCATTTCATTATACATGAATACTTTAGTCAATTTATTTGCATTATTTGGAATAGTACAAGTTTGATTTACTAATCAAAGTCAATCATCAATAATCAAAGTAAGGAAGTGGGTTACCGAGACTACTTCTTCAAGTTGGAGACATCATAAGACTCAAACTAAGAACATACACTACAAAAAAACAAGGAATTAGCTGTCACGCCCCGCGCTTCTCGGTGCGCCACATCCCTCACAGAGGTCGATTCGACTGCGACGTCCCAGGACGCGTCGCCGACCCAACACCCAAACGACAGAAAACAGAGCACGGCGGAAATAACAAACACCCGTTCAATAATTCACATAACCCAGGGATAGCCGTATCCACCAATTAAAAACAAATACGCACTTGCATTGCCAGGGAGAACCTTTATAAAAATTCATATACAGTATGAAACCCAAAAATCAAAAGCGGGTCAAGGCCACTACTACAAAAAGGGATAAGTAGCTCAGGTTCAAGCACTGCAACTAGTCGGGGGCTCCTCCCAAAAACGCATCGGTGCGCCTACTATCTTCAAGGCTGAGGGTCTGAAAAATCGGTTTTTCAACAACCGTGAGAATAAATCTCAGTGAGTAATTCCCTAAACCTAAACTAGACTAACATGCACCTCCTGACAAGTACTAAACACGCATAATACACACATAACTGACTCAGGCCCTCGGACCTAAATCTAATCTTACTAGACCCTGCAGGTTAGGTATTAAATCACCGATAATAGCCATGTGACAAAATTTAATCACAGCACATACACGCGCATTTTTATGTCACGACGCATGTTATGCATATGCTAGTGCTCGCACTCATGCTCATGCATCATCAATGCATTATCGCACACTTGCACACTAGAACTCGCCATTTCTCCATTTCTCCTCCGACCGTTAAGCGCGCCAGGTCCAACCAGCATCAACGGGTCCAACCAGCGTAAACGCATCAGATCTATCATTTCGAGATTGATCTCGGCCCGCGTAAAAGCGCATCAGGCTCATGACACATTACCGGCGTAAAACGCATCGGGCTCATGACACATTACCCGCGTAAACGCATCAAGTTGGTCATCTTCTGGTAAACCGGACATCGTCCCGCGTAACACGCCTCAGGACGGGTTCACTACCCCGCGTAACACGCATCAGAGTTTATCGTGATCACACATTCACATGCACCAATTTTATCTGGACCCCGTGTAAGACGCATCAGGGCATTTTAGGTGATCACAATGCACATGTCATTCGAGCATACTTGTGAATGCACATGCCGTGCCAATGCTCGTGATGCACATCCATGGCCATAAAGTTCACACTTGGGCAATTCGCAATATTCGCCATGGGCAATTAATAGTACAATGCCATTCAATCAATTATAGTACACTATGCCCAGTCTATATTTCAACATGTCCAACCAACATGTAAGCACGACCATGAAATCAATTCAAACACTCATGCACGGTACACAATTCACAAGCATAGATCACCCAACTAGTCCATCACGAATCCACAGAAATCTCCACAGAAATCGAGATCCATCAAGGTACTCCCTTCCTCAAGACATTGGACATGTGCCACGACACTACCAATCACTCGTATGTAGGGACAATCCAACCACTAGTTCGGTCAAGCCATCATTTCCGGCACTTACGCTCCAAGCCTCAAATTATACGTGCCTTGTCCAACTAACCTCCAAAGTGGACAACCACTAAATGGATCGCGCCGGGCCATTCAACGACCTTAAAATGTTCCATTGAACTCCCCAAGACACCATTCTAATCAGTCACCATAATGCCAAATAAGGCGCGCACTAAAATTCACACAACCGGGTCAACAAAACTCGCGCATCCTAGGCCCGTCAAGCTACTCCATTTTTAGCCACATTAGACATGTCACGACATTGCCAATCTACTCCCAATTAGAGACCATACAATCATTAACTCGGTCTATCCATCAATTTCGTCAATTGCACTACTAAGTCCTAATCATTCGCGTCTCGCCTAAGTCAAATCCATCGTGGCCAGCCACTATACCACAAATTCTAGGCCAATAATTATTCTCAAAATGCTCCAATTGACTCTCCAAAATATCGTCCAGAACAGCCACTATAAGAATAAATGCGAAGCGCGCACAATAGTCCACAATTGAAACCGAGCCTAGCCAAACTCGGGCCGCTCCAATCCACTAATTTCCAGCCAATGAACAGCATCTCTCGGGCCACTAAACCTCGATAAAATGGTCACGCTACACTACTAAATCAGCCCCGACATCAACCCTTAATAATTTCCACAATTAAACCCTTAATTTACCCTAATTAATCCCTAAACCCGTCTAGAAATGTAAATTAGCCTAACTAGGGTTTAGGGTCAAACTCACCGGGTCTCCTACGCTTCAAACCGAGCCGAACACGTGCCGATAGCGGCTGGACAGCGGCGACTCCTCACCGGAACAGTAACGGCGGCGGCGGTTCCGACGATCGGCACGAGCCTAGGCGATGGTTTAAACGATTCCAAGGCCTAGAGGAAGAGAGAGAGACACGGTTAGAGAGAGAAAGGGAAATGGGGTGGCTGGACAGCTGGGCGAGGCGGCGGTTCCGTGCCGGAACAGTAACGCCGGCACCGGAGCTCCTCCGGCGAGGGGCCTCTCACGGCCAAAAGGAGAGAGAGAGAGGGAAGAGTCTCACGGGGCGGAGAGGAGAGAGGAAGGGCCAATTGGACGGCTGGGCGAGGCTGGGACCAGCTAGGCGCGACAAATGGCGGGCGGTGGCGCGCGCGCGGGGACAGCACCGTAGCTGGCGGGGCAAAGGGAGAGAGAGAGAGAGAGAGATCGGGAGAGGGAGAGTGAGGAGGAGGAAGGGCTGCCGGTGGCTGGGCAAGGTTACCACGGGCCAGCCGGTGGTGGACGGAGCGGCGGCGACGGTCGGGCGAAATGCACGCCAGGGACGAGGTGGCGCGGCGACGCGTGAGCCTGCAATGGGGAGCCGGGAAGAGAAAAAACAGGAAAAGGGGGTCACGGCCGTCCGGGGAGAGAAATGGCGGTGATCGGCGGCATCGGCGCTTATCGGGCGACGCCGGGTTGGCCGGGCGAAATGGCCGGGAAGCCGGGCCGAGCGCCGACGGACGCCGCGGGCGAAGCCGCCGCTATGCTACCGCGAAAGCGGTGCCGGCGACGGGCGGTCGCGGTGACCGATGACGACGCGACTCGGTCGGGCTGACGGCGTCGACGGCGGTGAGGCTGGGGGAGAGCTTGAATGGCGGTCGGACGGCGAGGTCAAGCGTAACGGAGCGTAAGGTAGCTACCGGGGACGCCCAAGGAAGAAGAAGAAGGAGGAGAAGAGGAAAAAAAAGAGAAAAAGAAAAGAAAAGAAGGGAGAGGAGAGAGAGGGAGCAGGTGGGAGAGAGAGAAGACAGACGGGACAGGAGAGAGGGGAAACGTAGCACAAATAACGACGCGCTAAGAGAGAGAGAGAGAGAGAGAAAGAGGGGGGGAAATTTAAAAGAAATAAACTTCATTTCTTTAATAAACGCAAACCGAGGGTCCAAATTCAAAACTGAAAATTTCCTATCGCTCCTAAATAGGCCTCGCACATAAAAAGGGACAAAGGCCAAATTATTGAGACTAAATTTTTACGAGGGGTCTACTAGTCCAAATTCGCACCTGGTCCAAAAACTCTAACTTTTCCATTATTCCTGACAATCTCGATACTGGCCACATTGCTGTCGACACCGTCCAATTTATTTCGTCCTGAAACTCCCGAAAATTGACTACCAAGTTCAGGGTCTAACTAACGATAGAAATTTGATCGAGTGCGATTCTAGCGAAATCTCTAGTTTAAAATAATAACCGAGAGTAATCAGTTCTCGGGCGAGATTCTACTATAAGCATACTGACAAATCACGCATTTTATAAATCCCAAAAATGAGTCAAAATCCGGAATGTCACATTAGCGATGAATTTTCTGATGAAAAATTTGAAAAAATCCATCGCAAATCGAATTTGCGATGAATTTAGCGACGGAAAAATTCCATTACTAATAGGTCGTCGCCAAATTTTGCGACGGAAAATTTCAATTTTCGTCACAAATTTGCGATGGAATTATTTTCCATCGCAAAATTCGTCACAAATAATTCGTTGCAACTTAGCCACGAACATTATTCGTCGCAAAATTTGTCACAAAATTTGTTGCAAATAATTCGTCGCAAAATTCATTGCAAATTAGCCAAAAACACTATCCGGAGCAAAATTCGTTGCAAATAATTCGTCTCAAAATTCGTTGCAAATTAACCACGAGCTCCATTCGTCGCAAAATTCATCACAAAATCCGTCGCAAAATTAGCCACGAACTTTATAAGTCGCAAAATTTGTCACAAAATTCGTCGCAAAATTCGTCGCAAAATTAGCCATGAACTTTGTTCGCAGCAAAATATATTCGTCGCAAATTAGGCATGAACTTAATTCGTCACTACTTATTCGTTGCAAATTAGCCACGAATTGTAATGGTCGCAAAATTCATCTCTAAATATTCGTTGCAAATTTTACACGATTTCAGCCATCAAATCTTGTCCACATCAATAGCTACGCATTAATGAACATCATGTAATACATTCAAAGCAATCAAAGGACAAGAGAAAATCATAGATTCCACTTCAGAAGCAGAAAATGAACAAACTAGACACAATGCCATATAATTGAAAAATGTAACTGAAGGAAAGATGCTAGTCCGCAAAAAATAATGATATATGCAAAGTTGCAAAGTCTGACATGATGTTATTTGATATCCAATCTTATAATACATTCAAAACATTCATAGAAGGCGGGACAACTATAGATTCTGCTTAAAAAATGAAAAATTGACAAACCAGACACAAGATTGGGTAGCTTTGGTACTCGGCAAGACACCAAAAGCAATAACTTTTGTCGACACCTGATGAAATGTGGATACATAAATAAAGATATTCAATCAGTCTAAAAATATAAAAGAAGTGTTTATGCATAGATGTGGAACTAGGTATAAAAAAACAAGTGAAAGGGTTAACAAAAAAATGTTTTAGGATGAACATCAATGTTCTTACGTATGAATATGAGACAACTTTGACATTCACTGTAGTTTTTTCACCCTTGTAAACCGTATTTCTGTCACCAAGAAAAAATTAGATCCTTGTCCAAACAGCATTGCAACAGTTTAATGACTTAGAGAGGTGAATTACCAACACCAATTCCCAGGAAGAGAGGACTCAAAGTCAATTAATGCATGTATTTATACAATGTTCAAACATCATGATTTTTTTTAACAAGCATGCCATCCTGGGATCTTTAAATTTTCAGTTTTTCGCAAGCAAAGAACCTTGTTGTAAGACAGTTGTGCACAAAAAGTAATTGTAGAGCAGGAACATATTGGGTGAAACTGCAGTTATGTCATAAAAGATTGTGAAGCAAGCTTACCCCGGATTTTGGCAATTTTAACTAGAAAGGATCGACAAAATCAGCATCATCATCATCAATGTCAGCATCATTGTGTTGCTCATCATTGTTGTGACATTCCGGATTTTGGCCCATTTTTGGGGTTTATAAAACGTGTAATTCGTCAGTGCGCTTATAATGGAATTTCGCCCGAGAACTGATCACTCTTGGGTTCTTGTTTTTAAAAATAGAAATTCTGCTAGAATCGCACTCGATCGAACTTGGCCGTTAATTAAACCCCGAACTTGGCAGTCAATTCCCGGGAGTTTCGGGACGAAATAAATTGGATGGTGTCGATATTATTGTGGCTAGCATCGATATTATTAGGAATAGTGGAAAAGTGTATTTTTGATCGGATGCGAATTTGGACTGGTAGACCTCCCTCATAGTGTGGTTTGGGTTATTTTATTTTGGCCGTATGCCCCAGAATATTGTGGGGATTTTTCGGGGACCGTTAGGCCTTTTCTCGAATTTAATTGGGACCGATAGGTTGATTTTTAGTTTGGATCGTGTCCGTTGGTTCGCGCTTGAATTTAAAATTTAAACTTTTCTCTCTCTTTCTCTCTCCTCTCTCTCTCTCTCTCTCTCTCTCTTTTGCCGACCCCCCCTTTTCTCTCTCTCTCTCTTCTCTCTCTCTCTCTCTCTCTCTCTCTCTCTCTCTCTCTCCCTTTTTCTCCTCTGCTTGCTCACGTCCCCCCCCTTCCCCATGCGCAATACGTCCCTCCCGTCCCCTCTCTCTCTGCATGCCCCTGAAACTCCCCCGGCGACACCTCTCTCTCTCTCTCCCTCTCTCCTCTCTCTCCTCCTCCTTCTTCTTTGTGGAATATAGTTGTTCTGGAGTATGATCGAGTTTTCTTTGCCCGGCCCGATGTGTTGCCGCCCGAATTGTGTCCCGGGTACGCCGTCGAAAAGAAAACCCTCGCGATTGAGGGTCAGCCACCCGAGGCCGTCCCGTTACCCGCCTTGGCAGCTTCTTCCTCTCACTTAGACCTTGAGGCGAGGTTACGCCGGGCCTTGAATGGGAATGTCCTCGACCATCATCGCCGACGCCTCCGCCCGTGCCACGAGGGACCCGTCACCGAGGACCACCCCCTTGCCTCTCCATTGGGCCCGAGGCCTCCTTCGGGCCAAAATTTGGTAGCGACTTCCTAGACCCTATTTAGTATTTTGGGTATTTCATTGACCGATTTTTGGAGCTAGAACGGCTAGGGCGTGTATTTAATTTAATTACTTTATGATTAAATTAGATTATGTGGTGTTCTAATTGAGTTAAATTAGACTGTTTAAAGTGGAGTGCTTGAGTGGATAATTGTGCGTGACCGACTTGAACGTCGGGTTTTGTGAATTGGAGTGGCGGAGTGTGAATTGGGTGAGTTGTGAATGTGAGTTGTTTGGCGTGAAATTGATTGAATTGAATGGCGTGTGATTGCCTGTCGATTTTAAGCCCGGATTGATCGGAGGGCTACGGACTTGGGACGTGTTGACGGCGGTCCGTGTGAAGGTTTGACTGGCCGGTGGGCCGATTGGAATGCGGGCTTGAGACGTGTTGACGGTGGCCCGTTAAAGGCATGATTGGACCTGAGGCGTGTTTACGCGGGTCATTGGAAAGAAAGTTGAGCCTGAGGCGTGTTTACGCGGGCTGTGAAAGGAAGGTTGGACCTGAGGCGTGTTTACGCGGGTCATTGGAAAGAAAGTTGGGCCTGAGGCGTGTTTACGCGGGCAGTGAAAATGAGCCTGAGGCGTGTTTACGCGGGCTGTGAGATTGGGCCTGAGGCGCAGTGGCGCGGGTCGTGGAAAGATGTTCGACCACGTGTGCGGATTGTGTGATTGGATTGGCTGGTTGATTGTGTGACTGAATTGGCTGGTTGAGCGTGTGATTAGATTGGCTGGCTGAGCGTGTGATTGGATTGACTGATTGAGTGTGTGACTGGATTGACTGGTTGAGCGTGTGGATGTTGATCGAATTGACTGATGGTGCGCGTGGATGATTGGTTGGATGGGTTGGGTGCTTGTTTGGATTAACTGATTTCGAGTGGAAGTGCGTGTGCTGATGATTGTGATGTGGCGGTGATTTGTACTTGCATTATCATATTTGGACTAATATGCAGGGTTGGCACGTGGTTCGAGGCGAGGTAAGCCTAGCATGTGAAAGTGATTGTATTGTTTGGTAGTTCACATGTTAGACTGGTCTAGGTACGCATTAGCCTAGGTTAGGTTTAGGTTGTTGCTTATTGAGACTCTGTCTCACGGTTATTATATAACCACTTTCAGATCCGCGACCATGAGTGATTGGAGACGCTGCAAGAGTATCTCGGCGATCGAGGACGGGTCAAGTACCCGGCATTTTGAGTTTCCCTTTTTTTTTAGGAGTTAAGTTTGCTGCTATTGCCCCTTTATGAGAATTGTGGTTCTGCTATTGTGGCTTAACTTGGAGACTGTCCTTTGTGGACGTAGTATGTATTTGTCAAGTGTATGAGTTATAGTTATTGTTTCATGCTATCGCTATCCCCCTAGTCATTATTAATTGTCCGGGTTGTTCATATTTGTTTTCGTGTGTGCTTAATCTTTGATGTTTTGAGTTGGGTCGGCGACGTATCTGGGACGTCGCATTCAATGATCGACCATCGAGGGATGTCGCGGGCTCGTCAGGTCCGGGGCGTGACAATTGTGCCCATCACCTATTAGATTGGGGGGAGGTACAGGAGGAACCTCACCGTGATTGATATTGAGGTATCGCATAACGATTTACATTTGTAGTGTCAAGTCATTTATTTCTTCGCCCCTCTCTACAATTATATTTTTTGGTTGGTTTACTTCTCGGGTCAATTCCTCGTTATATCGTGTTCTCCTTCGACCACTCGCATTGGATGATGAAGTTCCAACATGATTCGGCATCTATATCTTTGACAAGGATCCCATCCCAAATATTTTTCCTTTTTTCATCCCACCCATTGCTTCCACCCATAATGCCATACTATCAACTGATGGCTCAAATGCAGCACAACCATCACTACCACTAGCATTGGCCATTAAAAGTTCATCATATTTTTCCTACATTAACAATATAGATGAAAATAAAATAACTTCATATACATATCTACCATAAATATTAAAAGCATCCACAGTTTTCATTCTAGTTTCCATAAAACCCAAAGTATAATCTTACATACCTTAATAGTTTTTATTGCCAATCCATGTCTTAACTTTCTTTTGAAATGTGCGTTCAAATGTAGTTACAAATGTTGGTTCCATCCCCAATTCATGTGCCTACAAAATGTAAACATGAGTAATTGAATTAAATTAACTTATAACTTATTTAATAGACTTATCGGTCGTTTGCCATGCTACCCAACGTTGATAGAGCCCCTAGCATATGTGGCAAACCGTTCATTAGAACTAGAAGATCGATTCTTTCTATTATGCTTATTGATTTGCTAACTCTTTTCAGTTTCTCAAATTCTGTTAATTTCCATCCAATTGTCAGCTGTAATGAAAGTCAGCTTCACTTTCTTGATCTTCGCTCTATCTATCACATTTCGTATGTGATCATTGACTTTCTTTTGAAAAGTTCTTCTCACTTTATTCTCTTCCTCTTCATCCTACCTATTCTTCCGCTGCAATCAATACAAGAAAAACTGAAAGTTATTATGATGGTCACATATCTATTACCATGCACCAGACAATTCGGCGATAGATTTTGTTAAGTTCATCTCGGAGAAAATATCTGGTCTCTTTAGTACCAAAAACTAAAGAGGTGTTCTGGTCCATTTACATCATTCTTGATCAGCAATATACTACATCGAACTTAGTTGGTGAGAAAATAGAATATCTAAAACTTACCTTGAACTCATTCCACCACAAATCTTTCACTTCTTGTGGAACACTTCTGTAATTAACATACTGCCCTATCCAATAATTTTTAACTATTTTATTCAGTTGCCTCACAACAAATATAGCATCTGTGAATCTGTAAACATACGGATATTGTGCAACATCGACAATTCAGTTGACATCCATATCTAAAGTCATACATATTACATATACTATAAAACAAAATGAAGTACTTACGAATCTCCAAATGGGTATATCATGAATCGGTTATCTTCTTCACTTGTGTTTCTGTCATTATTTGATTGTTGCACTGAATAATAAGGTGGAACGGAAGGAGATGGATCTAAAGGAGATGGAACTGTAGGAGATTCAGTTCGCATATGGCCAAGTCCCCTAACATGTTCTTGAGTGTTGGAAGAAGGGCCAACGTGTCGATATTGTCCATTAGCATGTAGTGGTTGAGGGTTAGATGAAAGGATAGAGGAAGAGAAAAGGAATGGGGATGAGGCTGAGGAAGGGGCCGGTCTTCTATGCATGTGACCTCCACGTTTATACTGACAAGTAGAAAGGTTAGATAAATATGTATTAAAATATGAACACGTATTACGAACACATAATGACGTACATGACGAAGCTTACCATTTTTGGTTCAGAAGTAGAAAATGTTCCCTCTTAATTAGCCAATGCCGAATGTTTATGACTTGCAATTTTCTATGAACAAATATACTATGAATCGCACTCATTATGATATCAAACATTAATATATGAGCACGATATACCATGCTAAGCTGACAAAAATAATAATTAATAACACGATCCACTTTCAAACCACACGATATTTAATCAAGTACAAAAACAATCATGAAACATCAATTTCAGCCACATGATCTTCATTCTCGGTCACACGATCATCAATCAAAGTGGCAATCAAAAGTTTTAAATTTTTTTTCATTTTTTAATTTTTGTGGGCACCTAAAAATTTTTAATTTCACTTAAAGTGGATAACCATAGGTATTGTAAGCCATTATGTAAAGTTTTGAAATTTTTTAAATACCACGCCCTAAACTTACACTTTGTGAAGTTTTAAATTTTTTTTTACATTTTTAATATTATTTTTTTTTTTTTTTTTATTTTTTATTTTTCTTTTATTTTATTTTTTTCACCTAAAATTTTTAATTTCACTTAAAGTGGATAGCCATAGGTCATTGTATTGTTGGCTCATTATATAAAGAAAAGAAAAGAAAAGAATAAAAATAAATAAAAATTCGAAAAAATAAAAAAAATAATATTAAATTTTAAATTCAGTTTTCACGTTTTAGGGTTTTGTGTGGTAAGTTTTTTATTTTTCGTAATTTTTTGGGATGGTCAAAAAAATAGTTCATTTGGGGTTTTTAAAAAAAAAGTTTGTAAATTTTCACAAGTGTAAAGTTTAGGGTTTTTCGTGGTATTAACCCATTTTTTTATTTCTTTATTTTGTAATTTTTTTGGGCACATAAAAAAATGTAATTTTCAAAAGTGGGCGTACAGTATTATAAGCTATTTTGTGAAGTTTTAAAATTTTTGATTTTCTTAAATTTTTTTGGGCACCAAAAAAAATTAAATTTCACTTAAAGTGGGTGGCCACAAGTATTCTAAGTCATTCTATGAAGTTTTAAAATTTTTTAGTTTATTATTATTTGTTAATTTTTTTCACCTAAAAATATTTAAATTTCACTTAAAGTGGGTGGCCACAGATATTTTAAGCCATTTTCTAAAATTTCGAAATTTTTTATTATTTTTATTATTTTTAAAAAAAATTTTGTGAGCCAAAAAAAATTTAAATTTCACTCAAAGTGGGTGGCGTCAAATATTTTAAGCCATTCTGTGAAGTTTTGAAATTTCTAATTTTATTATTCACTTAAAGTGGGTGGGCACAGGTATTTTAAGCCAATTTCTAAAGTTTTGAAATTTTTTATTTTATTATTATTTTTTAAATTTTTTAGGCACTTAAAAAAATTTAAATTTCACTCAAAGTGGGTGGCCACAATTATTTTCTGCCATTTTGTGATATTTGAAATTTTCGTTTTACTTTTTATTTTTAAAAAATGCCAAATTTAATATTTGCCCAAAATCTGACTTTTTTTTTTTAATTTTTTGGAAATTTTTATGAAATTTTTCTAGAATATTTCAATTTTAATGTATTTTCTAAAAAAACACTTAATCAACCACACGATCGTCATTGAACGCTTAATCGGCGACATAATCGACAAATTAACCATGTGAACATCGATCAAAGTCACATGCAATCCTGAAAGCGGCCCCTAACTTAGCCAACCAATACGACACTAAATAATCCTTAAATAAGTCTGATTAATACTCATTATAGATGAGGGTTTAAGTCGAAATTGGCCAAGTCAATTTTAGCACCAAAAAACTACAATATTTTTGTAATATTTTTTTCTAATTTTATGCAAAAGGATCTAAAAGTATTTCAACCCTTTGAAAAAGTCAACCCTTGTAAATTGGGAAAAAAAGATTCCTTTCAAGTCCACTTTAGAAGTGCAAATTTTAGAAAAATTCAAAGATTTGATCATAAAATCAAGCTCCTAGTGAAAAGTCAACTAGGGTTTGACTTTTGGTCAAACCTTTGACCAAAAAAAAAATGAAAAATTAAAAATACAAAAATCATCTTGTTTTACATTCAATTTACCTTTGGTATTTGAAATTTTACAAAAATCGATTTAGAATCAACTTTTTCCCAAATTATGGAATTTGATTCAAATTGGCCAAAAATGAAATTACTTCATTTCTAGTCATTTTTTAGGTTAGTTTCCTTCACGACATTTGATCTAGAGGTCATTTTATATCCAATTTTTGAACCAATTTTGCGATTCCAAGCCAAACACAAAAACCCCCAATTTTAGCCCTAATCAGTGATTTTGATCGATTCTTCATGATGTGTGCAATTGAGACACGAATGAGCCTAATTTCTTATATGAAATCCAAATTCAAAATCAATTTTGGAAGATTCACATGAATTTGAGTCAATTTGATCAATTTAGTGATCCAATGATTAGGAAGTCTAAGAGTAATTGGTCTAGATAGTGCAATTCAACTTGACCCACTCTAGACTAATATTCAATTTGATGAATTGGGACTCAATTTGGTTAATTAAACTTCAATTAAACTTGTCGGTCTAGCTCGATCATGCAATTGCCCCAATTCGAGCTAATTGACTCAAATTGGTTTAATTCAAATTGAACTAATCCGATCGGACTAGTCATTTTCGGTCGAAAATTTTGATGATCGATAATCCGTCGGGACCAACCAAGATCAGTCACATCCTCTTGAGTGCAAAAATGACAAAAATGCCCTTAATCAAAAATGACAAAAATGCCCTTAATTAAGAATGACAAAAATGCCCTTCTTCAAGGATTAAGCAAATTAATTAGGGGATTAGCAAATCAATCATGACCATTCATTTAGAATTGATCATGTCCATCCATGATGCCATGTCACCAATCCTTAGCTATTAAGGAATATTCTTAATCATTAAGATTCATTTTAAACCATTTGATCAATCTAACAGCTAAAATTCAAAGTTGGGGAGAGGTATATAGTGTTTTTCCCTCCAAAAATTTGGGGGGGGTTCATTTTTCAGATCTGGTTTTCTCTCTCCTCTCTCTCTCTCTCTCTCTCTCTCTCTCACTCTCTCTCTCTCTCTCTCCCTTTCTCGAGCTCCCTCTCGGTCCCGGCTTTCCAAAAAACCACCGCCCCAATTCCCCACGGTGGTCAAGGCCTTCGCCAAGTCCGGCCCGCCCGTTTGGTGGCGGAGCATCTCCCTCCAAGATCTTCTTCTCGGCAACATCACCCGGCATTAAAATGTGTTCAACATTTCAACCGGCTGAATCGGCTCTCCGGCGACCTTTTCCGGCGATCCAGACCTTCCGACATCCTTCCTCGGTGTTATTACATCGCTGTGGTGGCTGGCCTCTCGTCAAACGGCCACGGATTTCATCCTTAGCTTAACTTTTACTGATTAGTCTATTTGTATGAACAAGAGTTGAATCTCACATTATCTCGTGCAATCCATTGTCGTAGGTTGGCCGAGCATTCCGAGGCTTCTCCGTGTCATTCCAGATCAGAATACGGAGGCCGGATCGCTCGCTTGAGCGTTGGATCATTGTGAGACAAGGTAAGAACACTTGAACACAATTCTGCAAATTCGTATCCAGTGAAACCTGTTGTCTTGAGATGCTTTTTTCAGCTTGTTAACGTCAAAATCTGATGAAGTTATAAACTAGAAAGTCGTAAAGCTCGTCTTAAGCTTCGATTTGATATATCATATGCCTCAATCGGATTTGATTTGCTATGTCAAAACACTTTTAGAAGTTAGGATCAGAATCTGGAATATGTTGCTCAAGTCTGTTCTGATGATTCCCTGACTGACGCTGTACTGTTTGATGAATTTTATGATTTTTACAATCATTTTCTGGAAAAACTTCCTTCATGAGAGTTGTAAAACACATTTTGATCTGTTCACTGTAAAATTTTCATAAAATTCTGAGCATGTTAGCCTAGTACGATTTGCCACGTCATATGCATATAAATCTGGTGACATGTTGATTTCAGTCGACCTTCGTGTGTTCTTCGATTTTCATTAATTCGTGCGTTCGAGATATGAAAATGTTTTCTTCACGAAAGTTCTTCCTGAGATTGAGATCTTTCTATTGATACTAATTTCATCAAAATCGGAGATCATTTGAATTTTCAAAAGGAATTCTCATGATTTGATCAGAATCTGTGTCCAGATCTGATTTTCCTTCCTTTGGAATTTAAAAGATGTTTCTCCGAATTTGATAAAGTTAGAGTCCTTTTTTGCAAAAATCAAAACTACAAAGTTGCTCATTGGGGTCTCATTATGTCAACTGGAAATTTTGAGGACCTAATTGCAATTTTTGGGGGGTCAATTTGCTTGAAAAGTCTTTTCGGGTTAAAATTCCATTTGCAATTGAGTCCCTCGTGAAAACCGAATTTTATAAAAATTTGGAGGGCTTTTTAGCAAAAACGCAAAACATAAAAGTTGTTTCACTCAGGGAATCCTAATCGTACAAAAATTTTCACGTGGTTTTGATAAGGTTTGTTATTTGTTCCGCAATTATTTTGAAATTCATAACTGAACCGAGTCCAGCCTGTCACTGAGATTAATTCGATATTTTCAGGAAAATTGGCTAGGATTTAGAAAAAAATGGTCTTCTTGACTTTTGATCCTCATGTCATAAGCTTTCTAATGACACCTGAATTGCTTTATTTGGACGTCATTAGGTTAGTTAATCATACTTGAACAGAAGCAATCCGAATTAGATAAAATTGAATAAGTGGTCTTTTATAAAGCCCACTTCTCATTTTTTGATTGGCTTCGAAACAAGGCCCATGGGCTTGAATGTATGCTCATTTTATTTTTATGCATGTGCTTGTTAGATGAATGTTAGGCCTGGTGCATGTTCGGTGGGTAGCCCATTCACGTTCATTAGAACCCGACTTTAGGGATTAATTGATATAAGTTGCCGTTTTGTGAATGCAAATGGTAGCCCATTATCATTAACCATTAATCAAATGATGTTAGATGATTAGGTGGGTGATGAATCGAAATGCATGAAAAACAAAGGCCGATCCCGAGGCCCGTGCTTAATTAGTGAGTTGATTGCATCATTGTTCTTTCATATGTTGTCTTTTCATGAATGAATGTTATGAATGTAAACACCGACACCCGAGAGGCGGTCCATGGGAGGATAATCCAAAATCGAAAAGACCAAGGTGATTGACCGATGTCCAAACCGGTCTTGATTTGTACTCATTTGATAATGGTGTCAAACCGATGTCCAATCCGGTTTCAATTTGTACTTAATTCATTCATCCCCGATCATGTCTCGGGTTTTTCAATTCATGTTGTAATGAATACCCGACGAGTTGCGGGTTTATACTTTTTACTTTCTCGCACTTAGAATTAGCTCTTCTTTTCAATACTTGAGTGTTTACTTTAAGAAATGTCTTTCAATACAATTGATTGTTTCTTTCTTTTCTAGACTAAGATAGGATTAGTTTAGAATCTCAAATGAAAATACAAAAACAAGATGCATGATCACCTAGTGGATTAAGACTTTGGCATGAAAATGGTAAAAACAAATGCATGACGACTTAGATAACAACCATGTTAAGTTTAGCGGTACCGAAAGGCGTTAATAGAAATATTAACGTAAGCTAGTCCCCTAACCTTTGATATCTGGTTTTTGTAGAAATTGAAACGAAATTCCAGCGTTTCGGTTGGGTATTCTAGCCGACCCCGATCTAGGCTAGTGGCGACTCCTTAAAAAAATAAAATCAATCCGCTGTCACGCGAGATATGGATTTAGGGAAAATCCACGTTCATGATCAATGAGTTATATGGCTAAACAAAAGATTTACACTTCAGTAAAATCATTTTTTATAATATGCCATATGAACCATCTCATGAACACTTATCTCTAAACCCGTCATCCGAGCCCGCCTCGAGGGGCAGGTCGCGAAGCGACGATGGGCGACGGCGAAGCTACTAGGGGGCTGTGAGGTGAACGGTCGAGGCGCACGGACAAGGTAAGCGGCAGCGAGCTCGCCATTAGGTGACGGCCTTGGTAGTTGGCGAGCCGCGGGGTGGTGGTCGGCAACGAGGGTGGGAAGAAGAAGAAGAAGAAGAAGAAGACAAAGAGGAGAAGAAAAAGAAAAAAAAATTGGACAGAAGGGACGTGACGTGACGGGGCCATGTGCGCGGGCAAAGGGGAGAGAGAGAGAGAGACAAGCGCAAAATTTCAAAACGCGCAAAATTGTGTTTACAACGAATTTTGCGACAGAAAAAAAAAACCGTCACAAATTTACGACGGCTTTTGCGACAGAAAAATAAATCCGTCGCAAATTTGCAACGGATTTAAAAAAAATGATCCATCACAAATTTGCGACGGATTCCAAAAAATACAGGCTATTTTCGAATCCGTCGCAAAATTTGCGACGGACGATCTTTGTCCATCGCAAATTTGCGATGGATCCTTCTTAGTCCGTCGCAAATTTGAGACGAACTATCTTTATTTGTTGCAAATTTGCGACGGACGGTTGCGATGGAAAATACTTTTCCTTCGCAAATTTGGGTTGAAATTTTTTTCCTCGGAAATTTGCGACGGACCGTCCTTGTCCGTCGCAAATTTGCAACGAATTGTCTTTGTCCGTCGTAAATTTGGGACGAAATTTTTTCCGTCGCAAATTTGCGATAAATTGTAAATGTCCGTCGCAAATTTGCGACGAAAAAAATTCTGTCCCAAATTTGAGACGAACGGTAAAATTCCGTCGCAAATTTGTGACGGACCGTCCTTGTCTGTAGCAAATTTGGGATTAAATTTTTTCCGTACCAAATTTGCGACGAACAGTAAAAAAGTCCGTTACAAATTTGCGATGGACGAAGAAGGATCCGTTGCAAATTTGCGACGGATAATATTTTTGCTTCGCAAATTTGGGACGAAATTTTTTGCGACGGATAATATTTTTCCATCGCAAATTTGGAACGGAATTTTTTCCCTAACTTTTTTGCAACGGAATTATTTTTCTATGGCAAATTTCCGAGCGATTTATTTCGAATTCAAAAAATAAAGGACATTTTCGAATCCTTAGCAAATTTGCGACGGATTTGGAAAACTGCGGTCAATTTTCTGACAATCAATTACATTAATAAAAACAATCGACAACAACAATAATAACAACAACAACAATAATAATTATGACAACCAAAATAACACTTGTTCCAATAATAATTACACATTATTAGTGTTTTGTTATAAAAATTTTAATCTCCGTCTTCGTCTTCGTCCTCGTCTTGAGCTTCATCTTCATTTTCATCTTCATCTTCTTCATGAGCATCATCTTTATCATCTATCTCAAAATCAAATTCTGAACCATCTTGTACATTTAATTCGCAAATTTCAGTTAGATCCACATCTATTATTGCTCCATATGGATTTCGTAAAGTTAGAATGTTATATTCCTCAATTTAACCATGTTACAAACTTCCTCTTGTTAATAGGCTCTATCCTTCCAGTATTCCTCGATTTTTCTCCGTGCTTAATTTTACATACAGCCCACCAATCAGCTTTATCACGTTTCAAACTAGGATATAATGCATAACATACTTGAATTGCTTGTTATGCCAAGACAAATTGTTCACATTTCATATACCTTTTCTTGTGATTTATTTCAGCCAAATTAAATTTTATATACACCTTCATTCATTTGATGGGGTCGAACCACTTGCACTTAAATAACACAACTTGTATCATTAAAGATCCATGGTACTCTATATTTATGATTTCATCTAACAAGCCATAAAAATAATCTTTTGAACTTCCACCATTGGATGACCGGACATACACACCACCATTCTTTGTGGCTTTTCCCATTTCATATTCTTGAGTGTGAAAATTATATCCATTTATGAAATATGCTTGCCAACTCCATACTCTTAACTGTGGATCCCATGATAGATGATATAGCAATCCTTGCTCTCTAAGTTTATTATGATTACTGTGAACCTAAGGTTAAACATGCAAGGTGAATAATATATATTTTAATAAATGATGTATAAATTTTAAATAACTTGATTTTGGACCATAGGCAATTTATATATGTTTTGAACCATGCTGCAAATTATTCATCGCACAAACGGTCAAACTCATTTGGTAGTAATCCATATATTGAAATTTGGAAAATCCTAGTAATAAATACCATTTATATATTAGCAAATAATTGACACACAATACATATATTTGTAAATTTACACTTACATAAAGTAAGGCTCTACTTCTAGGCAGTTTAGTAAAATATATACATAGGCTACGTGCAATTCTTCGCCTGTTAAATAATGAAACTGACATGCACCGCCTGGTTGACCTAGATAATTGAAAATAGAGAATGCTTTACAATTTGGATCAATGGGGCCCTCATCATTTCTGCCTACTCTCCGCCTCTTGTACTGTACGTGCGGCTCAAAATAGTATGACGTAAATGTTGTCACTTCTTCCATAATATATGCATTATAAATCGAAACTTCAACACATGCCTTATTCTTCATTTTTTTCTTCAAATGATATAATAATCTAGTTGCAATAGAAAGAAGCTTATCGGAACATAATATATAATAAAGTAATTTTAACTTCATTTTAAAAAAAATTACCTCTCAAATGGATACATCCATCGAAATTAGACGGGACCTGCAACTTTGGCCTCATAAGGTAAGTGAACTAAAAGATGCTCCATCGAATCAAAAAACGATGGAGGAAATATCTTTTTTAAGTTGTAAAGAATAATTAGAATATCTCTCTCCAATTTCTCCATGTGTGATGCTTTTAACACTGTCGAGCAAATATCATGCAGGAAATTACTTAACTCTATAATGACGCCCCATATAAAGTTCAATAGGACTTCCTTGAAAGCTATTGAAATTAGTCTTTCCATCAATATATGACAATCATAACTCTTCAAACTTGTCAACTTGCATTAATTCAAATCAACATATTTCCCGAGGTTCAAAACATATTTATCAGGAAACCGCGCAGATTTCAACTGTTGACAAACAACTCGCCTCTGCTCTTTATTCAATGTATAAATTGCTTTTGGTTTTGGTCCGCAGCTGCTTGCATCCACATCTAGTGTTGGCCGATCACAAATATCTTTTATATATTTTCTTGCGTTCAAGTTGTCTTTTGTTTTTCCAGTAACATTCATCATAGTATTTATAACATTATCGAAAATATTCTTTTCTATGTGCATGACGTCAAAATTATGATGAATAAGATGGGCCTTCCAATACGATAGATCCCAAAATATATTATGTTTTGTCCACTTATGTGTACTTCTGTACGCAATAGTCGTACAGTGAGGGTTCTTAACAACAGTTGGAAAGTCCTGCACTCGATCCCAAATTTAATCGCCGATTAAACTCAATGGTGGACGTGTTCTTTCAGTCATATTCTTGATGAACTCTTTTTTATTCCTTCTGAATATATGATTTATCGGTAAAAATTGTCTGTGACAGTCAAAATAGCTGGGCTTCTTTCTATGTTTTAATCTAAATGACTTTGATCTCTCCAAACATATCGGACATTCTAAGATCCCAGCTGTACTCCATCCAGATAACATTTCGTAAGCTGGAAAGTCATTTATCATCTAAAGAAGAGTAGTATTCATTACAAATGTTTGATCGGTAGAAACATCATATGTAAAGACACCTTCCTCCCATAGCCGTTGTAACTCTTCAATCAATGATTGCATATAAACATCTATTAACGTTTTCGGATTTTGTGGGCCAGGCACGATCAATGTCAAAAACATATAAGGTGTCTGCATACACATACCAGGGTGAAAGATTGTGCAGTGTTAAGATAACCGGCCAATATGAATAACTTTTTCCTAATTTCCCAAATGGGGCAAATCCATCAGCACAAAGACCTAACATGATATTTTGAGACTCTATCGCAAACTCAGGGTACGTTCTATTAAAATGTTTCCATGCCTCTGCATCTGAAGGATGACACATTAGACCCTTTTCTGTTTCATGATTTGCATACCAAGTCATGTGTTCAGCAATGAATTGAGACACATAAAGCCTTTGCAATCTGGCAATTAAAGGTGGATGAAACATTTGCTTGCATGGTCTACGCTTCTGATTACGACCCTGCTCCTGTTAATCTTGTACCTAGGTTGCCTACAGAATTTACAAGATTCTGCATCTTCATCATCTCTCCAATATAACATACAACCCCTACTACATATATCAATCCTTATAACCAAAAGACCTAAGTTATCCGCTAACTTTTTCATATCGTAAAAATCACTTTGTATGCTGTTATCACGAGGCATTGTTTCTCGCATTACTTTAACAAAAGAGTTGAAGCAATCTTACGACATATTATGATCTGCATTGATATTTAACAGTCTTATTGTCACTGATAATTTAGTGTGGCTATCACAACCTGTTCATATAGGTTCATTTATTGCTTTCAACACTTCCCAAAACTGATTAGATGAAAAAGCTCCATTACACACATTCTCATCAAAACTCGTTACTCCTATCTCTTTCAATTGTGATGCATAACTAGTATCCACATGTTCAAGTGCAAGAGTAAAACTAGTACTTGCATAGTTTGATTCTAAAACAAAATTCTAACCAGCTGCATCAATCACCATCAATCACACACATTAAATTTACCATTACTGCACTTTTTACACTGACACCTTAATTTATTTTCATCTATGAACTCATATTTACTACTAGCAAAGTCTAAAAATAGTTCCAACCCAGTACGAAACTCATCGGTCAATCCTCGATGTCGAGGTAAGTTCTTATTATACATCCAAGCCCTATCTCTTTGCATTGTATCTGTATTAAAATCAAAAAAATCTCGTAAAATATTTAAAATATCATGTCTACTGTTCTTAATTACAATCATAAAATTATGAAAATTAAAATTTTGTTTTTCACGTAACAATTACTTTGAAATTGAAAAAATTACCATGTAAAGAAGACTTACCCAGATATTTGATTGAAATCTTGGTAGCAGAAAGTGGTAAATTTGAAGAAAATTGCAACGTCCACTTGGATTGAAAGACCTTCAATTGGACATGTACCTAAATAAAAGCAAAATCACTTAACATTCATTTCTAAATAATTTTTTTTCCAAAATTTTTAAATTTTTTTTCCTATATTTTTCTCCACTCGCCAGTCCGATGATCGGCGACTGGCTACCGCCGGCGAGGCTGAGCAGCCTGGCCATGGCCGTCAGTCGACCTCACTATCGCCCAGCTTGGCCAATGGCCATGGCGAGGTCGCTCGGCCTCGCCTAGATCTGGGGGAGGCCGAGCAGCCTCGCCATGGCTGCCGGTCGACCTCGCTGGCCATAGGTCAAGGTCGCTCGATCTCGCCCAGATCTGGGGGAGGTCGCGCGGCCTCGCCATGGCCACCGATTGACCTCGCCATTGCCCAAATCTAGGCGACGGCTAGGTCGACCGCCATGGGGGGAGGCCGCGGGACTGGCGAGGTCTCACCGGTGGCCGGTCGCCGGCTCGGCGACTAGTCACCAATTTACAACAAAAAAAGAAAAAACAAGTCAACAAAAAAAAAAATTCGCAACCAGCAATGAATAAAAAGGACAGGACAAAATTAGTCGCATGTTTAGTCACAAAATTAGTTACGATACTTATTGGTGGAAAAGCTTTACTGAAATTGATTTCTGCGCGCACGGATTATTGAGAGAAACAAAAGAGGGAGAAGGCAAGAGAAAAGCGGGCGACGTGAGGAATCACTACTGAGAGAGAAATTGACGGGGTGGGGTGCATATGACGAAATTAATTTTCCGTCACAAATTAGCGACAAATCAGTTTTCATCGCAAAAGAGTAAATTTTGTTGCACAAAATTGCGATGGAATTAGTTTTCGTCGCAACTTTGCGATGGAAAATTAGTCGTCGCAAATTTGAGACGAAATTAGCGACGACCAACGTTTCATCGCAATTTTGCGATGGAATTTGCGACGGAATTAGTTTCCGTCGTAAATTAGCGACGAAAAATTACCTGTCGCAAATTTCGGTCGCAAAAATCATGTTTTTTTGTAGTGATATTAGTGCAAAAGGAGAGTGATGATAGTAAAGAGCTTAATCGGGTGAAAATTACTTGAAATCGCTAGAATGAAGGGCCTATAGATGCTGAAACAAGCAAAATGACAGCCAGCAATCCTCTAGTTGTTGAGCATACGCTGGTATATCGTTTTGCATCATAATATTGACGTACTTTAATTTTTTTTAGTCATGACTTGAAGAGATGGCATTTCAAGATCCAAATGCCAGATGAATGGATGATATCGATCATGATCTCTTCGCTAGTTTTGTTATCTTAAAAGAGCTACTGGGCTAGGTATTATTCGTCCATCAACTTTGGATTTCGTGCTTCGGATATACAATGATTATGATTGGAAAATTGTTTGATAGACGCTCCACCACTGAGTTTTGTTCTTTTCTGGGTTCTTCATTGATTTCGTTGGAGACTAAAGAGAAACAAGCCAAAGGTTTCATGATCTTCACCTGAAACTGCATACACAGCCATGCCTACTTTATGTTATGATATTATCCTGTTGATTTCTCTTCTTAAGGACTTTGGCATTTGCGATTCACAACCCACTCTTGTCTTCTGTGAGAACCAAGCCGCCTTACATATTGCAGCAAACCCATATTTTCATGGATGTTGCAAAGCACATTGCAATAGTGTCATATTTTTCATGAAAATCTTGCTCAAGGAATCATACATACTGATTATGCGTCATTGTCTCATCAGCTTATGGATGTTTTGCTAAAGCTCTTGGACGTGAACAATTTTTTTTGTAGCAAGTCGGGAGTGTCGAGCGTTCTCGACATTCACGCTCCAACCTGTGGAATATTGTTAGTTGTCCTAGATATTCTCTTCTTATTGTCTTTATACGGTTGTGAATATGATTTGTAATATTAGGTTGTCTTTTATTTTCATTGTGTTTCAATTTCTTTATAATTTGTTATAAATCCCCATTCATCGAGGGATTTTTCGAGGTATATATATATATATTTAAGGATAAGTGTATTGAAAGTCTTAAAACTTGTTACGAAAGCGCAATTGAATCCTAAAACTTTCATAATATTCAATTAAGTCCTAAAATTTGTTATGAAAGTGCACTTGAGTCCTAAAACTTTCATAATATGCAATTAAGTCCTAAAACTTGTTACGAAAGTGCAATTGAATCCTAAAACTTTCAAAAAGTACAAACAAGTCCTAAAACTTATCAAATTAATTCAATCAAATCCTTCCATTGATTGCACTTTTTGAAAATTTTAGAACTTGATTGCACTTTCATAATAAGTTTTAGGACTTGATTGCACTTTTTGAAAGTTTTAGGACTTGATTACACTTTCGTGACAAGTTTTAGGACTTGATCACATTTTTTTTGAAAGGTTTAGGATTCAACTACACTGTCATGATAAGTTTTAGGACTCCTAGTACACTTATCCCTATTTTTCACAATTGTTACTCATGCCAATACAAGAACATCTATTCCTCATTGTTAACTAATATAAAAAATAACATAATTTAGGCTCTATTTGTTT
The DNA here is from genome assembly GCA_024733475.1 of Syzygium grande. Classification (NCBI taxonomy): domain Eukaryota; kingdom Viridiplantae; phylum Streptophyta; class Magnoliopsida; order Myrtales; family Myrtaceae; genus Syzygium; species Syzygium grande. The sequence goes on from JAMXDD010000004.1 coordinate 19,463,188, forward strand.
TACATAAAATATTACAATTTTGGAAAATTTTTTAAAGGATGTCATTTTACAAGAAAATGACTATATTTTTCGGGGTTTGGGTAATCTAAAAAAGAACTAGAAAATATTTTCTATCATTTGGAAAAGAAAATCGTATAGATTTTCCTAAATACATATACACCATTCGGGCCCTAGTGACCTATACACACGCAGCTGGGGAACCAAGAACAGGGCTCCAAGATCTCGGTCTCACCTCAATGGATCCCGATAGGGCAAAACCACTTGGCTCTCAAGCAAAGGTGCAAACACCGTTCTCACATCCAAAAAAGCTGAAATAAAAAAACTCGGTGCCCATGCACTACTTCTTGGCACCCCAGCCCGATTCCACAAAGGCCGGGCCTGACGCCCCAATGATCGTGCCCAAATCTCTGGCACTCGGGTCAAGGTCCACAAAGACCGAGCATAGGACCCCATTGACCCAAGTTCCCAATGCTTAAATTCAGGTCCTTAACACTCAAGCCCTGATCCATCGAGGCTAGCTTAGGGGTGTTGGTGCTCGTGCCCAAGTCCCCGACAACTAGGCTCGAGTCAATTGAGGCTAAGCCTAGGACCCCAACGCAAGTACGCGAGTCCTCGGTGTTTGGGCGAGTGCCCATCAATGTCAAGCCCAAGTTTCGACTCTAGGGTTCCATGCTCGACCTCGATGGACCTCGGCATAGGCACTTGGGTAACGAGCTTTGCCCTAAATGGATCGTGGCTCAGGGGCGGGAGATCCATGCACTAGCATTGTCTTCTCAAGCTCGAGGATGTGGGCACGGGTATCAGGGTCCCGAACTTGGCCTTAATAAACTTGAGCCCAGCCTTAATGGGCGTTGGGTACTAAATTCCTGGGCCTCGTGCACTCAGGCTTCGGTGCAGAGGATCCGAGCACGGGCAATAGGTCCCGAGCATGGCCTTTGTGGACTGGAGCCCAGGCAAGGGCACAACGGTCTAGGGTCCATCATGGCCTGGCCTCTACAAACCCAAGTTTTGGGGACCCAGGCACCGAGAACCCATGCACGAGCACTAGAGTCCTGAGCCTCAGCCTCAATGGACTTGGGCTCGAGCATAGGCACAGGGATCTTAATCCCAGCCTTTGTGGACTCAGGCCTAGCCTCGATGGACCCTGCCCAAGTACTAGGGCATCAAGCTCAGCCTCGATAGACTTAGGCTCGGGCGCTAGAGACCCAAGCACCAGCACCAAGGTCTCGGGCTTGACCTTGATGGACTCGTGCATGGGCGAGAACGAGCACCAGGGTCACAAACCAAGCCTTAATGGACCCAAGCCCGAGCACTCGATCCTGGATACCAAGGCCTCATGAATGAGTTTTAGGGTTTCCGTGTCCAAGCATAGAGTTTCTAATCAAAGCGCCAATATCATATTTTGAAAAATGATTTGTGATTTTTTTTTAGGTTCCGTTTGTTTCGTTAAAAATAGTTTTTTCATTTTTCAGCATTAAGATTGCTTAGTAAAATGAGTCAACGGAAAATATATACTTAAATTCAAGAAATTGATTTCCGATATAGAAAATCATATTCCAAAATATGACTAGATATCGCTTGGATTGAAAGCTCTACGTTTAGGCATGGGCGCCGCAACACTTGTTCCTGGGCCCTTGACAACAGCCTTGGGCCAAGGCCGAGTTCACGTGGTCCATCGAGGCCAATCTCAAGTTCAAAAAGGCTAAGCCTAAAACCCTGGGCTTAGGACACTAGTACCCATGGCCAAGTCTTAGACTCCGGTACCGTTGCTCGACTCCTTAATGCCCCAACTTGGATCCATAGAGGTCAAGCCTGAGACCCTGGTGCTCACGCCTAAATCTATAACACTCCAGCCCAAATCCATTAAGGCTGGGCTTAGGTCACAGAGCTTAGGATGGGTCTATCGAGGCTAGTCCCAAGTCCCCAATACTCGTGCTTATGTCTAACGAGGTCCAGCCTCGGACCTCGATGCCCGTGTCGAGGACCCTGGTGCCCATGCTTGGGTCCTAGATCAATTGAGGCCAAGTGATGGACGTTAATGCCTAATTGAGTCAATTAAGGCCAAGCTCAAGACCCCAGTGCTCGTGCCCAAGACCATCAAAGCTGGGCATAGGACCTCAGTGCCTAGTCCGAGTTCCCAACACCTGTACTTGGGTCTATCAAGGCTAGGATCGAGACCTCGGAGCCTGTGATGCGGTTCCCAACGCCCAGGTTGGGGTCTCTTTGAGGCTGGACTCGGGACTTTAGTTCCCGTATCCGGTTACCTTGCAAGCCATGCGCAAGTCACTAGATTTGTGAATAATATATATCTATTTAGGAAAATCAAATCAGATTTTCCTTACCAAACGATGAAAAATATTTTTCAATTCATTTTCAGGTTTCATCCAAACATCAAAAAATATTTTCATTTTCCTGAAAAAATAAAATAAAATGAAAACTTTACAAGAAAATATTTTCTAGAAATATCACTTTTTCGTTTAACAAATGGAGCCTAAAGAAAAACGAGAGAATTTCCCTTTAAACTTTTTGCTTCCAATTCAAACTTAAATATGGTTTCATTAATATGAGCCAGGCCATGCTTTCAACCCTTTTATGGGCTCACCAAATTGGTAATGCAGAAAAGGCTCATCAATGTTACCACCATTCCTTTCATTTAAAATTTTAGAGCCTCTTTAGGGTTCCGTGCCCCGATCTCATATGCCATAATTTCTTGATCTCCTTACCTAAGACATCTACTGGAGCTCCTAAGTCCACTATGCTTGATCTATTTCATTATTACTAAAATAGCTCGATTCTAAAGTATGCAAATAGCCAGCCAAATCAAGACCACTCAAGGAAATTAGATTTTTCTTTAATTCTCAAATGTGCCTCACACCAGTTAACATCCCTATGTCACATTACCGAGGTTCTCAAGACTTGATGTATTGGGATATGATCTTAGAAACGGAATAAGCCTTGAACTACTTCTTGAAAATGTATATTTGTATTTAAGATATTTAATGATGTAGCATTAGTCTTATATTTAATAGGATAGACGGTAGTAAATAGTGTAGAAGGTAGCTCAAAAGAGTAGATCTTCACATGTATAAATAAAGGTATTCCTCCCATCATTTGTATCATCCAAAATTTAAGCAATAGAAGTACATTCTCTCCTAAAGTTTCTCTCTCTGTGATCCGGATGAGTTAGCAAGTGAACGTTTAGAAAATGCTTAGCTTAGGCAACCCAAAGAACTAAGGAAGCATAAGTTGCCGCCCAGTCTCAATCTCAAGCGTTGGCCTATGACAAGTGGTATTAAAGCACAAGTAGTAGAGAGTTTGTTCAAAGAGATCAAGGAGCATATCAAGTGGTCAAGATAATGTCAAACCAAGAGGTTGCCACCATTGCTGTAAAAAAGATAAACAGGAAAGATCATGGGGAGAAGGCCCTTCTAAACAACCCAACCAAAGGTGGAACCGACCCCAAGTTGACTCCCACAAAGAAAGGGAGACGAAGCCATTGCCATCCTCATGTTTTGCGATGGTCCCCACTGGACCTGAGACTGCCGCCATAGAAGAGGAAGTACCCAAGCAAGAAAAGAGAGAATTGCAGCTCGAAACCGTAAAGAATCTCGACTTTGGGAAGACTCAAGCACCGCCTAAGAAGCCTCCCAAGCACAAGATTGCCATTTGTGGAAGTCAAGGTTGGTAACACAAAACTCTATGCCTTGGTGGACACAGGTGCGTCAAACATGTTCTTGTCGAGCAAAGCGGCAAAGAGTTTGAGACTTCGAGTAGAACCAAATGGACATTAGTTCATGGCCGTCAACTCTAATGATGTATCGGCCGTGGGCATTGCTTGGAACATGGAATTACATGTTAGTGACTGGAATGGTAAATTTTCTATCTAGGTAATTCCATTTGATGAATATAATCTTATTTTGGCTTTGGAATTTTTTGATGACACGAATGCCATGATTGGCACGAGAACCAAGTCAATTATTATCACCGACCCAAAATGCCCATCGATGGTACCAATGATCAATGGGTTGACGGAGACCAAGAGCATCTCCACGATACAACTTTTGGATGAAAGGCCAAGAGTTGACGAACTTGTAGCTAAGTCAATGGCAAATCCACGACCTTTGGAGGAGTGAAGATGGAGTTGGGCAACCTACACCAACTCATTGTGAGGTGCCAATTCATGTGATATTTTCGGAGGCAGAGTGTTGTTGAGCAACATGGAATGGCCGAACCAAAGGAGTTACTTGTGAAACAAGTTGGGATTCAAGAGCTATGTAGTCGTCAAGTTGAGAAAGGAAAAACCAAGCGGCGTTGTAAGTGGAAGAATCACCAACATTCAAGGAAACCGATGATCCAAGAAGCAAAAGACTCTAAGATGAGAGCGCCAAGGGTGTCCTTCGATTGGTTGACGGAAAATGTTACGGTTTCGAGATTCTCAAGACTAGATGTACCGAGAAAGGATCGTAGGGAATGGAATAAGCCTTAACTTCTTCTTGAAAAGATATATTTATATTTAATATATTTAATTAAGTAGATGGTAGTCTTATATTTAATAGGGTAGACGAAAGTAAATAGGGTAGTAACTTACCAAAAAAAAAAAAAAGTAAAATAGGGTAGTAGGTAGTTGAGAAGAGCCGATCTCCACACATGTAAATAGGGGTGCTCTTCCGTCATTTGTATCATCCAACATTTGAGCAATAGAAGTATATTATCTCCCAAAGCTTCTCTACTTTCTCTCTTGATTCAGGTGAGTTATCATGTGAATGTTGAGAAAAAGGCTTAGGTTAGGTGACCCAACGAACAAAAGGAAGTCTAAGTTGTCACACGGTCTCGATCTCAAGTATCGGCTTGTGACACCAACATGCTAGCATGTATTTTGATTTTAGGGATAAGTGCATTAACAGTCTTAAAATATTTTACTGCGAAAGCACTATCAAACTATAAAACTTGAATAGCACAATCAAATCCTAAAAGTTGTCTAGTTCATATAATTGAGCACATCTAGTAATTCCGTCCAACTTGAGCCATGGAAAATACTAACGTGGCATTTTTTAGCATTTTCATAAGCCACATGAAGCTGTTATGGTGCTCCCTTTGCTCAATAGCGAGAAAAAGGCTTGAAAATTTTTGAAAAACGATAGAGCATTAAAAAAGGAAAATAATCGAAAACAAAGAAAAAATAGAAAGAGAGAGCTGATTAAAGGATGTTGAAGGGGGCAGCGTGTTGGGACAACGTGTTGGATCGTGAAAAAAATACCAATTGAAATGAAGGGTTTGTTCAAACAATAAGAACTTGATCAATTATTCAATCAAATGATATTGATGATATTTCCCATCTCTCCTCGAGAAACAAGTGGACTAGTTTTTTTTGCAAAATTGTGTTTGAGAATTCTGCGAAGATGTCGGGGGAAGAGTGCGCCTGAATCGAACTTTTTGAGGGACATATCAAGAGAGAATTGGATTTGGTTAGCTTTCAAATATTTCATTCTTGTAGCAGATCCTGCCCCTCTGCAATTTCTGGCACCATTCCGCAATAATGGAATCCACGTATTAAGAATCCATGATGATCTTAGTAGGTGGCATATCAACAAATGTCATTATTTTTGCGCCGCCCACCAGGAGGTCAAGCTTTTCTTTTATTTGCACTCACGCCTTTCGAAAAGAGCCGCCAAATGATCGGACCATACAGGTGTAGGTAGCTTTGACCGCCTTACCCATCGTTGAAACGAAAGCCGGAGGCGAAGCCATGACATCGATGGTTGTGGTCTGAGAAAGCGGCAACTGTCCTAGAAATATGCGCAAGTTAAATTTTCTATAGAGGGCCAGCTAGCATACCCAATTATTTCTCTTAATAGACTGCCATTATCTCAAGTTACTCAGAATTAAAATAAAGTGGGAGTCCATATCCATGAAGATGGATGAAAGAAAGACTTTGGTAGTTGCTGAATTTGCAACCCACGAACAATTTAACCCCAAGTGGAACCTAATATTTAAGTTACATTCCTATCGGACCGTTTGACATCAAAGCAACTTCTAATGTGAATTTGAAGCCAAATTCTTTTCTTATTTTATCCTCAAGGGATATGGGAGAATTGACATTTGGGACTCACGCCACAACAAAAGTCAAGTCGATGCAGGCAACTCTCATGTGATGTAGACCCTGGCGGAGACGACATGGCAGTGGCTTTTAGAGTCAAAAATAAAAAATAAGAAAACTACCGAAACCACGGTGAGTTTTCAAATCAACACTACTTTCCATTCTCTGTAGTGTTTAGATACTACGTACCACCTCAAAATAATCATTTATTTTTTGAAAAAAAAATTATTTACCAAGTTATCATTTTCCTCCCTATAATACGTAGTAATCTTCCGAAGCCTATCCTTCCACTAAGTAAACTCAACATCTACTTTTCAAACCTTTAACCAACAGTCGTCGCCACCGCTGTCCTCATGGCTGCCATCATCGTCGCCTTTCCACTGCTGCCCCATTGAGAAGCATCCCAGAAGAGGAAGAGTTTGGGAAGCAAGCTCGAAGAAGGGTGGCAGCTCCTCAAGAACGGGCGGCCAACGCGTCCAACGATGGCCAGTGGTGGTGAGTGGAGGACGCTAGGGGCTAAGGTTTACAGTGGGCCCAAGAGTTAAAAATAAGGGTTTGTCTTGGATCGTTCTTTTTTTTTTTCTAGGGACAATGACACGAATAGTTTTTGAATTTTGGTCCAATGTACAATGTGGTCTCTCAACTTTAAATTTGTTTAATGTGATCCCTAAAGTTTAGCCAAATGTGCAATGTCATCTTTGAACTTTTAATTTGTTCAACGTAATCCATGGACTTTTAGTACTTGTTTAATTTAGTCATTGGATTGTAGGAAAATGTTCAATATTATCCTTCTATTAATTTAAGTTCAAGGACAACATTGAACATTTTCATATAATTTAGGGACTAAATTGAACTGTCCTAACAATCCAAGGACCACATTGAACAAATTAAAAGTTCAAGGACTATATTGCATATTGGGCTAAAATTCAAGAACTACATTGAACAAATTTAAAGTTCAAGGACTACATTGCATACTGAGTCAAAGTTCATAGACCATTTGTGTCATTTACCCTTTTTTTGATAAGTAAAAAAGGGTGGAGATGAAAGACTAGCGCTAGCAACATTTTCTAGGCATTACTGTAAGTCCATGCCCACTATCGTAATGTTTCGTTTGAGCAATATCTACTTCGCACCGCCCATGACCCGAAGGTCTCCAGTTGGCGAACCCGTTACCGTAACCATACCAATAAAATGATAGTAGCTAGGAAATCTCTTCACATGAAATATATATATACATCACAACTAAGCAGCATAGCCAAGTTGTTTAGAAGTTCATTCACGATATGAATCAGATTCATGACCTCATGAAAGGCAAGGCAAGTGACCCCGTTACCACTAGGCGAACCACCTTGGTGAAGGCTTGTGTTGGGTGAGTTGAAGCAACGCTGGTTTTCAATGAAGGGCAATTTGGTCATTTTGTTCATGACATTTTGTTAGAGGATACAAAATGATATTTTAAAAAGTAGAGGATTATAGGTGGCATTGAGGCCAAATGTGAAAAAAGAACATGAAACTAGTTAAACCGGTCCCATGTGCTTTTTCGGTCAAATTAGTTTTCGTAGACAAAATGACCCTGCAGAAGCTAACATTGGAACCTTGTTGGTCAATTCTCAAAGATGTCACGATCTCCGTCATTTTCTCCTTCATTCACAACCTTGGACTAAATATCCCTATCATTTTTGTCTAGTCTTGTGGCCTACATGCGCCACACAATTTTGGGTTAGCTAGGATTGGGATGCAACTATTTTCGATTAGCCTAATGTATTCAATTGGTTGGAAGCAAAGTTGAGGCCCTGTCTCAGAACACGTGGAATTGGTTTAATGAATAACGAACGGATTTATATGTGTAGATCAAATGTACAACACAAATTCAATACACTGCACCATAAAATGTTAATAAGTCTGTGTTTGGGCAAACCAACCAAAATCCCGATGAGGGATCCAAAGGAAGGTTTTTCTCTTTCACCCTAGTTAAAGAGTTTTGTTTAGCTTTTGCTTTTTGGTACACTTTAATGTGGTATGTTGCTAACACAATTGGTCAAATTAACATTTATCATGGTCCAAAGTGAAGATAGAATTGGATCAAAGACAAGGAGAGTGGCCAAGGATGCCACCCCATACCACGGGGAAATTATCCAAAAAGTCCTCAACTTATTACACTTTTATCAATTCAGTTATAAACATTTTAATTATACCAATTGAATCCCAACCTTATCACATTTTGTCAATTAAGTCCATCCATTCAATTTTGGGCAAAAATTACTGATGTGGACGTCGATCATCTTATGTGACATGACTAGCAGTGAAGTGGATAATTTTTAATAATATTTTATTATTTTTTCGAATATTTTATTATTTTTTATTATTTGTCCCTTTTTTGTTTTCTTCTCTTCTCCTTATTTACTTTTTTCTTTTTTTCTGTTTTTTCTCTATGGGCCTCCCCGCCGGCCTCATATGTGGGCCGCCCTCACCAAGGATCGGTGAGGGCAGCCCTCACCTAAGGTAAGTGACCTCCGCCAACCATCAATGAAGCCTGGCAATGGCTGGCGAAAGGAAAAAAGAAAAAAAGAAAAAAAAGAAGAGAAAAGGGGAAAAACAAAAGGAAAAAAGTAAAGAAGGAAAAGAGAAGAAAAGAAAAAAAAGGGAAAATTAATAAAGAAATTCGAAAAAATTATTACAACATTATTAAAAATTGTCCACTTCAGTACTGGTCATGTCACGAACGACAACTAACATTCACGTCAGCGATTTCCTGTCAAAATTGGCCGGATGGTCTCAATTGGCAAAACGCGAAAAAGACTTAAATAAATTGGCACAATTAAAAGGTTTATGACTGAATTAGCAAGAGTACAATAGATTTATGACTTTTTGGATAATTTTTCCACATACTATGCATATATGTGTATGGCAAAACGTGATAACAGAATTAACTTAAAAACATGTAGTAAGAAGTGACAAAGCAAAGGTGGCCAATCTCGGCCACGGACCTATGCTCACATAAGGTTGAGTGGCCAAATTGACATTCACGTCGGTACTTAAGAGTAGAACTGGCATGTGCTGAAACTGTTACATTGCGGAACCTGATGACTAATGACCGGTTAGACTTTCCACTAGCATGTGCGGTTCTTCCTTGTACGAGGATCTTACCTTTTTCTAAATGCGAAATGCTTATACTCGTTGGCGGCCAAACAACTTCAGAACGTCACGCGATATGCAAAAACTTGGGTCATTCATCTTTCATTTATATTTCTTCTAGATTTTTTTGGGCTGATGCAACGTGGGTAATTAATGGCGGCTTCGAAGAACAAAGAAGCATCCGAGATCGTAGCTGTTGCAAACTCCCTTTTTATTTTAGTCCTACGTGGCATTATGTCCTTGTAATCGACAAAACAAAAATATAATAATCATGTGGCGAAACAACCGCCAAAAGTTTAATATATGACTCCAAAGCTCACATCCATCGTTAAATGAGATAAGCCCCACATAAAACTCACATGGTCTAACGATGAATGTGAGTTTCACACTCATGATTCCGATGGATACTTGTTCCACGACTATTACTGCACATAAAAAAGATTACTGCACACTCAAAAGAGGTGAGGGCGGAACTCACGCTAGAGTGAGATCACAAGAATTAAGTTTCCAATGAAGGAACATGAGAGAACTTGCTAACTGTGACTAGTTTAAGCTTGTGCCTAGCAAAAGCACCAAAGCCTTCCTCAAGAAATTGTTAACAATTGTGAGCATACACCTGACACTTCTCTTTGGAAGAAATTATGAAAGCCTGTACACATTTAAGTGATTTAGCTCTGCGATATCGGTGGGTTTCTTTGACAGATGTACTAAATTTTATTTCTCACTATTTCTTTGAGTCCATACCTGCGCACATCTAGTGTATTTGTAACAAAACCAAACAGTAAATTCTTTTCACTTAAATTTTTATAATCTCTTTGGAATTTTGCGCCCAAATCTCATAAGTCAAAATTTCTTTATCTCTCGACTTAAGACGTCAGATATCATAATAGCGAATGGTCACTGTCTCCCATGGGAGCTAATATGCCTATTGTGCCTTTATCAATCTTGTTATTACCAAAATGGCTTGAAATCTTCAAAATCTCTACTCCTAAAGTATGTGAGTAGCCAGCTAAATGAAGCGCACCCGAGGAAATTAGATTTTCGTCAACTCCGAAATGTGGCCACACTAGTTATCATCTTTAACATGCCTACACGCATCTTGATTTTATTTCCCTTAAACAGACTTCCTTAATTTCAAGTTACTTAAAACTATGGTATATAGACATGGTGATTTATCTATACTCGGAGGATTGATCCATGTTGAGTCCATATAAACCCCTTTAAGGTTTCCTAAAGGGTTAGAGTGTTTTCATTTATGAAATTTCACATTGGATCTCTTGGATTAGAGTATCTCTAAAATTTTGTATTTCTTTGGTGGATTCCATTGAGCAGTGAGTTATATGCCTGCGTTGTGGATTCTTTAGGTGGCAAGCATTTATTTTGTCGCATGTGTGTTACCTTCTAAATCTCCTCTCATGTCAATATCACGTAGGCACAGACTTGGACCGAACCAGATAAAACTATTGGTTTGCTCTTCTCTAAACTTTATTACATTTGTCTAGCACATCTCTAATGTGATTCATTGGTTGATTGCACAGATCAGGTTTAAGTGTAACAAATTAATATTAGCGTTGATGGTGGATTAGTGGCTCACTCTCCATTTGTTTTGGTGTTTTGTGAGTATCTCAAGGAAGAAATATCATGATCAACACAGTTTCCAGGTAACTTTCCAAATTGAGTTGGTCAGAAGAGACAACAGGTGAAGATGGTGTTTTGGTGTGGTAACGTAGTGCCTGGTAACTTCTATGGTTTGGTCTAGCGAAAGAGACTAATATTATATCTAGAAATAAGGAGAGGAAATTGCCAGATGGAAAATAAAAATAGATTAAATTTCAAAGATTTTCCTCCATCTCATTCTCACAAAATTTTAAAATTCTTCCTATTTTCCACATGCACTTTAGTTCTCCCACTTTTTCCTTCTTTTCCAAAACAGAGGATGATAGTGAAGTTGACACTACAAAAAAACAATGGTTTTGCCACGAACTTTGTCAAGAAAAATTTGGCAAAATTCGTGGCAAAACGAATTTCCAACGAAATTAGTGACGAACAAAAATTCGTCGGTAATTCGTCATCTCAAATTTTTGCGACAACAAATTTCTATTTTCGTTGGTAATTTGTGATGAAAACATTTCATGGCAAAATTCATGGCTAAATTTGTTGCAAAGTATGTTTCAAAATTCGTCGCTAATTATTCATTTCAAAAATCGTGGCGAAATTCGTCGCTAATTATTCGTGGCAAAACGATTTTCCGACGAATTAGTGACAAAAAAAAATTCTTCGCTAATTTGGTGTCGAAAATTTTTTGCGACATCAAATTTTAATTTTTCATTGGTAATTTGCAACAAAAATAAAGTCATGGAAAAATTCGTAGATAAATTCGTGGCTAAATTCGTTGCCAAATTCGTCGCTAATTATTCATTACAAAAATCGTAGCAACATTCATCGCTAATTATTCATGGCAAAATGAATTTCCCACGAAATTAGCGACGAACAAAAAAATTCGTCACAAATTTTTTTTTGCAAATTTTGGCAACAAAAATTTGAATTTTCATTGATAAGTTGCGATGAAAACCAATTCATGGCTAATTATTTGTTGCAAAATTCGTGGCAACATTCATCACTAATTATTGGTTGTAAAAATCGTGGCTAAATTCGTTGCTAATTATACGCGGCACAACGAATTTCTCATGAAATTAGGGACAAAAAAAAATTCGTCGCATCGCAAATTTTTGTGACAAAAAATTTCAATTTTCGTTGGTAATTTGCGACAAAAAAAAATTCGTGGCTAAATTCGTGGGAAAATTAGTTGCAAAATTTGTCGCTAAATATTCGTTGCAAAAATCATGGAAAATCACGAATTTTACCAACAAAAATTTCGATTTTTGTTGGTAATTTTCGTCGCTAAATTTGTGGGAAAATTCGTTACAAAATTTGTCGGTAATTATTCATTACAAAAATAGTGGGAAATCGCGAATTTTTCCAACAAAAAATTTCAATTTTTGTTGGTAATTTTCGATCACTAAATTCAGTGGGAAAATTTGTTGCAAAATTTGTTGGTAATTATCCGTTGCAAAAATCATGGGAAATTGCAAATTTTTTTGACAAAAAATTTCAATATTTGTTGGTAATTTACGATGAAAAAAAAATTTGTAGCAATATTCGTCACTAATTGTTCGTTGCAAAAATCATGGCAAAACGAATTTCCCACGAAATTAGCGACATCGCAAATTTTTTCAACGAAATAGAATTCGTGGCAAAATTCGTCGCTAATGATTCATTGCAAAATTTGTCACTAATTATTCGTGGCAAAATTCGTCGCCAATAATTCGTGACAAAATTCATCGATAATTATTCGTGACAAAATTCGTCGCTAATTTTCCACAAACTGTATTCGTCGCTAGTTTGTGAAGAAAGTTTTTTTTTTGGGTCGTTAAATTGCGACGAAATCAATTCGTGACAAAATTTATCGCTAAGTTTGTGACAAATTTTGTTTATGGACAATTTTGATTTTAAATCTAATTAGCAGCTGTCACGCCTCAAACCCCATCGGGCACGCGACACCCTTACCTGGTCGATTTACGCAACGCCTCAGAAATGTTGCCGACCTCAAATAACCATCAGAGATTTAATGCCACAGCAGAATTCACAATTAATCCCTGACAAATAAAACTAGGGAGAATTTGGAGAATATACATTTCCAGTACTCGATCAAACTTATTCCACCATATTTACAATAGAACAAATCTTAGTTTACCAGTACACACATTCCTAAAACCTTCGAAAGTAAGAACAAAAACAGACGACCTGGCATACTAACTTCCAAAAATGTTACCCTTCTGAAACCCACCGGAAACTCTGCCACATTGTACTCCGTGTGCACTGGTATCCCAAAACGTACTGGCGGCGATGGTGGAGGGTTCATGGGTCCTACTGGGGTTCTGACATTGTTGGTTGAAATAATCGTGACAACACTTCTTAGTAAGTTCACCCCTAAACCCCACCTAGGCTATCACATACCTCCAGACAATTACAAAGCACATTCACACGCGTCAAATCTTCAAACAACAGGTATATTACACACAATCACACGCATATACAATTTCCCACGTCGTCTGTTCCTTTCGTTCTCATCATCACTTTCCACATTTCTCGCCAGTAACCCACGTAAACATACACGCCTCAGGTACATTGCAACCACTAATCACTTTCCATATCACTTGCCAGTGACCCACGTTGAAGTACACGCCTCAGGCACATTGCGATCATTCACCACATCCGGCCCGCATACCCGTTCACGCCTCAAGCCCCAATTGCGACATGAGCATCACACGCCCCAGGCCCGATCCCAACTCAGCCCGCCCCAAATGCGACAGGCCTACATGATTGGAATCCGAGCTTATAATACCTCGGTCCAATTCCGGTCTCACCCGAGCTGATCGTGCCTCGGACCGATTCTCATTCTTGCTTTTTCAAGCCTCAGCCTATGCCAAATGCAACAGACCTACGTGATCAAGGCACGAATTTATGATTCTCGGCCCGATCCCAAACTCGCACTTTCACACACTTTCCCACTATCACTTGCCACACCACAACTTCTCCTTACTCATGCACATACTCAACATGCATGTACTATACACAACTGGCCAATCACACATGGCCCGTGCATACATCAATTACACACAACCCATGCTCACTCAGCATTCAACATGGCCAATGATAATAATTAAAATAATCTAGCCACACGTGCACCCAACATGCATAATTAAATCAACCAATTGCACAATCACACATTCAATTCCACTATCCCAACTCAATTATATTCCAAACGCACAATAAACACAAAAATGGCTATTTTTCTCTAACCAAACGACGTCAAATCGATTCCGATCCTTCACGGGACTTTCTCACCATAATTTCTTGACTCTAAAAATCCAACTTGCGTCTCGATCGGCCCATCACGGCCCTGTGAACAGTAAATCACATCCAATAATTAATGCCCGAATTAAATCCTAAGGCCTGCCATAAAATTTCCACTACCAATTCATACAATTCCGCACCTAACTTTATACAGATTTCACCCAAAATCGCCCGTCGATACCCGAAGTCCTAAATTGGGTTTAGAGCGCGACTTACCCGTGTTCTAGACTATCGCGGCTAGAACGGAAAGCGATGGCACTCTACGGAGACTGCGTACAGCTCACAGCGGCGTTCGGCTTGAGCGGTGGCAATCCGGCCTCTTGATTTGGGGCTCACGGCCACTTTAGAAAGAGAGGGAAAGGAAGAGAAATATGGCGGTGAGGTTGATGGTGGTGGTGTACGGCGGCGTGGACGGCGGCTTGGAAGTGGTCCAACGTGCGACGGCGAGCGACGGAGCCGGGCGGTGGCAAGGTGGTGGACGACAAGGAGCTCACGGTGGAGAGAAGAAAAGAAAAGAAAAAAAAAGGACCAAATGGGGGAGGGGTTCACGGCAATGGAGAGATGAGAATGGAGAGAGAGAGAGATGAAGTTAATGGACTTAAATAGTAATTTTGACCAAAGGTGGAAATGACCATAATACCCTTTTCGCACATTTTTAATCCGACGATCCCGATTCGATCTTATCTTGATCCGACGGCCGAGATCGATTCTTGCACAAAAATATCCAAGGGTGTGCTTGTAATTTCCAAAATACCCAAGGGTAAAATTGTCCAATCAAAATTTGAGGAAAAAATTATCAAAATGCCCTTTATCCTTAAAGCTTGTCCTTTAATAAATCCTAGGGGTATTTTGGTCATTTTTTCCGTTTCTTGTCCAAATCGATTTTTTCCAAAAGATTTGAGTCCACCAAAAATTCGCACGTGTCGCGTGCGACGTCGTCCTAACGTTTCGTCGTGACTTCCTAATTTTCCGGTGTCCAATTTGGGCAAAATTCCAATAATTAAATTCTATTAAACGCAACTCGAGCGTTTCTCAAGCCAACGGGTGGCTTGCTGGGCAAATTTGCAGAATCGATTCATGACTGATACTGAATCGAGTTACGTGCAAGTTCGTTCGATGCGTGAAGACCTCGGTTGTCATTAAAATCGCGAAGATCAATCACTTGATCCGAGAGGTACGATTGTTCGGTATAATTTCAGAATCATTCGTCAAGTCATTTCGTGGTCTAATGGAATCACCTGCGATCCACTACTAGGACAGTGGCGAACTAACTCCTAACTATCCTTGGATCGGCCAACAGTGGCTCAAAATATCACTTCCGCGATTTAATGGTCGAAATTCACTCACGATCAAATTTCCTTTAGTAGCGCGAATTTAATTCCCTATTAGCCTTTCCCTAATGGTTAGCATTCCCAGGAATGATCAGTTCCAGACGAGAATTTACTATGAGTACATCTCATAAAAGTCAGTTATTTCATAATTTCCAATTGACGGAAATTTCGGAATGTCATAGCAGCAATATTAATTTCTACAATGTATAAGTTGCAAAGTCTCACATGATGGTATTCGATATTCAATCTCAATAATACATAGAGGTAGCTAAGCACTAATGAACATCATGTAATACATTCAAAACATTGAAAGGACACGGAACAATCATGAAATGTTGGCAACTTTGGTACTCGGCAGGACATCAGGAATAGTCACCTTTATCAACACCCGATGTAATATGGATATATAAATAAAGATATCGAATTTGTCCAAAATATAAAAAAAGCATTTATGCATGAACATGGAACTAGCTATAAAAAAAAGTACGACGATTTTAAAAAAGCGTTCAAGGACCAATGTTCTTACATTTGAATATAAGTCAACTATCACATCCATTAGAAGAACATATGAAACCAGCAACAACATGACAATTCTAACTCCTAAAGCCAAGAGACGAGGACATCACCTAAAGCTTGTCCTCGGACTAACAAGGCAATTCACTGCAAGGGGACAACGACAACGACTGGTCGGCCCCGAAGAGAATGAATTAGGAAGGACTGACAATAAAGCATTATCATCATTATCATCATCATCATCATCATCATCATCATCATCATCAATCGCCGCATCATTGTGTGGCTTATCATTATGCCCACCACCTATTAGATTAATAGGAGGTACAGGAGGAACCTCATTGCGATTGATGTCGAGGTGTCGCATGATAATTTGCATTTGTTGTTGCATCACTCCTATTTTTTCATCCTTTTGTCCAAGTAAATGCTTCAATTCTTCATCCTTCTATACAAGCAACTGTTTTAGTTGGCTCAATTCTTAGGTCATTTGCTCCTCATGTTGTGTCTTCCTTGAAACAGCCGCATTAGAGGATGAAGTTGCAGCAGCCTTCGTTTTGTACATCCTTGACAAAGATCCCATCCCAAATATTTTTCCTCCTTTCATCCCACCCGCTGCCTCCACCCAAAATGTCATATTGTCAACCAATGGCTCAGACACAGCAATACCATCACCACCGCCACCACCATCATCACCACCACCATCACCACCGCAGTGCTCATGAAAAGTTCATTATATTTTTCCTATATTTACAATATAGATATAAATAAAATAAATTCATATATATTACCATAAATATTTAAAACATTCATGATTTTCATTTTAGTTTCCATAAAATCCAAACTATAACCTTGTATACCTTAACAACTTTTGCTCAATCGCTAGTCCATGTCTTATCCTTTTTATGAAATGTGCATTCAAATGTAGCTGTAAATGTGGGTTCTGTTCTCAATTCATCTGCCTACAAAATATAAACATAAATGAGCAATCATTGAATTAAATGAACTCACATGTTTAAACAGACTTACCATTCTTCTTTCATGCTCGCCGATGCTGATAGAGCTCCCAGCATATGTGGTAGACACAAACCCGTCACTAGAACTAGAAGCTCAATTCTTCTTGTTCTATTCACACCTTTGCTTATGCTTCTCAGTTTCCCAAGTTCTCATAATTTCCATCCAATTGTCAGCTGTAATGAAATCCGACTTTTTTTTTGTTCTCTTCGCTCTATTTATCACATATCTCATGTGATCACTGACTTGCTTCTTAAAAATTCTTCTAACCTCATCCTCTTCCATTTCATTCCACATGAACTTACCCTACAATCAATAAAAAAGCAATTGGAAGTTATTATGAGGGTCACAGGTCACATATCTATTACAATGCACCAGACAATTCATAACAAAATTCATTATTGACCATCGGTATGCTATGTAACATCCTAAATTTCAACCTATTTTCAGAATCAATGAAATAGATGTTATTTCTCATTTCATTTTAATAAGTCTTGCCCGGAACTGATCATTCTCGGGATACTAACCTTTAGGGAATGGCTACCTAAGGAAATGTACGTGGATCTAAAAACTCGATCATGAGTCGACCTTCGGTGACGATCGAGGTCACCATGACTCGAATAATCCTAGGTCGATACGCGTAATCCCTAAACAGCCGCTCGTTAGTGAAAGACCCTAAAATTGAAATTGGGCGATTTTGATTGTGAAATTGAATCCGGACTTGGATGTTGATTTTCGGGGTCGTGCGCGACTATTTTTACGAGGATTACGTCATTTTAGTGTGGCCAATGATATTTGGGGTTGGTATGGTCGAAAAATGGAAATTCGACCCGGGACCAGAAAATTACGACTTTGCCCCTAGGCCTATTTTTGGGTATTCCGAATTTTGGGGATTTTGGAAATTGAATTTGGGGATTAAGTGTGGATAAATATCAGCCCCAAAATATTGGACAAAAACGCTCTTAGATATTTTGGTTTGGAAGAATGTGGACCAAGTGTTTTAGGGGCAAAATTGGTATTAAGAAAAAAATTGGTCAAACTTTGGACCAAATATTTAATTGTTTCTCTCCTCTCTCTCTCTCCTCATTCCCTCTCTTCTCACAATAGCCCCCCCCCCCCAAAACCAAGAACTGTCTCCCTCTCTCCCTCACAAAAAATCCTCTCATCTCTCTCTTGGCCTTGGACCGCCGATCGTCGCCGAAGCATCGCCGGAGCAAGCCGCCACCGCCGATCGCCACCGGCCAGCCGTTCCCCCTTGCCGCTCTAGCCGAGTTAGTCTAGAGTTCGGGTAAGTCGCGATATAATCCTTATTTAGGACGTCGGGTATTTTCGGACTCGTTCGGGTATGGTTTAGAGGATTTAGAGGTTGATTAAGGTGTCGATAATGGTTTTTGGTGGTTGATCGTGGTTATTGATGGCTGAGTATGGTTGTTAGTGGTTGTTGCGGGTTGGATTAGACGTTGGAAAATGAGTTTAGGCGCTTGGAATTCGGTAGAAATCGGTTCGGGTTTGAATCCGTGAGGTTCGGGGTGAATCGCGGCCGGTTTGCTATTTTTGTAGAGAATTTTGTGGGCCGAATTTGAGAAAGTTTTCTTGATAAAAGTTATTCCCAACATCTTGAGATATAACATAATTTAATTTGGGAATTTTTGAAAATCATTTGAGGCCATTCGGAAGTCCATCTTTGGACCGAAATGGGTCTGCCCGATTTACTGTTCACCCGACCTTTGGGTCTGTTCGAATTTTTATAAATTTTTTCAGGCCTATTTTCAAAATACTTCCTTCACAAAAATTGTTGAGGACATTTGTGGCTATAACATATAAAAATTTTAAATCTTTTCAAGGTGATTTGGGTATTGAAAGAAATATATTTTGAGGACAAAACGGTCTGTTGGAGCGAGTTGATTTTCGTCTGACTTCAAGTGACCAAAAGAGGTGTTTCTATTTGGAACTGAGTTTCGAGTTCTTCACGGAAAATGTTCAGCAAGATGTTTTAAGCAACGTGTCCAAATTTCATAATTTTTGGAGTTGGTTTACTATTTATTTTAAATGGATTTCTGTCATTGCACAACTGCCCAGTTTAGACCCGATTTTATATATTCTCGGTTTTTCTCTCTCTCGAGAATTATTCAGTATTATCGTAGCATTTTTACGGGTAGTTTGATGCTTGAATGAGCTCGTATGTGTGATTGTGTGGCTGTGAGGTGTGGTGGCATGATTGCGCATTAAGTTCGCGTGCCAAGCTTGGGTGTTTGTGTGGTGTTCGTGTGATGAGGATGGGTAATTGTGAAAAGTGTGTGCGAGATGTGAATTTGTGTGTGACCGTGTCTATGTGTGGTTGTGTGATACGTGTGGAGAGTGTGGAACGAAGGTACGGAAATGTAGAATTGATGGAAAAAGTAATACCCTGAGGCGTGTTCGTTTACGCGGGGTAAGGTCCGTCCTGAGGCATGTTCGTTTACGCAGGACAATGCCGTCCCGGCGAGGTAACGATGCCCGCCCGATGGGGTGACGATGCCTCGTGGTGGTCAAGACCGTTGGCCTGATGCGTTTTACGTGGGTGCAGTAGAAGGAAAGTGTTTGCAGGATTCCGTCCTGAGGCGTGTTCGTTTACGCGGGACGATGCCGTCCCTGACGAGGTGACGATGCCCGGCCCGACGAGGTGTCGATGCCTGACGAGGTCAGAAGACCGTTGGCCTGATACGTTTTACTCGGGCGCGGAAGTGGTGGAAAGGTTGAGAATGAGCGGGATTTGGCTTGACATGTAAGGATTGTGAAAGTGATGCATGGTGTGAGTTAGTGTGCGAGTGTGTTTGTATCGCGTGATGCAGTGCGCGATTATGAGGTAAAATCTGCTAGGCATGGTATGGGACGTGCCCAAGTGAGTTTTGCTTTATAATCGAGGCACGCGCGTGGCTATGATGTATTGCTGTGGTATGATTGGCGTGTGTATTGATATGTGGGAAGTGTGTGATGGCATGTGTGCAAGAATTGTATGTTGAGATTGTGGGCTAACATGCATGGTGCATATGCAGAGAGTCCAGAGGTATGTGTGAATATTTGATTGCTGGTTGTGTGGTTGTTTGGTTGCGCGTTTGGATGTGTCTGGAATTACGTGATAGCCTAGGTGGGGCTTAAGTTGTGACTTATTGAGATGTGATCTCATGGTTGTTTCAACCAAACCATTTCAGAGTCCCCGCCTGAATGTCGAGATTGAGGTCGACTCGGAGTCGTCAAGTGAGCAAACAGTTGCGGAGGATTCAGGTGGTGATGCCGAGGACAGTGAGTCAGAGTGGACGTCTTCGAAAGGGCATAGGGGATAGTTCTGGGAGGAGGATGCGCCCCATTTTTGGATAGTGCTGACCTAGAGAGTTGATCTTGATATTTTGGTGGTT
This sequence comes from Syzygium grande, assembly GCA_024733475.1. Classification (NCBI taxonomy): domain Eukaryota; kingdom Viridiplantae; phylum Streptophyta; class Magnoliopsida; order Myrtales; family Myrtaceae; genus Syzygium; species Syzygium grande. The sequence continues at coordinate 19,483,587 of JAMXDD010000004.1, forward strand.
TGGAGTTTATAGTTCGATGTGCTTATAAATTATTTTGTGGTTTGTATTGACGGATGACGTAAATATTTGGAAGTGTAATACATGCTTGGTGGTTTGACAATTTGTTCCTTCCTGGTGTTCTCCAATTTTAATATCCGGGATTTTTTATTGCTTCTGCCGCGCGATTTAACCTTAATGGATCGTTGGGTCGGTGACGTTATTCCTAGGACGTCGCACTCTTTCGACCGAGGAGAGGGATGTCACGGGCTCGATGGGGTTCAGGGCGTGACATGCTACACCGAACTTAGTTTGTGAGAAAATAGAAGGACAACACTAACCTTGAACTCATTCCATCACAAAGTCTTTACTTCTTTAGGAGCATTACTGAAAGTAGTAAACTGCCCCATCCAACAATTATTGACTATTCTATTAAGTTCCCTCGCAACATACGTAGAATCCGTGAATTTGAAAACATGTTATAACAATATGGACAATAAGACAATGAAGCGTATGGATAATTCGCAACATAGATAATTTTGTTTACATCCATAATTTACATATACGTAAAAAAATGAAGTACTTACAAATCTTCACATGGGTATATAATGAATCGGCTATCTTCTTTATCATTTGAGTATTGCACTGAAGAAGAAGGTGGAACCGAAGGAGATGGAATTGAAGTTTTCCGGCAATTATTGCACTATATATTATTTTCGTGGTAAATTTGCTACGAATTTTGCCACAAAATTCAAGTGTCGAGGCAAATATTGCACTAGGTACTATTTTCGTGGCAATTTTGCCACGAATTTAAAGTCTCCCGGAATTATTCTCCTACGTGCTGTTTTCGTCGTAAAATTTGTCGCAAATTTGCCACAAATTTTACAATAAAATCGAAGTTTTTCAGTAAAACCGACTTCTTTTGGATTTCGTGGCAATTATTGTACTATGTACTATTTTTTGGAAAATTTGCCACGAAAATAAGACCTCCGATGGAGACACCCTTTGTTGAAATTCATGGCTAAATTTGTGGGAAATTTTCCACGGAAATATAGTCGCGTGGCTTTTTCCCGACTATTTCAATTCTGTGGCTAAATCTGAGGCTAATTATTCACAGATTCCAATAATAATAATAACGACAACAACAATAATAATAATTATGACAACAACAATAATAAAAATTATGACAACAACAAAAAACACATGCCGCAATAATAATAATAATTACACATAATTAGTAAAAAATCTCAAAAATCATAATCTCCATCTTTATCTTCATCTTCATCTTCATCTTCATCTTTGTCTTCATCTCCGTCTTGATCTTCATCTTCTTCATGAGCATCAGCTTCATCCTCTGTCTCAAAATCAAATTCCGTACCCACTTCAAAATTTGTTTTGAGAATTTCAGTTGGATCCATATCGATCATCGCTCCACATGAATCTCGTAAAGTTAGAATGTTATATTCATCAATTTCAATTGTGTTACGAACTTCCTCTTGTTGATATACTATATCCTTCCAGTGTTCCTCGATTTTTATTCGTGCTTTGGTTTTACATAGAGCCCACCAATCGGCTTTGTCACATTTCAAACTAGGATATGATGCATAATATACTTGAATTGCTTGTTGTGCCAAGACAAATGGTTCATATTTTTTATATCTTTTCTTGTGATTTATTTCAATCAAATTAAATTTCGTATGCACATTCATTCCTTTGATGGGATCAAACCACATGTACTTAAATAACTCAACCTGCATTAATGGTCCATGGTACTCTATCTCTACAATTTCATCCAACAAGCCATAAAAGTCATCTTTTGAACTACCACCATTGGATGATTGCACACACATACCATTATTCTTTGTGGCTTTTCCCATTTCATATTCTCAAATGTGAAAATTATACCCGTTTATGAAATATGCTGGCCAACTTTGTACTCTTGACTTTGGACCCCTCGACAAATGATCTTGCTCTCCAACTTGATCATGATTACTATGAACTCAAGGTGACACACGTAATGTCAATAATATATATTTTAATATATGTGTATAAAAAATTCGAATAACTTGGATTTCGTCCATATGCAACTTACATATGTTTTGAACCATATTGCAAATTGTTCCTCGCACAAACGGTCAAACTCATTTGGTGGTAATCCATACATTGAATTTCGGAAATTCCTATTAACTGCAGGCTCAGCAGTAGCTGGAGTCATGAACATGGTACCCTCTGTATGAAGGGAATAAGGGGAGTATAGTTGATATACCCCATCTTTTGATGTTTCTCTAAGGCTGGTTGTATTGCGAATACGTTCTAGATGCGGCGATGCCACTTTTGTAGCTTGAAATTGGTATCGTGATGCTACATGAATTTCATAAATAAAAGGTTCATTTTCGAATCCTTCGCGTTACGTTCTGCCTTCGTGTCGATGTTCCTGTCGTTTTCCCCCGACTTTCCCCCTCATGAAAGCTGCTAGACTATCCCTATCACGTCAGTTCTACTGAACAATTATTGCCTTAGTTCCTCTGGGTATATATAAATCTAACCTTTTCCTTACACATGACATTTACCATTAGTTTTAATATTCATATCAAGAATTTAGAATTGGACGCGTAATACGAGTATGCTTAAGTTACAATTAAAAATTGGGTTAATATTACGAAAAACCTCAAACTGGTATACATGTAATAATTTTACCTCGAATTATTTTTTTTATCACAAAAAATCCCAAATTATTATACCTGTGATAAATTTATTTCGAACTATTTTTTTAACCACTAAAAATTCTAAATTGGTATACTTATGATAATTTTATCCCTAATTAATTTTTAATCATTAAAACTCAAAACCGGTACACATGCAACAATTTTACCCCAGAATAATTTTTTGACTACTAAAAATCCCAAACTGATATATTTGTAATAAATTTACCTCCATTCCAGTCAGTTAAATTGGATTAATGTCACGAAAAATCGCAAATTAGTAAATTTGTGACTTTGTCAACAACCACGTGTCATTAAATTGGATTAATATCACAAAAAATCGCAAATTAGTAAATTTGTGACAAACAGAGGGGTGAAACCCCAAATCAGTACACTTGTCAACAACCACGTGTCATTAAACTTAGCAATTTAACAGTAAAAATTAATGGAAACTAACGAAGAGTATATTTATTCTTTGAAAATGAAAAAAAAAAAAAAATGTAAAAAAAAAAAAAAATTAAAAATTGAAAATTGTCAATATAAAAAAAAAAAATAAATTTGTTCTTGATGTACAAAATTTTTGGTGGTCAAAAAAAAAATTCAAGGTAAAATTGTCATAGGTGTACCAGTTTAGGATTTTTGTTGTCAAAAAAATAGTTTGTGGTAAATTTGTCACAAGTAGATCAGTTTGGGGTTTTTCGTGACATTAACCCTTAAAAATTAGATAGCACCATTTTTCTTTTACTACAAAAGGAAAATGATATAAATGGTCCATCAACTTTAATTCAATATACAATGTAGTCCCTGAACTTCTAATTTGTTCAATGTGATTCCTGAACTTTAGCCTAATGCATAATGTGATCCCTGAACTTTCAATTTGTTTAATGTGATCCATGAATGTTTGGTACATGTTCAATAGTTCTTGGACTATATAAAAATATTCAATACTATCCTTGATTTTGGAAAAATGAAAGAACATTTTCATATATTTCAAGGACTACATTGAATATGTATCAAAAGTCTAGAAATCACATTGAAAAAAATTAAGGAGTTCGAGACTACATTATACATTGAGTTAAAGTTTATGGACTATATTGAACAAATTAAAAGTTCATGGACCATTTATGTCATTATTGCTACTACAAACATAGGAAGGGACAAATGCCAATCCATAATAACATCATTTTCCTTGCAAAGAAAATTTTCTTTTGAGCGGGATTAACTACTCACTAGGTACGCTCATCTAATGGTGATTTCATTACATAATCAACTACACAATACAATTAACCGAGTGGATCGCCGGGTTGACGGATGGCACAATTTACAGTTAAATTACACAACACATATAATTGTCGAAGCCATTTATCAAATATTAGTGCCTAGCTCAAATGGCCTAGGTCTTATTTACGCATGATTCGTCTCTACCATTATATAGTCATTTTTTGGATTTAATGAACAGTCCAAGCACAAATTTTTGCCAGGTGCCCTGTAAGCATACTCTCTCTTTCTCTCCTCTGCCTCTTAGGCCACATTTGATAATCAAGATAAAATTCATGATAAGATAAAATTTAATGTATCATGTATTTAATTCCTGCCCAAGAAAAGATAAAGTTGGATATAAGAAATTTGGTGATGGTAATAGCTGGATGGCATGAGTGTCGGCAGTCACCACCCCTTGCTCGAGTATTGTAGAGGGCAAGAAGGTGAAGAGTGGGGAGAAAGAGGTTGGTCTTGGTAAATTTAAGGCACGCGGTTGTTTTGCAGAATTCAACTCCACAACAAATATCTTTCATTGAAAATCGCGAAAGGAGACGAGTTCTGTGCCAATTCCGAATAAGAAATATCATAGTTAAACTAGAGAATCGATAACTTCACTTCAACAAAAATGAACGTACACAAATTGTGCTGAATTTAATCGATGACAAAGCCTAAGAACATAATCACTTCAAATGGAACCAAATGAACACAAACTATGCTGGAATTTGATTGACTACAAAGCTTGAGAAAGTAAATATGCAATACTGGAATTTAATCGATGAAGAGGCACCCGAGGTGTACAATAAAGACACACGTCATAATTTAATCAACTAGACAAATTTGGAATCTATAGCTAAGAAACATGTCAGAATTTTATTAACAACACAAGTCTGGAAACTATAACTAAAGTGCAAGGATTGAAAGATAACATGGTTGTTTGTTGTGCATGGGAGGCCTATGAAGAATACAATGTAGCTAATTAAAGCCTATAATCGAAGGTTATCAATGGATGTTACAAAGGGAGGTTACAAATAGTTAGTGAATGGTTACATTTTGACTATTATATTGATTCCACTACCTTGACACTTTCTTTGACTCCACTATCTAGATGGCGATTTTTTACTCCATTATCTTGATAGTTTATTTATTTCACTATGTTGACGGTACTTCTTTGACGGTTGCCATCCGAGATTATCGACTCCACTTCTTGTCAATTCCTTCAGGCTGTCGATTCATCAAGTTGTCCATAATCAAGTTCATAAATTACCAAACTTTGCTCACATGTTAATAATAACTGAAAGTTAGTCATTTTTTTTGTGCAAACAAATGCCCCCTTTAAAAGAATCGAATGATTTTACATAACCAAAAGTGATCATGTGCCCCCTTATCATCGGCAAATTTTATTTTCCTTTGCCGAATTTTATCTTTATCAGATTCATCATATAGCTCATATTTTTCCACAAAGACACATTTTTTATAAAGTCTTCACGTGGCCTTTAATCACTATCCTTAAGTAATTGCTCATACTTAGATACTCTCGTTGCCAATTGGAATACATCCGCAAAATTTTGGCCTTCAAATTTTTCTCTAAAATTGAATTTCAATCCATTGAAAGCCAAATTTGTGAATTCTTTCTCTTAGAGTGAAGTAAGGCATCTATTCCTAGCCCTCTTGAATCGAGCAACAAACTAATCAATTAATTCAATATCGTATTAATAAATTCTAGCAAAATTAACAATCGATACTTTAGGTATGGTTCTATAAAATTGAGAATGTAATTGTCTTTTCATCTTAGCCCAATTATGGATTGAATTAGGAGATAAATTCATATATAAAGGGAGTTTTTTATAAAGACAAAGGGAACAGCCTAAGTCTTAGTAATCCATTTGTTCCTACATCTTCACATTGGACAGTAAATCAACCAATGTGTTCTATGGTCGACCGGTGATTATCGCCAATGAAAACAGCGAAGTTGGGAGTTGCGAATTTTCTTGGGTAAGGTATAGTGTCAACTCAATTAGGATGTGACTTCCTATATACTTGGCTGACCATTCCTCTATCGGCACTTAATTGTTGTAATACAAGTTCAACCATTCGATTAGGATTTACAACTTGAAACCTTTCTAGCCCTCTAGGTTCAAGGTAGATATGTTGATAGACTTTTTACCTTCCCGCCCCTAGGTTCAGGGAAAATAGGATTTTTAGGCCTTTGTAAATCCTCACTGGTGGTGGGATCACATGGTCTAAATTATTTCCTCCAATCAATTGACTAAGAGTTGGAGGAACATACCGAGAAGTCGCCATGTTCGGCTGGATAGGTATGGACCAATTAAATGTCTCGGGCCTGGATATGACATCGTCGATCGCATGGACGACCATTAGCTTGATCACATCATAAAATATGTCTTGTTATGTGATTCATCATCTTATTCTTATGTTTCTTGAACAACCTACTCATGGTAGCCACCAAAGTAGGGTTTGGTGCTAACTCCCTCGCCTACTCCTTCCTATTGTGCCGTAGGATTTCAATGTTGCTCTCATGGATTGGCTCTGATGCCAGAATGGTTAAGGTCTCAGACTGGGTAGCCATATCACTGGGATTGTTACCCACAGCATAATCAGGCTTGTTAAATGGTCGAGCATCGGGTGAGGGGTTGGCGGGATCTAGGGTTTCGACGGGGTTGTCAGACTCCTCTTCCTAGGGGATCTTCTCATTGAGGTTGATGACGGCCTTGCTCACCATTGCTGCGAAGAGTGTGGGGACGAAGAAGAGAGAGAGAGAGAGAGAGAGAGAGAGAGAGAGAAAAGAGGGAGTATATGGTGATTATGCCGCAAAACGGAGAGGGAGAGAGCAAGCGAGGTAAAGCGTTTGGAGGTTGAAGAAGGTGGTGTGATTTTTCCACTTTTTTTTGTGTTGATGCTTTTGATATGGAGATTTTTTTTGGGGGTTTCAAGGGTCGTTGCGTGGCGAAAGTGTCATTTGGGGGAGGACCAAGGGCTTCTTTGGTAAATTGGCGTGGCCCATGGCCCCCGATGTACAAAAAGGATCGATTTGAAGCCCATTGAGATATGTTCCGATTAACTTGCCTGGTTTACTCATTTTTTTGCCAACTTTCTTTTTTTCTGTGGTTTGGAAACAATTTGCATATGGGCTTTGGGGCTCTAAAAGACTCTCGGACAAATGCAAGTGATGTCTACTCTGGGGAGATGCCACTGCATAGCCCAATACAAAATCCTACCCAGTTTTGAGTTTTGAGAGTTTCCGAAATGTTAATTCAATTGATTTTTTAACTTTGCCTCATTAAACTTTCGAATTTCCAGAAATTCCCTCACTATCTTCAAATTGCGATTCCAACGACGAGTTAAATCTGGTAAAGAGATTAAGGTTTAGTTTTTTTAAACACGCTTTAATGCATCTCCTTTCTTTCCCTAGGTTGGGGTTTTCTCTTCTTTCCCTTGAAGTCATTGCCTCTCTGCAATGCCATCCCTAAGGGAAAGTGAAGGACCTCTCTCTCTCTCCCCTCTCCATCTTCCATCTTTTGAAGCTCTTTATCTTTTTTTTATCTGGATCTACTCTAGAAGTTTATATGTGTGAATTATGCAGCTAATCTTGGGTGAACGTGAATACTAGTTCAACCATTCGTCTGGTCAATAGCCACGAAAGAGGATGTCATAACGTGACTCCATAACCTCTCTGAGATTAGGCCGCTCTATTATCCCAACTTAGATTTAGGTCAAGTTTTGGGGGTTTTACTCTCTCGAACTAGTTCTATATGTAGATTTGAGAGCTCCTTGTAGGTATTTGATCCATGTTCTTTCAACATTTTGATATTGGTGTCTCTATATAGTGTTAGTGATGAGGACATTGAACCTAGATGCACACCGAAGCCACTGCAAATGGAGTGGGAGATCTTGATGTGTGCTCGTCACTGAACCCGGTGATCAATTGCCAATTGTTTACAATGATAGATCTATTTTTGAGGAATGAGAGTGTGCTTCTAGCTACAGACTATGATTTGATATTTGCTTTCTGACTTTTACTTTGTTCTATAGTTATTTGGGATTTGTTAGACTCGAAAGCTTTCTATGTATCTCTCGAGCATTATTCTAATATATGAATTGCATCTTTCTTTTGAAAAAAAAAAAACACACGCACACACACACTTTAACACATTTATACGCTCAAGTTCTTTTCTTAGACGTGCTAAGTATGTCATATTGGGTAACTTACAGGAAATAAGTATGTGCTTTGGTTTCAAAATTACTACAAGATTACTAAATGCTCCATATCCAAGTTAGACTTAATTTGACATGACTTGATTACAATACATATACATAAATTATCAGTCCAAGTATGATTGGATCGTTAATATGTCTAAGAGTGTTTAGCAAGTTTCCTTGAAAAAAATATTTTCCTTCGAGAACTTTTTAAAGTACTTGTATTATCTTGAGAGCAAGCTTTTAGAAAAAGATTTGCACACCTTAGAGCTAACATCAAATAAAGGTCCCCTTCATTAATTATCCCTTGTTTTAAATTTAAACCCGAAAATGAATTTCAGGGAAATTATAACGTAAAATTTGTTATGATGACCCACTATCGTGATCTTTTACTTATATCTAAATTTTTAGGGTAAAAATCAAACCTACGACCATTCATAATGGAGCCGAAAAGTATTGGAATGTCAGGCTATTAGGACAATCCAAGCCACAAGCGACTAATCATATTATGATTTTTCTCAAACCTTTATACAATGGTTTCATTTCATTATTTATCACCTTAACATTGCATTTTTTTTTCAAGTTTTCCTATTGAAGGAAATGTCTTGTGCAAAGGGGCAAGCCATCATTGACCTAATGTATGGATGGACTCAGCTACCTTGACTAGGCAATGATTTTGGAAGAAGAACATGACAAAATGGCCTAGATTAAGTGTATCTTGACCTGAGAGAAGATGTGATAGTATGCAAAGAAAAAAAGGAGAACAAAACCGATTAGGAAATCAAAGGGAAAGAAAAACGTTCGTAGACTGATTTATATGATTGATCGACCAAATATGATAATTATCTTTAACACTAAGTTTGCATAGAGTGATGAAAAAAAAAACAGACATAGAAATTATGATAAGAAAAAGAGAAAGGAGAATTGATTTTTAATTTTGTTTGGATGCTAGCGAGAGTAAAGAAAGGAAAAAAATATTTTTTTAAATAAATACCCTTTTATCTATTTATAAATAGGGTCGACACCATGAGAAACCCCAAACTAGTATGTTTGTGATAAATTTACCCAAAACTAATTTTTTTATAATAAAAAATCCTAAACTAGTACACTTGTGACAAATTTATTATTCGTTAGTTTCTATTAAATTTTATCATCAAATTACTGAGTTCGATGACAAGTGATAGTTGACGGATATACTAAGTTGGGGTTTTATCTTTGTTTGTCACATGTGTACCAGTTTGTGATTTTTCATGGTATTTATCTAATTTAACGAAAACTAACGGAGAGTAGATTTATCACAAATATACCAATTTGGAGTTTTTGATGATCAAAAAAATATTTTATGGCAAATTTATCACAAGTGTACTAGTCTGGAGTTTTTAGTTGTCAAAAAATTAATTTTTGGAAAGTTTGTCATATGTGTACTAATTTATGGCTTTTCGTGATATTAACCCCTATAACTAAGGGTTTAAGCAAGAAAGATAATACTCAAATCTCTCTAAAGTCCTCATTATTTGGAGATATTTCTTTTGTTGGTTAGAATATTTGGAGATATTGAATGTACATAAAATTGAATAGAACTATATGTTATAATTTCTCCTAACTAAACGTCATCATTTCTCTCAGTCTCTTTCTCTCCATCCAAATATGGGCGTGTTTTTAGTATTCTTTCTCTTTCTTCCTTAACCTTCTTGACAAACATAGTGTGAGTGAAAAAAAGTAAAAGAAAAAGACAAATGCAAGCATCTAATACAAGTAGTAAACCACATATGAATTAATCTTTATATCTCTAACATATTTTCCAACACAATGTCGAGTGAAGGAAGTGACTTTTCTTTTTTGTGGTATAGTGGTTCGGCGATTTCCTTGGTAAGCTTTCACATACTAGACTGCATCCACCTCTTCGGTCCGATTAAAAGCAAACCTTTAATGTCGGGATTAAAGATCTAATAGCAAATTACTTCTTAACGACAATGACCTCTAGTAGTCTCGTCGAGTAGAAATTGAATCTGAACTCACGCATCTCGAGATGGAAAGTCCCAAATTATTTTACCATTCAACCAAAATCCCTTCATATTGATGGACACGAGTTCTGTTTTGAGATGGCTAAATTTGTTGCAAAAGCTGAGTTCGATTATGTCTCTAATGGAATTTGATACTTTTGCATCGCTTTGCATATTTTTAGGGGTCAAAAACTGAATTTATTTATTTCTAAGAGATACGTCGGGGATCATTCAAAGTGTTTCATTACAAAGTAAGTCCATAAGCGCTTGGGAAGGGGAAAAGACCTTGTCGTGAGAGAGGGTCTTTTATTGCTGGGCTTGCTGCCTAGTCAGCTACATAATTTGCTTCACATTAACAACGGGCTATGCGCAAAGAAGAGAACTGAGACAATAGCACAAGACCCTCTGAGATAAGAGCGCGTGCTTCCGATGCTAAGTGATTTGAGCACTCTAAAGCTTTAAGTGGAACTAAACTATCTGACTCAAAAACAAATACTTTGTACTTTCTCGAAAGAAGGAACCTACGTTCAGTAAAAGCTTTGAACTCCGTTTGTGTAGCTGACAATGACGGGAAAGATCTTGCAAAGCCGTCGTCGACAAGGATTCCAGCCAAATTTCAACAGATGCAAGCTACCGTGCCTTGTTGGGAAAATATCCTTTTGAATTTTGATGATATTTCTCTCTGATGCTCACTCGAATCATTTCCTGTCTATTCTCTCTTATGAATCAATTGCAATCGTTGTGTTGATTTAAATTTTTTGGAAAAGGTCATCTCTCCTTAAATTTCTTCTGCACCCTTCAAGAAGAAGTTTATCCGTATGTTGCTGCAAATTTCTACTCCAACCTTTGCTTTCCTACTCAAGACAGTTTCACTTCTACCTATGAGAAACATAATTTCACTGCCACTGCTGAATCTCTTGCTGAGCTCCTACATAATCCTGTCACCCAGTTTAAACGCATTCATGTTAGCTCCACAAAACTTACTCATTCATAATGGAGAGCAGCAAGCCTATTTATCGCCATAAGATCTCTTTTGAGTGTGCTACCTCTTAATGTAAATCTGATCTACAAGATCATCATTTTGTGCCTCTGTCCCAAGTCCAACTGACCAATGATGTCTCTCGCTATGAAGCACGACTGTTGTGGGCTATTATGAATGGCTTCAACTTCTTCCTCACTCATCTAATCATACTGCACATAGACCAATTCACCAAGAGAAAGTCAGGCAAGTTACCCTATTGAGCTCTCATCTCTCTCATTCTGCGTTCTCGAGGCATCCATATCAAAGATGATTTAAAAGCTGACATGCTGGCTAGTGTGGAAATTGGCAAAGAAACTTTGAAAAAGATGATGCTGTGTTTGACACCCGAAGGATGGGTAAACTCAAGAAATAAAATAGTTCATATTGGCCATGGCAATAATGAGAAGGTCGCTGAAGTCTTAAAAGAAAGAACTAAAAATGGTGTGGAAAGAACAAGACGTGGAAAAGCTATAGCACCAATGGCACCATCAAGATCTTTGGCTCCTCGCCCTCGACCAAAGAGATCTTCATCTCAGGTGGAGCCTATATATAGACCAACCCAGAAGGATGAGCCATCCAACTTTGAGTTCCTCAAGGCTATCGCAAGTGTTCATAACAAAGTCAACTTACTTAGCAAATACCTCGTTTGTTAGGAGCATTCTATTCTCAGCCTTCAATGCTATAATCTTGTTCGCTCATTTTTAGAATACTCAACTCCTACTGCAAGAACTCCTACCTCAACCAAGAAAAGATCGTGTCATTCCTAGACCCTATAGGAATTGACAGCCTCAATGCTCATTTCATTTTGTTTTTTGGATGTCTCGGACTCTCAACTGCTATAATGAATGAATTTCATGCTCTTTGTTATATCTTACTATTTTTTGATTTTGATTATGACAAAGATGGGGAGAATTATGAGATATGATATTATGCAACGTGATGATTATGAGTTTTATTTGATGACAATCTTGAGAGAAGATAGACTGAGTGATAGATATGAAATATGCACTACACAAATGGGTTATTTTTACTTGCGCGGTTACAACTCTTACTCAGATTCGCTCATATATAATTAAAAAATGATATATTATCTCTCAATGCTTGTCTAACATCAAAAGAATTCTCATCACCTTAGTCTCGCTATGGTCAATGAAAATACTAGAGATCGCATGTTATGCTGAAATTAATTAATATACTATCAAACATAAATCCTTTACTATTACTTCAAACTTATCATTGTCTATGTATCTCACATCTGCATGATAGTTTTGTCGTCATAATAAAAGGGGAAATTGTTGGGAAACATCCGTATGGAATATTGATGATTCCAAAACTATCTTTGGTACTAATGTTTACGATGACATATGCAGATGGTTTAGTTTGTGAAAGTGTCATCAATGTTCCTCTTATGTCAACCAGAATGAGAAATTAGGCTCTGACATTTAGGCGAACAAGTACCACGTGAGTGGTATCTCATGATAACTTGGAAGCACCGGTCAAGCTAGTGTTCTTGGAGATTCTTGGTACTGATGAAGATAGGAAGATCATTGATCCTATAGTCACGGTCAAATGGCAATATTGTTACTAAAGATCGTCAGCAATATCACTCATAATCAGCACTGGTGATGGTGTGCATTGGATTATGGTAGTGATGCAATAACTTTGACGATGGTGAAAAATGCATTGAAATGAGACTGTTGATTGTACCCAAAATAGCCGTTACAAGACTAGACTTTATCGCTAAAAAATCAAGAAAGTAATCATAAAAGTAGCCGACAGTTTTTCTACTTAGGGATAGTGCAGCAGACTCCATTTGAAGAAAAACCTGCAACTGTCAGAGGAAGTGATTGTAGAAGTAGTTCCAATGCTGTTAAAACGTCTCCACCAACTCTCAAACGGTCAGCTAAGTGTCCTTGAAGGTCTCCAATGCATATATTGAAGACTTTAGTATATAAGGAGCAATGAAGCTGCATAGAGGGTTAGACACATCAAATACTGCCTATCCGACCTAAGCTAGAAAACGTATTTGACCTTGTTTTGTGTTTTTATGTATATTGATTTAGCACCGTCATAGGTGATAATCAAGTGTATAAGTGTAAGTGAAGTGAGTGTGTCTTGATAGTGTAATCTATTGAGTGAAAGTATCATCACTAGCCAGTTGTGGCTTGCACTACTAATTACTAGTGGAATCTAGCTATTGTTAAGGCTGTTAATTTGAGAGTGGATATTGACTTTGGTATAAAGCTAAACCACTGTAATTCGTTGTGTAATCCTCGTACTTCACACTACTTGTCACGCCCCGCACTTCTCGGTGCGCCACATCCCTCGCAGAGGTCGATTTGTGTGCGATGTCCCAGGACGTGTCGCTGACCAAATACCCAACACAGAGATTTAAAAACACATGCGGAAGCAACTCACCACCCGTACATTAAATAAACACACAACCAAGGATAACCACAGAAATTAACACTTGCACTGGTATTGAAAATTATATACAATATCCAAGTACAACCCGAACACTAAAAATCAAAAGCGGGTTAAGGCCACTACTAACAAAAAGGGGTAAGTGGCTCGGGGTTCAGGTATTACAATTAGCCGGGGACTCCCCCCAAAAATGCATCGGTACGCCTGCCATCCTCAAGGCTGGGGGTCTGAAAAATCGGTTTTCAATAACCGTGAGAATAAATCTCAGCGAGTAATTCCCTAAACCTAAACTAGGCTAATGTGCACCTCCTGACAAGTACTAAACATACAGCACACAGTCTAAACTGTAAATGACTCAGGCCCTCGGCCCAAATCTATAACTTACTTAACCTTCAAGTTAGGCATTAATTCAACAATAGTAGTCACGCGACAGAATTTAATCACAGCACATACACGCGCATTTCTATGTCACAACGCATGTTATGCATATGCTAATGTCTGCACTCATGCTCATGCCTCATCAATGCATTATCGCACACTTGCACACTAGCACTCAGCCATTTCTCAATTTCTCCTCCAACCCGCGTTAAACGCATCAGGTCCGACCCATGTAAAACGCATCAGGTCTATCACTTCGAGATCGATCTCTGGCCCGCGTTAAACGCATTAGGCTCATGACACATTACCCGCGTAAAACGCATCAGGTTGGTCATCTTCCGGTAAACCGGGCATCGTCCCGCGTAACACGCCTCAAGACGGGTTCACTACCCCGCGTAACACGCATCAAGGTTTATTGTGATCACACACTCACAAGCACCAATTCTTATCTGAACCCCGCGTAAAACGCATCAGGGCATTTTAAGTGATCACGATGCAAATGTCATTCGAGCACATTCGTACATGCTCATGCCGTGCCAATGCTTGAGATGTATATTCATGGCTATCACGTTCACACTTGGGCATCCACATGCGCAAATTACGATGTAACATACTCAATTTGTACCGCGCATATTCAAATTCATAAATCAACATGCCCAAATCAGACAATCAATTCAAATCAGCCATAGCATCGAATTGACATGCTACCCACGTACAAATTCACATAACGGTCAACAAGCACTCTCGCGCATTAAAGGCCCGCCAGGCTAATCCATTCTCAGTCCCGCTCGACGTGCGACGGGACGCCATCAAATTAACCACAACCGAGGCTCAATTAGCCAGTCAATTACACAAATCGATCAATTCCGGTAATCGCACGCTTAGACCTCAAATTAATCGCGCCGCGCCCAAATTTAGTCCCGTCGTGGCGACCATTATACCGTAATTTCTAGGCTAATAATCATCACGAAAATGCTCTATTATACTCCCCAAATATCATTCTAATCAGCCACCACAAACCAAAATACGGCGCGCACTATAATCCACATCTCGAACTCGAACTTTCCCGAACTCGGGCCGATTTAATTCAAACTGTCCAACCCATTTATCGCGCCTCTCGGGCCACTAATCCTCCATTATTTTATCGCACTAAGCCCGTTGAATAGTCACAAAAATAGCCACCACTCGGTCTATTAATTTCATCCACCAAATCTACCATTTTGTCCAAATCCCGACACCCATACTTCGCCACATCACAGCACTATACGGGCCACTAAACCTCGACCCAATTAATCATTCTTAGTCACCAAAAACACCACAAAATCAGCCCTTAATTATCTCCATAATTTAAACCCTAATTTACCCTAATTTAATCCCTAAACTTGTCTAGAAATGCAAATTATCCTAATTAGGGTTTAGGGTCAAAAGGCGGGCGGTGGACCGAGATGGGATGGGAAAAGGCGGGCCGACGGCAAAAAAAGGCAAAAATGGGAGGCCAGAGGAAGAAGAAGGAAGAGAAGAAGAGGAAAAAGAAAAAAAGAAAGAAAGAAGAGGAGAGAGAGAGAGAAATGTCAGAGGAGGAGGGGGTGGTATGGGCGTGAGGGGACGTGAACGTGGGGAGCTGGTGAGCGCGGCAGAGAGAGAGAGAGAGAGAGAGAGAGAAATTTTTAAAAAAATAAACTTCATTCTTATAATAAACGCAAACTGAGGGTCCAAATTCAAAACCGAAAATGGTCTACCGGTCCAAAATAGGCCTCGCACATAAAAAGGGGCAAAGGCCAAATTAATGAAACCAAATTTTAACGAGAGAGGTCTACTAGTCCAAATTCACACTTGGTCAAAAACTCCCATTTTCCCATCATTCCTGACAATCTCGATACCGGCCACATTAATATTGACACCGTCCAATTTATTTCGTCCTAAAACTCCCAAAAATCGACTGCCAAGTTCAGGGTCTAAATAACGACAAAAATTCGATCGAGTGTGATTCTAGCGAAATCTCTAATTTAAAATAATAACCGAGAGTGATCAGTTCTTGGGCGAGATTTTACTATAAGCACACTGACAAATTAAGCGTTTTATAAATCCCAAAAATGGGTCGAAATTTCGGAATGTCACACTATTTACTTATTAACATCACACATGCTATCTCATATTTGTCCTTATCATGAGGGGTGATTTTTTGATATTCCGCGAAAGTTTTATTATAGCACTACACAACCTAGTCAACCCCCATTCTAGGTTTTATTGTTAGCCCCAATAGCTTCCGAGACCTACCCAAGGATAGTGCATCCATGATCAGCCTGCTGTGTTAAGCTCTTAAGGGAAACAAAAAGAAGGGTTGCAAGGAACCCAAAACCCCCTTACTAAAAATAGAGGAGGTACAGTCCTTACAAATCCAATTCCTCAGCTCCTGCTTGGTTGAATGAGACTAAACTTCTTGAAACACCAGTCCGTATAACTGAAGAAATTATTGGATGGGTTTTGGTGACTAGCCCTAATAAGCCACCAAATGAAAAAAGAAATTTCAATATTGGAACTGTCCATGGTTGGGCACACCCTTAAGCCTTAGTGACTCGTTATGTGGCCACTATGATTTTCTTGATGGACACTAAAAATCAAGAGGTGATTCTATAGTTTCAAAATGGTATGGTTGTTAATCCTATGGGAACTACCGGAGGTTTGGCCATTTTGTGGGATGATAAGATGGCCTCAAAATTGATATGCAATTTGAGGATTATGTGAATGTAAAATGCGAAGAAATGACTAGTGGCAAAAGGATGAAAGTGAGAAAACTTTTGGGAAAGGCCATTTCGTAGGGTTTGATCATAGCCCTATCCTTTTGTCTTTTCAAGGACACTTGGTAAAGGGAAAAAAAGTTTATGTTCAAAGCATTTTGGCTCAAGAATGATGAATGTAAAAAATTACTAAGGAAGTGTGGGGATCTTCCATTCAGGTTGAAAAGAACTTAGTTAGGAAACTATACACTATGTCTATCGCTTTGTCCAAATGGAGTAAGAAAACTTTTAGGAATGGGCACAAGAGGATTTTCATGTTGAAATAAGAACTTCAACAGGACATGAACATTTCTATGGGACCTTTCGATAAAGAGACAGTAAAAAATCTACAAGGGGAGATTTAAGTGATATGGAGGCAGGGAGAATTGTATTAGGGGTTACCATTGAGGATAAATTGGCTAGAATGGGGTGATAAAAATACAAAATTCCTTCATGTGACAATTATTCAGCAAAGGCAAAGGAATAGAATTTCTATGTTGAAAGTTACAGAAGATGTTTAAATTGAAGATTGAAGCCAGCTTAAAGAAATCATAATACAATTTTTTTCGAGAACTGTACCATTCTATTGGCCCCCCAAGTGCTTTCCCTATTCAACAGTGTTTTAGGGTAGTAGTGGTGATGAATATTTTATTGCTGATTGATGTGACTTTGGATGAAGTGAACGATGTAGCCTTCTATCAATAGAATTAGGAAGAGTTTAACATGGATGTTTTAAAAGAGGTGAGTGAATTTTTCAATGCTGGGTCTTTCCGGCCAGCGTTAAACAAAAAACTTATTTCTCTAATCCCAAAGGTCCCAAATGCTGAGAGATTAGGTCAATATCGACCTATTAGTTTGTGCAGTTTTGGCTATAAAATCATTTCTAAAGTGTTGGCAAATAGATTCAAACCTTTGCTGCTGGAGCTTATGGCTATGAAACAGAGTGTGTTTGTTGGAGGAAAACAAATTCAGGATAATATCTTTGTTGTTTGGGAGGTGTTACATCAAATTAGAAATAGAAAAAGAAGAAAAGAAGTTTCAACCGCTCATGAAGTTAGATATGAAGAAAACATACAATCATGTAGATTGGAACTTCTTGGAGGCATGTTTGATTAAAAGTGGCTTTGATGAAAGATGGGTAAGTTGGATAATGCAATGTGTCATTACCGTCATTCAGTGTTAAATTTAATGGAGAGCATCTCAAATATTTTAAGCCTTCTTGAGGAATTAGGCAAGGGGACCCTCTATCCCCCTACCTATTCATTTTGGTAGCCAATGTTTTATCCTCACTCATGCGGACGGCAGTTGATAATGGCAACATTAGGGGAATAAAACTAAATAGGTGGTGCCCTACCTTTTCTCATTACTTTCCACGGATGACTCCATATTTTTCTCGATGGGAAACTTCTGGAATGTCAAAAGTTAGCATCAATTCTAAACCAATATTGCGTAGCCTCTAGAGAAGCCATCAATTTGAAAAAATCTAGGACTTTCTTTAGTAGAGATTGCCCTCAAAACTCGTAAGAGAATATGGCGAGGGAGCTAAGAATACCTATTATTGATAAGATAGGAGATATCTTGGGGTTTCGTCGGATTGGGGAGTATAAAAAACATATGTTTGCCTAGATATTGGGACAAGTTAGTACCAAGCTGGAAGGTTGGAAGGAGAAATTGATGTCCAAAGTGGGGAAAAAAATCATGATTAAAACGATGGTGAAAGTTCTTTCGCAATGTGCAATTTCTATCTTCAAACTCCTTCTATCAGTGTGTAAGGCAATTGAACAAAAAATAGCACATTTCCGGTGAAAAACTAACGAGGCCAAACCTAGAGTTTAGTGGAAGAGGTGGGAGGCTTTAAAGAGCAGTAAGGTAAAGGAGGTATGGGATCCAAGAATTGTTCGATTTCAATGAACCAATGTTAGCTAAGCAGGCCTAGCGACTAAGCAACAACCCATTTTCCCTATGGAGTCAAGTTTTCAAAGGTCTCTACTTTCCACATAGAGACTTCTGGCGAGTAGAAAAGGGACAACACTGGTTGTAGGGTTGGCAGAAGAGACTCCATAACAACCTTGGTTATGTAGGCAGTAGGGAATGGGATAAGAATAAAAACCAGAGAGGATAAATGGCTGAAGAGAGAAGTGTTAGGAGGCCTTGCCACTAGGGATGAACCCCAATTTGTTTCAGATTTCCTCTTAAGGGGAGGAGGAACGCCGGAATGAAGTCGCTTTGAAGGAGGACTTTGATGATCAAATTGTGTGTGAAATTCTGGCAATCCCAATCAAGCCTCAAACAAAGAATGACCAAATTGTGTGGACAAGTACAAAAGCAGGGTAGTATATAGTTTAAATCGGATACAACTATATCCAGGAGACAAGGGAAAAACGTAGTGGGAACCATCATTCCTATCCTCTTGCACTCTGTGGAAAGACATTTGGAAATTACATGCCTCTCAAAATCAAAATCTTCATATACAATCTTTGCCAGAATGCACTCCCAAATAAGGAAATTAACATCAGAGAAGGATTGTACCTGACCAATGATGCCCATTATGTAATCAAAGTGTTGAAATCGTGGAGCACGTGTTTCTGTTGTATCCATGGACAAAGGTAGTCTGGGTGAAACCAATGCTAAATATCCACATTTCTACTTAGGGATTAACTCAAATTGAGGACTACGCGGGCATTATATCAAAAACATGAGTCACTCATGAGATTTGGCGACAATTGCCTCAGTGCTCTGGTAGATTTGGTAATCGAGGAACAATGCCATCTTCAGGAGAAGAAAACTTGACCTGAACACCCTCATGGACACGGCTCTTGCAAGATTGGAAAGCTTTAAAAGATGAAACCCTAAGATGAGCAAATTTGGAAATGGAGGCTAGAGCTCTTCATGAAGTCGGAGCCACTGAAAGCTGAAACCTTTAAGATAAACATCAATGGAGCATATGAGCCTAGAGCGACGGAAGTGTCAATTGCATGTGCATGCCGTGATCCCGCGCGGTGGATTGTTGGACGGAGTTGCAAAATCATTTACTTCGTTGTCTCCTCTATAGGTCAAAGCTCAAGCCCTCTTTGAGGCACTAAATTACTCTCTCTCCTATACATAGAGTTATTGCAATTGAATCTGACAACTCGGACCTGGTCAATGCACTGAGAAGTCTAGATCATTTTACTTGGGAAGCTCATGCACTTATCATGAAGTGCGAGGATATGTTACTCTTCTTTTCAAATATTCTAGTAGAATATAATTTTAGAGAGACCAACTTAGTTGCGAATTGGGTAGCTAAAACCCATAGAAGGAATAATTCATATATGAAGCAGCTCTATTTTCCTCTCTCAAGCTTTTTGGAATTTATTATGTGTCAATGCCCATCTTTTGGCCCCATTCTTAGCCACCAAGCCTCTTAGATTTTCAAAACGCAGGTACCAAAGCGCAATCTCCAAGGCCATATTTTCGGACCTTTCACGAACCGGCTAGAACTTTACGCCTCCACCAAACCAGTCAAATCTGACGGAAGCGTACACGTCATCACTCCCGTTTCGTCACTGCGCGCGACATCACTGCCTGACCCCCGTCGCCACCCTCCTCCCGCTTTAAATAGCTTCGCGCTTGGACGCCATTCTCGTCCACATTCACGTCGAAGCCGGCACACCCAGAAGCAGTCATCGCCCAGATTTTCTATCCGGGAACTACCGTACGCTAATGGCTCCTCCGTAAGACTCCCTCGCGATCTTGCGCTGTCGCTCTCTTTCCTGCGAAATTCGACCCGTTGTTCTTGTGTTTTCTGACGATCCCTTGCTTGGTTTTTCGTTTCGATCCTGCCGCAGTGCCGTGGTACAGAGCTTGCCTCCTCCGTTGAACTCCAGTGCCGAGCAGCCTCCTCTTTTCGATGGAACTATAAAGTTCGGTTCTTGTCTTTTTTTCGTCCTTGAGCGTCGTTGTTCGAGTTGATTGAGTGTGATTACTGATTAGATTGTCGTATTGTCTGATTACGTTTGTGTTCTCCGAATTGTCTGAAGGTTGTACACCTGTTACACATGCCCATTTGCTCAGCGCGTCTGGATCACGAGGAACTATAAGGTGAGTTCATTCTTTGTGATGCATGTGAAATTTGACAAAATTCAAGTGAAATTTGTCGATCCGCTTTGAGGAGGGAGATTTTTATTGCTGCTTCTCCGCTTGAGCCGGAAGGAAGGTGGATTGACTTTTTCATGTAAAAACCAAGCTTTAGGAATTTTTATCCTCGATGGAATGTCTTATGTTGATGAATTCATGAAGATAGTCTACACTTCATTCAAGGGAGAAGGACCGAAAGAATGTGGTAAGTCCTCTAAGCACTTTCTTTGATTATAGGTATCTCCATTACCATTAGTGAACTTCATCTTCTGCATCAGGTTCTGCTTTCAATCATTTGGACCATTCTTTCTCGGACAATTCAGTGGGGTATGTTGGCATTCTCGCATTTGATAAGGGGCTCTTCAGTGCTTCTTCTTTTTCTAGATGGGTTAGACAAGAGATCCATTGATCCATGCAATCCATACGATTTGTTAATGAATCTTGGAGAAAGAAGTTTTGCCTGATATGTGGCTATCAATATGTAATTCTTTTTGTGGTTGACTATTATTTGGGGTCTAATTTTGTGATTTCAGGTGGACATTGCCTACATCCCATTTGTTGAAAGATTCCAAATCTTCTTATCTGAAGTGTGGAAGTATGACATCACTGCTGGCAGACCTAAGCTAGCAGCATGGATTGAGGTATGGGAAGGAATCTAGTCTCTGGCCAATGCTTGTTTTAAGCTTCATTTCTTCTCCATTTTGACCAAAATTCTTTCTTCCCACGAACAAAAGAAAGCTAAATTTCTAGATTGATTCCGAGTAAAATGGTGAATCAGTGATAATAGTTTCAGGATAGTGTCTAGAGCTAAACTTTGGCCTCGTTGAACCATTGTAGCGTGGGAGCCTGTCTCTGGGGAGATTATAACCTGCCGTGAGGCAATCGTTATCTGAAGTCATCAAACATGCTTAGTGGGATTTTCATTAATAGTCTCCATAGTTTTCTTGTAGAGCCATATATAGAATGAGAGAGTCCTCATTCTCCACCGACCTTCAAATTATTCACTGGTTGTGGTGACTATATTTTCTATGCAAATGCATCCTCTCTTGAGAGGAAAACATGATAAAGTTTCCTTTAGAGACCAAATAGTATTACAGATAACCTTGGGATCTAGTGTGCTTGTACTAACTGGACAATGGCAAGTCGTATTATTACTAGTTGCAGATTCAGCAGCTCTGCTCAATTTCATCCTTGCTCAAAACCACATTATGCATTGATATTTCCTTTTACTTCATCCCGTGCAGGAAATGAACAAGATCGACGCTTACAAGCAGACAAAGACCAATCCTATTGAACTTGTTGAATACTACAAGAAGCGCTTCACTGTAATGCTTCTAACTTAAACTCGATGTCACGAAATTTTCTGAAGGGACTTTCTTTGTTTCTCTCAGCGCCAGTGAGTTTGTTTCTAGTCGCTAATTAGTTTTTTCTTCAAATGCAGGCTCAGCAGTGAATGGAGTCATGGCCATGCTAGGCTATGTATGAAGGGAAAAAGGGGAGTAAGAAAAGGGTTGAATGGCTTGATAGTTGGTATACCTTCTTTTGATGTTTCTCTGAGGCTAAGGCTATTGTGTTGTGTATCCGCTCTAGATGCAGCAACGCCCCTCTTTTACAGCTTGAAAATGTTAGCGGGAAATTACTTGAAATTTCGTATATGTAACAGTTCATTTTCGAATCATTTGCGTTATTGTCTGTCTTCATATTGATGTTTCTTTGGTTTTCCCTGGTTTCCCCTCATCAAAGCTGCTCAACTGTCCTGGCTATTCCTGATATTTGCTCATCTTGAGGCTTATTGACTCAGACAGAAGAAGCTGTTCATCGAAGAAAAACAAAGAACAAGCTGCTGTTATAATAGTACTGTGAAAAATATGTACTTTAAATTCTGGGTCAATCTGTACGTTATGTGGGTTCTATTGTAATATGAAGTGTTTAGTTTGGGTTGTGGCAATTTCTATGAAAAAAGTATTTTATTTATTTATTTTGCCTTTTCTTTTTGACAGAATGTTATCGGACTTCGATAGGTATGGGTAAATATAAATCTAACCTTCTCAACACACGTGGCATTTACC
This sequence comes from Syzygium grande, assembly GCA_024733475.1. Classification (NCBI taxonomy): domain Eukaryota; kingdom Viridiplantae; phylum Streptophyta; class Magnoliopsida; order Myrtales; family Myrtaceae; genus Syzygium; species Syzygium grande. Next base: position 19,506,528 of record JAMXDD010000004.1, read on the forward strand.
GTTACTCTGAATATTCAAATCAAGAATTTAGAATTGGACAAATGATACGAGACAACATCTTTATCTTTTACTACAAATAAAAAAAGGGCGAATGCAAACGCATAAAGACGTCATTTTTTCGGGCGAAGGAAAATTTCTTGAGCAGATTAGTAGTGCCGATGCCTCATTAGTCAAGATGTTGTATTTTCATCACCCATATATTATTGGCGACAATGCTCATCATTTGAGATGAGTTTTAATCAACTAGGGAATAGATACTCACATGTATATATCAGCAGCTACTATGTCGTATTTGCACATCTTGAGATTTGTATGTTCATCCTTGTGCATTTGATTATTGAATTGTATGTAACTGATTACATTTATTTTACGACACACATGATTATAATCATTTATATATATATATATATATAGATATATATCGCGTGAGTTATGTCTTAAACAATTTCAAATAAGATATTTGGAAAATGTAGGTGAAGACTTGCGATTTTCGGTAGGTTGATATTATCGTTACTCAAGTCACAAAGTGATGAGAAATTTGAATATGTGGTTGGAGATGTGGATTTTTGACATGATTATGAATTTATACTATGATGCGTACTCATAGTAGCTGAAATGGTTAACATGTAGTATATGGATTGGGATGCAAACATTTGAATAGTGTAAAATAGAATACATGTTGCATTTCAGTGATCGAAATATTCTATTATGAATACATAAATAATTAAGAAATATCTCGAATAAATGAAGGATTGGTATATTCTGAATTATAGTGATTTCTCCAAATGATATTTGATATTACATGTTGATTGTTACTATGATGTTGTGCTTAGAGGTTGAGTAGTGAGTAAATCTCCTACTTAAAACCTAGACTTTTTTTGTTGCTAAGCTTTTAGGCTCACCCTCAAAATACCTTATAGATTGGTCGGGGACATGTAGATTAGCACTTCCAAAGATCTCTTGAGGATTGGATCAAAGTGCGTAAATAAAGTAGGAGTTTGCATTTTGTATTGGGAGTCACGATTTTGTATGATTGTGTACATGACTTGAGGTTAAATTAATTATTTATCTGAGATTCAAATTGTATGGAAATTTCAGGTTATGACATTACGACCCCCACCTTTGATCTCATCACATACCTTTCAACAAGGACTTTTATCTTAAACACTATATAAGTCATATTATTGTACTAGGCCAAACAAGGGCTATTTAGGGGTGTCAATGGGTCGGGTAGGGTTGGGCGGGTCGAGCTGGCATCGGCTTTTTTTACACCCCTAGCCATCACTTTCTTGGCTCTTCCATGCTCATCTACTTTGGTGGGATTTGGCACCTTTAACATGTACTTATGTCCAGTGGATCTAATATAATCCTCTAGAATAGGATAATCTAAAGGCTGGAACGTATATACATTTTGAAGAGCTAGAGGAGGGGATTAATGAGCACAATTAGACAGGGGAAGTTCTTGGAGATGGCCGGTCTGACTTCACAAAATTGTGCAAACTCTCTCTTTCAGGATGGATGTTTCCTTTCCGATTTGAGATGGGGTTTTTAAAACGATGAAATTGGTTTAGAAGGAGGTGGCTTAGCTTTGGAAGGAGTGGGTTTATGTTTCTCCAAGGGGGCCGATAGTAGTGTCAACATCTTCCCATTTTGGGTTAATACCACGAAAAACCCAAAATTGGTAGATTTGTGACAAATTTATCCTAAACTAATTTTTTTTACCATAAAAAACCTTAAACAAGTACATCTGTGACAAATTTACCATCCGTTAATTTTCTTTAAATTTTACCGTCAAATTACTAATTTGGATAACACCTGATAGTTGACGAGTATATTAATTTCGGGTATTACCCTTCGTTTGTCATAGATATACCAGTTTGTGATTTTTCGTTATATAAATCCAATTTAATGGAAACTAATGGAAAATAAATTTATTACAAATGTATCGATTTAGGATTTTTGATAGTTAAAAAGTTCGTTTGGAGTAAATTTGTCATGGATGTACTAGTTTGAGATTTTTAGTAGTCAAAAAATTAGTTTGGGATAAATTTGTCACAGGTGTATTAATTTAGGGTTTTTTGTGATATTAACCCTTCAATTTTTGGAAAATTCTTGCTTAAATGAGCGAGATTTCTTCTTCTTCTTTGAAGGCTTGTCATCCTCTTCTTCTGGAGTGGCTAGACAAAATTTGCTTTGACAGTTTAGATTCCAAAAGCAATGACCTGAGGATCTTTAAAGTAGACAAGAGTATGCCTCTCAGAGTTGATAGAGTCTATTCAAGCCTTTTTCTTTCACTTTCATCTTCTAGAATGTATGACTGCATCATTAAAATGGTAGGAAAAAATAGAGGAAGAAGGGTTTTCTTCTTTTTCCTTTGAATGATCAAAATTAATAACCATACCGCCATACTTCTTTTGGTGAATTTGGACTCTAAACATTGGATAGGCCTAACATTTTGATGGATCTTCTCATAGTTAATCACCCATGTATCTAAAAGAAGCTTAACTAACTCTAGGCGAGGAAAATGCCTTGGCACATGGACCCACGAAGTTGTTATCCACTAAAATGAAAAGAACATCTTCTACTTTTGAAGGAGTCAAATCAAGAGCATGATTATGGGCCAAGAGTTGCTACAGCAGAGTCCATAGTACGAGGAAATATTGCTTGAGTGGAATACTCAACGTAAGCTGTACATAACACCACTGAGCGCGCGACATATGGCTAGCGAGCTCATAGATCATATTTATAAAAAAATATGACTCTTTCGCTTCTCTCTCCCATTCTTCGTTAGCCTCCATTAACTCTCGCCGCTACTACTCAAAAGTTTCACTTTTCACCTGGTCTCTTTCCCCCTCACTCCTCCCACTTAAAATTTCTCCCGCTCCCGACCTCCTCTTCCTTCCTTCACGACTTCACCTCCTTTGGTTGTGAACCCGCCCCGCCTATGCCGATTGCCTCCATCATCCCCTTCTGAAAAAACCCATATACTCTCTCTCTCTCTCTCTCTCTCTCTCTCTCTCTCTCTCTCTCCCTCCATGAAGCGCGGCTCTTTTTGTGAACCGCGCCTCTCCCTCTGCCATCGCCTCTAGGAGCCCCTTGGTGGCTCATATCCCGACCATGCAGTCGCCTCCGCCTATGTCGTCGCCTCCAAAGCCCCCATTGGTGATTCATCCTCAGCCCCTCTCTTTCTAGCCCAAGAAGTGGCTCTGCTCGGCACTCTATGACGAACTGTGCCTTCGCCGTTGCCTCCTGAAGCCCCTTTAGCGATCTTAGGCTCCGACTCGCCCTCTACATTGCCTCCGAAACCCCATTCTCAAGTTAGGGTTTTGTATGACTTGAACTTATTCCCATCATTTTTGCCCTAACGTGAAGATTGGCGGCTCAGATCTCGACCACATGGCCGCCTCCACCAACACCATCAGCTCTAAAGCCCCCCATTTGCGATTCGTCCTCTGTCCCTCTCACTCTGTCCTAAGAAATGGCTCTGCTTGGCTCTCTGTGACGAACTACACCGCCAACATGCATGCAAAAATGACTAAGGCAGAGACTACTCTGTTGGATTGTAAACAAACTAGAAGAGATATTAGATAATGCAAGTCAGGAGCACACCAGAGGAGTGGAAGTCACAAGGTTTTAAGGTTTGATGTTCTTTTGTTTTTTCCCTTTTTGGTTTGTTTCTTCTTCACGAAATTGTTTTTTTGGCCTCATTTGGAGTCAACGTGATATGTGAATGTTAGGGATTTTGGAATGACAACAGCGACCGTAAAAGTACAGCTGATCCTGAAAATTGTGTATAGAATGTGGACATTCTGTGGTACACATGGTTATCGATTTGCCAAATTTATTGATTTTTTAATTGTCTGGATACTTCATTTAGACATAATGGATTAATGCATAAGATATGAACTTTCCTTGAATCTTTTTTCTCTAGACATGAAACTGTCTAAGGATGTTTGTGCGAGTGATTGTGTTCTAAAAATGTTTGTTTTGGGACAATTTTATGATCTTCCTTGAAGTGGAGGGACAAATTGATTTGCCTTTACCCTAAAGAAACAAGTTAGGTTCAACTCATAAAAAGATCACGCTATTATTTTTACTCTCCACTCTTCCTTTTCTGTATAAATTAGATCTATCAATTTGTCGATGACCCACGGTGCTTGTTGAGGCTGGGCATGAGCCAAAACAAATGCAAAAGATAAATCATGATACTTCCCTCAACTTTCTCCTCATCTTCTCCTTGTAGTATTAGAGCTCAACATTGTTTTTTGACGTGTACTTTCCTCTGTGGTTTTCAGCATACAAAAGGACCGTCAAGAAAGATCTTCATCTTTGAACCTTTTGGTAAGTGACATGTAATTATTAACTGTCTATTTCAAATCTAACATTCTGCCTGATGGATATTTGACAATGAATTCCTTCATCATTTTAGAGTCATCCTTCCATCAAAAAGTTTGAAGACAAGGATACTGATCTCGGGATTCTAGTAGGTAGCTTGGAACCTCCCGTAAGTTTTCTGAGATAAGAAGCTGTGGGTGTTTGTGGACTACTTACTACTAGTGGTCATTGAATTGAGCAGAGGTGAAAGAAAGTTGTAAATGGTGATGTCTTGCAGGTACATGATGTCTTCATCCAGTGTGAATGAAGACAATTGGAGCGGATTGAGCTTTCAAAATAAATGTGCAAGTGTAGTAAGCGTGTTGCCGTGAGAATTTCAGAATCTATCAGAAACAAGCACAAGCTCTACTATACTTGTGAGGATAAAACATGTAACTTCTTTTCTTGGTGTTTTCCTACAAGCGATGTGGCTTATTCTTTCATGAAGGCTCCGCTTGCAATATTTGAAGATGACATGATAAGCATTAAGTATTTGCTTGAGCATTTGAAAGATGAACACAAGAAGACTTATGAGAAGCTGCAGGGATTGAGTCATAATGTGCGCCATTTAAGTGTCTTGCAAGTTAGGTGTATTTTTTTTGTTTGTCTATTATGTATATTATGTGTTGTTTTATTAGGACTACTTATCCAGAAAAACCAGATGGGTGGAACTTGTAATTTTGCTAGCTTGAATCAAACATTATGCTGCATTGGCTCTAATGAACACAATCGCATTATCTAAGTTCGTATTTACCTTTTTCCATCTTAACTCCATTATAATTGAATAGGCATTTTTTAGAGTTACCTTACAGTTCTCATGATTGAATCGAGTTTCAATATCTTACCCTTGAATTTTCAACCAAAATTGATGTCTATATCCTCCTCTTTTCTAACGGAATCAATAACAAACATTAATGCCTGACTTTAGCATGTCAAAGATTGGAGCAGAGAACTTTCAACATTTAGTTATTCTACTTCTCTTCCTCCTTTTGCCTTTGGTGGAGGATTCATAATTGTCCTTCAGACACATTAATCTGCATTGAGGGGTGGAAAAGGAACAAGATATAGAGAAGCTATTGATCACTTCCTCTTAAAGTCCAGAAGCATAGCTTTCCCATAATCATTTACTTCAAATGATAGCCAATTTTGTATTGCTTTCACTCTCTCAACGTATCAAACATCTCTGAGCTCAAGCTACGGCACTAAAAATAATTGTAATATATACAACTTCAAGTCTTCCAATCCTTTTACAGGAGATAAGACATTGAGTTACAAAGATGGAAACAAACCAATAAATACACTCATATAGCTTAACCATGAGATGACCGGGATATCTACTATAGAAGAAGAGGAACTGAAATGCATGAATTCCGGACTTGGGAAGTTCACACATTCCGGACCCAAATTCTAAATTGCAAGACGATGCCATACGAACTCATTCCTTCATATCATTCTTGAAACTTCACACTGATGCTCTCCATACCAGTTGGTGGCTTTCTAGCATGGTGTTTATGAGTTCATGCATTCTGGACCCAAATACTAAATTGTGAGACGACACCATACGAACTTGTTCCTTTAGATTATTCTTGAAACCTCACACTAATACTTCAAAGCAGTTGGTGGCTTCAGATCATTCTTGATCTGCACAATACTGAACAAATATTACAAGTGAATAAGCCTCCGATCACTAAATGGTAAGTCGAAATACCAATGATTTCATTATAAGTAGCAACCCAAAACAAATGGTAAGTCGAAATACCTTCAATCATGAATGAGACTCCGATCACTAAAGCTGCATATTGGATATTTTCCAAAGGCTAAAGAAGACAATGAATTTATATATCAAGAACAACTTTGCCCCTTTTATGAACCGGCTAAAACTTGAGAAGAATAGTAAAGGATAAGACAAAAACAGAAGATTATGTGTGCAATCCATAAGCTTTGAATTCCATTAACAATTGTAGCACCAGATCCATGACAAAAAAATGCCAACAGCAGATATCAAAGCCCAAACAAATCTTTCTTTGGAATACCCATAACTACAAAAAAAGGAGAGAACATAGTGAATACTCAGAAGAAGAATAAATCTCTGCATATGGGTGAAACTCTCAGCAAGTTTGATAAGATCATAACTTACATATAACTAAATCTTTACTACTCTAACAATTCTTTTTCTAATGTCTATCGAAACTATTGCCCCAGTTAATCACTACCTCATGTCAAATGAATATCGACCTTAGTTCCTGTTGGATTTATAGCCCAACTAACAAAATTGGAAATATAAAAACATTTCTTCCAAGTAACAGCCAAGGAAAAACAAAGGAAGATCTTTTCATATAAAAGGCACAAATGCAAATCCCAAGTCACAGTGAACTCATACTACAATAGTTACCATATCAAACAAGGATGCAAAAAATATTTTATTTGGTGAAGGGACTTATTACAAGGGTTCCTCCTGACTATTTATGTTGCGACCGTGTATTGTCTATGCTTTCAAAGGAGGCTTCGGATTCATTCATCCCAGGATGCTAAAAAGAGTTTGATGACCCCTGTATAAGAGAATAACAAATATATTTACATTTTACTAAACAATAAGCCTAGATCAATATGTTTCAAGTAATCTCACATCAACAAAAAGCAAGTTGTACCTAACTCAAAATGGTTCCATGGGATTGATTATGGTACTCCAACATCTATCAAGAAGAAACCATTAACAATAAATATTACAGTAGTAATAAAAAGTTCAAATAACACTAGAATCTAAAATGATTTCATAATAAGCACCTGACTAGTGAATAGGGAAAATACACTCCTTGGCGGCATGATTTATGGTGATTGCATCTACATAAAATGAATTACCTCATTAGCATAAAGAGGCATAGTAACTTGAATAACATACAAGCAAACTAATTGATCACCAAACTATTAAATACCCGACTAGGGAATGGGCAAACTCTACTCATAATCCCTGACGGCATGATATATGGTGGCCGCTGTATCCATATAAAAAAATCGACCAATTAGTAAAACATAAATACAAATTGAGCACAAAAAGCAATATACCTGATTATGAAAATTTAGATTTACAGTAGGACCACCAATGTTGCTAGGATAAAAGGCACTTCAAAACTAATTTGAATTACTCGAATAATCTAGGAAATTAGTTTCATTATGTGTCGCTTGGACAACCAACTCTACATTGCAAAGTAATAAATATGTTAATTGGTATCACGTAACATAAGCGAAAAATTTAACTAATTATATTAACTCGAATAATATGTCACTCACCTTGACTTTCTATTTGCATTGGGGGAGTTCCTTTCTTAGATTTTTTTTTCTTTTTCTCACATGAGCTTTTAAGCCTTCCATAACTTATTTCCTTTCGTTTCCTTCAAATGGGGTCTGCTACCGACATATCACACAAAAAAGCCTCATTATCCTCATCATCACCAACATCATCAGTCACAACCATACTTGATTTGTATGATGAAATTTCAGCCTTTGCTTTAATCATGTGTGTGACATTCCTAATTTCAGCCCATTTTTGGGATTTATAAAATGTGTATTTTGTTAGTGCGTTTATAGTTAAATCTTGCCCAACTGCTCACTCTCGAGTTATTTTATATTTGAGATTTCGCTAAAATGGCACTCGATCGAATTTGGCAGTTAATTAGAGCCTGAACTTGGGAGTCGAATTTTTCTAAGTTTCGTGACAAATTTAATTGGACGGTGCCGATATTATTGTGACCAGTGTTGATATTGCCTGGGATTAGTGAAAAGTGAAATTTGGATCATGTGCAGATTTAGACTAGTAGACCTTCCTCGGGTTTATTTTAGTTAGTGTTTTGGCCCTTTTTTCCTAATTTATAATTAGGATTTTTCGTGGACCATTGGATCGATTTCAAGTTCGAACGTGGGCGTTGGATCGCACTCATTGCGTTGACTTTTCCCTCTCTCTTTCTCTCTCTCTACCCCTGATCCGTCCCTTCCCCCCTCAGCCCGTGCGTCCCCTCCCCCTATCTCCCCATGTACGTCCTCTCTCCCTCTCTCTCCTCCTCCTTTCTTTCTTCTTCTTTTTCTTTCTTCCTCTCTTCTTCTTCTTTCTTCTTCTTATTCCCGCTCCCCTCTGCCGACCGTCGCTCACCCGTCGCTTGCCAACGCCTGACTGCCGTACACCATACTCCTATCTACCATGTGATGCCGTTCAGTCATCCATCGGTGCCAGGACAGCCATCCGTCTAGCTATTTACCCCAGGCCGACTACTCTTCTCCTTCCTCTCCCCTTCCCCTTCGCATGCAAGCAGTAGCTCGCCATCGCGGCCCGGCTCCGCTGAGCCGCTAGACAACTCGTCTAGCCTCGCCCAACCACCTGCGACACCGCCGTGCCACCCCGACCACCATCGACTCGCCACCACTACCCCAACTCCCTCTCTCACTTGTCGCCGCCCTAGCTGCCATCCCCACCATAATCGCCGTTGCTATCGCTTTCGTTGCCCGCTTTGTGTGTTGCCCACCGCCGTCAGCCACCGCTCACCTAATGAGCTCGCCGCCGCCTGCGTCGCCACCGCCGCCGTCATTAACCGCCGCACTAGCACCGCCAACCGCCCCACCACTGCCGAAGCCTGCCACACCAGTTAAGGCCAATCCCCACCTAGTCACGCCTGTGGCCTGCCTGACCGTCCCTAAACATGCCCCTAATCGCTCGCCCACTCGCTTGGCCATTCGCCTGGCCGTGGCCGAGCCGTCCCAGCCGCGCCCTTGCCATGCCCAGCCACTCGCCCGGTAGTGGCTAAGAGTCCCAGGCGTGGCTAAAGGCTAAAAAAGAGCCGTGTCTGACCATTGTGCCCTTTCTTGTAGAGCCCGTCAGCATTTCCATCATGCCATTTTGGCCCTTTACCGATTTTGCTCAGGCCAAACTGAAGTAAGTGACTCCCTAAAGCCTACTTAGTATAATGGATATTATCAGACTTGTTTGAGGATTGATTAATGTCGAATCAGTGGCTAAGTTAGGGACGAATTTGTGATTAGAATGTGGTAGTTTGTGGACTATATTGTGGTGGTTGTGTGGCCTAATTAGTGGCTGAATTATGGTGGGTTCGCTGGCTGGTTTGTCATGGCGTTTGCAGGTGAAATTGATGTTTGATTGTGGCTGACTTGAATGTCGAATTGGTGGGCTAGTGTGGTGAGTTCGTGATTTGAATTTGAATAGTATGACGTGTTAGATTGGTATTGGCAAATTGTGTTGTGGTGTATGTGCATGAGGAATGTCCTGAGACATGGTTACGCGAGACTAAGCCTCGATTGATCGGAGGGTTGCCAACCTGAGGCATGGTTATGCGAGTGTGGCTAGAAAGGCAAGAAATGACTTGAGGCATGATTACGCGGGTCGGAGAAATGTCCTGAGGCGTAGTTATGCGGGATTGAGCCTGGATTGATCGAAGAGCTACTAACCTGAGGCGTGGTTACGTGAGTCGAAAGAAATGTCCTGAGATGTGATTATGCGGGTATGAGCCCGGATTGATCGAAGGGCCGAGCTTAAGGCGTGTTGACGTGGACTGTGAGAATGGACTTGAGGCGTGTTAATCGCGAGTCATGGATAGTTGCTCGGCCACGCATGGAAAATGTGTTTGGTTGAATTTGGTGAATGTATGTGGTTATGGTGTTTGAGTGTTGATGTTATGTTCTTGAGTTATTATTGCATTATGGTAATTTAACTAATATGCAGAGTTGGCACTTGATTTAAGGCGAGGTAAGTATGTTTGTGTGGATTTGAATGTGTTCGCTATTAGCTCGCATGTTAGGCTCGTCTAGTTACACATTGGCCTAGGTGAGGTACAAGTTGTCAGCTTATTGAGATTTATTCTCATTGCTATAGTGCAAAACATTTCAGATCCCTGACCCGGTCCTTAATCATGTCGCTGCCTCGACATTTTGGGGTCCCCATGCACACGGTGCATGAGGAGACCGAGTACCCAATAGGTCCAAGTCAAACTTACATTAGGCACCTTACTTCAATCTGGATAGATGTGGGCTTAGAGGCCTTGCAACACCACACTTACCTAGCCTGGTTCTATCGTGATGGGTTGGAGTTAGTGGGCCCAATCTGGGATTTTGAGGGACAATAGCATGGCAATGAGAATGCTGTGGATTGGGAGCCTGAGGACGTGTTTGCTCCTGACAAAGAGGTTCTGGATGCCGGTTCCCTCGGAGAACCCTGGTCCTAAACCTGAGCCCGTACCAGAACTCGTAGCACCTGCGAGTCCCAAGCTCGAGGAGGAATTTGAAGAACCCAAGCCTGAGCTAGAGCCCGTGCTAAAGCCCTTAGAGTCCGAGCACGAGGAAGAGCCGATCAAAATCAACTCGGACACGGAGTCGGAGTCTTCAAGGTCTGATTCAGATTGGGCACTGTAGGAGAGTTTGGGTGCTGGGCCTAGAAGCCTTTTTGGTAGAGCCCTTTTTGAGTATTCCGTAGTCTACCTTACCACCTGTCTCTTTTTGATGATGAAGGTGGATGCTAACCCTAGGAGCATAATATATGAATTTTTGGCCTTTTGATAATGATATGGGTTTATTAATTTGTGCGAGTACTACTCTTTTGTCAATGCTTATTGTCTGGGTTGTTTGACTTCCGCTTTCGCTTGCGTATGTTTTCGCGTGTGTCGTTTGGGTTGGCATCGCGTCCTGGGATATCGCGTTCAATATGACCACCGTAGGGGTGTCACGAGCCCATTAGGATTCGGGGCGTGGCAATGTACTTCCTCAATATTCTCATAGTATGTACATCTTTGGCTCCCAAACTCATCAGTTCAAAGGATTCATGCATTAACGTGGAAAATTGATTAAATTTAGATAGACCCGGTGACATTTGATGGGATTCATCATTTATAATCCCTTCTTTGGCATCCTTAGTCCATCATTTCAAAATATAGGAAGATGGAATGACCGTAATCATCAATATGTTCACATTCAACACACGTAAGGCATAGCGACACAACAACCCTTTTAATTCAAATAATTTTCATTCAAAAGAAACTCAAAAGTCTACAGGGTCAAATATAATAACATATTCACCTTGAATCCCAATCCCAATACACTTGAGAGTATATATAGAAACCGGTCCATCAAATGTAGTACTTGAAATATGTTCAGAGAGACTTTGCAAAAATTCTTCATTAAACCTTTGAAAAATGGTACGGGTATATACCGAAGCAACATGCATCAAGATTCCATTATTTAAAACCTGCAATTTGGCTATCCCACAAAAACTATAATCATCTTGACTTTCAACTTCTGTCATATGCTTCGGTTGTTATTCATAATGGTGGACAAATTCTATAAGGGACAATGTCTTTGTCAACATATGTTGGAAGACATTATTGGTGCTCTCACTCCTTTGACTTAACCTTATACCACATGTAAAAGAGTCACGACCGAAAGTTGAACTCCATTTATGTCTAAGGTCATATAATCTCCAAAGCCAATTGTTATTCTCAGTACCCCACACCTCTTCCATTTCCCTCCATGTAACTTCAAATTTGTCTTCTGATTTGCATCTATACATAAGCACTAAGAAATATTTATCCTTAAAACCTGGCTTATGGTAAAGATGTGGAATGATTTGATTGGCATTTTTCCTAATGTGCCAAGTGCATAAACGGTGTTATGTATTCACAAACACCATTCTAATGGCTTTTGCTATGGCTTGGTCTTGATGAGTGAATATGGTTTTCGGAGCCTTATTTCCCATGAACTTCAAAAACACCTCAAATAACCAAATAAATGATCCGCAGTCTTGTCCAGCAAAAATGCACAACCAAACAGATTATTGTTCCAATGATGATTAAACTCAACAAAAGGTGCACATATCATGTTATATTTGTTGGTGCAATATGTGGTATTAAACACTAGCACATCACCAAAACAGTCGTAATCAAATTTGGACAAGCTATCTTTCCAAAACAAATTGGTCAATCTACCATCCTGATCTACCTGAACAGCATAGAAAAATATTGGGTTTTGCATTTGCATGCAATGCACATGGTTCAAAAGACTTTGACAATCTCCGCCACTTATAACCATGGATCTTTCCGTTTGAAAAAAAATTTGACAATCATGCAAGATGAAACCTAAGTTTTTGCTTCTTCTAGCTTCATTTGCTAAAAACTTATATGCCGAAGTCCCCCCAATGCCCGCTTTAATCATGTCAACCAAAGCACCCTTCCACGTGTTAGATATCATTCTTCCGCATCTAATCAAATGCTTTTGATCTTCTGTTACAAATGCATGATTATGCTCAGAAACATAGTCCATGACTTCATAGACACCATTATCAACCTTAAATTTGATATGAGCAAGACACCCACATCTAACTTCAAATCTCTCATATTTCTTTTCTGGATCAAATGACCCGACCAAATGCCCCTCACAATTACACAAAAAAGTCCGCTGGGTTATTTCACCTTTTCTATTTTTAACAGTATTACCTTTTCTCACTCCAAATCATTTGCCGATTGCATAAGCCACATACTTATGATATGCTTCAAGTTCATTTGAGAAAACCATCCCTACTACAAACTCAAAATCTTTTTCCATATCACGCATCACATGTGTAAGATAGGAAGTTTCATACTGCAACCAAATGAACAAAAAATAATTCAAGAAAAATAACATCTCATCCTTTACTTAAGAAAGAAAATCATGTTTTATGAGTAAAGAATTACCTTTGAGTCAGCCATTTGATATCTTTACAAGTGCAAAATAACTGAGGTGATGAGAGACTATAAAGTTTCCTCCTAATGGAATACAAAACAAACATTTTTAGAACACAATCACTCACACAAACATTTTTAGAGCACAATCAAATACAATCGGCAAAATGTATAAGCACGGGATTTATTTAGGGACCCAATGTAATTACTAAACTCAACATCGTCATCAATAACGAACGGTAAATCCAAATTAACGTTATTGGAATTGAATATCTTACTTACTGCCAAACAGGAAAAATCATCTCAATGGGGTATCATGGACTTATGTCTTTCCCTCATTGGAGCCACACCTACTTTTCTATAGACCGTTTCATGTCTAGAGAAAAAAGATTCAAAGAAAGTTCATATCTTATATATTAATCCATGTGTCTAAATGAAGTATCCGGACAAGCTATTAAAAACCCAATAAATTTGGCAAATCGATCACCATGTGTGCCATAGAATGTCCATATTCTATACACACAGCTATACTTTTATAGTCACTGTTGTCATTCCAAAATCCCTACCATTCACATATCAAGCTGACTCCTAATGAGGCCAAAAAAACAATTCCGAGAAGACGAAACAAAGCCAAAAAGGATAAAATAGAAGAACTACAAACCTTAAAACCTTGTGACTTCCACTCCTCTGGCGTGCTCTTGACCTGCATTATCTAATATCTCTTCTAGTCTGTTTGCAATCCAACATAATAGTCTCTACCATAGCCATTTTTGCGTACATGTTGGCTGCGCGGTTCTTCACACAGAGCCGAGCAAAGCCGTTTCTTGGGATAGAGGATGAATCGCCAATGGGGGCTTCCAGAGGTGACAGCGTAGACGAAGGCGACCACATGGTCGGGATCTAAGTCACCGATCTTCACATTAGGGAAAAAACGATGGGAATAAGTTCGAGTCATACAAAACCCTAACTTGAGAATGGGGCTTTGGGAGGCAACGCAAAGGGCGAGTTGGGGCCCGAGATTGCCAAAGAGGCTTCGGGAGGCATAAGCAGAGGCACCGTTTGTCACAAAGAGTCAAGCGAAACCGTTTCTCGAGACAAAGAGAGGGGCAGAGGACGAATCGCCAATGGGGGGTTTAAGAGGTGGCATCGTAGGCGAAGGCGGAGGCGGTCACGTGGTCAGGATCTGAGCCACCGATCTTCACGTTAGGGCAAAAATGACGGCAATAAGTTCAAGTAATACAAAACCCTAACCTGAGAATGGGGCCTTGGGAGGCAATGCAGAAGGAGAGTTGGAGCTTGAGATTGCCGAAGGGGCTTCGAGAGGCGACGGAGGAGGCGCGGTTCGTCACAAAGAGCCAAGTAGAGCCGTTTCTCTAGACAAAGAGAGAGAGAGAGAGAGAGGCAGAGGGCGAATCACCAATGGGGGGCTTCAAAGGCGACGGCGTAAGCGGAGGTAGCCGCGTGGTCGGGATCTGAGCCACCAATGGGCTCTGGGAGGTGACGGCAGAGGCGGAGGGGCGATTCACAAAAAGAGCCGGACTTCACGAAGGAAAGAGAGAGAGATAGCAAATGGGTTTTTTCGGAAGGGAATGGCCAAGGCAACTGGCATAGGCGTGGCGGATTCACGACTAAGGGAGGTGAAGTCGTGGAGGAAGGAAGAGGAGGTTGGGAGCGGGAGAAATTTTGAGTGAGAGGAGTGAGGGAGAGAGAGACCAGGTAAAAAGTGAAAATTTTTAGTAGTAGCAGCGAGGGTTAACGGAGGCTAACAAAGAATGAGAGAGAGAAGGGAAAGAGTCAGATTTTTTGATAAATCTGATTTGTAGGCCGCTGGCCACATGTCGTGCGCTCAGTGGTGTTATGCACAGCCTACGTGGATTATTCCACTCAAACAATATTTTCTCCTACAGTACTAGTGGCTCCAGTAATTTGTAACTAGACCTTTAGAGTAGTGAACAAATAGTGGTCTAAAAGAGCAATGTTGAAGTGGGGGAATAGTTTTACATGTGCAATTCTAGCATTGAGAGTGGTCTTGATTGTCCTAATACAGCATTTTGGTAATTGAGAAATCGAATATCAAGTAGTGTCATGCGGGCTAAAACTGAGAGACCTTTTCTGCCATGAAAGGTGCGTATATCCTTGTTGTAGCAATTTATGGAGAAATTTAGGTGCAATATGTAGATTGACAAAGTATTCTTGTTCAGTAGTTGGGATGGGGTGTTGGTCAAAGCGGGTTAACTGAATCGTATTCCTTAAAGTCCTTTCGAATATGGTGGTTACATATTTAAATGGATTGGTGAAAAATAAGTGGGCTTCGCAAAGACAAAATATGGATTTACGAAAAGTAGTGTTTGGACAAAAATAAGCAGCCTTAGTAAAGGAATAAGACAGTCTAGGGTAATAGGGGAATCGATACATATATGTGACATTCCGAATTTTGGTCCATTTTTGGGATTTATAAAACGTGTAATTCGTCAGTGCTCTTATAATAGAATTTTTGCCCGAGGACTGATCACTCTCGGGTTCTTGTTTTTAAAATAGAGATTTTGTTAGAATCGCAATCGATCGAATTTGACTGTTATTTAGACCCCGAACTTGGCAGTCGATTTTCGGGAGTTTCGGGACGAAATAAAATGGACGGTGTCGATATTATTGTGGCCAGCGTCAAGATTATGAGGAATAGTGGGAAAGTAAATTTTTGACCGGATGCAAATTTGGACTAGTAGACCTCCCTCGTAGTGTGTTTTAGATTATTTTATTTTGACCCTTTGTCCTATATTATTATTTGGGATTTTTCGTGGACTGTTAGATCATTTTCTGAATTTGAATCATGACCGTTAGATCGATTTTTAGTTTGAATTGTGTCCATTGGATTGCTCTCAAAAATAAAAATTAGTCGTTTTCCTTTTTTTCTCTCTCTCTCTCCTCTTTCCTCTGCATTGCGCCACCCACCCCCTCGCGCACGTCTCTCTCCTCTCTCTCTCTCTCTCTCTCTCTCTCTCCTTTCTTTTTCTCCTCTGGCCACGCACGTCTCCCCCATGCAACGTCCGCTCAACCCTCCTCTTCCCCATGCAAATTCTCTCTCTCTTCCCTTCTCTCCCCTTTATCTTTCTTCTTTTCTTCTTACTTCTTTTCCTTCTTCGCCCGCGTCTGCTCCGGTCTCTGCGTTTGCTTTTGCTCATACATTGCTCACCGGCCGACACCGCCCGAGAGCTTGCATCGTAGTAAGCGCCACCATCGCCGGCCAGCTTAGCCGCCGTCGCGCCGTTCGTCGACCGCCACCCCAAGTGACTGCTCTCTCTCTCTCTCTCTCTCTTACTGTCCTCCGCACCAGCCGCGGCTCTAGCTCGCCCGCCGCCGCCACGAGCTCAGCTTGCCGAGCCACCAAGAGCTCGCCGCCACTGCTGCTCCGGCGACGATGCAACTGCCCGGCCCCGGCCAAGCCCCGCCACCCCGAGCTTCCTCTCTCGCTCTCACCTTCACCCCCCGACTAACCTCTCCCCCTTCAGCTCGCCGCCACCGCGTCCCTGCTGCGTTGCCACGATCCAGCGCTGCCCAGCCTCCGTTCAATCGTCCCGCCAGCGCCCCAATGCCGCCTCGATGTCCAGGCATTGCGGTCGCCGCCGCTGAATGCTACAGCCGCACCCCACCTCAGCCACCTTCTTCCTCTCCTTCCCTTCTTGCAGTCCACCACTACCCCCGCCCGTCGTCGCCGCCCAGCGTTACCGCCGTCGGCCGGTCGCGACCGATCGGTAGCCCAAGCGTAACCGGTAGTGCCCGTGCCCGTTACTGTGCCCACTCGTGCCGTGCCGTGCCCTTGCCCTTGCCACGTTACACTGCCCGCTGGGTGCCAGCGCCCCGCGTGTGCCCCTAGTTAGCCTTTGATCACCCAGACATTTTAGGCCCGAACCTTTTTCCCAGGCCAAACTTAGGTAAGTGACCTCCTAAACCCTACCTAGTATTTTGGGTATTTTATTGACTTGTCTCGGGTTAGAACGACTAGGGCGTATTTTTAATTTATTTATATTGTAATTTAATTGATTATGTTATGTTCTAATATTCTAATTAGATTAGATAAAATAGAATGCTTGATTGAGTGATCGTGCATGGCCGACTTGAATGTCGGGTTTGCAGAATGAGGTGGCGAATTGTGAATTTGGATTGAATTGTGAATATGAGTTGTTTGATGTAATTTGGCGTGAAATTGATTGAATTAAGTGGCGTGTGCTTGCCTGTGAGAAATTAAGCCCGGATTGATCGGAGGGCTACGGACTTGGGACGTGTTGACGGCAGTCCGTGTGAAGGCATGAATGGCTGATGTGCTAATTGGATGCGAGCTTGAGACGTGTTGACGGTGGCCTGCTTAAGGTGTGTTGGACCGGGACGTGTTTACGTCAGTCGTTGGATTTGATTGAATAGTGTGGCTTGGGACGTGTTGACGACGGCCACTGAAATTGATTGGACGGTATGGCTTGGGAGTGTTGATGGCGGCCATTGGAATTGATTGAGTTGTGTGACTTGTGTGCCTGTGAGACCGAACTTGAGACGTGTTGACGGTGGTCCGTGAGAGGAAAATTGGTTGGACACATGTGTGCGATGTGACTGATTGGTTTGGCTAAATGTATGTGTGGATGTTTGATCGAATGGACTGATGGTGCGTGTGGATGATTGGTTGGATTGGTTAGGTGCGAGTGTGGATGGTACTTGAATGATCGTATTATATTACCGGGATATTATTTTATTATTCTGATTAACTAATGTGCACTGTGGGTAGGTGATTGGATGGCGAGGTAAGTTCATTGATGTGAATTATATATATATGTTATCAGTTTGATTACATGTATGACTTGTCTGGGTACGCATTAGCCTAGGTGGGGTATAGGGTGTTGCTTATTGAGACTTGTTCTCACGGCTATTATATAACCATTTTCAGATCCCCGCCCTTGAGTATGGCGCCACCTAAGCATTTTGGGGTCCCTATGCATATGGTGTATGAGGACGACGAGTACCCGAGGCTGAACCCGGGCAAGGCATATATTAGGCATCGCACTTATGTTTGGGTAGATGTGGGACGAGATGAGCTGGAGCGCCACGACTACTTAGCTTGGACCTATAGGGAGGGGTTGATGAACTCAGGGCCAATCCGAGGTTTTGAAGGGTTAAGGCACACCAATGAAAATGCGGTTAATTGGGCGCCCTAGGACAAGTTCGCTCCCGACGGCGAGGTGTCAGATCCCGACAGTCCTTCGGTGAACCCCAATCCAGTATCGACACCTGTCCCCAAGCCCGAGCCCAAAGAGGAGCCCGAGCCCGAGTCCGAAGAGGAGCCCAAGCTCGAGTCCGAAGAGGAGCCCATGGCGGTCGAGCAGGGAGAGGAGGAGGAGAACCCGATCGAGATTGACTTGGACTCAGAGTCAAATTCCCCAGGGTCCGATCCGGATTGAACGTCGTAGGGACATTTAGAAGTAGGGTCAGGAGGCCTTTTTGGTAGAGTCCCGTTTTGCGTGTCAGTAGTCTACCCACCCACCTGTTCCCTTTTGATGTCGAAGGTGGATTTAACCCTAGCGGCCTAACGTATGACCATATGAATTCAAGTTAATGTTATATGTTTATTAAATTACGATGTTCTATCCCTTTATCATGTTTTATTGTCTAGGTTATTTTATTTTGCTTTCGCTTGTGTGGTTCGTTTGGGTCGGCGACGCGTCCTAGGACGTCATGTTCAAATTACAACCGTCGAATGGGGTGTCGCGAGCTCGTTGGGGTTCGGGCGTGACAATACAAAAGTAGTGTTTTTTGTAGGTTCAAACAAGATGGAATGGATCTTCCTCTTAGTACTAGCGTCATGCCCCGAATCCCTACGGGCTCGCGACATCCCCTGCCCAGATCGAAATGTTGCGATGTCCTAGGAACGTCACCGACCCAATCCAAATATCAGAGCCACATACGGAAGCGAATATAAAAACCCCGGACAAAAAGATGACGACAACGGGGTAGAGTAGTACAATAATCAAACAACATCAACAGCATTCCTACAACACCAATATACAAACATATACAGCAAGCTATCATACAAAATCACCGTTATAACAAAAAGATCAGGGTCTGGTTAACTTAATTTCCCTATGGGTCAACCCGATTACACAACCCCTAAAATACCCTGGGAAAAATCTAAGGATCGCCTTCCATTCTGCTCCTGATTCTTCGGGCTTGAGTCGCCGAAAACTCACTTGCAGTTCCACTAGGCACCAAGAGCGACTCTTCGTACTTCAAAAAGAGGAGACGGTTCCTTGGGTTTGCGACTGGGGGTCTGAAATTGTGGATTATACAATTATGAGACGAATCTCAATAAGTGTACACCCCAAACCCCACATAGGCACTCATGTACCACCAGACGAAAACAAGCAGAACACACGTAATCAACCAAACTAACAACCGCACACAACCCTACCTGGAATCCATCATACACGTCCTTGCACGTTAGACCATAATACAGCCAGTACATCACATCAACGAATCATAGATGCGCGCGTACCTCAATTATAAGACATAAACCACTTGAGCACGCCCCATACTGTGCCTAGCAGTTTCTACCCTATAATTAAGCATCACATCACGCGATATAAATACACTCGCATACTACTCACACTATGGCGTCACTTTCTTAAACCTCGCACCTCCAGCCAATTTCCGCTCATTCTCAACTCTTCCACCACTACCGCGCCTGCGTAAAACGCATCAAACCAATGGTCTTCTGACCTCGTCAAGCATCGTCACCTCGTCAGGGACGGCATTGTCCCGCATAAACGAACATGCCTCAAGACGGAATCCTACCTCTTCCTTTCCTTAATTACCGTGCCCGCATAAAACGCATCATGCTACCGGTCTTCTGACCTCATCAAGCATCGACACCCCATCGGGCCAGGCATCGTCACCTCGTCAGGGACGGCATCGTCTCGCGTAAACGTACACGCCTCAAGACAGATCCTCTTTTCCAATCAATCCTACCTTTTCGTACCTTCGTTCCACACATTCTACACTACCACATGGCCACATATACACATGGCCATACACAATCCCACGTCACACATGCCTTACGCCAACACACATTACCATCACACAATCATGTCACACGGCCACACATGCTTGGCACGCGGTCACACACAATTTCTCGCTCATAAAAATAAACATCCATAGCATCAGGGTAAATATGGGCAGTTTACACAATGATCAAAATCCCATCAAAATAAATAGTAAATGAACTCCAAAAATTCTAAAATTTGGATATATCATAAAACACATCTTGATCAACATTTCTTATGAAGAACACAAAATTCGGTTCAATCTACAACCATGGCTTTTTGTCCCTCGAAATCAGACCAAAATCAGTTTACTCTAACAGACTATTTTGCCCTCAAAATACATTTCTTTTAACACCCAAATCACCTTGAAAAGTTTTGAAATTTTTATATGTCATAGAAAAGAGAGTCGTCAACAACTTTCATGAAGGAAGTTTATTAAAAATAGATCTGAAAAATTTTATAAAAATTCGGCAAGACAAAAAGGTCGGGATGAGCAGTGTTTCGGGCGATTTTGATACGATCTGAGAATGGGTCTTCGTGTGATCCAAATGGTCTCCAAAAATTCCAAATTTAAAATATATTATATTTCAAGATGTGAGGAAAAACTTTTGTGAAGGATACCACCCCTGATTTGGCCTCCAAAAATCTCTACAAAAATAGCAAACCGGAAGGGTACAAAAAACACAATTTCGAGATTCACCCAAACGTCAAGGATCTGAGTCCTTGTTGATACCCACCTAACTTCAGCCCTCAAAATTCATTCTACAAGGTTCAAACTACCATACCACAATGATCACGGCATTACACAGCAATTTCACGTCATTAATTACCGAATCAAACTATCCAATTTATGCACCGAACAAAAAATCACAGCCCCAAAACAGCCGCTTAAACTACCCAAACCGAGCCCTAAACATGTCTAACAATACCCAAGGACCTAGGTAACATTTGGAGAAGTCACTTACCCTAAAAAGGCGAGACAAACTAGCTAGATAGGTAGCTGAAACGGGTAGAACAGCAGCAGTAGCATCGACGTTAATGGTGTCCGAATAGCTAAGGAGGAGAAGAACGTGGGAGAGAGAGAGAGAGAGAGAGAGAGAGAGAGATCATGGGGGTGGTGATGGCCGGTGGTGATGAGTTGGAAATGAGGAGAGAGAAAGTGAGTGGGTTTGACTAAGTTGGACCAAAATTTCCAAATGCCTAAATTGCCCTTAAACACATGGTTCTCATAGAAGATTATCCAAATGATTTGGGGTAAATTGGTCCAACAATTTTACATTATTGGGCTGAAACATAGCTTAATATAATGCATAATTTAATCCCCAAAATTGCCCAAAATTCAGAATACCCCAAAATTAGCCTAGGGGTAAAATAGTCATTTTTCCGGTCTCGGGTCGAAATTTCATTTTTTGCCCGTACTAACCCCAAATGGGTGTGCCCAACATAATATGACGTCGGAATCGCGAAAATAGCTTCTTAAACCCTTGAAATTGACTGCAAAGTCTTGGGGAATAAAATAATATTATTTTTTACTTCCGAGCCAAAATTTCAATTTTTTACTGTAACCACTCCAGATATGCGTGGCCATTCAAAAATGACATCGGCCTCGAAAAATAACCTCATACAGCCTCAAAAACCAAAGTTGGTGTCTAGAGGGGCAAAATCGTAATTTTTCCGATCCCGAACCGAAATCCATTTTTTTTGCAGAAATGGGTCGCCCCAAGGTTGGCCAAGCCAAAAACGTCATCAACCGCTCAAAATTGTCACTTTTAAAATCCTCGATTCCCGGGCCCGAATTCCAAGAAATGACTAAAATCGAGCAATCACAACTTTAGCTTATCTCTGGCTAATGAGTGGCTCGTTGGGATTATGCGCTCTCGACCCGTGATCGACACTAAGTCAAATCACATTTAAGTTTACTCTACCCGGGATAACCTCGGTTGTCATATAATTGCAAGGGCTATCGCTAGTTCCCTTCGGACACTATCAATCAAATAGACCGGTCTCGGTTGACTCAAAACATTCCCTCATCAATCCATATGGTTGAAAATCGAACCCAAGTCAAGTTCTTTGGTCGTGGGATTCAATCCCGTAATAACCATACCCCTAAGGTTAGCATCCCGTGAATGCGCTGTTCCGGGTGAGATCTCACTATAGTGCATTGATCAATTTCATTTCTTAAATCCCAAAAAAAGGATTGAAAATTCAGAATGTTACAACTAATGCATTATAAGACAAAGTTATAATCTTAACCCAATTTAGATAGAGTTGGCTTTGATACTACGAGGAGTTTATAGTATAAACTAATGGTTATCTATAGTTATGCTATCCCATAACACACGACCCTTCATGAGGGGATCTATACTAAGAACCAGGGAAAACCAAGTCAGCTTACAACAAGTATGCTATTCCATATGGGCAAACCTCTTGTTCAAGCCCTTCAGGAACTGTCTTTTAGCTGCAAAACTACCCGGAGATTTGTCTCAGAGCATAGAGACGCTTAGAGTGACCAGGATGATGTTATGCCTAATTGGTCGAGCTGCATTTCTTAGAGGATCATGCCAGGTTTTGAAGAAAAATGATTTTTAGAGACGCATGGAAAGTGAGAAAATTGAGATTTCACAACTTTCTCTCTTATTCCAAACCAAAGGATTACATGGTCTTATAAAGGCGTTGGGGGATACATGCTGAAGGAGGATCTAGGTAAGACAAAACTGTGACGCCCCAGAACGTCACACGCGACACGTACCAAATAATATTGTTAATAAAATGGCCAGCGGAAGTCAAAGACTAAACATGAATATCACACAAATTTGGTTAAAATACTTTATTTATATTTTTTTATAAACCCTTGTCAGATTTACAACCCAGACAAAGCATCATACAAGTACAAAAAAACAAAAACTGGGTAGGACAGGGTTGCCTATCTCCAACTAGAACCTTCATCCAAAAGTCTGCCTAAAGTCCGAAGCTGTCACGGGTCGATTACTTCACCCTCTGTTGCGGAACCACCATCGTCTAGGTCGAAGCCCCTCAACGGGCCAATCAACTCGCCCTCCAAGTTGTAATACCAAGCAACAAAAAGATAAGGAACCCATTCCAGAAGCCTCACATCAACCCATATCGTAGAACTACACTTAGTATATACAGCATCAAACTCCGGCGCAAACACATCCTCATAAATAGCATCAAAATGAACAAGATACAAGTCCTAAAAAAAAATGGAATGAGCCGAAGCGTAGCAAATGAAATCTCTAGCTTTAAGTTAAGAAAATCAACTTACCACTTCCCCTGGCATAAACACATATGCATGCATAGCAAATGATATGCATAGAACTTGAATGCAAGGTATACCTTTTCTGTCTAGATGTGCTGCAAAGTCTGAATAATACAACATATCATGATTTTTTCACTCAAACGCAAGCATGATGTAAAACATTTATGCTCATGCGATTGGATTCGTTACTTCATCCTCCCGAACACTCCCAGAGCATCCCGACCAACGGGGCATCCCAACTCCGAGGCATTCCGGTACACACCCGGGGCATCCCGACCAACGAGGCATCTCGACTCCCGAGGTATCCCGAAACACACCCCGAGGCATCCCGACACACGGGGCATCGTCACACACCACTAAATGGGCGATGAAATTAGTATTATTCCCATGCAAGTCATGACAACCAAGTATTTGTATGCAAAAGTCTGTTTGGCCTGTCCCATATTGAGCCATCACGATTTTTGTACTTTAAAGCCATGAAATGCAACATCCGAGTAATTTAAAACATGAAACAATACCTTTCGAATTCAGAAGCAAACTCAGCTCATAAGCAAATTAGGGTTCAAAAGCAAATTCGAGTCATCAAAAGCAAGTTCAAACTCAGAAACAGATTCAGACTCAAAGACAAGTTCAAACTCAGAAACAGATTCAGATTCACAGGTAGATTCAGACTTAGAAACAAATTCATACTTAGAAGCATGTTCAGACTCAGAACCGGGTTCAGACTCAAAACCGAATTCAGACTCAAAAGCGGTTCAGACTCAGAACCGAATTCAGACTCAGAAGTTGGTTTTGAATAGTAAAGTCTGAATCAGTTTTATAAGTAAGTCTGAACAGTAAATTTTGAACAGTGAATCTGAACAATAAATTTGAACTAGTAAATTTTGAACAATGAATCTGAACAGTAAATTTTGAACAGTAAATCTGAACAGTAAAATCCGAGCAGCAAAGTCTAGATAATTTTAAAAGTAAAGTCTGAATTGCAAAGTCTGGATGTTAAGTCTGAAGTTAAAGTCTGAAGGTAAAGTCTGAAATTAAAGTCTGAAGTTAAAGTCTGAAGTTAAAGTCTGAATATTTTTCAAAAGTAAACAGAACCAAATTTTAATAGTAAAGTCTAAGCAGGTTCAAATATACACAGAACCAGATTTTGATAACAAAGTCTTAGCAATTTTCAAGGTACACAAAACCAAATTTTGAGGATTAAAATCTGCCCAGTTTCAAAAACAAAAATCATCCCTTTGAGTATCAAAATAAACATCATCATCACTTTAAGTAAAACAATTTTCTACCATTTTTAAACATACATAAACCAATAATAAGAATCCAACAACCACCTCAAAATTACACTTACTCGTTCTGAATTAATCGTTCGCTTGCCAATTTATCGCCATACTTTAAGGAAACAAATCACATCCATTTGAACATGTATAGAACCAGCAAAAACAGACTCAACCATCATCACTACCCACTATTGCACATCAAAATAACCTTTCTTAAGCAACCAAGTTGCAAGTGCCAAATAGATTTACTTAACTTAAATTTAGAGTTTTCACTTACTTGGTGTAAAATCTAAACACCCCAAAGGTTTAAACTCTTCCGGAAATTCTCGATCGGTGATGGTGAGAGTAGAAAGTAAAGGAGAGAGTGTGAGCTTAGGTGAAATGATCTTCGGTAATTACCCAGGCGAAAATGAAAACAGAGAGGTATACAAAGGGGTTGTTAATTCATTGTATTCACTGGTGGCACCTTATCTCTTCATCATGGCCAGGTGGAAGAAATCAATGGCTTAATCGTGGGAGTATTGGCCAAGAAAAATGATTACCCAAGGCTTAGGTGTCTAGTTCAAGGGACAAATGGCAATTGGTCAACTCTTCTTCAATAGCCACGTGAGGGAAATAAGAATTCAGAAGATATTTTGAGAAGATTTCTTCCTCCTTTTACTTGCGGCAAAACATTATTTAACCAAAATTAATCATTAATAATAATAATAATAATCACTAGTTACCAAGACAATGGTAGTTAATTAACCATACACTACGATTAACGCACACGACGATGTCTAAATATTAAACACGTCGGACTCGGTACGATTACGTTTCCGAATCCGCGCTTTGGGAAATACGATCCAACAAAAATTCCTACGCGTCCGCATGAAAACTGACTCGAAATTAATACTTAGCTTTAAATCTAAGTATCATTTTCAAACGTAGAAATTTCTAACGTCACAAACATATTATTACGAAATTTCGGGATGTCACAAAAACACACTTAGAACGGGGTACATTATTGGACTCGTGTCCACATAAAACAAACCTTACCTAACTAAGTATATTATTTGGCATACTTACTCGTAGAACACTTAAAACCTATTTATAGGTGGAACAGGACCCAGCTATGATATGCTAGGACAATGCCGGTTAGGTGGAATAGTACAAGCTTATCTCCATCCAGAATTATAGTCATAATCCGAGCTGTCTGAACTGTTTGCACGTTCGTATTCTGCTATTTGTCTCTGTGTCAGAATGTGTTCGAAATTATCTTCAGTGAAAACTGCACTTTGGGTTCGAGAAAGAGGATGCATGTGTCGAAAGGTCTGAAAAAGCAGTATTTGGAGTGTTTTATGGTAACAGGAGGTCATTCCACATTTTGATGCCAAGGCTTGGTTGTGGATTTGGTTCAGGTAAGACTGGCTGAGCCAAAACTGGCTGGGGCCAATTTCCTAGCTGTGTGTAGTGAGAGGAAAAGCTAGCGTCAAGTCCAACGGATAAGGACAATGGCCATAGTCATAGGGGTCTGTCCACCCCATGGATCCTGAGAATGCACTGGATCTTGAGATGACTGTGCTGGATCTCCTATATTTGATATTTCGTGATCTTGTGATAATCCGAGCTGTGCTTGTGCCTGTTCAAGCTCGTATTCTCTAAGTACTTGTCTTGTTGTAAAGGAAGATCCTTCGTGATCCCATGAGACGGGTGTAAAGTAATCTCATGCTTCTTCTTCTATAATGCGATTTTCTTAGCATAGGATCTTTTGGAGTTCCCTGTAATTATATTCAATAGAACCAATGTGACTGGGGAACGATTTATAGACACGTGCAACCTCGAGTTGTGACTGAGGCTTGTAGGTAGTAGTACCTACTACGGTGGGAGTATTGGAAATGGTACCGTTATTATGCACAAAAGTCCAAGGACGGTGGAAAAGTACAACAGTGTGTGTTTCTAGATCATCTCGGACTTTTTTCACCTCTTCTAGAAAGAATCGTTTCCAATAAAGAGGAGGGTAAAACCATTTGAACACAGTTAAAAGGTTTTTCTCGTGTTTATTTAGTTGAACGTAATCAACTAGAAGCAAGTTGATCAATTGGAGAATAAATTTTCTTGTGTGAAACTCAATGGTTATTAAGTACTTGTTGGTTAGATACTATAATAGCCATTTAAGTTTATCAGGAAAATCATTTTTTCTCCAAAGTAATAGATGGATGAAAGGGTACCTCGAGTGTAATCCAGAAAAGTCAAGAATAGATCCTCCATGGTGGCGAAAAAAGTCTGTGTGGCAATGCCACATGAGATTGTCAAGATTTTCAATGAGCTTATCCTTTTGAATTTGCTCAATTATTTCTTGAAGATATTCCAGGCTTGGCCAATCTCGGAACTGTTCAATCTTGTACTTGTCTATCTAGAATGGGAATGAATGCCTGAGAATATATATGTTGATTTTTGCCAATGCTTTTGGTGTAGAGAGAAAATCTACAAGCACATTTTTCTTTCCTGTAATGTGTTAGGTTTCGAAAGAGTAATTCGAAAACCATTCAGCCCATCTGAGTAGCTGAGAATGAGGGATTTGCTTCTGCTTGAATTTGCTCGTTTGGGGAAAAAAAGCCATATCCAGTTTTACTAGAAAATAGTGGCCAATAAGATGGAATTCGAACTTTTTTTATTCCATTCTTTACTGCCAAAATTTCCTTCAAAGTAGAATGATAATACATTTCTACCTGAGAAAACTTGCCACTTTTGTAAGCGCAAAGATGTCGCTTACCATGAAGTTCTTCGAACAATATGGCCGCCCAACATTCATCACTGGCATCAGTCTACAAGATTTTCTTGCTTGTGGATGGGATTTGCAGAGGGAGAAGATCTTGCATAATTTCTTTGAATTCCGCAACTGCTTTGGTTTGTGCCTTTCCCCATGGCACTGGATGTTTTTTTAACATCAATTGCAAAGGAATTAACAACCTTGCAATATTTGGAACAAAATCTCTAAGATAATTGATTATCCCGAGAAATTGTTGAACTTGCTGGGTTGTAAAATTTTTTTTCAAGAAATTTTAGCAATTCCCTAGCAATGTGTGATCCTAGATAATATGTACTTTTGTTAAGGTGCATGCCAAGAAATTCAACTTCTGTCCAGGCAATGGTCATCTTTTTCTGATAAAGCATGATGTCATGTTTCTTCACAATTTCTGCAAACTGCTCAAGAAGTTGACAGTGAGATTCTTCGTCTGGGCTGTAAAGTAATATGTCATCAATATAGACAGCTGCACTGGATAAGATTGGCTAGAATATGTGACACATAGCCTTTTGGAATAAGGAAGGAGCAACCTCGAGACCAAATGAAAGAATTTGCCATTAAAAGTGTTGGTTGGAGATACAGAATCCCATCTTCGGTCTGTCATCAGGATGGATGCCCAATTGCCAAAATCCGGCTTTAAGATCAAACGTTGAATAAATATGGGCTTCAGTGATTCCTGCAAAAAGGGAATTTCGAGAAGGCAAAGGGAATTTGTCATCTTGGAGGAAAAGATTGAGAGGTTGGTAGTTAATTACCAATCTCATTTTTCCTCAATTTTGCTCAAAGACGATTATTGACATAAAAGGCTTCACAAGCCCATTGAGAATTAGAAGTTTCAATAAGGTCTTGTTGTAACAATTCTGAGCATTCTTTTTAGCAAGAGCTAAATGCTCTGGATTTATTCTCGAATGACTTGCCTTAGTAGGATTTATATCCTCATTATTCTTGAAGGAGTCGAACATAGAATTCTGGATTTTTTCACAAAGGATGAGAACATTTTTAGAGTTTTCGGAATGATTTTCTGAGCATGATTCAAACAGTTTCTGCATGATTGGATCTAACATACTCATTTGGATGGAAAAAAGTCTTTGGATATTGATGAATTCAGAAAATTGGTCTTTATACCTAAGTCCTTCTCCAGGAATGATTCTCAAGTCTGGAAGTTGAGTCATGATATCCCACCCAATAATCAAGTCTTTATTGGGAAGACTAGATTCAAGAATTATGGTGGTAATGGAACACTGGGGAAAAAACTGAATAGATACAGGGGTAGTGCGAACATTTGTGGAAACAGTGTCTCCTGAAGCAGAGTTGAAATACCAAACACAAGAAGTCCAGTATTCTTCAGAGAGAACTTTAGTATCTAGGATTGAAGCACTAGCACCAGTATCTATGAGGGCAATGACTGAAATTGGTTTGGCAAAATTTGAGAGATAGATTTTGACTGGGAAGTGGGGATAATGAAGTTGACTGGAATGTATACTGAGATCCAGATTTTCTAATTGTGATGATAGGTGAAAAAGTTCTTCAGGTTCTGAATCAGAGTCTGTTTCACTGGGAGTGAGATAAGGAATGATACAAAGTGTTTGGTCAATGGGATTTTCATCGATAGAGAACAGGGATTCGATATCATCATTGTCAAGAGATATTCCTGTCTCAAGTTCGATATTATGAATAAGATGATTCTGACCTTTTTTTGCCTAGGGGCAATTTTTGGCAAAATGTCCCTTCTTATTGTAAATGAAGCAACGATTTAGTTTCTGGCATCCCGTAAAGTTTCTTCGTTTTTGCAGGAGCCGCCATTTCTTCTTTCTTCCGAGGTGCCTAGATCTTTTCACTCGATACTTCTTGAAGTGCTTGTTTTTCTTTGAATATTCTCTATAGGAACTGTCACAATCCTTCTTCGAACATTTGATCTTCAAATATTGTTTGGAGCAAGAACCGTCAAGTTCACGATTGTCTCTAATGTAGTTTTTCATCATCTGTCTTCGAAGGCAGAGTTCATCAAGACAAAAATGGATTTCTTGCAGTAGTTCTCCAAAGGGGATATCAACAATTCTTCTTTACTTGTTGAGAAAAGATCTTTCAACCTGTTGGGAGAGTTCTTTAGGAATGGAGACTAAGAAGATTTATTTCAAATTTAGATCAGCTTTTAAGCCATAAAAGAGTTTAAGCATCTCCCTATAATGGCGATCTAGGTGCCTTTTTGAAGAGAACAACATTTTCTTTCAAAATATTCTCTTCTTTTGAGCTCAAGAAGATCAGCAGGTTTTCCTATGAAATATAGGTAAATGATTCCAATGGCTTGGGAAAAATCTTACAGAAGAAGAAAAGTTATCTAATCTGTTTCATAAGTTAATTACCACCAGTGTTTAAGGCTTCTAGTAAAGCTTGTAGCAAATTCTAGAAGAACATCATATTTGCTTTCAACAATAAGAGCTCTAGTGTTCAACCAGGTATGGAATTCATCCAATCTTTCTGGCCATTTTGAATAAGGAGTATCATCAAGAGTGAAAAACTGTTTGGATGAGGAAACAGAAATATGAGATGGGTTATTGATCTGAACAACCTCTAGTTCAGATGGATTTGGTTCCATTTCTTGTTTTGGTGGATCAGCCATGAAGATCGGAGGAGTAGTTGGTGGTACTTGGAAAGATTCAATGGAAGGAATTGGAAAAGTAGACGAAGAGGAATAGGACAGGGAGTCAGATTTTGAATCTGAATTTGGCAAATTTGATACCTTTGCTACTTGAGAAGTGCACTCCGGTAGATGTTGTTCTGAATCAACTTTTGGATTCTATTGTTGATCTTTGCTTAAATCCCTCAGAAAAGATTCTAAGGGGTTTGAGATCATCATTTGCTGGTCAGAGCTCTTTTCAGGTTCTCCAGAGGACTCAGCAATAGGTTTTTCTTTCATTCTTTCCTTTCGGAGCTTCTCTATTTCCCGAATGCAATTGCGCATTGCTGTCATATCACTTCTGTCTCGTTGAGTAGAAGTTTCGACTGCAAGAGCAGCTGCAACAAAAACTGGAGAGCTTTGCGATGGTGGAAGAGAGTATCTGATTCTCGGAATAAAGAAGAAATCAGTAGGCTTAAATTTTTTTTAAAGAAGGAAAATCAGGCCAGCATCTTGGCTATCATTGTCTTTAAAAGTCCGAAAAATGAAATAGAAAAACTCAAAAGGCAAATCAGTCTCCTTGAAGAAGGAAAATTTAAGCCTACTAATTTCTTCTCTATTCCGAGAATCGGATACTCTCTTCCACCACCGCAAAACTCTCCAGTTTTTGCTGCAGCTGCTCTTGCAGTCGAAACTTCTACTCAACGAGACAGAAGTGATATGACAGCAATGCGCAATCACACTCGGGAAATGGAAAAGCTTCGAAAGGAAAGAATAAAATAAAAACCTGTTGCTGAGTCCTCTGGAGAACCTGAAAAGAGCTCTGACCAGCAGATGATAATCTCAAACCCCTTAGAATCCTTTCTGAGGGATTTAAGCAAAGATCAACAACAAAATCCAAAAGCTGATTCAGAACAACATCTATCAGAGTGCACTTCTCAAGTAGCAAAGGTATCAAATTTGCCAAATTCAGATTCAAAATCTGACTCCCTATTCTATTCCTCTTCGTCTACTTTTCCAATTTTTTCCATTGAATTTTTCCAAGTACCACTAATTACTCCTCCGATCTTCATGGCTGATCCACCAAAACAAGAAATGGAACCAAATCCATCTGAACTGGAGGTTATTTAGATCAACAACCCATCTCATATTTATGTTTCTTTATCCAAATAGTTTTTCACTCTTGATGATACTCCTTATTCAAAATGGCCAGAAAGATTGGATGAATTCTATGCTTGGTTAAACACCAGAGCTCTTACTGTTGAAAGCAAATATGATGTTCTCCAAGAATTTGCTACAAGGTTTACTGGAAACCTTAAACACTGGTGGCAATCAACTTATGAAACAGATCAGATGACTTTTCTTCTTCCGCCAAATTTTTCCCAAGCAATTGGAATCATTTACCTATATTTTGTCATGCCCCGTACCCTATCGGGACGCAACATCCCGTCAACGGTCGATTATGGTGCAACGCTCCCAGGATACATTGCCGACCCAACGCCCAATCAAGAGATCAAACACATGCAGAAGCAACATATATAATTTAATATATACACCCGTATAGTAAAACACATGAGACCAAGGTAGAACAACTAAATATCAGTCAAGCACCTCAGAAAATATATACGTTTTATACTATTATCAAAAGATCCTTTACAACCACATATACGCACCGGGATCAACAACAAACTAAGAGACAACAACAACCACAGGCACGTTAAACATCCGAAGAGGGGTTTCAGTCACTCCGCCAGCTCCTCTGAAATACCACGCCACGTGCTCTTGAGTATGGTAATAGTCCTCTCCCACGTTTATAAACAAAACGGAGTAATATCTCACCTAGGCTGCTCCGTCTCCATAGGGATGTACGCTAGACGACCGCTGGATATGATGTGGTATCCCAAAAAGAGGCGCTCTCCTCAGCATCCTACGGCTAGGGGTCTGAAATGTGGGTTATTACAACCGTGAGACGAATCTCAGCGAGTATAACCCCCCTAAACCTAGGTTAGGCTAACATGCAATTCTCTTGACCGACAGCACAAAATAACACGGTAATTCAATTCATAAATAAACTCCAATCTAGACCCTCTGGCCCAAATCACTTACTTGACTGACCCTGCAGGTCATTCAAAATAATAATATAATCTAGTCACACATATACGAGCACTCGGTTCACGCGTACGTCAAGCGTATGTTCATGCTCAATAATGATAACATCATGTACTATTCACCGAGTCCCGCACACTCGCATTCTGGCCCACGCATTCTTATGCATGCAAATGTCCATATTCATGTCTCAGCTCACTGGCCCACACTGGCACACTAGGATTTTCTCAATTTGTCATTTAATATGATCCGCGTAAAACACATCAGGTTTCTTTATTTAATCTCAACACTTCGTGGCCCGCGTTAAAATGCATCAACTAGCCTAGTGTCTCTAGCCCGCGTCAAAACGCATCAGGCGCAACACCGATCTTCTCATGAACTAGAGCCCACGTATAACGCATTAGGTTGGTCGTCTTCCGGACGTACCGGGCATCGTCCCACGTAAAACGCATCAGGACAGCACACCCCACGTAACACACATCAGGGCAAAATGTGATCACGCGAACATATAGCCAATTATTATCTGAACCCCGCGTAACACGCATTAGGGCATTTAGGTGATCACCTGCTCATGGCAGGCATGCATTCTCGAACAATTTATCACACGTCTCATTTTCAGCATTCACAATGCGTGACCATGCAATGCAGTATGACGCACCATGAGCATCAAATATAATTAGGCACTCGATCAATTTCATGCTGCAACAATCGTTCACTAGCCAATTAATACCGTGCGGCCCAATTTCACAATGAATAATTCAATAATATTCAATAATCCAATCAAGCCATTGAATGGCCAATCACACTCCGTACGAGTCGGCCATGCAGTCACGCGACATGGCACTATTCAAATTTCCTAACAATTGGGTACCGAATCAATAAGCCAATCAGTCCGGGCATACCCGGGTAGTCTAATCACATAATCACCAACTAATCTGAATTAGCCCAATAATTTTTTTTTTGGTAAAGGTAAATATGTATATTACTTTTCATTAAACCAATACAACCTAAAGCCAAAACCAGCCTTTGACCCAATTAGGACATGGAGATGTCCAGACGAGGTGAAAGGTGGTTTCGCGAAAACTATACAAGAAGGCTGAAACTAGAGTAAACAGCTCTAAAGGACCGTAGCAGCTAAAGCCTAGGCATCCGGTTCGCTTCAAAGATTGAGGGCTGAAGCTCCCATTTCCTCTGTAGAGCACGATTCCTAGGAGTATCCTGAACTTTCCCAATGGATATGGCCTTGTCTTTGACGACTTTGAGAAGATGCTTGCACATACCCGGGATGTATACGCTCTTGTTTCTGAATAATGCATTGTTTCTCTCTGTCCAGATAAGATGGACTAGCGCTCCAAGGGAAAACCGAGAGAGTCGGTGCGCGAAGGAATCTCCACCACAGATCTTCATTGCCCATAAAATAAGGTCTTGCCAAGGTCGATTACGCCATGGGAGGTTGCACTTTGTCGCCCAGAAGGATGCCAACCTACCTGTAGAAGGGCACTCAAAAAAGAGGTGGTTGACCGAGTCCGGCCTAGAACCACAGAAGACACATAGAGCAGTGTCAATCCTTCGATTATGTAGGAGGAATACCTGGATAGGCAGCCGGTTAAGTGAAATAATCCATAAGAGAAAGGCATGTCTGGGAGCAATATGGTGGTCCCAGATAAAAGAGTGCTAAGTAACTGGATTTCCTCTTCTCCTGATATGGTTCTAAGCAGACATTACCGAGAAAGAGCCCGAGGGATGCGGAGTCCATACCAGCCTATCCGGGGTATCATCATCAAGGACGGGCGGGGGATTAGGCCAGCTCAAAATAGTGCCAAGTGTATTTGAGTCCTGCCATGTACAATCGTAGAATTTCCGAACCGTTGTATCACGGGGGATTCGCGATTGATAAATGTCTACATTGCTGAAGATAAGATAGAGGGGGCCTTTGTTGTGCCACCAATCAAACCAAAAAGAGACGGAGTGGCCATTTCCTATCTCCCATCGAAATAGGGTTCGAGCGGAATGCCTCAAATCAAGGATTTTCTTCCATGTCCAGGAACAAAGTGTCGGCTTGGATACTACCCAAAAGTTGGACTTTTTTAAGAAAACAGAGTGTATCCATTTACTCCACATTGATTCCTTGTCTGAGAAAAGGAGCCATATGTGTTTGTGCATCATCGCTCGATTGTAGTCAACCAATCGCCGAATTCCAAGGCCTCCTTCGTCTTTGGGTAAGCAGACAGTAGACCATGCTACCTTGGCTCCCCCGGTGCCCAGGTCAGGGCCTTTCCATAGGAATTGCCTCAAGATGGTCTCAATTTTGTGTAAGACAGCTTTTGGGAGGGAGAAAATGGTAGCCCAATACACCTGGATGGAGTGCAGTACAGATTTGATGAGCTGCAACCTTCCCACAAAGGATAGGAAACGTTGTGTCCATGAACGGGCCCGTGCCGTTATAGAATCAACTAGAATCTTGCAGTCTTCTTTCCTCATTCTAGACGAGATGATAGGCACCCCTAAATATCGAAAGGGGAGTGTGCCTTGCTGAAAGCCAAGGCATTGTAATAGTTGGGCTTGCAGTGCTGAAGATCCTCCCGAGAGGAACAAGTTGCTTTTATTATTGTTTGGCCTAAGGCCAGACCAACTGGCGAACAAATCAAGGGATTCCTTGATTATTTCGACCGACCTGAGATGAGCTTCAGAGAATAAAAGAACATCATCTGCAAAAAAGAGGTGAGAAATGCGTGGCTTTTTGCAGCGCCAGAACCAATGAAAGTCCGGAATATTCGTTTTCCTCTCAAGAATTCTAGATAAGACTTCCATAGTTAGGATAAAGAGGTATGGCGAAAGTGGATCGCCTTGTCAAATACCTCGACTGCTAGCAAAGAAACCGTGTAATTCCCCGTTGATTGAAATGGAGAATTTAGCAGTAGTGATACATGCCATTATCATCTTGATGAACAAGTCAGGAAAGTTAAAGGCCTTGAGTGTTGCTTCGATGAATCTCCAATCAACTGTATCAAAGGCCTTTTGGAAATCTACTTTAATGGCGCATTTAGGGAGGTAAGCCTCATGGTGGAAGTCCACAAAAAGCTCTTGTGCAATCATGATGTTATCACTAATTCTACGTCCTTTAACGAAAGCCGTTTGGGACGGACTAATCAGTGATGGTAGGACGTGTGCAATCCGCCTGGCCAAAATTTTTGAAATGCATTTGTAAAGTGTGTTACAACATGCAATGGGGCGAAAATCCGACATGGCGGATGCATTAGGAGTCTTTGGCACTAGGGTTAAAATGGTGGTATTTATCTCTTTAAGCAACTGTCCAGACTCAAAGAATTCACTAACCGCCTTGAGAATGGAAGGGCCAATGATTTCCCAGGAGGTTTTGAAGAATTCAACATTGTAGCCGTCTGGCCCAGGCGCTTTGCCTTTGGCCAATGAAAAGAGAGTAGCCTAAATTTCCTCATTAGAGACCGGCTGTGATAGGAAGATCCTCTGGTTATCATCCAGGACTCGGCCTAAGAAGTCACCTATCTCATCAATAGATGCCTGAGAAGGAGCGGAATTACCATTGAGCAGTTCTTGATAGTGGCTGACAATGTGATTAATGACTGCAAGGAGGGTTAGTTAATAAGGTCCCATCACTAGTGGATACAAAGAGAATCCGGTTATGCAACCGCCTTTTGTTGACAAAATGATGGAAGTATTTGGTGTTGAGGTCTCCTTCTTTAAGCCAACGTATTCTGGATTTTTGTCTGTAGAAAGATTCCTCCTGTTGTCTCAAAGAAGAGAAAGATCGTAAGAGCTCGGCTTCCCTATCAAACAAGCTTTGGTCGAATGGTTGGAGTTCCAAAGCTGTTTGGACATCATATAAATCTGCTCTTGCCTATTCAGTTCTTGTAGAAATAGAGGAGAAGGAAGTCCTGTTCATTTGTTTCAACTTGGCTTTAAGTAGTCTCAGTTTGCGGCATACCATGAACATGTGAGTTCCTACAAAAGGAGAATCCCAGGCTTGAGCTACCAACTCCAAGAAGTTAGGGTGAGAAGTCCAGAAGTTGAAGAACTTAAAAGGTTTCTTGGAACCTTGTGTCCGATGGATTTTAATCACCATTGGAGAGTGATCAGAAATGCCTGGTGCAAGAAAGGAGGCTTCAGAAAATGAGAAATGCTGGTGCCACAGGTTATTAGTGAGAACCCGGTCGATCTTACGGAGTTTCCGGTTATTCCCTGAGGAGTGAGACCAAGTATACCTGCATCCCACATATCGAAGGTCCTCAAGTCCAGCTTGATTGAGGCAGTCTCCAAATTCTTCAAAAACTGGGATCCATGGGGTTGTCCTGCCCACTCTATCCTATGGGTCTTTAATGGCGTTGAAGTCTCCGGCAACAATCCATGGTAAGTCACATGTAGAGAGCCGAATGAGGTCAGACCATAATGGACGGCGATGAACAAAAGTGTGCTCCCCATATACAACAGTAAGAAGGCAGGACTCCCGCGTACTCAAAAAGTTAAGTTGCATGTGTATCAATTGGCTAGAAGAGTGGAGGTGAATCATGTCTATCTCATGTGGGTCCCAACCACACCAGATTCTGCCAAGAGGGGAGAATTCATAGTTTGAAGTCCATCGCCATTGATCATTAATGCCTCTTTAAGATCTCAGCAAAAAAGGAGGGCTTGACTTTTGTTTCAATGATATCAATACAAGAGAGCCGATTAGTCCTAATAAAAGCCCGGATCTCCGCTTGTCTTAGGGGTGCAACTAGTCCCCTAATATTCCATATGCCAAAAAACATAGCTATAAGTATAGAAATTACCGATGTGAAGTCCTTGGCCTCCTCCTCTTAGCTTTTGAGGAAGAAGGACCAGGAGTTTTGACGGGCAAGATTGGCTTTTATCTCAAATACACACGCTGCAGTAAGAAATTCTGGTCATTTGCTCAGTCTGTACATCCACATAAAGTGGTTTACCAATGGCGCTAGCTATGCGCCCAATGCCCGCCGGGGACCAAAGCGAGAAGGGGATATCCCTTAGCTTGACCCAGACCGGGAGTGTATCCAGTTTGCCCTTCCTGAGCTTCATTTTCGGATGCCATTGCTGGAGCATCAAAGTGCAACTGAAGATAGAGACAAGCCCTATGTCAATGATCCTCCTGCGAAAATCTGCATTAGGGACATGGAAGAAGAAGAAGCCATTCTCATGCAATTTCACATCCACTACTTGGTCACCCCAAGCCTTCTTAATTGCCTCTTCAGTTAACTTAAAGGGAACTTTCTTCCCTATATAATGCCCGACGATGCATTCCATCCAGCGAGGATTTCCTTCAGCTACTACCTCAGGAGTGATGTCGACTATAATTTCGCCGTTTTCCATCATAGGGGGAATATATGCTAAGTTATATCCCTTAGTTAATACCTTGGCCACATTAGCCCAGGTTCTGGTCATAGGTGTATTAAGGGGCTATCGGCTAGAGCTTGGTGTTACTGTGGTCCCTTTTGTTGCTGCACTTGGACTCTTAACAGAAAAGTTTGAAGGGCCTGCAATAGGGGCACGCCTAGAGGAGCTTCTACAACTTTTGGATCTACCCCTGCTCCGACTGCGGCTGGCATTACCTTTCTGAACATATCTATGTCCAGGGGAAGGATCACTCCTGTGAGTAAAGGCTAATGATTTTCCTGTTGGTGCAGCAAGTTGGGGAATTACAGCATTTTCAGTCTCTTGCGATTGAGCCACAACAGCAGGACTGTGTCTGGGTGAGGGGTTACTAGAGTCCAGCACCATTTGGTCGAAGTAACAGACTACCACATCACTAGACAGCACCTAGAAATCCAAACATCACACCAGACACCAACCAGTCAACCACCAGCTCAAAACTGCACCATCTACGATCCAGTCAGACCAGGCAGTCAATACACCAGCAAGTCACCCAGAAAATGCAACCTCAACACGTCCAATTCCAAATCCAACCAACAGGAGGAGAACAATAGAGAGGACGAATGCCAGGAGATCAGCTAAGCAACACCCAGTCAATCACCAACAGCATCAATCCAGAATAAAGTTTCCACCGGATCAGGGAAGGTAGGCGAGATGGTCGTCCAAATGCTAAGAGCACCAAACAAGCCACCAAACCCAACCCAACTAGAGGGGAACGAAATGAGAGTACCTTCTAGAAGGGTGGGCGACTTCGAAGGAAGCAACCCAAGCGATCGAAGACCAGCGATCAGAATTCCAGATGGACGAGGAAGACGCAACAGGCTCACCAGATCCGTGTCCCGGCCCTACGCTTTGGAGATGGGGGAAACCACAGGAGGGAGAGGGGGGTCCAAAGGTCCTCGACACCGGAAATCAACTCCTCCGGCCGCCAGAATCATCAGCAACCGGTCGGATGAACAGTTCCTTCGAGAACCCCAATTGAGAGCATTCTGAGTGAACAGTACCCGCAAATTGGTGAAAAAGAAAAGAGCATTCTGAATTAGCCCAATAATTATCTCTAATAACCTCACTAATTTTCTTGGATTTATTCCACCAATTAATCCTTAATCCAGTTCGAATTATACACCGATACTACCTAAACCAGTCCAGAATACAATGATAATATCTAAGCCAGTCCAAAAAAACGTACTATCAGTCCTAATCAGGGTTTAGGAAATATACTCACTTAATCTTGGACCACGACGACGAGGAACGGCGACCAATTACTGGTGAACAGTAGAATCGGCGGCACGTTTCCAGCGACGGCGTGCAGTAGCGGTGTCTGAACCATACATATCTCATGCGGTGCTATCACCCGGTACCGGCATTTAACACCGTCGTCGCACGGAGTGGCGTATGGTGGCGTCATGGGGTGCTAAACGGTGGGTGGCGGGCGGCAATCGGAGCTCCGGCAGTCCTGTTTGCAGAAAGAAAAAGAGAGAGAAGAGAGAAAACAGAAGAGCTGCTGTTCTGAGGGAGTTCTGGACATGGGGGAGAAGTAAGGAGAGAGAGAGAGGTCAGATTGGGTCAAAAGGGGCAGCCTAGGGCGATATGTGTTGCAAATCCGGCGATTTTGGCGAAAATACCCCTAATCTAACGGTTTTAATTCAATCCTATCCAAAAAGTGAGGGGTAAAATGGTCAATGGCCCCAATAATTGAGCTGATAACTCCTGGTAATGATCCTAAAATTTTCCCAAAAAAATTCGGACAAAAAATTAACTCGGGGATAAAATTGTCGTTTTTCCGATCCCGAGGCAAAATTCTAATTTTTTTGCACATACGCGTTCCATATGTGCGTGGCCAACATAATATGGCGTCGAAATCGCGAAATTCATTTTCTAAGCCTTCGAAAAT
Organism: Syzygium grande; assembly: GCA_024733475.1. Classification (NCBI taxonomy): domain Eukaryota; kingdom Viridiplantae; phylum Streptophyta; class Magnoliopsida; order Myrtales; family Myrtaceae; genus Syzygium; species Syzygium grande. The sequence continues at coordinate 19,546,072 of JAMXDD010000004.1, forward strand.
CGCCTGCGAAGTTTCGGGAATAAAATAATATTATTTTTTCAATTTTTGTCGAAATTTCAATTTTTGTCCATAACGACTCTTGATATGCGTGGCCACCCAAAAATGGCGTCGGCCTCGAAAAATAACCTCATTTGGCCTCGAAAAACAACGCTGACATCCCGAGGGGCAAAATCATAATTTTTCACCCCCAGACCGAAATTTCAATTTTTACACGTACTAACTCCAAACGTGTGTGGCCAGCGTAATATGACGTCAGATTTCCAAAAATGGTCTCTTAAGCTTTCAAAAATCGACATCGAAATTCAGGTCCAATTCCATGAATAAAACTCACTAAACTTTCAATTTCAGGTCTCTCACTAACGGGCGGCAGTTTAGAGATTACGCGTATCGACCTAGGGCTACCCGTATTGTAATGATCTCGATAATTGAGAGAATGAGAAATTATCACTAGTCCTAAAGATCATGATCGTTTGGTTTAAGTTCAGGACTAGCTGGCCACGTGCACTTTTCGGTCATGCAGAATCACCTGCGATCCGAGTGTACAACGTTGGCCTTGGCCAAACCAAATCCGTTACCTTTCTGAAGATCGACCCACATCGGTTCAAAATATTCCCTCAATATCTCTCGTGATCGGTGTCCGTTTCATGATAGGGTCCCCGATCCACGTACCATTTTCTAGTTAGCCATACCCCATTGGTTAGTATCCCGAGAGTGATCAGCTCTAGGCGAGACTTACTAAAATGAAATGCGAATTAAAATTCAGTTTTTATTGATTTCGGAATTACATCGAAATTCGGGCTGTTACATATTTCATAGGAAAACCTGCTGATCTTCTTGAGTTCAAAAGAAGAGAATATTTTGAAAGAAAATATTGTTCTCTTCAAAAAAGGCCACCTAGATCACCATTACAAGGAGATGCTTAAACTCTTTTATGGCCTAGGAGCTAATCCAAATTTGAAACAAGTCTTCTTAGCCTCCATTCCTAAAGAACTCTCCCAACAGGTTGAGAGATCTTTTCTCAACAAGTAAAGAAGAATTGTTGATATCCCCTTTGGAGAACTACAGCAAGAAATCCATTTTTATCTTGATAAACTCTGCCTCTGAAGACAGATGATGAAAAACTACATCAGAGACAATCGTGAACTTGACGGTGCTTGCTCCAAACAATATTTGAAGATTAAATGTTCGAAGAAGGATTATGACGGTTCCTGCGGAGAATATTCAAAGAAAAACAAGCACTTCAAAAAGTATCGAGTGAAAAAATCTAGGCACTTCGGAAGAAAGAAGAAATGGTGGCTCCTGCGAAAACGAAAAAATTTTACGGGACGCAAGAAACCAAATCGTTGCTTCATTTGCAATAAGAAGGGTCACTTTGCCAAAAATTGCCCCTAGGGAAAAAAAGGTTAGAATCATCTCATTCATAATATCGAACTCGAGACAGAAATCTCTCTTGACAATGATGATATTGAATCCTTATTCTCTGTCGATGAAAATCCCATTGACCAAACACTTTGCATCATTCCTTATCTCACCCCCAGTGAAACAGACTTTGATTCAGAATCAGAAGAACTTTTCCATCTATCATCACAACCAGAAAATCTGGATCCCAGTATACATTCCAGTCAACTTCATTGTCCCTACTTCCCAGTCAAAATCTATCTCTCAAAATTTACCAAACCAATTTCAGTCATTGCTCTCATAAATACTGGTGCTCGTGCTTCAATCTTGGATACTAAAGTTCTCCCTGAAAAATACTGGACTTATTGTGTTCGGTATTTCAAACTCTACTTCAGGAGACACTTTTTCCACAAATGTTCGCACCACCCTTGTATCTATTTAGTTTTTCCCCCAGTGTTCCATTATCACCAGAATTCTTGGATCTAGTCTTCCCAATAAAGACTTGATTATTGGATGGGATATCATGACTCAACTTCTAGACTTGAGAATCGTTCCTGGAAAAGGACTTAGGTATAAAGACCTATTCTCTGAATTTGTCAATATCCAAAGACTCTTTTCCATTCAAATGAGCATGTTAGATCCAATCATGCAGAAACTGTTGGAATCATGCTCAGAAAATCATTCTGAATTATCTAAAAAATGTTCTCATCCTTTATGGAAAAATCCAGAATTCTATGTTCGACTCCCCTTCAAGAAAAATGAGAATATAAATCCTACTAAGACAAATCATTCGGGAATGAATCCAGAGCATTTGGCTCTTGTTCAAAAAGAATGCTCAGAATTATTACAACAAGACCTTATTGAAACTTCTAATTCTCAATGGGTTTGTGAAGCCTTTTATGTCAATAAACGTGCTGAACAAAATCGAGGAAAAATGAGCTTGGTAATTAACTACCAACCTCTCAATCTTTTCCTCTAGAATGACAAATTCCCTTTGCCTTCTCGAAATTCCCTTTTTGCGGAAATCACTAAAGCCCATATTTACTCAAAGTTTGATCTTAAATCCGGATTTTGGCAATTGGGCATCCATCCTGATGATAGACCGAAGACGGGATTCTGTATCCCCAACCAACACTTTCAATGGCGAGTTCTTCCATTTGATTTCAAAGTTGCTCCTTCCTTATTCCAAAAGGCTATGTGTCACATATTCCAGTCAATCTTATCTAGTGCAGCTGTTTATATTGACGACATATCGCTCTACAGCCTAGACGAAGAATCTCACTGTCGACTTCTTGAGAGTTTGCAGAAATTGTGAAGAAACATGGCATCATGCTTTCTCAGAAAAAGATGACCATTGCCTAGACAGAAGTTGAATTTTTTGGCATGCACCTTAACAAAGGTACATATTATCCAGGACCGTACATTGCCAGGGAATTGCTAAAATTTCCTGAAAAAAAATTTTACAACCCAGCAAGGTCAACAATTTCTCGGGATAATCAATTATCTTAGAGATTTTGTTCCAAATATTGCAAGGTTGTTAATTCCTTTGCAACTACTGTTAAAAAAACATCCAGTGCCATGGGGAAAGGCACAAACCAAAGCAGTTGTGGAACTCAAAGAAATTATGCAAGATCTTCCCACTCTGCAAATCCCATCCACAGGCAAGAGAATCTTGCAGACTGATGCCAATGATGAATATTGGGCGGCCATATTGTTCGAAGAACTTTATGGTAAGCGACATCTTTGCGCTTACAAAAGTGACAAGTTTTCTCAGGTAGAAATGCATTATCATTCTACCTTCGAGGAAATTTTGGCAGTAAAGAATGGAATAAAAAAAGTTCAAATTCCATCTTATTGGCCACCATTTTCTGGTAGAACTGGATATGGCTTCTTTCCCCTAAATGACCAAATTCAAGCAGAAGCAAATCCCTCATCCTCAGCTACTCAGATGGGCTGAATGGTTTTTGAAATACTCTTTCGAAACCAAACACATTGCAGGAAAGAAAAATGTGCTTGCAGATTTTCTCTCCAGACCAAAAGCATCGGCAGAAATCAACATGTATATTCTCAGGCATTCCTTCCCGTTTCGGGCAGACAAGTACAAGATTGAACGGTTCCGAGATTGGCCAAGCCTAGAATATCCTCAAGAAATAATTGAGCAAATTCAAAAGGATAAGCTCATTGAAAATCTTGACAATCTCATGTGGCAATGCCACACAGACCTTTTTCGCCACCATAGAAGATCTATTCTTGACTCTTCTGGATTATACTCGAGGTACCCTTTCATCCACCCATTACTTTGGAGAAAAAATGATTTTTCTAATAAACTTAAATGGCTATTATGGTATTTAACCAATAAGTACGTAATAGCTATTGAGTTTCCCGCAAGAAAATTTATTCTCCAATTGACCAACTTGCTTCTAGTTGATTACATTCAACTAAATAAACACGAGAAAAACCTTTTAACTATGTTCAAATGGTTTTACCCTCCTGTTTATTGGAAACGACTCTTTCTTGAAGAGGTGAAAAAAGTTCGAGATGATCCAGAAACACACACTGTTGTACTCTTCCACCGTCCTTGGACTTTTGTGCATAATAACAGTACCATTTCCAATACTCCCACCGTAGTAGGTACTACTACCTACAAGCCTCAGTCACAACTCCAGGTTGCATGTGTCTATAAATCGTTCCCCAGTCACATTGGTTTTATTGAATATAATTACGGGGAACTCTAAAGGATCCTATGCTAAGAAAATCGCATTATTCTAAAAGAAGCATGAGATTACTTCGCACCCGTCTCATGGGATCACGAGGGATCTTCCTCTACAACAAGACAAGCACTCAGAGGATACGAGCAAGAATAGACACAAGCACAGCTCGGATTATCACAAGATCACGAAATGTCAGATATAGGAGATCCAGTGCAGTCTCAGGATCCATGGGGTGGACCACTCTCTCAAGACCCCTATGACTATGGACCATTGTCCTTATCCGTTGGACTTGACGCTAGCTCTTCCTCTTACTACACACAGCTAGGAAATTGGCCCCAGCCAGTTTTGCCTCAGCCAGTCTTACCTGAACCAAATCCACAACCAAGCCTTGGCATCAGAATGTGGAATGACCTCCTGTTACCACAAAACACTCCAAATACTGCTTTTCCAGACCTTTCGATACATGCATCCTCTTCCTCGAACCCAGTGCCAGTTATCACTGAAGATAATTTCGAACACATTCTAACACAGAGATAGATAGCAGAATACGAACGTGCAAACAGTGTAGATAGCTCGGATTATAACTATGACTCTAGATGGAGATAAGCTTGTACTATTCCACCTAACCGACATTGTCCTAGCATATCATAGCGGGGTCCTGTTTCACCTATGAATAAGTTTTAAGTGTTCTACAAGTAAATGTGCCAAATAATGTACTTAGTTAGGTAAGGTTTGTTTTATGTAGACATGAGTCTAATAATGTACCCCGTTCTAAATGTGTTTTGTCTTACCTGGACCCTTGTTTAGCATGTATCCCCCAACGCCTATATAAGGCCATGTAATCATTCGGTTTGGAATAAGAGAGAAAGTTGTGAAATCTCAATTTTCTCACTTTCCATGCGTCTCTAAAATCATTTTTCTTCAAAGCTTGGCATGATCCTCTAAGAAATGCAGCTCGGCTAGATAGGCATAACATCATCTTGGTCATTCTGAGCATTTCTATACTCTGAGCCAAATCTCCGGGTAGTTTTACAGCTAAAAGGCAGTTCCTGAAGGGCTTGAACAAGAGATTCGCCCATGTGGAATAGCATACCTACTGTAAACTGACCTGGTTTTCCCTGGCTCGTCTTGAGAAGCCATTAATATACACCATAGGGCTCTCAAGCCTCAGAAGTTTTTTGATCCACAAGATCTATAAGATAGTAAGTGGAGAGCATACTCATGAAATTAACCCATCCTATTAAACTAAAAGTGTAACTTTAAGTTTAAAATAACATCAGACTTCAAGAAAGAGAGGAAAGTGTTTAGAAAGCCATATAGAGTACATATGATTTTGGGATTTCCTCTTACTCTAACCGTATTCAACTTCTGGGAGAAGATACCCTTATGTAGACAAAGCCAAGGGTATTACGGACTTTTGCTATGCACACAAGCATCTAAAGGGTAGTTTTCAGGATGATAGTACATAGTACTATAGTAAAGATGTGGCCACACATGCATCTGCATTTGCATCTACAAGTTGCTTTTACACAACTGAAAGACAATAATAAAATTGCTTTGGGAAAAAGCAATGGCCCTTATATGACACAGTGCAATAATACTAGCTAACGGTGTTTAAGACAGGTCCTTATTGAAAAGTTTATGACAAGAACAAAGGTGAGGTTGGCGTCCCAATCTCCATCATCTGAGCTGGAATCGTCAAGGGGTTTTGGACTAGTGTAGCCCAATTGAAGAGACAATTCTAGGTGCACCATCTATCCTATTGCATTTCCAGCTTTGCCCAATCTGGTCCTGTTACATGCCTATTGCCATTTGTCCTGCCGAGTGCAGGAGCAAAGCCTACTATTAGTAGCACCAGATTCTCTGTAAGGATCATTCTTGGTTGTGGCCAGTTATTCAAATTCAAAAGTCTGAAATTATGACCATAATCCCAAGGGTTTTGGGAAAGTGGTCCTCCCTTAAGATCCTAAAAGGATTGCATGATATATTTTGTTGAGATGGCTAACTTTGTTGCGAAAGCTAAGTTCTATTAAGGTTCACTGTATACGAATTCTTTAACACTCCAAAGTAATACAACCCTCAACGAGAAAAACGATAGACAAGTTTGAATTGAAAGAAAAAAAATAAGAAATATAAATATATAATCTCTCAAAAGCTCTATACTAAAATGTGATTAGAAACGAATACCGTTTGTGATACTCCCAAGTTTTTCTACGATTTGGAACAGTTTCAACAGGGTCGAATGCTGAGGTTTTAACTTTGCTGAGCAACTGCACAAGTCTGTTTACTAACTCTCGCAATGGGTGCTGGTCCCGCAAAACACACACACAAGAAAGTCCTCATAATGGGGATTTTCGGGAGTCCTCCTATGTTCAAGTTAGCTTATGATAATGGAACCTGGTAAAATTTAGGCTCTATCACCAAAATTGCAGGACATTCATTAAGAATGAACTGAGTCCTATTCATACTTGTCCTTTAAAGTGCTGCTCAACTTAAAAATCTCCCGTATTTGAGACATGTCGAGCTAAGTTAGACCGGATCATTGTGCTCGGTTGTGGATGTTCAAGTCGTTCGGACGTGGTCCGACATTTTCAAGGGCCACGTTCGGGTTAGGGTGGTCTTCTGGATGGGCTTGAGCCTTGATGGATCACCATATTTATCTTATTGGTCGTGTATTAATATGCGGTCCTAAGCCCGATTCATATTAGTTTGCATTAAAATGTAGAAATGGAGAAAATATATAAGTGAAAATTATTCACTTACGCATTTGATTAAATATGTAAATTACTAAGTAGTGTGTGTCGTAAATCGAGTTGATATGACGTTCAAGTTACATTTAATCCCTAGGATGGTTCTGATTGCTCTAGTGTAACATAATAAAGGTATGATCTAGCCAGATCGAGTTGACACAATATCAAGCTGGAGCTCTACTTGACTAACATACTTGATTCTTGAAAACTCAGCTCAAACGTTATTCGATCTCGACCCAGATAGATTATCTCAATATTTAAGCTCGACCCGATTGCAATCAAATTACTAATGCGACCCAATCTCGAACTCAATAAGCTCAAATGTTTTCCTTCGTAGTCACGCTATCTAGCTACATTATGTAGCATGTGAAATTCACCTATCGACTTCTATAATTAATGAACATTTCTACTTTGATAGAGATAGAAGCTCTGTTCAAACTTGTAGACCCTTTGAGCTAAACAATAGTGAGCCCGAGCTCAACTCGACAAAATGCTCAAGTAACTCGACCTCGATTCAAAATCATACGAAGTGATCAACAGTATTCGTACCTGATGTGGGAGCAAACGATTCTATAGAACATTCCTTAAGTTCCGACTTAGTTCCATCAACGATCCCAACACAATCAATGTTCATCCAAGTCAAAATTGATTTTGGTCACAACTTGCTTCGAGGGGTCTAGTATGATGACACTGATAACTACCAAGAACTTAGCTAAATTTAGTATCGTTTCACCAAGATTAATTACTGATTTCGATGCCAATCAACAACATATCGATGGGAGGTTGTTCCGAGCAATTTCCTACAACATTTACTTGTTTATTGAGTTGATTATTTTCTGGTCCAGGTTGGTGGATGAATTCTAGAAAATAAACCGCAAGGCTAAAGAGTCTGTATTGCACTTCCTAGTTTGTATATGTCATCAATACATCTCCAAGTTCCTCGGACTTTATGAGTCTTAATCGCATGTAAGCTTCAAGAGTCAAAAACCCTAAGACTTTAAATGCTTTCTAGTTTCTATGCCTTTTAATAGTTGTCTATTTATAGTCCAAAAAAAAAAATAGTTGTCTATTTACTATGTCTTAATTCCTCCATAAATAGATGAGAGTCCTTCATTGTAATGCAGACTAGCCTTTGATAAATATTGAATACATTATATTTTTCTCTATGTGAGCAATTATCTTTGGAGAATTAATAGTTCATATTCCGGTTTCTTTATCTTAGTAGTGAGCAAAGAAGCATTTTATCCTTGACTGGTGTGATTTTCCTTTAGGATTTGATAGAGAGTTTCTCCTATCTTGAACTCTTGTATCCTTGGCGGGTGTCTTGTCATATAAGCATTGGTGGTGAATTTCATCAGTTGTGATATCCATCCTTGATTGGTGCACGTATCCTTTATACTTTGATGGTCATAATAATCTATGCTGAGTTTGCATTTTATCCATCAACATACATCCCCAAACACACATGTATTCATATAAGTAATCCATAAACTCATTTCCGAAATCATTTGCCACGCACGCATCAATACCCAATCTTATCACGAGCAGTCACTTTAGCCATAGCCATGCTTCATCTTTTGGTCAGAACTTTAGCCGTACTCTGCAAGCACTATATTTCTCAACTTTATCCATCTCGGGCGAACCAACTATAACTTCACGGGGACCTGCAAGATTCGCGCTCTCCACCGCCTGCCAACCAGACAAATTCGACGAAGCGATCACGTCATCACTCTCACTTCGTCACGCTACCTCAACCCTTCAACACACTCCTCGCTCTTTAGATAGCTTCGCACTTGGACGCCATTCTCGCTCACGTCGAAATCGAGACCGACGCAGACAAACACGACGCAACGCACGCGCGATGGCTGCTCCTCCGTAAGAACCTCTCGCGATCTTGCGCTTTCGCTCTGTCTTTCCTGCGAAATTCGAGCCGTTGTTGTTCTTTTTTTGACGATCCCTTGCTTGAATTTTTCGTTTCGATCCTGTCGCAGTGCCCCCTTGAGAACTTGCCTCCTCCGTTGAGCTCCGGCGCCGAGCAACCTCCTCTTTTCGATGGAACAACGAGGTTCGATTCTTCTTCTTTTTTCCCTTTAAGCGTCTCGTTCGAGTTGATTCGGTGTGATTACTGATGAGATTGGTAAGCAAGGGATTGTTTTATGGTCAGCTGATGTTTGTTTTTTCCAAATTTTCTGAAGGTTGTACACCTCTTACGCATGCCCATTTGCTCATCGCGTCTGGATGACGAGGAACTACATGGTGAGTTCATTTTCTGTGATGGAGTGCAATTTAGCAAAAACCATGCGTGATTTGTCTTTATGTATGCCCTTCAGTTCATTTTGACTAGGCCCGCGACCAGTTTCTGAATTGGGATTATATTTGTGAGCTGCAGGGACTGCAGGACAAGATTAAGTTGGTTCCTCTTAATCTTCAAGACCGGCCTGCTTGGTACAAGGAGAAAGTCTACCCCATGAATAAGGTGATTCTTCTTTCGCTTGTCTTCAGTGCCCGTCCCGGTTGTTTTAATTCTTTGTGTGTTTTCAGATTAGTGGCCTTAGATTCTCGGATTGAAACTGATTGCCATAGCCCAAATTGGTTATGATTTAGGATTCCAAGCGAGTGCCCGCAGGATTCTGTATCTTTGCGTTATTAGTTTTCATGTATTCCAAAACTGAGCTTGGCTCGATTTTTTTTATGTTTATTATAGAAAATTTTGACTCCTATGGTGGTTGATGTTAACTTTAGGGAATCAATTGGCTCCCCAGTTGGTTTATTTGGCCTTTTTGACCTTTTAATTAAATGAAATCGGTAAGTTTTAGCCATTGTTGATCTGATGGGTACATTTTGCTTTTCTTTTGCTGTAACTTATGATTAGGTTCCGGCGTTGGAGCACAATGGGAAAATCATTGGAGAGAGCCTAGACCTCATGAAATACGTGGACAGCAACTTTGAAGGGCCTTCTCTTTTCCCTGATGTGAGCACTGAGTAGCAAATGTGCATTTCTTGTTTCTGTGGCTTGCTCGTAACTAACTGGCCGATCTTTGTTATGTAGGATCCTGAAAAGAGGAAGTTTGGTGAGGAACTGTGGTCTTATGTTGATGAATTCGTGCAGTTAGTCTTCACTTCATTCAAGGGAGAAGGATGGAAAGAATGTGGTAAGTCCTCTAAGCGCTTTCTTTGATGACAGGTATCTCTATCACCGTAAGCGAACTGTCTTCTGCATCAGCTTCTGCTTTTGATCACTTGGAGAACGCACTTGGCAAATTTGAGGATGGACCATTCTTTCTGGGACGATTCAGTGGGGTATGTTGGCATTCTCGCATGTGACCAGGGGCTTGTCAGTGGTTTTTCTATTTCTAGTATAGTTAAACAATAGATCCGTTGATTGATGAAATCCGTATGATGTGCAAACGTATATCTTGCAGCAAGAAATTTCGCCTGATATGTGATTATCGATATGTACTTTTTGTGGTTGACTATTATTTAGGGTCTAATTTTGTGATTTCAGGTGGACATTGCCTACATCCCATTTGTTGAGAGATTCCAGAGTTACTTATCTGAAGTATGGAAATATGACATCACTGCCAGCAGACCTAAACTAGCAGCATGGATTGAGGTACGGGAGGGAATCTAGTCTCTGGCCAATGCTTAATTTAAGCATCATTTCTCTTCCATTTTCGACAAAACTCTTTCTTCCCATGAACAAAAGACAACTAAATTCTAAGATTGATTCGGAGTGAAATGGTGAATCAATGATGAACGGTTTCTGGATAGTGTCCAGGCTAGACTTTGGCCTTGGGGAACTATTATAGCATGGGAGCATGTCTATGGGGAGATCCCAACCTGCCATGAGGCGATCATTATCTGAAGTCATCAAACATGGTAGTTGGATTTTCTTAGTAGTCTCCATAGTTTTCTTGTAGAGTCGTATATAGAATGAGAGAGTCAGTCTCCACCGACCGTCAGATCACCCCTGGTTGCGGTGACCATATTTTCTATGCAAATGCATCATCTCTTGAAAGGAAAACATGATTTACCTTAGGAGACCAATCAGTTTTACGGACAAACCTTTTGATCAAGTGTGCTTATACTACTTGGCCAATGTCAAGTCATATCTTCATGGAGTTACAAATTCAGCAGCTCTGCGCAATTTTATCCTTGCTCGAGACCATATGACGCATTGATTTTTCCTTCTACTTCATCCCATGCAGGAAATGAATGAGATCGACGCTTACAAGCAGACAAAGACCAATCCAAAAGAATTTGTCAAATATTTCAAGATGCGCTTCGGTGTAATGCCTCTAACCCAGACTCAAACTAGATGTCACTATCCTTTCTGAACATTGTTCTTTTCCTCTCTTGGCCCCAGCCAGCTTGTTTCTGGTCGCTAATCAGTCTTTCCTTCAAATGCAGGCTTAGCAGTCGATGGAGTCATGAACATGGTACCCTCTATATGAAGAGGGGAGTATAGTTGATATACCCCATCTTTTGATGTTTCTCTAAGGCTAGTTGTATTGCGTACCCGCTCTAGATGCAGCGATGCCTGTTTTACTGCTTGAAATTGGTATCGTGATGCTACATGAAATTTCATAAATAGAAAAGTTCATTTTCGATTCCCTTGCGTTACGTTCTACCTACGTATTGATGTTCCTGTCGTTTTCCCGACTTTCCCCCCCATGAAAACTGCTAGACCATCCTGATCACGTCAGTTCTACTGAACAATTATTGCCTTCTACGTGATGTTATAGTTCCCTTTAGCTATTTTAATAAAGTGATGTAATCAGACTCCGCGGGGTATATATGAATCTAACCTTTTCCTTACACATGACATTTACCATTAGTTTTAATATTCAAATCAAGAATTTACAATTGGACGCATAATACGAGTATGCTTAAGTTACAATTAAAAATTAGATTACACCATTTTTCTTTTACTAAAAAAGAAAAATGATATAAATGATCCATGAACTTTAATTTAATGTATAATGTGGTCCTTGAACTTCTAATTTATTCAATATAGTTCCTGAACTCTAGCCTAATGCGTAATGTGATCCCTGAACTTTCAATTTGTTTAATGTGATCCATGAAGTTTTAGTACATGTTCAACAGTTCTTTGACTATATGACAATATACAATACTATCCTTGATTTTGGAAAAACGAAAGGATAGCATTGAACATTTTCATATAGTTTAGGGATTATATTGAAGGGTTAATATCATGAAAAACCCTAAACTGGTACACTTGTGACAATTTTACCCCAAAATATTTTTTTGACCATAAAAAACCCCAAACTGGTACACTTGTGACAATTTTACCCCGAAATGGTACACTTGTGACAATTTTACCCCGAACTATTTTTTTGACCATCAAAAACCTCAAACTGGTACACTTGTGACAATTTTACCCCGAACTATTTTTTTTAACCACAAAAACCCTAAAACTGATACACGCGACAATTTACCCCTAACTAATTTTTTAATATTATTTTTTATTTTTGAATTTATTTTTTATTTTTCTTTACTTTTTCTTTCTTTTCTTAACCTCCGCTCCGTCACGGACGGGCGGATCGGCGATCTAAGGAGGAGGTCGAAGCGGCGAGTTCGCCCCTTGGTCGCTAGCGGGTTCGACCTCCGACGTTAGGCGGGTCGGCCTCGCCGCAACGGCGAGGTTGACCCCGCCCAGATATAAAAGAAAAAAAATAAAAAATTAATTAAAATAATAAAAAATAATATTAAAAAATCAGTTCGAGGTAAATTTGTCACATATAAACCAGTTTGGGGTTTTTGGTGATAAAAAAATAGTTCGGGGTAAAATTGTCACAAGTGTACTAGTTTAGGGTTTTTTATGGTCAAAAAAATAGTTTAGGGTAAAATTGTCACAAGTGTACCAGTTTAGGATTTTTCATGGTATTAGCCCTATATTGAATATGATGCCTTGAGCTTAATCTCCGGGTTGTTTTGTAGTTAAAAGGCAGTTCTCGAAGGGTTTGAACAAGAGGTTCGTCCGTGCAGGATGGAATACCTGTTGCAAAGTAACCTTGTTTTCCCCGGCTCTCAGCATAGATCCCCTCATTGGTATTAGAGCCTGGTTTTATGTCTAACTTAGTTCATTCAATGCGCTTAATTGGTGATTGTCCAGTGCTACAAAGATCCCCTCTCTCTTCATTATGGCTACTTTCGATACGACTCCAATAACTCTTACGGCTTCTCTCACTCCATCATCTTCTTCATCCTTCTTAATAGAGTTTCGTACTTCCAATGTTTCTAAGATAGACTATCTTTATGAAGTCTCTCTTAGCAATGAAACAAAGATTTTCGAAGTGCAACTTCCTCTCATGAATCCATACTCAGCCTTTGCCAAACCCGCCTCATCTTTTTCCCCTATCAGGTTTATACTACATCTCATCCGTCATACCTTGAAAGAGGTCAAAGAATACAGGGGTGCTTGGTTGGGTTTTGTGAAGGAGCTTTGAGCCTCCAAAGCCCTTTTGGGGAATTATGGAGTGTTTGCATTCCCTAGTAGCATTTTCAAAGTTGAACCAAACAGGCCTTACGTCTAGTCTTCCAAATTTGACCAACACTCAATTCCTACCACTGAAAAGGAGTACTTTGTTACTCTTCGAATTCCTCTTAAATTTCCAAAACAATGGATTCAACAAGGGTATTCGCATATTCACTATGGAGCAATTCGTCTTGTTCTCACCTTTCATGAGAGAAAAGGCTTGCTTGTTGTGGCAAGAATGGTTCTTTTGGATACTAGGTTTCTAGAATACCAGCATGTCTGTATTGGTCATGTTCAAACTACCTTAAATGCTGGAACAGTCTTTATAACCCTTTATCCAAAGTTTAATATTGCCCTTTCCAATCCCCAGCAACTTTCCTTTTTGAAAGTTCAACTTCAGCTTACTAGAGCACCTCAAACTGCCGATTCCATTACTGCAACTTTTCATTACCAAATGGTATATAGAATCCAAAATCATGCCCTAGATCTGAATTTCCAAAATGGAAATGAAGATGCACCGATCATATCCATGAAAAATGATCAGGCCTCTTACATTCATGTTCCTCAGCAGATTCCCAAAAGAAAAGTTAGCCAAGCTTCTTCCTGAATCTTGGATAACAAATTATGAAAAGCTCCACCGAAATAATAAGTCTCTCCACTCTTCAGACTCTGAATTTGTCAGAAAAAGAGATAGTACTATAACCATCAAATTCAACAAAGAGAAAGAAGAAAACTCCTTCCATCTTTCTTGCTATCTTTATGATAGAAGTTTGTGTTCCTAATCCAGTTCCTGAGGAACTAGACCCAAAAAAAGTTGGTTCAATACTTCAAAAGTAACGGACATCTTGTCCATCACTACAAAGACATCTATGGTCATTGTTTCTGTGATCCTTTTTGCCAATATTCTTCATGTACAAATTCTCCAGATGAAGTAGATCTAGCTATCAGGCCAAAGCGAAAAATCAGGAAGGCCAAGGACAGCTTCTATCAAAGATATTTGGATGGAGAATCAACCATTGATACCCTTGGAGAAAATAGCGGATACCAGTTTATGGTTTCATATGGTTCGCCATCACCTCCATCACTTCTATCAACTCTATCACCTCTGTCATTTCCATCACCACCATCACCTCTAGTTTCACCCCTATATAAAAAATCTGTTGTTTTCCCTTTTCACAAACCAATTTATAAGTGGGTAAAGAAGAATTCTTATCCACTTGAAATCCCAGTCTTCCCTGACAATCCAACCACCATGCAACTTCCATCTATTTCTATGTTCAATGAAACTAATTTTCGTCCTTTAAATCCTATTGAAAGTTCTTAGCTTTCTTTTCCTGTTACGAGGAATTTACTGATCCACAGTGAAGATACCTTCATGCTTCAAAAATTCCTTCTCTCACTGATATAGATGAACGTGGAAGGCCAAAAAGAACATTTGTTGCTGAGGATGTTCTATTTTGGCAATCGAAAACTCTTCTAGTACAAAATCAGGTTTTCAAGACGATTGACTCCAAAATTGTTGATGTGTAACAAGAGATCCGAAGATACGATAAGTCCATCAAAAAGATGCTTGTGGATTTCCAGAAAAGGCTTCATGCTCTAGAATCAGGATAGGATCTTGGATACCACTATCTTAAAAATCCGAAAAATGAAATAGAGAAACTCAAAAGGCAAATCAATCTCCTTAAAAAAGGTAAATTTAAGTCTACTGATTTTTTCTTTGTTACGAGAATAGAATACTCTCCTCCACCACCACAAAACTCTCCAGTTTTTGCTGTATTTGCTCTTGCAGCCGAAACTTCTATCTAACGAGATAGACGTGATATGACAAAAATGCGAAATCGCATTCAAGAAATGGAAAAACTTCGAAAGCAAAGAATGAAGGAAAAAGCAAAACCTGTTACTAAGTCTTTTGGAGAACTTGAAAAAAATTTTGACTAGCAGATAATGATCTCAAACTCTTTAGAATCTTTTCTGAGAGATTTAAGCAAAGATCAACAAAAGAATCTAGAAGCTGGTTCAGACCAACATCCACAAAAGTGCACTTCTCTAGAAGTAGCAAAGGTATCAAATTTGCTAAATTTGAATTCGGAATCTGACTCTTTATGCTCTTCTTCTTCTACTACTTTTTCAATTCTTTCCATTGAATCTTTCCAAATACCATCAACTACTCCTCAAATTTTAATGGCTAATCCACCAACACAAGACATGGAATCAAATTCATCTTAACTAGAGGTTATTCAAATCAATAACCCATCTCATATTTCTGTTTCCCCATCCAAATAATTTTTCACTCTTGATGGTACTCCTTATTCCAAATGGCCAGAAAAATTGAATGAATTCCATGCTTGATTGAACACCAGAGCTTTTGTTGTTGACAGCAAATACGATGTTCTTTTAAAATTTGCCACAAGATTTTTTAGAAGCCTTAAACATTAGTGGCAAGCAACTTCTGAGACAGATCAAATGACTTTTCTTCCTCTGCAAGACTTTTCCCAAGCCATTGGCATCATTTACCTATATTTCATAGGAAAACTTGGTGATCTTCTTGAACTCAAAAGAAGAGAATACTTTGAAAGAAAATATTGTTCTCTTAAAAAAAAAAAAAGCACCTAGATCGCCATTACAGAGAAATGATCAAACTCTTTTATGGCCTAGGAGCTTATCCGAATTTGAAGCAAGTCTTCTTAGCTTCCATTTCTAAAAAAACTCTCCTAACAAGTTGAGAGATCTTTTCTCAATAAGCGAAGAAGAATTGCTGATATCCCCTTTGGAGAGCTATAACAAGAAATTCATCTTTGTCTTGATGAACTTTGTCTCTGAATACAGATAATGAAAAATTACATCAGTACAATTGTGAACTTGATGGTGCTTGCTCCAAATAATATTTGAAGATCAAATGTTCAAAGAAAGATTGTGACGGTTCCTATAGAGAATATTCAAAGAAAAACAAACACTTCAAGAAGTATCGAGTGAAAAGATCTAAGCACTTCAGAACGAAGAAGAAATGGCGATTCCTGTGGAAATGAAGAAACTTAACAGGATGCAAGAAACCAAATCATTGCTTCATTTGCAACAAGAAGGATCACTTGTCAAAAATTATCCTCAGGCAAAAAAAGGTCAAAATCATCTCATTCATAATATCGAACTAGAATTAGGAATTTCTCTTGATAATGATGATATCGAATCCTTGTTCTCTGTAAATGAAAGTCCCACTGACCAAACACTTTGCGTCATTCCTTATTATTTTACCTCCAATGAAACAGACTCTGATTCAAAACCTGAAGAACTTTTCCATCTATCTTCATAACTTGAAAATCTGGACCCTAATATACATTCCATTCAACTTCATTGTCCCCACTTCCTGGTCAAAATTTATCTCTCAAAATTTGGCAAACCAATTTTAGTCATTGCCCTCATAAATACTTGTGCTAGTGCTTCAATTTTAGATATTAAAGTTCTTCCGGAAGAATACTAGACTTCCTGTGTTCGGTATTTCAACTCTGCTTCATAAGATACTTTTCTACAAATGTTGGCATCACACCTATGTCTATTCAGTTTTTTCCTCAGTGCTCTATTACCACTAGAATTCTTGGATCTACGTTGACACCTGATTTTTAGCTTGCTTTTTAATTTTTTCCAAATATCACAAAATTAGGATTAGGAACCTTGGCCAAGCTTAGGAACCTATTTCTAAACCAAAAATAATTTGTTATGATTTTCCTGAATTTTTTCTTAATTTCTTTTGATCAAAATAAGGGTGAAAATCAAGAAAAATAGCAAATGGAGTTCAAAAATTCCATAAAAATAGTCATTAGTCTTCTTTTAAAACCAATGTCATTAATATAGTGTCAATTTTATAAAATTTCAATTGCGAATGTGTTTTCCCAAAATTGGGTAAAAACAAGTTTAAATTGAATAAAAAATTCAATTAATTCATTTCTAGTCATTTTTCAGTCATAGTGTCTTCACAACAAATAATTCTGGGACCTTGAATTGCATAATAGTTAGTCCAATTGCACAATTTATCAAAGAAATCGAAAAGCCCTAAAATCCAATTGAAAATTAGGGATTTTTAGCCCAAACTGGGGATCATAACCAATTAGAAATTTTCGAACCCCGAGACCATCATTTCTAAGGTTAATCAGGTATGGGTAATCCAATTTTGGCATCAATTTTTCTCAATCAGGTCATATGGATATTGAATTGAACAAAAGCCCTAATGATCCGAGTTTGAAATTTAAGAATTTTGGATTTAATTGTGATAAAAATTAGGGCAAATCACATATTTGGGTAAGAAATGTGATGAAGGATTCAATTTTGGGGTTAAATTTGAAAAATTAGGTCAAAATCGAGCTTAATTTGTGAATTTAGACCAACCTGGGTCTATCGGGTCGACCCGACCCGACCCGGGATGGTTTCCTTCTTCACCCAACTCGTCCAAAGCATACTAAACCCAGAAAAATCAGCTCTTGCCCGCCTCTTTACCGACTTAATCCAACCTATTGAGCACGTTTCAAACTCTGATTCTAGTTGGAGAATCTCCAGTTAGCATCGGAGATTCAATCCAACCAACCCCAAGTCAATGATAACCAACTTTAGGCGGGAAAATCTAGCTAGAAAAACTGAAGAAACATTACCAAAAGACAGAGAACATACTCGAGAAAATTCCAAACAAAAAAGAGAGTGAGAACTAGAGAGAGAAAGAGAAGGAAATCAAGGAGAGATAAGGGAGCTGAAGTCCCCTGATCGAGTGATCAACGCCGATTGATTGAACGGCATTGGCAAATCGATCGTTTAAGACGGACTTCCTTCTTAGGTGATCAGTGTAAAGCTAATCGCTGAGGTCTGAAAATCAATCTCAGCAAGTTGATCTAGGATTTTCCTGGCGAGGCGGTGATCACGAACTTGAAGAACGAACTTCAAAGAATCATCCTAAAGCCTTCATCTGACTCAGAATTTCCAATTTGAGCCTCATTAGAGAAGGTAAAGTTGATAAATGATCACGGTTTTACAAATATCTAGAATATGTGTTTGAGCTATATCACACTTCATCATGCAATTTTCTTCGTGATTTCCAATTTCTTAATGTTCAAAACATGTTTATGAACATATTTTTCATTGTTTGATATATGTTGGATTGGATTTGCATGAATCTTGAGTCGGCCGTCCATGAACTCCATAGCCAACACTCTCAAACCTCGTCGGAATGCTTCCCGACGGCCAATGGCCGTTCCACGTTAGTTGATTCTGCTCCCTGATTGTTTTGATTGTTGTCTTGATCATTAGAAACGACTAGGGCGCATGATTTATGATCTGGATGTTAGTTAAACTAGGTTAGAATAGTTTTGAGTTAGTATATTTAGGTATGATTTTCACCCACCGATGGTGTTCCGACGGTGAACCAGCAGGGTTAGGTAGTTAAAGGATGGTATGGAGTTGGTGCAGAAATTGAAATCAATGCCGAAAAACCACCAAAAGGCCATCGGAGCTTGGTTCAAAGATGCGGTCTTGAAAACACAAAATAAGAAATCATGTTCTTTACCTGTTCATGCTGAAGAGAAGATAGGTCGAACGGTGCCGTTTTGGCATTGTGCTCACCAGGTCGATGACCGTCGCTGGTACTAGCTGGTCCGACTTGATCGGACTGGTCCAAATCAGTTCGATCCAGCTCAATCCCTTGGCGGGAAAATCTAGAAAATTTAAAAAAAATTAAAAACTAAGAAACTCTAAAAAATCATAAAAATCCTAAAAAAATCTAAAAAATTTGTAAAAATTCAGAAAATCTGGAAAAACAAATAAAAACTAATAATTCTCAAAAAATTATTTTCCAAAAAAAATTTCAAAAATTCACAGATTAACCCAAAAACATTGTGGCCAACCTTTGCAAGTGAAATTAGAATTTTTAGAGGTGCCTAAATGGCATTTTTAGAAAATCCTTAGTTTAGGGGTTTTTACCCCTAAAAATCCTAGACCCTAAAAACAGCACACATCATTAAATAAATAAGCCTTTAGGGCTTTGCTAGAGTTTGGATGTTTTGAATTGATTTTCATTTTAGAGACCCAAATTAGGATTATTTTGCTTGATTGCAATTAATCGTGTTGCTTATATTGATTGATTGAGTTCTCACATTTACAATGGTTAGAATTAATGGATAGACCTCGAAAACTTGTGTGGCACGTTAGACACATCATATCATTTTAGGTACCGAAAGGGGCGTTAGGGATCTCGATTCGGGATTATTAGCGTAACCAAGTCCCCCGTATTCAGAATCTCTGATTCACAGAATCATGGTATTTCTCTCGTACCTCGATTAGGTTTCTAGTCAACCTATCAATAATGACTAGTGGCGACTCCAAATCAAAAACCTAGATTGAATAGAATGATAAGAAAATCACAACCTGCTGTCACGTGAAATATGGTCTGAGAGAGACCTCATGTTTGTCTAGTGATGAAATGTTTGTGGGAAGTCTAGGCGAAATATTCGTATCGGACCTTAGTAGCCCGTTTGGGGACTGTTTCCCCATTCGTGACAAATGGAAATACCTCCTTAGTGTGCCCGAAAAGGCGCAGCGTGACAATCTAGTCTTCCCAATAAAGACTTGATTATTGGGTGGGATATTATGACTCAACTTCCAGACTTGAGAATTGTTCCTGGAAATGGACTTAGGTATAAAGACCAATTCTCTGAATTCGTCAATATCCGATGATTCTTTTCCATTCAAATGAGTCTATTAGATCCAATCATTTAGAAACTATTGAAATCATGCTCAGAAAATCATTTTGCATTCCCCCCATAAATGTTCTCATACTTTGTGGAAAAATCTATAATTCAATGTTCGACTCCCCTTTAAGAAAAATGAGGATGTAAATCCTACTAAGGCAAGTCATTTAGGAATGAATCTAGAGTATTGGGCTCTTGCTAAAAAAGAATGTTCAGAATTGCTACAATAAAGCCTTATTGAAATTTCAAATTCTCAATGGGCTTGTGAAGCTTTCTCTGTCAATAAACGTGTTGAGCAAAATAGAGGTAAGATGAGATTGGTTATCAACTACCAGCCTCTTAATCTTTTCCTCCAAGATAACAAATTCTCTTTACCTTCTCAAAATTTCCTTTTTTTGCGGGAATCACTAAAGCCCATATTTATTCAAAGTTTGATCTTAAAGCCGGATTTTGGCAATTGGACATTCATCCTAATGATAGACCAAAAACATGGTTTTGTATCCCAAACCAACACTTCCAATGGAGAGTTCTTCCATTTGATCTCAAGATTGCTCCTTCTTTATTCCAAAAGGCTATGTATCACAAATTCTAGCTAATATTGTCTAGTGCTGCTATATATATTGACAACATACTACTTTATATTCCAGATGAAGAATCTCACTATCGACTTCTTGAGCAGTTTGTAGAAATTGTGAAGAAATATACCATCATGCTTTCCTAGAAAAAGATGACCATTGCCTAAATATAAGTTAAATTCCTAGGCATGCGTCTTAATAAAGGTACATATTATCTAGGGCCGCATATTGCCAAGGAATTACTAAAATTTCCTGAAAAGGATTTTACAACCTAGCAAATTCAACAATTTCTCGGGATAATCAATTATCTTAGAGATTTTGTCTCAAACATTGCAAGGTTGTTAATTCTTTTACAACAGATGTTAAAAAAGCATCCAGTGCCATGGGGAAAGACACAAACCAAAACAGTTGCGAAACTCAAAGAAATTATGCAAGATCTTTCCCCTTTGCAAATTCCATCCACAGGGAAGAGAATTTTGTAGACTAATGCCAGTGATGAATCTTGGGCAGCCATATTGTTTGAAGAAATTCAAGGTAAGCAACATCTTTGCGCTTACAAAAGTGGCAAGTTTTCTCATGCAGAAATGCACTGTCTCTCTACCTTCAAAGAAATTTTGGCAGTAAAAAATGAAATAAAAAAGTTCAAGTTCCATCTTATTGGCCACCATTTTCTAGTAGAACTGGACATGGCTTCTTTTCTCCATATGACTAAATTCAAATAGAAGCAGATTCCTCATCCTCAGCTACTCAGATGGGCTGAATGGTTTTCAAAATACTCTTTCGAAACCAAACATATTGCACGAAAGAAGAATGTACTCGTAGATTTTCTCTCGAGACTAAAAGTATCGACAAAAATCAACATGTATATTCTCAGGCATTCCTTCCCATTTCAGCCACTCAAGTACAAAATTGAAAGATTTCGAGAAACACACACTATAGTACTCCTCCATCGTCCGTGGACTTTTGTACACAATAATGATACCATCTCCAATACTCCTGCAACAGTAGATACTACTACCTATAAGTCCCAGTCACAATTCCTAGTTGCATGTGTCTATAATTCATTCTCTAGTTGTATTGGCTCTGTTAAATATAATTATAGGGAACTCCAGAGAATCCTATACCAAGAAAATCGTATTATCCCAGAAGAAGCATGGGATTACACCATAACTGTTTCATGAGATCACAAAGGATCTTCATTTGCAACAAGACAAGCACTTAGAGAATACGATCAAGCATAAGTACAGCTCGGATCATCACAAGATCAAGAAATGTCAGACACAGGAGAGCTAGCACAAGCATCTCAAGATCCAACACAATCATCTCTAGATTCATGGGGTGGACCACTCTCTCAAGATCTCTATGACTATGGACCATTATCTTTATCCATTGGACGTGATGCCAGCTCTACCTCCCCCCTACTCACAGCTAGGAAATTGGCCTCAACCAGTCTTACCTAAAGAAAATCCATAGCCAAATCTTAGCATCAAAATGTGGAATGAACTCCTGTTATAATAAAACACTTCGAATACAGCTCTTCTAGACTTTTCTACATATGCATCCTCCTTCTCGAACCAAATGCCAGTCATTACTGAAGATAATTTTGAACAAATTCTGGCACAAAGATAGATAGCAGAATATGAATGTGCAAACAGCTCAGACAGCTCGAATTATAATTATAACTCTGGATAAAGATAAACTGATATTGTTTCACCTAATCAGCACTATTCATTGTAGCATATAATAGCCGGGTACCGTTTTACCTAATCCTATGAATAAGTTTTAAGTGTCCTACGAGTGTGTTTTAGGTTGTTTTGTTTTATAACGATAGAAATCCAATAATGTACTCAATTTTAGGTGTGTTTTGTTTTATCTGAACCTTCGTCTAATAATGTACTCTCCAGCGCCTATATAAGGCCATGTAATCCTTCAGTTTAGAATAAGAGGGAAAGTTGTAAAATTTCAGAGTTCTTACTTTGCATGCCTCTCTAAAAATCCTTTTCTTCAAAGCTTAATATGATCCTTTAAGAAATGAAGCTCAGCTAGTTAGACATAACATCGTCCCTGGTAAGTCTGAGCATATCTATGCTCTAAGGTAAATCTCTAGGTAGTTTTGCAGCTAAAAGGCAATCCCTAAAGGGCTTGAATAAGAGGTTCACCCATGCGGGATAGCATATCTATTACAAACTGACCTTATTTTCCCTGGCTTTCAGCATAGATCCCCTCATTGGGTCTAGGGACCACATTGAAAAATTAAGAAGTTTGAGATCACATTATACACTAAGTTAAAGTTCATGGATTATATTGAACAAATTAAAAGTTCATGGATCATTTGTGTCATTATCCCTACTACAAACACAAGAAGGGACAAATGCCAATCCATAATGACATCATTTTCCTTGCAAAGAAAATTTTCTTTTGAGTGGGATAAACTGCTCATTAGGTAACTCTCATCTAATAGTGATTTCATTACATAATCAACTACACAATACAATTAATCGAGTGGATTGTCGGGTTGACGGATGGCACAATTTACAGTTAAATTACACAACACATATAATTGTTGAAGCCATTTATCAAATATTAGTGCCTAGCTCAAATGGCTTAGGTCTTATTTACGCATGATTTGTCTCTACCATTATATATAGTCACTTTTTGGATTTAACAAACAGTCCAAGCACAAATTTTCTCCAGGTGCCTTATAAGCATACTCTCTCTTTCTCTCCTCTGCCTCTTAGGCCACATTACCAAATTAGGATAAAATTCATGATAAGATAAAATTTATTCTATCATGTATTTAATTCCTACCCAAGAAAAGATAAAGTCGGATATAAGAAATTTGGTGACGGTAATAGCTGGTTGGCATGAGTGTCGGCAGTCACCATTGACCCCTTGCTCGAGTGTTGTAGAGGGCGAGAAGGTGAAGAGCAAGCAAAAAGAGGTTGGTCTTGGTAAATTTGAGCATGCGGTTGTTTCGCGTGATTTAACTCACAACAAATATATTTCACCGAAAATCGTTAGAGGAGACGAGTCCTATGGCAATTCTGGATAGGAAATATCATAGTTAAACAAGAGAATCGATAACTTCACTTCAAACAGAATAGAACGTACACAAATTGTGTTCAAATTTAATCGACGACAAAGCCTGAGAACATAATCACTTCAAATGGGACCAAACGAACACAAACTATACTGGAATTTAATTGACGACAAAGCTTGAGGATGTAAATATGCAACACTGGAATTTAATCGACGAAGAGGCACCCCGAGGTGTACAATAAAGATACACGTCATAATTTAATCGACGACAAGAATTTGGAATCTATATAGCTAAGAAACAAGCTAGAATTATATCAACAACACAAGTCTCGAAACTATAACTAAAGTGCAAGAATTGAAAGATAACATGGTTATTTGTTTGAGCATGGAGGGCCTCCAAAGAGTACGATGTAACTAATTAAAGCTTATAATCGACGGTTATCAATGGATGTTACAAAGGAGGTTACAAACAATTAGCGAATGGTTACGTCGACAATTACATTGATTCTACTACCTTGACAATTTCTTTGACTCCACTATCTTGATGGTTTTTTTTACTCCACTATCTTGATGTTTCTTTATTTCACTATGTTGACAGTACTTCTTCAACGGTTGCCACCCAAAATTATCGACTCCACTTCTTGTCAATACCTTCAGGCTGTTGATTCATTAAGTTATCAATTTTTCAAGTTGTCAATAATCAAGTTCATAAATTACTAAACTCTGCTCACATGTCAATAATAATCAAAAGTTGGTCATTTTTTTGTGCAAACAAATGCCCCTTTTCAAAGAATCAAATGATTTTACATAACCAAGAGTGATCGTGTGCCCCCCTTGTCATCGGCAAATTTGATTTTCCTTTGTCAAATTTTATCTTGGTCAGATTCATCATATAGCTCATATTTTTCCACCAAAGACACGTTTTTTTATAAAGTCTTCACGTGGCCTTTATCTCTGTCCTTAAGCAGTTGCTTATACTTAGAGACTATCGTTGCCAATTGGAATACATCCGCAAAATTTTGGCCTTCGAATTTTTCTCTAAAATGGAATTTCAATCCACTGAAAGCCAAATTTGTGAATTCTTTCTCTGAGAGTGAAGTATGGTATCTAATCCTAGTCCTCTTGAATCGAGCAACAAACTAATCAATTAATTCATTATCGTATTAATAAATTCTGGCCAAATTAACAATCGATACTTTAGATATCGTTCTATAAAATTGAGAATGTAATTGTCTTTCCATCTTAGCCCAAGTGTGGATTGAATTAGGAGATAAATTCGTATATATATAAAGGGAGTTTTTTTTTTTATAAAGACAAAGGGAACAGCCTAAGTCTTAGTAATTCATTTGTTCCTGCATCTCAACATTGGGCAGTAAATCGACCAATGTGTTCTATGGTCAAATGGTGATTATTGCTAATGAAAACAGTGAAGTGAGGAGTTTTGAATTTTCTTGGGTAAGGTATAGTGTCAACCCAATTAGGATGTGACTTCCTATATACTGGCCTAACCATTCCTCTATCGGCACCTAATTGTTGCAATACAAGTTCAACCACTTGATCAAGATTTACAACTTGAACCTTTCTAGCCCTCTAGGTTCAATGTGGATATGTTGATAGACTTTTTACCTTCTCGCCCCTTGGTTCAGGGAAAATAGGATTTTCAGGTCTCTGTAAATCCTCACTGGTGGTGGGATCACATGGTCTAAATTATTTCCTCCATTCAATTGACTAAGAGTTGGAGGAACATACCAAGAAGTCACCATGTTCTGTTGGATAGGTATGGACCAATTAAATGTCTCGGATTTGGATATGACATCGTTGATCGCAAGGACAACCATCAACCTGATCACATCATAAATGTGTCTTGTTATGTGATTTGTCATCTTATTCTGATGTTTCTTGAACAACCTGTTCATGGTAGTCACCAAAGTAAGGTTTGATGCTAACTCCCTCGCTTGCTCCTTCCTATTGTGCCATAGGATTTCAATGTTGCCCCCATGGATTGGCTCTGCTGCTAGAACGGTTGAGGTCTCAGACTGGGTAGCCATATCACTGGGTTTGTTACCCACAGCATAATCTGGCTTCTTAAATGGTTAAAGGGTAAGAATAGATGGTTAAGAGGCAAGAGTAGGGCAAACCACACGTCGAATGGAGCAAGTATTGCTAGGTGTTTTGGGCCGTCATTAACGAGGACATCAATACTTTAAGCAGAGGAGTTTGACAACCAACGGATGTGAGGTCCTACCAAATGATTCATGAGTGCCCTCAAATAGTCACCATTTTGAGTGGTTACACTCGAGTATTTCTTTTGGGAGTCTGACACTCCTGGACTGATGGAGATATGACGATCATGTCGTGTGTTTTTCATTGATGCATCCTACAAACTCACCAGAAATTATGTGTTGCCGAGATTATATGGAGTGTCATGTCAATTTAAGATGGAATTTCCCTTAAAAAAACACTTTTTTTCCTTCTCTTTCTTCTCTTTTTCTTCTTCCTCGCTCCAATGGGTGCTGCAGCTGTGGCCCTAACTCAAGCCCAACAATGGTGTCATCGTCGCTACTTATTGCATCTAGAAATCATCACTTGATAAATGTAATCCAGAGCTTGTGAATCGCTCTCTCTCTAACTTCCGACGTTGGTCTGGACCTTATTATAATATGAGGTTTTGACCGTGAGAGTTCTGTCGAAAGTTGCACCCTCTAGTCCGAGAGAGGTAGACAGGGAGATGTTCGGGTGATATTGGAGTTTGTTGGTCGCATTGGTGGTGGGGCAGCCACGGAGGCAGTGCTCAAGTCTAGAGAACATTGTGGTTTTTACTAGGAGTTTTCTTTTTACGTAGATTGTGCATTTATTGATGTCACATTATCTCAATATTGCATGGCCGATGTTTATATGGTTAAAGATACACAAATGTCAGGAATGTTGACGTCACATAACGTAACTTTTAAAGGGCGGATTGTCATTTAAAAAAAAATTGGGCTAGACTGAACAAATACAAAATTGCAAGGTTGAAACTATTTCCATCCTCAATATAGCTAAAAATACCCTTTTTTTATTGTGCAACGATCAAGTTTCTCCAATCCCTTCTCTCTTCTTTCTCTAACGTGCTTCAACTCTTGCACTTACATGTTTCTCTCTCGAGCCCCTTTGCCTCATACCCCCAGATCTGCTACCCATTACCGCCTCGCCGCACTGGTGCCACCACCTAACTCCGTCGCCAATCATTATTCTCTCTCTCTCTCTATGTGCAAGTGTCAAGCTCTTGGTATCAACAACTTGTCAATGACAAGTAGACGAACAAGCCGATATATCAGTTCTGTCCCTTTCTCTCCTTGATGTGCAAGGATCAAGCTCTCACTATCACCAACTCGTCAATTATAATATGTATAGAGAGAGAAGGAAATAAAGAGGCAGTCAAGGATATGGAACTAAGTGGAAACGAGCTCCCCTACATTAGTGGGTGGGGGAAGTTGCCATATTCAATGGCAGTGACAATACAACGGAGGCAACGAGGGGGGAGAAGGAGAAAGAAATCACAATTAGAAATGATAATCGACATTGTTTTTGGATTGTTTTTGTCAAATCCCATCCAGTTCAAAGTGAAATTCCGGTTGGCTAATGGTGTTTTTGAATATCCATTAATTTCTATGCCCATTCTATATTCATATGTTCGGTGCACTTTTTGCTTAATCATAAAGAAAATAATAGATTGTAAGTAAAAGTTATCTCCTTTATTTGTTGTACCTCCCTGGATAAGACAGATTTGAGTGGTAGATTGTCTAGCTAGATGATGCAAATTGACAAAAAGTGGAATAAAAAGAAAAAAGAAAAGAAAAGAGTTGCAGACGATTTAAGGAGTGTACTTTCATCACTACACAATAAAATATGTTTTAAGCTACATTGAGGATGGAAAATGGATCCTTACATAGCAAATGATAATCATTTTATTTCTTTATTTTTTTTATTTTTTTGTTTCTCGAAACATTTTTAGAATATAAATCTATTTGGTAAAGTAATTTCATTTTTTTTATTTTTGGGATAAATTTTGGCCAAGAAATAGATTTAGAACAGAAATGTGAAATTACAATTTTTTACTTTTCTATTTATGAAATAGAAATACCAACTCTCTTTTATTGCTTACCCTTGTCTCCCACTCTCTATCGCCTTTCACTGGCCATTCGCCACCGCCACCACTACCGCTCACCGGCTGGCACCACTCACTAGCCGCCCGCCATTGGTCATCTGTCACCACACGCCACCGCCTACTTACCGCTCGCCGCCATTATCGCCGCCCATCATCATTGTTGCCATTGCTCACGGTGTTGCTCGTCATCATCACTTGCCCGCTTGCTACCGCTCACCATCTGCCACCGTCGCCATCGTCGTTCACCGGCCGATGGGAATAGAAATTTTGTGTCGTTATCAAATGAATTTAAGATGTGTCGAGGGCAGCCCCGCCGGAAAAATAAAAAAAACAGAAAAAAAATAGAAAAAGCGCAAAAGACCAAAATACCCTAGGTTACAATGTATTGGGGTAAATGTATCACAAATAGCAAAGTTTGGGGTTTTTGGTATCACAAAAAAAAGTTCGGGGTAAATGTGTCACAGGGGGTAAAGTTTGAGGTTTTTGGTGGCTTTTTCCCAAAAATTTAAGATGGAATTGTACTTTAATCACTCCACAATAAAAAGTGTGTTTTCAGCTACATTGAGGATGGAAATAATCCCTCGCCCAAATTTCAGGGATCTCGAACAATAATGAAAAATTTTGAGGGATTTTCGGCAGCATTATCTCAAGACTAACAATGTAGCTATCCCAAAAGAAAAATGGATTATGTAGTGGCAATTGAGATACTTATAGATATAATTAACGCAAAAACACCCTTTTATCTCACTTTTTTTCCTTTTGAAAACCGAACTTTGTACAAAATAGTAAATAATTCCTTCCAATTTTTATACTATCATAAACGTCCTCCACTATCAATGAAGGGTTAATATCACGAAAAATCTAATTTGATATACTTGTGATAATTTTACCTTCCGTTAGTTTGCGTTAAATTTTAATGTCAAATTACTGAGTTGGATCACACGTAACAATCAACAGGTGTACCGGTTTAGAATTTTATCCCTCCGTTTATCACAGGCTTATGAATTCATGGTTTCGTGGTATTAATCCGATTTAGCTAAGGGTAAATTTGTTACAAGTGTACCGGTTTAGGATTTTTTGTGGTCAAAAAATTAAGTTGGGGTAAATTTTTCATATGTGTACTAATTGGGTATTTTTTTCATAGTTAATAAATTAGCTCGAAGTAAATTTGTCACACACACACATATATATATCAATTTGAATTTATCTTGATATTATTCTTTCAAGGAATAACTATCTAAACTTTTTCCATTTAAAAAAACAACTTTGTCCAATTCGAAAAAAGTTTTGCTTTGCGCCGCGAATAATGACAAAATGCTGGCGTCTAATCAAACGGCCGCAGCTTCGGAAGTTGGGAACTTCGGGAATAATAATAACAAACGGCGGAAGAGGAGAAGAAGGAAATCATCTCGCTGAAGATTGAAGAAGGAGAAGAAGAACCAAACTCTCTACCCGTCGATCTCTCTCTCTCTCTCTCTCTCTCTCGATCCAGCTTCGTTGCTCGGACTTCGCTACAATGGCGGAGAAGAGGTAAAAAGCATCTGCATGCGTTCCACGAGTTCGTTGCCCGCGCCTTCATTCCCCGGCACACACATGTGATCCGATCGCGGTCCCCACGCGTCCTCGCGAGCTTCGATTTCGGTCGCGGTGCTTGACGAGTTCGTCTCGTGTAGTATGATGTGGATCGGTTTCTTTTTCCTTTTTTTTGGTCGATCGTGCGTCGCTGATTTCTCGGGTTGCGCTGAACCGGTCGGTTCGGGATCGGGCGAACTTTGTGCGGGGGGGCGGTTGGCGTTGGCGTTGGCGGGAGTGTCTTGTCGGAGCGGGTCGATTTCGATGATCTAGCTGGTAGATGCATTGCGGGAGTTGTTTTTCGATGCCCTGTTGGCTCCAGTGTTGATAGTTTTGGTCTAAAGAAGCAAATGAGAGCTATGGGCTTTGTGGGATTGAAACTCCTGGGGAAGCATGTTGCTGTCTTTGTTGAGTAGGCGCTCGTTAGAGGTTGATTCTAGGTGAGTGAGAATGGGTCGCGTGTTGTTCTGTGGCGTGACATTTTTCTATTTCATATCAATGTCACGAGTTGAGTACGCGTGGTCTTTACCTCTAGAATCGGTTTCCTGGGTATATCCTTTTGTAAGCTAATCAGTTGCATCTCCTTTTATGGTTGGAATCTTTTTCGCGGGGGCATTTTGAATCGAGTTGTGTGTTTATGTCGACAGGGATGCATATGGGTTTGCTCTAAGACCTCAACACCTGCAAAGATATAGGGAGTATGCAAACATTTACAAGGTAACTGCCTTTTCGGGTTACTTCCTTTTGGAATAAAGCAGATGGTGTCCTCTGTGTTTTGAATTTGACATAATCTCTCTATCAATCCCTAAATTGTGAAGCGGATCCTAATTAACATTTGATGTCCTCTCCTGTCTAAGCAGGTTAAGATGGCAGACCTGTATTTTGTTACTGCAAAAAAATCTTATAAGCAGGATTAGTTATAAATCTCAGGATGTTTTGAAGCATTAAAGCTTACTAAGTAAAGTGTGCCTGAGCTTTAGTTGAAACTCTCAATGAGACAGTCCCAGAGAATTATCCTCTAATATAAGAATAAAGATAAGGCTTTGTATGCTTAGTTGTAATGTTCCCTGTCAGGAAGAGGAAGATGAAAGATCAGAGAAATGGAAAAACTTCCTTGAACAACAGGCGGACGTAGCTCAAAATTGCTGGTCTGAGAGGTTGCATAAGGAGAGATTGCATAGTGGAGTAAGTAAGCAGGGAGACGGGACTGTTTCAGACAGGCCTGCAGAAGGGGATGATCCAAGTGAAAACAAGCCTTCTGATGGTTCAATTGGAAGTAGCCCTGAAAGGGAAGTTCATTCTACGGAAAACTTAAAGTTCGATAAGGTGCCAAGATGGGCAAATGTTAGACCGGTCCTTGGTGCAATTGAGAATATGATGAGTTTCCGTATTAAGAAAGCAAAAAATGTGGAGGATGACTTGAAAGGTGTAAACGGTGCTCATCTTCCAACAGTTGATGAAGTAAGTCATTTGGGACAGACTTCTGAAGAGGATAGTGAGGGAGATGTCGAAATTGATGAGGCATCAAATGGCAGCACCAATTCGTCTAACGGAGAAAGAGCCGTTAATGAAGGGACGCCCTTGGAATCTTCTTTCCCATGGAGAGAAGAACTAGAATGTCTTGTTCGAGGAGGAGTACCCAAGGATCTAAGGGGTGAGGTAAACTAGGCAACTTTTACCATGTGCTAAACACTATTTTCAAGCCGTTGTTACCTGGGAGCTTTTTGTATCCCTCTGAGAAAATGCTGTTTTCGCCATGATCATGTGTTTTAGGTATGGCAAGCCTTTGTAGGTGTAAGAACACGTCGAATAGAGAGATACTACCAGGACTTGCTAGCACGAGAAGCTAGTGATGAAGAGGGGGAAAGCGCTTGACAATTCATCTGGTGTATCACAGAAATTGAAAAAGCAGATTGAGAAGGTCATTAGATGCATGCGTTGGACTTTATCCTTCGGTCTTTTCAATTTGTAGGTGCCATTTCTTTTGCTTTTCATTGCCATGAAGGATTTTCCTGAACTAATTATTGTGCTCTTTTTGCAGGATATACCTCGGACATTCCCAGGTCATCCTGCTTTAGATGAGAATGGTAGAAACTCATTGAGGCGATTACTTATAGCATATGCACGGCATAATCCCTCTGTTGGATACTGTCAGGTAGTTATGAGGTGAAGCAGAATTTCAGTGTAAAATCCTGCTTTTTTTAAAGGGTTTATCTCCATATACCATGTTACAACTGTTGCCCCACGAACTTTGTCATTAATAATTGTCTCGTAGTTGTAATGAAGCCTTTGTAATTTCAGCTTGGTATGTTGCTGATCTTTGCTTTCTCGTCATAGGGTATGGGACAGTTATAATCTTTCCCCCTCTGCTACCAATTTTTTTTTTGGCATTCTGTCTACGATTTAAATTGTGTATTCCGGACCTTTAATTCCTAAGTACTTAGAATTATGGACAATGACGTATTGAAGTCTTACACCTTTTTCGGTTGTCCTCACTGTTAGTGTTAATTTTTATAACGATCTTGAGTTTCCAAAATATTATCTTGCCGTTTTTCAATTGGCTTGTATCTTGATAGTGAATTGAATAACTGTAATATTTCTATCTGTCTTTTGCTCATCTTCTTGATTATTGTCAGGACATCTTAAAATTATGTAATGACATCAGCTAGAAGTGAAACAAGTTGATAAAATGATATCATCAAGGCCTTATCTGTCTAAGTAGGTTCGGCTATGTGAATCCCATTGTGCCATTGGACTTGATTTCAAATAAGTCCTCTGTAAACTCTAAGTGGTTTAAATGCTTCCTTATCATCTTCTTACACATTTTTTTAGATTTTCTTGCCTTTTCTAACTCTAGTTTCCATCCCCTGATCAAATCTCCTCATTGAAGCATTTGAAGGTGATGGAGCCAACAATATGAGTTGTTTGTGGCCTAAACAATAATGATATTGCCGAGTTGTGATGATTGGCTATTGCGTTTATCTATAACTCAAATAGAGGCAGTAATGGAACAAGATCCTTGTAATTCAGTTAGTAGCCTTATCTGTTCGGATCTGAAATCTCTTAGGATTGTAATTGGTTTATTAGTTACATTTGAAGTAGAATATCAGGTTGCCTATTTCCATTATGTTTGTTGATTAGCTGTTTTTTTATTATGGTTAGGATTATAATTTTCGGAATTTTTTATATATATGGCAACAATCATTTCAATCCAATAGACTTTCATGGAGATTACTGAAATCTAGCAAGATTTTGCTTGAGTAGTGTCATGTGATGCAATTCTTATGGAACCCTAGGTTAGATGTTTAGGAAGCCTTAGGTGTGAGCTTGAAGAATTTTTTTGTTTTTGGTCACAAGCTTGAAGGAATTCATTCGTTTTATTTTATCTTTCATTGGAATTCTCTTCAAGTTTTCTATCAAACTAGGCTCATTACTTTGGGAAATTATTTGCCAACATTAGAAGGCCTTCCTTCAACTTGATCAAACCAAAAAAACAAGCTTCCCTGATCTTATCCTCAATTGGAGCCATACTTTTTATCGAATAGATTCGTTTCTAATCTGTCTTTCTTGTGTGTTTGCACATCCATCGAAGCTTTCTCATCTCCGCTATACTCATTTTATGCACATGTGAGTACTTAACCACCCAACATTCCATGCCGCGAAGCATTGTCGGCTTTATTGTTGTCTAACTGATTTATCCTTAAGCTTATGCAGCATTCAACAATCGCACAAAACACCAGATGCGCTTCTTTGCTTCACTTTTTGGATATGTCTTGTCAACTCATCCGTCATCAGAGCAAAAGGATAAGGACTTAGAGCTCACCCTTGATTCAACTATATTGTTATAGGGAAGTCTTCCATTCGTCCACTATTCCCTTTCTTTTCAAGAATCCTCCAAGGAAGCTCTCTAGATTCCTGTCACTTGCTTTCTCTAAATCTATAAAGGCCATTTGCAAATCTTCTGGAATCCATCTATTTTTCGGCCAATCTTTGTAACAGGTATAGTCTCTAAGTTAGATCTTCCTGTTGTAAAACCGACATGATTGTTCGAGATACATATCTCTTTTCTTAACTCGAATTTGGTTACTCTTTCCCAATGAGCCATTATATGGGCCATTAGTTCAATCCCTTTGTAGTGGTAAATAGGAACCAAAGTGCTTTTTCTCTGCTCATGAGGCATCTTCTTCAATCTCAAGATTTTATTAAAGAGATTTGCATGCCACATATACTGATCTCCCCATTGTTTTCTATACTAAAAAATTGCGGCAATTGGTCCATGGGTTGTACCTGTTTTCATTCTAAAAGCTCTACAGTTGAGGAGTGCGACTCCGTTCTTGCTGATTTAAGCGTTTGTGGACTATTAATTTTTAATCTTTTTCTGAAGTAGTTTGTCTTTTTAGAGTTTTCTTTTAGTAGTGTATTTTTGTGATGTACTTGAATGTTTTCCCTATCAATAAAACTTTATCTTTTAAAATTTTGGTAGTTTAGCTGAGGGCCAGAATTTCTATTTGTTCACTCTGAATGAGTATTGTAAATAAATGTCCTTGATTGTTTAGAGGATTTAGGTAATGCAAATTACCCTTAGTATAAGCTCTCAGAGAAGTTAGAAAATTGTTAGTCTGTGGACTTCATTGCTTTGTGGGGTTGTACTTTAAGGCTGGGTTGATTCTTACTGCATCATACTTAGATCTCAACTAGATTTTGCACCTTTAATGTGCTTTTAGTCTTCTCAGTTTATTTATATCTTTTTTCTGCTTCTTCTCACATGTTTTTGTAATGTTCTCAGGCAATGAACTTCTTTGCTGGTTTGTTATTGCTTCTGATGCCCGAGGAAAATGCCTTTTGGTATGTTGTGGAAGTTAATCTCTTGTATTCTTATTTTTTTTCCTTTTGGGGGAATATTCTTATTAATCACGAAGATTTAAACAGTTTTGCACTTAGTTCCCAGAATGCAATTCGTTAAATTCCCTTAACTGCACTTTGATAGACATCATATGCAAGAATCATTCGTAGCTTGGTATAAATGAAATTAAGCTTGAGCAACCATCTTAATGAAGATGGATTATTTAGTGACTAGAATGTAACCTCTTAAACATCAGGGACTAAGCGAAAGGATTTGGTATATGACAAGTTTTGTTATTATCCATATTCTTTTCTCTTCTATCGACTTGCCTAATAAAAAGTAAGGGGAGACTGGAAATGTTAAATCTTCTCTGTTGATTGAAGTCATTGTTACTACGACTAACATTATTTATTGCTGTCAAGTGGGAAAGAACTAATAACTATTGCTACTGAAAACAGCTGCCTCATTTTTAAGAGATTTGTAAATTTCAGGGCTTTAGTGGGTATCATTGATGACTATTTTGGTGGGTACTACACAGAGGAAATGATAGAATCTCAGGTGTGTTTCACTTATCTAAGTACTTTCACAAATTGACAATGTTCACCACTAATACTGTGAAATCTTGTGAACATTCTCAAGTGATCATTCAGAAAATATTCCCTCAGGGACTGGTTTTGTTGCTGATTTTCTTTTGTGTATACATTTTTCAAGGTGGACCAGCTCGTTTTTGAGGAGCTGATGCGGGAGAGGTTTCCCAAACTGGGTTGGTCTTCTTTTGACATTTGAAAGACATGGATGATGTTTGAGATTTTCACATTACATGGAGCAGATTTTTTTCACTTCATTTGTGCTTCTTGTGCAGTTAATCATCTGGATTTCTTGGGAGTGCAGGTGGCATGGATCTCTGGGCCATGGTTTCTTTCAATTTTTGTGAATATGCTTCCATGGGAGAGCGGTGAGAAATCGAGGATGTGAAAATTATGCTGTAACCTACGAGATAGATGGCAACTGAATTGTTATATAGTGCTTACAAAAAGCTTGAACAACTCAATTTGTTTAATAGATATTTACAAAATCTTCTTTTTTACAGTTCTCCGAATATGGGACGTGCTTCTATTCGAAGGGAATCGTGTAATGCTTTTTCGAACAGCTCTTGCTTTGATGGAGTTGTACGGTAAAGAATTAATTCTGGAATTTGGTGGTATACAAATGCTCAATATGTCATGTTCTGTCCCTTCCTGCAGATATCTTATTGTCTCTAGTTAATCAGGTCCTGCAATTGTCACAACCAAGGATGCTGGTGATGCGATAACTTTGCTACAATCTCTTGCTGGCTCCACATTTGATAGTAGCCAACTTGTTTTGACTGCTTGCATGGGCTTTTTGGCAATAACTGAAGCTCGACTCCATAAGTTGAGAGAAAAACATCGTCCCTCTGTCCTAGAGGTGGTTGAGGAAAGATCAAAAAAGGGGCGAGTGTGGAAGGACTCAAAAGGGCTTGCCACAAAATTATACAGTTTTAAGCATCATTCTTCATCACTTGTCAAAGAAACAATAAGCACTGGAAGGCCAGAAGATGTTGCTGCAGATGCAGATGCATCTGATTTGGAGAATTCCTCCCGCCTAGAAGATCTTATTGGTGGCTTGGCTGTTGATTTGGAAGTTGATTCTCTGCCAGATCTCCAAGAACAGGTAGTTTTTCTGGAGAGGAAACCATGTTTTGTAGTTGCCCAATCTTACTAGATCCATTCACAAATTGTGCCCCATTTATATGTTAGAGCCGCAAGGTCGGTAAATAACAGATGTAATTTAGTACCATAACATAAAAACCCGCAACTCTAAATGTAAAGCCACATGCGGATTCTTCTTTGTATGCCATTATCATTCCAGCGCTAAAGTGGAAATGAATAGCTACTTCATCTCAGAAAGGATACTGATAAGACTAATGCTAGGGATACTAAGACTCGTCTAGTGTTGTTAAAAGTGCTAGTTTCTCTTAAGGAGCTTGGACCCCCTAATGCTTGAGACCTTGGGTGCCAAGTGAGGCGCTCACCTGAGAGAAGCGACGCCAGGTAGAAGTTTGGTATCATCCTTCAATAAATAAGCTGAGGTCTTTCGATGACTTATAATAATTAGGACAAAATTTTTAATGATCCTATGTAATGCAAAAAAGTTCTACAGAAGCATTCAGCATCTTTTACTTGTGAAATTATTTTGGCTTTTTCTCTTTGATTTGTAGTGGTCCATATCATTTTCTTTGTACGTTTACAAAGAGTGTCAAAATAGAGAAATGGAGCCTCTTCTGTTGTCTGATCATACCAAGTGAAACTGATAGGCTAAAGCTCAAGTATTTTTTTCATTCTTTTGGAAAAGAAATACCTAGCTGTGCTTCTCTCTCTCTCTCTCTCTCTCTCTCTCTCTCTCTCTCTCTCTCTCTCTCTCTCTCTCTCTCAAACTGTTCCTACACTTCTTCTTCTTCTTCTTCTTCTTCTTCTTCTTCTTCTTCTATCCAATGCACAAATCAGAGTAGCTTAGGAGACCAAAAAGTAAAAACTTAAACCCTAGACACATTGTTGTCGAAGCGTCCCCTTAGCGATAGGAGTGGTTCACCTCAGGCACTCAACTAGGTGGCGCTTAGATGGAGGCGCCTTTCCTTAGGCGAGGGGTAGAGGCTTCAACTACTCTCACCTGGGCACTTAGGCGAGCACTTGGAGCACCTTTGACAACACTGGACTTATCTACTCTATTGGTTTCTTAAGAGCTGTGGCACTCTGTTAGTGATTAGTAAAATTAGTTTGCCCATTTGAGATCTCAACATGAACTTACCACATCAGCCTTTGGACCAATTTAGTATACCGGTCTTACTATTTTTAGCATTTTCTACTGGTAAAATGTCTGTTTATGGTTCAGACTTCACTGGTTAAAATGTCTGTTTATGGTTTGAACAACCGACTCAAAAATCGATTTGGTCACTTTCTCGGTTCGGACTTGCAAATTCATTTAGCAAATTATAACCAAAGTGTTTGTTTTAGTTCAAATGGAATGGTTTATTTTGATGATCCGATCGAATCGAACCGAACCCGAACCGGTGACTTCATTTTTTTCGATTCGATTCTGACACCCCTAATTGTTGTACCAAATGGAATGAAGTGGTGACTTCATTTATGCAGTAGTATGAGATCTTTAGCATTACTAAACCTTAACTCTATTTTTCGACTGTACACTAGAGTTAAAGTGATGATATTGATTATCATTATTTTTATTTTAGGCCTCCATAACTAGTATCTCCAAATATTGTACTCCACTATTTTGGTGCACATCCCTACAAAACTCTTTCTACTAGACTATAGGTATTTAGTTTTAAAGAAACAAAAAGGTCAATCACTTATTGGCTCTCTTCTTTGGATGCTTATATTTCAATAATCTGCTTCAATAAGGTCACAAAACTAATTTACTAATTTGATGCCTTGTCCTGATTGTAGGTATACTGCTTAACAGATGCATATTAAACAACTAAGCAAACAGAGTGTTGAGTTATGCTAATTACAAATCTTTTAGCCAAAGTTATTCTCCTTTATGACGACAGGATACTGTAATGTGGTACTTAAGAGAAGCATATTTGATGTTCTCAACCACCAAGTCAAGTAGGATAAGAGGTTTAACAAGCCACGAAAGGTTGATAGTTGTTCTGCTTCCAGTCATGATATAAATGATCATGTCCGTCACTGTGCATCCTAATCTAAAAGCTTAGAAGGCTCACTATTTTAATAGGTAATTATTGGTAGGGGTGAGTGGTTCCCGGTCCGGTCCGGTCCAACCCAAGAATCAGGAACCGGACCGGGAGGATTGGTTCCCAGTTTCTAGGACCGGGGACCGGACTAGCTAGTCTTGGGACCATGGACCTAAACGGACCATCAGTCCAGTCCAATTCCAATGGAACCAATATTAAATATTATTTGTGAACCGGGAACTGATTGCTCCATTCTTTCCTTTGTAGTTCTAATTTGATCCCATAAGGCCATTGGAAAAAATTGGAGAAATATATAATATATGAAAAAATTGAATAATCGGTTCCAATGGGAATAATATTAAATATTTTTCATATATATTAAATATTTTATATATGAAAAAATTAGAAAAATATATATTTATCGGTCCGGTCCGGTCCGGTTCCCATCCTAGTACCGGGAACCTGACCGCTCGGAAACTGGTTCTACTTTTAGGAACCGGGAACCAGACCGATATTCCTGAGAACTGAACAAAACTGTTCGGTCCGGTCCGGTCCGGTCCCGGTTTGGACAGTCCATCTTGCTCACCCCTAATTATTGGTAATGCAGGAAGTTTTCTAGATACGCAATTTCATTCTGCTTTAGTTTAGTAGTATTTTTTAATAAAAGGACAAGCTGTTATGCGCAAGCCCTCTTGCATCCAGTAATCAACGGGTTCTGCTGCGCAGGTTGTTTGGCTAAAGGTTGAGTTATGCAGGTTGCTGGAGGAGAAGAGATCTGCCATACTCAGGTTGGTAGCTCTCAATACATCTATAGATCTCGCACCATCATGGATACTATGTTGTGGCTTTTGGCATGTGATTGTAGACATACCTTGGAGGCCCTACCATTTTTTCTGCCTTTCCACTGTATCGGTTGATTTACCCCTTTGTAACAAGTAGATGTAAAAGACTTATTAGCTCCTGGCGATCATGACTCTAAATATTTCAGAGCTTCTTAAATCTGGCATTTAATTATAGAGATTGAGATCTGTAAAGTTACACTTGCAAGTAGTTTCTGTTCATTTAGTATTTGCTTCACTTCGGCACAAGTTATTATGTAATATACTAAATCATTCTACATTATTGTGTTATTATAAAGAGCGGAGGAACTAGAGACAGCGCTTATGGAGATGGTGAAGCAGGACAATCGGCTTCAATTGAGTGCAAGGGTACGTTCAATTAACATAGATTATCTTTTTCTTTATCGTATTGAGTCTGGCTCTAAATCAAAAATTTTGTAAGTAGCTCTACTTGATCTAAGGTTTGACTAGAGAAAAATGAAGCTTTGTGTTTGAGCAAATCACACCAAAGATCTAATCCTATCATTATATTTAGAAAATTTCAAAAACCATCTCCACTTTTCGTGTTTGTATCAATTTGCATCCTAAGTTTTGAAAATTGACAATTTGCATCTCCAAACAGAATGGCCAAATCCAAAAAGACCACTCTCCCCTCAATCAAGTATTCTGTTTGATTGTCTCCAGTCGAAGTGAATTCAAATTTTATCTTTTGTAAAGGTTCCTTGGATGTAAGTAATACCCACAAATTTGATCATAAAATGCAAAATTTTCAGTTATTTGGAGTTTCTTATTTCTCTAGTGAGTGCATCGGTATCAGCAAAGTTCAGATAGCTTTGGATAGCAATTTCTCCATCTTTCATAAAAATCCTCTAGGAAGCAGCACCTTCCGACCACATTGTCAATGCATCTCACCTTATTTCCATCTGTTGATATATAACACTATTTTCTTGGTGTATCAAGTTTTCGTATGTCTGCTTTTCCATCTTTTGGCTCAATAGAAGTCTTTAGGATCACTTGAGTTTTGTCCCTCCTCTCTTCTCTGATTTTAGGTGGAGCAGCTGGAACAAGAGGTTACTGAACTAAGGCAAGCCCTGGCCGACAAGAAAGAACAAGAAACGGCAATGCTTCAGGTTCTCATTGAATGTCCTATTCACATAAAGAGTAAAAGTTAATGTGTGTAAGGCTTCTCATCACATAAAATTAGTCATACTTTTAGGTTCTGATGCGGGTAGAGCAAGAGCAAAGGGTAACTGAAGATGCTCGGCTTAGTGCAGAGCAAGATGTTGCTGCTCAGAAATATGCAGTTCATGTACTTCAGGTTGATCTCCGTATGTTGTCTATGTTCATTAATTAAATAATATTTGATCTGGTGCACATGGAAGTTCATGTGCTCCTGGTGATTGTACAGTACTTGTAGGAGTTAAAATGAATTTTTCATTGGGTCATCAATTTGGCAGCTGTGGATTATGGCCGAACAGAGTTTACAAAATTATTATAGCCTGAGACAAGGTTAATTTTCATATTGCTAAACTATAATTTGATAGATGAATGAGTGAGAGAGCCAAGAAAAGGCAGAGATAGGTGAATGATGGCATATAGGGGGACTAGAAGACAAAATAGGTTGGTAAAATTAAATCAAAACATATATTGGAAGGAGAAGAAGTTAATAGCATGAAAAGATTAATGCATTTGAACCACGTCATAATGGAAGGTTCTATCTTGTTATGAAGATATTTCCTTAGTAAATTTGACCGTGGAATCATCTCATTTTCATCAGGGACACGTTTGAGACGTTTACAAATCAAATTAATGGGATATTTGCTCTTAGAAAGGGTCATTTTAGACATGTATTTGGGGGGGAGGACAAAAATTTAGATAGCTATAAAACTTGTGAAGCTTAATGGACCCAATGAAATCTGAAGACTTCTCAGAATATTTTAATAGGCTTGACTCGATCATAGATTTTGCAAACAATAACTACTAGATGTAAAGAAGCAAAAAACATGAGTCCAGTGCATTTTGGATGTCATTCTCCTGTACATTGTTAAAGTAAATTGCTGTTTTTTTTTCATGCGTATTTAACGCACAATTGGATCGACTTTAATTTTTTTTAAAGTGGTGGATTATGTGATTCCAGGAGTAAAATTTGTGTCGCTCATAAATGTAAACTAGTTCTTGGAAAACAGAGCTAAAAGGATCTTTGAAAACTTGATCTATTTAAATTTTTTAATGGAAGTTCATGGGATACTATTGCTCCATATTTAGTTCTTTTTAGAAGTTCAAAATTGGAAAGCCCCCACTTGGCTTTTGATGAGGATTCTTCTTGCTGTCATTGCTGTTGTTGTCGTCATCATGTCATTGTTTTCGCTGCTGCTTCTTTCTGTTCAAAATTGGGAAGTTCTACTTGTTAGGCCGTTGAACTTTTATCATGGTGACAAATTTTAGATAGCTGGAGCTGATAAGGATGGTCCAAAAATAGTGGGCTATTTCCTTTATGTGTGCATGTGTTGTAACCGCTAGGACATCATGCAGGAAAAATATGAGAAGGCTATGATTTCCCTGGCTCAGATGGAAAAGAGGGCGGTCATGGCAGAATCAATGCTGGAGGCTACCTTGCAATATGAATCTGGCCAGAATAAAGCACATCAATCTCCAGGGTATATAAATGACTTGCATAACATCACCTTATGTTTGCATGTGCACTCTTTCCTCCCTCGTTGCCCTCTCTTTGCCATCCATCATGTTTTCTGGATAGTCGCGCATAAAATGGACTCATGTGTATTCCAAGACGTATGGTGATCCACAAGTGAACGTTTGGATACACATAATGCTTGCGGGGAGTGTAGACAGAAACATCTTATCTCTCATTTTGTTATCCAACAGTGACTAATTTATTTTGGTTATTACATTGTAAGGTACTTCACCCTTAAAGGAGACAGATGATTAAGTTCAGTGGGAAAGTAGAAGGATATAAACAATCACACACCTGTCCGGTCTTCCTCTACTCTTTTTCTTTTTCTTTTGCTCCGCATGGGGTTGGGTGCGGTTCACGAAGACTGCAAATTTACAAAGGAAGATGACATATAGCACAGCTTTAATGTTCAAAAATTTTGACTGATGATGTCCTCAATGGTCTTCAGTTTGGCCTCCTTAAAGATTTATTTTATGTT
Organism: Syzygium grande; assembly: GCA_024733475.1. NCBI lineage: Eukaryota > Viridiplantae > Streptophyta > Magnoliopsida > Myrtales > Myrtaceae > Syzygium > Syzygium grande. The sequence continues at coordinate 19,588,070 of JAMXDD010000004.1, forward strand.
AATACTACACTCCTGAAATGAAGTGGCAGCTCTCTCAGCACATGAAGTGCCCATTAAGATGCTTTGCACAAGTAAAGGAGAAGATAAATTTTTTTCATCATGTCTTTTGTTTTCAAGTGATTTGATGCATAACAAATGTAGTCTTGTAGGTCTGCCCGTAATCAGAGCTCTGCACAGGAAATTCCCGCAAGAAGGATAGGTCTTTTTGGACTTGGCTGGCGTGACAGAAACAAGGTACTCATTTTATTGCGTACCTTAAGTTTTTCCCACCTGATAATCAAGGATTGGTTTAACCAAAAGGGTAGCAAGAGGACCAACCATTTCTCAAGCCTACTTTACTTCCGAGTCCTCTGAACAATTAATGCCCACTTCCCATGAATACTCACCAAATTTTGCAGATTTGGTTATGAAGTTCTCCACAGAACCATGGCAATTTGTCCAACTTTTTATCCTCGTCCAGTTTGTGTTATTGTTTGCACCACACTGAACATTTCTAGTAAAATGCATTTACCTCAGTTGTGGCAGTACTGGGATAGTTCTTTTGCTTGCATTTTTCTTCCTCCCACTTTTCTTATATTTCTCTCTCTCTCTCTCTCTCTCTCTCTCTCTCTCTCTCTCTCTCTCTCTCTCTCTCTCTCTCTCTCTCTCTCTCTCTGTGCATACGTGTTTCCTTGTGAATTTAGGGTTTCTTTTTGACAGGGAAAACCAACAGGCATCGAGGAGTCCAGTGAGTCCGCAGAAAGAAATTAGCAACAGAGAGCTAGAACAACAGCCTAAATAGAGGTGACATCCCGGGTTTTTTATTCCATTGATTTGTATTTTAATCTCCCAAACAATTTTTTGTCACAACATTCTTCACATAATAAAAATCACAGTTTCACCTAGCAATTCGTCCACTGTTCCAAAACAATGGATGCATTTTTGTGCGTCTCCTCTTTTTTCTCCCGTACTCGACTTCTACCTACAGTTGAATCTTTCTGATGTGTTCCATGCATGAAGCTCGTTAGAAAGAATAAATGGCTGGTCCTTACCTTGTTCTCGTGCATCATGATGATTATGTGACCCCCTCCGGTAAATGTCAATCAGGACTCCGCCTATCATCGGTATTGTCTTCAACCTGTGTCCATCAATTATATGACGATATGACCCAAATGCTACGATTGTAAATCTTCAAGAAAAGTTTTCAAGTAGTGGTGGGCCTGTGTTGTATTGACTATTGAGGTGTTTCAACCTGCCCTGCTTATTGCACTAACATCCATGGTGGCGTGGATGTGTGTATTGTACGCGGTACTTGTTTCCAAAATTTTTGGCTCGTGCCCGGCATTGATATGATTTGTTAAGAACCAGCCTGATCACATGTAGGCACATACCTAAGAGGAGTACTAAGTGATGACTGTTTGGTGGTAGTTCTTTAGTTAAAAATGCGAAGTCGCAAGCTCTGTCCCACTAGAGATGGGGTTTGAGCGTAGGCCTGTAAATCCATGAAATTTAGGTCTACAGGATGTTCGGAAAGAGAAGTTAGATCTATAGCAGTTGCATTTCTTTTTCTTTCTAGTTTTCTTTTCCACGATAAATTATAAAAAGAAATCGTAACTAGCTACTTAATTAAGAGTTCACTGTAGGATAACAAAGATAAAATGTTCATGATCTACAGCTGATGTAAGATAGCCTCCCCAACATATTTCCTAACACTCCTCTCAAGTTAGAATGCGATATCGAATAATACCAACTTGTTACATAAAATACTCGCTCTACTCTCCCCTATAGATTTAGTCAAGAAATCTGCAAGTTGATCCTTTGTCCTTGCATGTTGAAGAATGATTTCCCATTTTTGAACTTTTTCTTGTACAAAATGACAATCAACCTTAATATTCTTGGTTCGCTTATAGAAGAGAGGATTGTTTGTAATATGAATAGCTGATTGATTATATCAATATAATATTGATGGGTCTGGTGTTGACATGCCAATTTTCGACAATAACATCCTTTACTAGAGCAATTCACCTGTCACATGTCATAGCTCTATATTTTGCGTTAGCACTTGATCGAGAAACCACATGTTTCTTGCTATTCCAAGCAACTAAATTACCTCTAAGAAACACACAATAGCCCAACATAGATCTCCTATAAGTTGGACATCCAGTCCAATTTGCATCAGAGATACATGTAGTATACGAATAGCCATAATTTTTTGAAAGTAGTTATTTACCCGGTGCTCCCTTCAAGTACTTGATAATCTGAATAACAGCATCCTAATGAGTAGTACGAAGAGAACTCGTGAACTGACTTATTACACTGACAGCAGAAAATATATCAGGTCTTGTGGTGGTAAGATAGTTCAACTCACCCACTAATCTCTGATATTTCACTGGATCATGTAATAATTTTCCATGTTCTACATGAAGTTTCACATTGCGTTACATAAGAGTATCAACTAGTTTTGCTCCAAGAAATCAAACCTCATCAAGAATGGCAAGTACATATTTTTGCTGTGATAAATTGATACTTGCATGTGAGTAGATAACCTCAATACAAGGAAGTATCACAAACGTATCAGATCCTTAGTATTAAACTCTGTATGCAAAAACTACTTAAGTCGTTGAATACCATCTGAATCACTACCAGTAATGATAATATCATCTGCATATACGACTTGAAAGATACAACCAAATGAGGAAACAGAACTAAAGACTGAATGATCTACTTGACACTATTTTAATCTGAACTTGACAACATCACTGAAACTATCAAACCAAGCACAAGGAAATTGCTTGAGTCCCATACAAAACCTTATGTAAATGACATACCAAATTCTCCTCTTGAGTAACAAACTCGAGTGGTTGCTCTATTTATACTTCCTCAGCCAAATCACCATATAAGAAAGCATTTTTGACATTCAATCGATGAAGAAGCCGGCCAAAGTGCGCCGCTAAGGTAATAAAGACACGAACATATGGGATTTTGGTCATTGGTGAGAAAGTGTCATCATAATCAACAACATACATTTGAGTATATCATTTTGCCGCCAACCGAGCCTTCAATCGATCAAGAGTGACATCAGGGTAAACCTTAACAGTGAAAACCCAACGACAATCCACAAATTGCTTCCCCACAAGTAAGGAAGTGAGCTATCAAGTGCGGTTTATTGATGAGCGCCTTCATTTATCCTCCATGGCTTGCCGCCATCCAAGATGAGCAAGAGCTTCAGCAAAACCACTAGGCACAGAAACAGAGGACAAGAACAAGACAAAGGTAGAGACGATAGGAGATAAACGATCATATGACAAAAAATTGAAAATAGGACGACGAGTACGAAGACAATTATAAAGACCAGAATAAGGAGCATAACGATCCACATGATAACCAACACATTAGCATGTACCTTTCCAAGTAGTAATAGACGAATCACGATCAGAGGATGGTGCAGCAACTAATGAGTGAACAGATGAATCATGTGTCGATGAAGGCTGTACCATTGTATTGAGAACTACACCACACCAATGATAGGTAAGTCAGCACACTGAAATCCCGTGGATGGTGCTGGAGGAAGTGAGAGTTGTGGAATGTCAGTAAGACACACCTGTCACCATTAGGATTCCTTGTAGGGACCATCTAAGCATTATAATATATCTAGTCCTCAAAGAATGTCACATCCGCCGACATGAACACACGACGACAAGTAGGACTATAACATTTGTAGCCCTTTTGAGTTTGAGAGTATCCTACAAACACACATCTCTCAACTCGATAATCCAACTTATCATGACTTAGAGTAAGACAATGTACAAAACAATCACAACCAAAGATTCGTATAGGGGAAAGGGAGGACAATTTGGATGTAAAATAGAGAACATCTCCCTTGAAAAACATCAATTAGAAGCCAATTAATTAAATAGCAGGCTGTAAGGATAGCATGGCCACAAAAAGTTTTAGGTAGATGCATGTAAAACATGTGGCAATGAGTAACATCAAGAAGATACTGATTTTTTTGCTACACCTTTTTACTGCGGAGTGTATGAGCAGAAAGCCTGATGAATAATACCATGAGAATCAAGAAAAAGTTTAAAACCAGAAGTGGTGGCAAGATACTCTTTGGCATTATCTAATCACAAAGTTTTGACAAAAGTATGTGTCGAGAGAAAGAATAATTTGTACTTCTTTGAAAAGAGAAAGAGATACAATATATATAGGGAAGAGATGGACCTCAACCCTAAGACAACTAGATAAATAAACTAGGCCCAACTAATTAGGCCCAATAACATTAACAATAAGCATAAAGAGGCTTTAACACTCCCCCCTCAAGTTGGAGCATAAATATTGGACATGCCCAACTTGCAAAGAATGGTATGAAACGTGTGCCCGTTCAAGCCTTTGGTGAAGATGTCAGCAAGTTGATCCTTAGAGACAACAAAGGACAAGTTGATGAGGTTGTCCAATTTTTCCCTTATAAAATGACAATCAATCTCCACGTGCTTGGTGCGATCATGTTGTACCGGATTATGAGCAATGCTTATAGCAGACTTGCTGTCACAATAAAGTCGCATTGGCTGTGGAATAGCAACTCCAAGATCAACAAGAAAGGTCTTAAGCAAAAGTAGTTCACAAACTCCTTGAGCCATAGCACGAAATTCTGCCTCGGCATTTGAGCGGGAAACCACAGTTTGCTTTTTACTACGCCAGGTGACTAGGTTACCTCCAACAAGATTACAGTAACATCGTCTATCATCCAAAGATCCAGCCCAATCAACATCCGTATAAGACTCCACAGAAAGATGACCATGGGGTGCAAATAAAATCCATTTCCCTGGAGCAGATTTCAAATAACGAAGAATCCTATGAACCACCTCAAGGTGCGAGGAGTATGGATCGTGCATGTATTGACTCACCAAGCTCACTGCATATGCTATATCAGGTCGAGTATGGAAGAGATAAATTAGGCGACCTACCAATCATTAGTAACTTCCTTTATCAACGGACTTTCCCTCTTTAGACTGCAAGTGGCCATTGGCCTCAATAGGGGTTTGAGCCGGATGGCATCCAAGCATCCCAACCTCAGACAAAAGATCCAGAATATACTTCAATTGGGAGAGAAATACTCCTTTTTCAGATTAAGTGACTTTGATGCCTAGAAAATACCGAAAAGCTCATAGGTCTTTAATTTCGAATTCTCTCCCGAGATATTGTTTAAGACGAGAAATTTTGACTGCATCATTCCCTGTCACTACAATATCATCGACGTATACAATGAGAACAACAACCTGAGTACCTGATCGTTTGATGAATAAGGTATGATCAGCATTACTCTGAGTATAACCAAAAACAATCATAGCCCTTTGAAATCGCCCAAACCAGGCTCTAGGGGACTGTTTTAAGCCATATAATGCCTTCTTGAACTTGCACACTCGACCTTCTGTCTCCGGGCCAGAATAACCTGGGGGAATGTCCATATACACCTATTCTTCAAGTTCCCCGTGAAGGAATGCATTCTTCACATCTAGCTGCTGCTGTAAGTCCCATCCAAGATTGACAACACATGAGATAAGAACTCTAATAGTGTTCATCTTGGCAACCGGTGCGAATGTCTCAGTATAATCAAGGCCATAGGTTTGGGTGTAACCCTTAGCCACCAAATGAGCTTTGTTGCGGTCAATGGTTCCATTCGCCTTTTGTTTGACAACAAATACCCATTTGCATCCAACAGTACTTTTTTTCAGGAAAGATGAACTAACTCCTAAGTACCATTTTTCTTAAGAGCTCTCAACTCTTCTAACATAGCCTCCTTCCACTTTTCATTAGCTACGACCTCTTGCCATGTTCCGAGGATAGCTGTGGACAACAGAGATAAAGAAAAGACACAGTAGGATGAAGACAATCTATCATATGACATAGCATTGGATATGGGATGCTGCGTACACGAACGTTTGCCTTTCCTAAGTGCAATTGGTAAGTCATTAGTTGTATCATCATTATCAACAATCTGAGAGGAGGTGCCATTACTCGAAACTGCGATTATAGGACTAGCAGGAGGAGATTGGTTGAAGAGTAGAGTAGTGATAGAGGGTGCTTCACCAAAATTCTGTCGGTGGAACATAATCGGGTACCGAAACTGTTCCTGAATCAAAGGGGCTTCTGCTAAATTTTCTGCATTGATAGAATCATGATTTTTAGCACTAGCTGAGTCTATTGGAGCTGCTAGTGGGGCTGTGTTTTCTGTATTGGCAGTAGGTGTAGCATCTGATTTTTTACCAGAAATGTCAGAAATTAACTCTCCCTGCAAGGGTATTACATCCAAACTGGAGGACACATCTTCACTTAACTCCCCCTGCAAGGGTATCACATCCAAACTAGAGGACACATCTTCACCATGAGTAGACTCCCCCTAAAGAGGTGTCCATGAGTAAAACGGCTGAGACTCATAAAAGATAACATCCATGGAAATAAAATAGCACTGAGTGGAAGGGCAATAGCACTTGTAGCCTTTCTGCGTGGGAGAATAGCCCAAAACAATACACTTGACACTACGAGAGGCAAGCTTACTGGCCGGGTGAGCAATACGAGCAAAACATTCACGCCCAAACACCTTCGGAGGGACCGAAAACTTATGGGAATCGATAAGAGCCTCAATGGGAGAGCGATATTGGAGAATGCGTGATGGGAGGCAATTGATCAAATAAGCTGCACTCAAAATAGCATCACTCCAACATTGAGCTGGAACATTCATGGCAAACATAAGGGAACGAGCCACCTCCAAGAGGTGGCGATTCTTGCGTTCCGTCACACCATTCTGCGTAGGAGTATTAACACAGCTTGTCTAATGGAGAATACCACGGTCATGTAAAAAAGCCTGAAAAGCTGATCTGGTATACTCTGTCCCATTGTCACTCCGAAGAATACAAAGCTTGCCATCAAATTGTGTCTGAATCATTACCAAAAACTGCTAAAAGCATTGGAAAACATCACTCTTCTGTTGTTGCAGTAAATAAACCCAAGTAGTGCGGGTACAACAATCAATAAATGTCACAAACCAATGGTGACCTAAAATGGAGGAAACACAGGCAGGGCCCCAAACATTCGAATGCACAAGAGCAAAAGGTGCATCACTTTTATTATTAATAGAAGAATAAGTGACACGAGTTTGTTTTGCTAGAACACAAGAATCACAAAAGAAATTTTGACTACTGCATTTGTCAACTAAATCTGGAAAAATCTTTATTAAAGTTCCAAGCGGTGGATGTCCCAAACGGCGATGCCAAACATGGAGCTCAGATAGGGTAGTTGAGGAAGTTGCAGTGACAAGATGAGATGATGGTGGTGAATTGAACACATATAAGCCCCCCTCTACTCTACCACGACCAATCTCTTGACCCGTTGCCAAGTCCTGAACAATACAATAAGATGGGAAAAAAATCACTTGGCACTTTAGATCACGAGTCAGGGAACCAATTGATAGAAGATTAGTGTAAACCGTAGGAACATGTAAAACAGATGATAGAGGAATATCATGGGTAATAGACACCGAGCCCTGGCCCGGCGATAGGGGCTAAAGAACCATCAACAACAATAACACGATCAGATTTAGGAGGACGAGAATAATCAGCAAAAAATGTAATATCTCCGGTCATATGATGCATGGCACCCGAATAAGGATCCATAGCCGAGAAGATTTACATAAACCACTGAAAAAACTATCTGACTATGCGAAATTAGAGGTCAAAGTGCCTGAGGCCGATGATGTGGAGGTGCCAGGGTTGTCTATATTGCGTGTTAAGAGGAGGCACAGACTAGTCAACTCAGCAGTAGATAAAGAGTCTGATGGAGCTGGTTGCTAACCTGGGGCCTCACTTAAGTGCACTTGAGGCTCGGTACGACCCCGTCTGCGGCCACGGCTAGCATTGGAAGGGCGTCCATGAAGTTTGTAACAAGTTTCACGGGTGTGACGTTCTTTTCCACAATAATTACACTTCACAATCTATTTGTCATTGCCAGAACAACTGCGAGATTCGCTTCCAGCAATAGTATAAAGGGTAGAGCACTCTAGGACAACAGGTTGATGCATCGCGCTCCGACGCTTCTCCTCTAGATGGATCACAGCATAGGATTGTTCCAAGGTCAGGAAAGGCACACGACACAGGATTTGGGCCCTAATCTGATCGTACTCCATATTAAGACCTGTTAGGAACTCAAAAATACGAAATTTGTCCACCCTTTTCTGAAAGGCAGCAGCATCAAGAGGGTTGGTAGGATGAAAATCATCATAAAAATCCAGTTCATGCCATAGACTACGTAACTCGAAATTATATTGAGATAAGGACAGCTCCCTTAGCTTGGTTTCATGAATTTTTTGCTGGAGTTCATAGATTTGGGCATTATTACCCACTTGAGAATAAGTGTCCTTAGCAGCCTCCCAAATCTTGGCTACTGTGTTGAATTGACAAGGTAAGCCATAACCAAGGCATTCTCAAAGATCCAATTGCAGATAGCATCATCTCCGGTAGTAGGTTGCATGCTCTCGCCGGTAAGGTAGTCGATAAGACCACATGAAACAATAGTAAGGTAGCAAGAGAGAGACCAAATCAGATAGTTGGAGTCATCTAACTTGATGGGATTTGTCGGAAAAGAGGGATAAACACCAAGAGCACTACGGCTCAATTTTCCAAGAGAGTCCGAAGCTTTTTCTGTCTCTGACATGGTCTCAGATGGTAGGTTGTATAAAAAAAATAGGATTTAGATCATATAAGGAATGATCCAGAAAATATCAAGGCTGGTCAATAGCAGGGAGGCTCTCGGAAAGCACTGGACAAGGCATGGAGAGGTCTAGGCTATCACTGCACGATGCATGAAGGCTGTCGATAGCAATGGGAGGAAGAAGGGGCTGCCAACAGCAACAGAAGGGAGAAGAGTAGCAACCAACATGTACCAGAGGTTGCTAGAGATGGAGAGGCTATAGGTTGAGAGCGAAGAGGAGGAAGGTAGGGATGCAGGTTGCTGGGAAGAAGAAGATGGCAGTAGGTTTCAAAGGAAGGAGCGCTAGGTTACGACTTTACGCTCTGATACCATGTTGAGAGAAAGAAAAATTTATACTTCTTTGAAAAGAGAAAGAGATACAATATATATAGGGAAGAGATGGACCTCAATCATAAGACAACTAGATAAATAAACTAGGCCCAACTAATTAGGCCCAATAACATTAACAATAAACATAAAGAGGCTTTAAGAGTATGATATTGATTCAACACTTTAAAATAAAATACGCAAAAGCAATAAAAAAATCTCAGTATGGTCTTTTATAAAAAAAAACAACCAAGTAATTTGGGAAAAATAATCCACAAATGTAACAAAATATCTTAAACTAAAGATATCAGAAACATAACACGGACTCCATATATCTAAGTGAACTTCCTTAAATGGACTAGACACACGATTTTGAATGTGAGAAGAAAAAGAGACCCTATGGTGTCTACCAAACTAACAAGCTTCATACTGAAAAGAACTCACTAACTCAGTCTCAGGAAATAAACACCAAAGAATGTCCAATGGCGGATGACCAGCACAACAATGCATCCGATTCACATCATTAATGCTTCACAACTACAACAGTTAGCACCTTCTTGTCAAGGTAGTTAAGACCATTTGATTAATGTCCCCCACCAATCATCTGTCTAGTCCTGCGATCTTGAAAGACACAACGAGAAGAGGAACGATCACTGAACAATTTAGTTCTTTAGTTTACGAACTAATAGAAATCAAATTATATGGAGATTTGAGATGATTGACATATAACAAAGAAAGAGAGGACTCAAATGAGCAACTCTAGTATCAATAACCTAAAATTGTAACCCATCAACTAAAGTAATAGAATTAGACACCTCGGGTGATGTGGAATAAAATGAAGACAACGTAGACTTACCAATTACATGATGAGTAGCTCCAAAGTCTATAACCCATAAATCGAACACTTCAAAAAGTAAACAAGATGAATTACCTTTTGAGGTTTATGCCTAAGTTGCTATAGGAGGTGAAGAGCCTATCACATGTTGGGAGCGAACCCATACATCATACTCAGCACATGTCAATGAAACAGAATCACCTGTATTCTGCACACTAGTAGAATTTGGTGGAGCCAGTGAGGGAGACTCTTCCACCTCCACATAGGCGGCAAGAGTAGGTGAAAACTCGGGATGAAGGGTGTAGCAATAAGCCTTTGTATGTCTTGCCCTTTGACAATGATTACAATAGCGAGAGCCACGACCACCAATGCCTCCACCACAACCTCTACAACCTCCACTCTAAGCAAAACCGCATCCATGACTCCGGCAACCATGACTGAGGGCTCCACGTCCACTAGAGCCATGAGAATTCATAGGACTCATCTCCAAAGTTGTGATGGAAATTTTTTCAGCAGATGTCAAATGAAGTTCTTAGGAGAAAACCTCATTCACTGTAGGAAGGGAGCTCTAAGATATAATCTGGTTAAGGGAGGAATATTCATGTCCCATTGCCTTGAGAAACAATATAACTTGAAGATCCTCTTGGCGTTTAACTAGAATAGTCAGATCGTCCGAAAATGGAAGATAAGTATCCAATTGCCGACAAAGTTTCATGAAACAAGCAAAATACTCAGATAAAGACCGATCTCCACGCTGAAGATCAAATAGTGCCTCCAACGGGTCACACACTCGTGTCATACTATTCTATCCAAAATAAAGTAAGGCACACTCTTCCCAAACTTCCTTGGCAGAGTTGCACTGAACGAAGTGAGGACTAATTTTAGGATCCATACTATTCCATAAAAGACTATGGATCATTGCATGTCCAGCAATCCAATCAGCTTCCTTACTCTGATATAAGGGGACCATAAACGTAAGATAATCATGCTGTTTGGTGGCAGTAAGATAAACTTTAACAACTTTAGACCAAAATGGATAATTAGTTCCATCCAACTTGATAGAGGTCAATTGAAAATGTGTCAAACTAGCAGAGGATCGAGTAACAGCCATCAATGAACAAAGTATACAATTGAACCCAAGAACAACATCACAATAACCAATCACTTAACTCCACTAACATAATCAACCATAAAATAATCACCACAAATGAGGGTTCAATTGAATCACCACTAACCACAAGAATTTATCGAAAACTGATAAAATCGTCGAATTGGTATTGGAAAATTACCACAAACCATCTAACACTTCAAGGATCAATAGGATGCAACAAGTAACCATATGAGAGCACCGGACAACAAAATTTTTTTTTAGCTTCGCTTCAAACCCTAGCGGTTGACCCTAGTTTCAACCTAGGCTGCTTAAACGGTGGCTTCAGCAATATTTACAGTGTCAATCTAAGGAAGGCTGAGTAGTTGGTAGCTTCAAAAACCCTATGATAGCAACTTGCATAGCAATGTTGACTTGATTGCGACAAATTGAGGTTTGACCGAGATGGCCAACGATGGACGAGGCCGAATCGAGGCTTGGCAAAGACAACAGAGTGGTCACAGGCCTGTAACGAGATGGAGGAGTTAGCGGAAGTGAGTGGGTGAAGAGAATCGCACACTAAGGTTCTGTGGACGGCGACGGCAGTTGCTCCAATGACCTCAAGGGATGAACGTTTTTCTATAGGCTTTGATACCATGTTTAAGGTAATAATTTCTTATATATATATATATATACATATATATATATATATATATTTGAGCAAACTCTCTAAACATAAAATGACTATTCTACCCTCAATAACATATTTCCTAACACTATGCATCTAAGACTATTCTTAGGCCAATAAAGGGAGCTCAGAAAGTGTTGTTTGCAGTGATTACTAAAGCACGTTGATCATCAGCTAAGAATGTACATTGTGGTGGGGTCTTTGCCGCTCAATCCCTTGTTCCATTCTAAAAAAAAAAAAAATTGGCAAGATGATGATGGGTGCATTTGGTTCAGCACTTTGAAAGCTCCTTTGGAAAAAATTTGGGGTATATGACAATCATTCCCCAAGGGGCTTTGAGGTGAAAGATGGCCTTGGGAAGGTTGAAAGCTCAATACTGATAGTGACTAGTATTGAGCTTTCAGTAATTTCAAAATGCTTAAACCCTTTATTAATGAAATTTTGTGGAGTTCCTTTTTTGCCCTAAAAAAACTCATTAGAAATCCAAGTTTACCCCATTTAAAAAACAAAACCCTAGTCTCCTCTTGAAACCCCTCGTGTCTCTTTTGCCCATTTCCTACTCCCTCGCGTCTGCTCCCTCTCCCTTGTGTCCGCTCTCTCTCTTGACGGCGCTCCTTCGCTCACTCTCTTCGTTGCTTGACAGCATCCCTTCGCTTGCTCTCTCCCTTGCAACTGCTCCTCTATGAGTTCAATTTCTCATTCGCCTCGTCTTTGGGTTTTCTTTTTCCCAACTTTTCGAGGGTGAAGTTGCTTGCTTTTGGGTGAATCAATGAGCTTGGACCTTTTGGGTGTTGCTGATTGTGCCCTCTTGATCTCAAACTGAGTTAGTAGCATGGACTAATTCTTCCTTTCGACAGTATCATGAATAGGGTGGCAATTTTTAGTGCTCTTTTAGAAAAATAATGAGCTTTTAATTTTAGCTTCTCTTAAATTTTAGTGTTTTTCATCTAGTCTACGTAATATTTTGGTTTCCATTTCTAGGTTTTAAATAGTTTTTTTATGGTTTCAATTATGCATCAGTGGATATAATAAGCAATTTGTCTGCTGTGCACTCTACTTATGCCCTGATGAAAAAATGCACTTTGAAGGAATGAGAAGGGGTTGTTTTATGCTCTGGATCTTGGAGGGACAACATTCTAAAATGTTGAGAGTTATTTCATGATCACGGGCTGAGTTATGTACCAAATAGTTGAATGTGATTTCTAATGTGAATGAGATCAAGATTGTCAAATTTCAAAAGGAAATATTGTGGTTTGTTTGCCTGAGATATTGTAGAACCGTCGTTATGGTACCATGGAGCTAGTATTGCTAAATGATGTTTCTTGTTGTCAACCCTCTCAAGAAAGAAGTTGGGTGTTTCTTAATTCTTACCTTTGCTGAGCAATCAGCAGGAGCACCTATTTTTGCACTACATAAAGTTCACGGTTTTTTAGCATCACAAAATTATGCACTTAGGCCAATCTTTCTAAATGCATATTCCCTTGTTTTTAGTCATTTAATCGTTTGTTTATTGTAGCCAAAGGCCTAGATTTTAATCTACAACAACAATGAGCATGGATATGTGCTTATCTTTCCTTGCTTCTTTGTTCAGCGAGTAACATGCCGTTTGCTGTGGCTATGCCTTTATTTGTAAACACCCAGTTAATGTGTTGTTTTAAGTGCATTTGACTTGCGTTTTACAGCCAAATTCTAATCATTGTAATGGCTTTCATTGTAAGTGAAGCACAATGCTTAAATTGGATGATTTGTTTACTCATATTGATATTGATTCTAGTTGTGAATCTGGTTCAAGGATTAAGCATGTAGGTGGATGATTAGGGCATGACATTCTCTGTTTCTATTAGCTTGTTCTCATCATTCAAATTTGTTCATGTGACTTTACTAGTAGATGGCAAGTTCATCAAAGGAAAAGACATTTTGGAGCCTGGAAGATGTAGAAACCATTTGTAAGTTGTGTGCTGAACAAATTGATAATGACAATCGTCCTATAAACAACAAAAGGGATGGAAGACAATCATAATTAAGAGGCTTGAGGACCTAAGGGGCAAGTATGATAAAAGTCAAATGAAGAGTAAGTGAGATAATATTAAGGAAGAATGGAAAAGATGGAGGGCATTGGTTTTGAAGGAAATAGGATTGGGATGGGATCCAAAAAAGAATACCATTGATACAAGTGATGAATGATGAGGATATTGTGGCCACACTACTTGATATTGATGATTGTACAAGATCAACCAATAATAATATAGAGTGTAACGTAGGTGAAAAGATTGTTGAATAGGCGCAAAGTCATAAAGAACGTCACAGAGTTCGGTAAGGCAATTATAAGGAAAGAAACAAAAGAAATTAACCATTGTTGCTACTAGCAACACAAATGAACCGAATTTGTTTAGCTATTGAGAGTAAGAGCCGTGCAAGAGAGTTTGATCCTTACAAAGAAATCATAGAGATGTTGAAAACCATACATGGGATTAAGTAAGACTAAGAATCATACTTTTTTGTCGCCAGATTATTTTGTAGAAGAGAAAGACAATAGGCAAATCTTCATGAACTTATATGGCGATCAGGAAAAAGTCAAATGGATCAAGTATAAGTTCGCACAACATAGTCATCACTAGTAGTTAGCTATTTATTTGAATTCTTTCAAATGCTACATTACTGTAATGTGAGACTTATTTGCACTACTTATATGTGCTAGTTGGTGATACATGTTTATTTTATATTGTAAGACATGTTTTTAAGTAGTGTTCTCTTTATTGAGTCGAGTTTGCATATATATGATGGTCAACAAGTATTACATCTCTTATTCTTATTCTTTTGTTACTTTAACTAGTTATGGATGATTATCCTAAAAGGGAAAATCATAAAAAAGAGGAAGAGAAATATTGGCTACTCTATGCAACCGTGCATACGGGAGCTGTTTATCAAGCAACATACCATCACAAAAAACCATGCATGACCTCATCATACACAAGAAATGAATAGTTAAAAGAGTTAATGGGCATCGATGTTAACTCAATAAGGTGTTTTCGAATGTTTAGAATGGATAGAACTATATTTAATAATTTAAGGCGTGATTTAGTGATGCAATATGATCTCCAAGTATCTAATGTTGTAGAAATGTTAGAAATGTTTTTTCATATTTTAGGAGATGGTGTAGATAACATATTAGTACAAGAGTGCTTTTAGCACTTTAGGGAAACCATATGCGGGCTATTTAGCTTAGTTTGGACAAAGTATGTGAAATGGGAGTAGATTTGATCTAAACATCCAATCAACAATTCAAGGAACTTCCAATGAAGATAAAGAATAATCAAAGATTTTATCCACGTTTTAAGGTAAGTTACGATTATACAATAGAAAACACAAACTAAATATCAATCAAGTAATCTGTGCATTCTTGTTTTAGGATTGTATTGGAGCTATAGATAGTACATATATCGCAGTCATGGTACCTATGGGCAACCAACTTCATTTTATCGGTCAAAAAGGAGCACCAACACAAAATTTATTGGATGTATGCAATTTCAACATAAAATTTTGCTTATGTTTGGACCGGCTGGAAAAGAACAACTCATGATACTCGTATCTTCTATGAAACCATTAGGAGACGTGATTTACAATTTCCTCATCCTCCTAAAAGGTTAATTAATTAATATATGTATGTCGTATATATTGATTTAATTTACAATATTTTTGTGTAGGTAAATATTATTTAGTAAATGCTAGATATCCAAATCTTACGGATTATTTGAGTTTATACAAAGCAGTTAGATATCGTTTGCTTGAGTTTCAACGAGGTCCTGCACCTACAGGCTATAAAGAAGTGTTGATCCATGCACACTTCACATTACGATTAGAAATTGAGCATGACTTTAGCGTATTGAAAAAGAAGTGAAAAATTCTAAAGACTGCCAAGTTATCCATACAAAAAGCAAATGAAAATTGTGACAGCAGCAATGACTTTACACAATTGTATACGAAGAAATGCCCTCAATGATGCACATTTTGTAGAAGTAGATTAGGATTCCAATTTATTTACCGATGATGTAAATGAGGGGGGGTAGTGCTTCAAATGATGACTTTGCTTCTGACACATCACATTTACGTGATCAAACAACTATAAGTTTCGGAAATATTTAAGGATGATTGTAATTTTTAAAGATAATGAATTTCTTTTGTTGGGGCATATGTTACCATAATTGTTGTAATCAAAGTATTCTTTTTTTAATTGAGAAGGAGACCACTTTGATGTAAATTTTCCATTTGAATTTTTTTAGCCAAAAAATTATTTTTTCAATAAAATTGTTTACACGATATCTTTTAACATTATTGTCAATATTTAATTAAATTTTGTTTTGCAATTTTAGACAAATTAAAAATTAAAAAGCTTAAACTAATCACGAAAGGAACTTTCCCAAATATGTTTTCACCAAACAACTTTCTTTTGCAATTGCTTCTCAAAACATAATTTACCACATAGTCTTTGCAGTTTTCCAAAGTGCTTCACACTAAACTACATTGCATTTTCCCAAAGCCTATTGGAAATGCTAAACCAAATGCACCTAATATCCTAAAAGAACTTCCTGTAATCAGATACCGAACATTCACTGAAAAGTCTACAGAAAATGAAGTGGTGATGCCATCCAAAATCTTTGAGGAGATTCCAAACATACGATATGGTGATCCCTTAGATGGCTATTGAGAGTTCATCATATCATATGGTAATTATTTTTTCTTTTAAATAAGTGAAGCGCCTCGATTAATCAACGGCCCCATCCATGAGGAGTGTGCCAATCATGGGCCCGAGTTACTCCGCTCAGATAGCTCGATTCCTTCTTATAAGCAGAGTCTTCACTCATTGCTGGATTTTATTTTGGTCTCTTGATACTCCACATTCGATGTTCTGATGCTTGCTAAAGCGTGAGGCATTCATGGGTACACACGTTTCTCCTAAATAATATTAACACATCGCACATTCATTTGCTTACTTAGCAGCAGGAAAATCTCTAGAATGCAGAAATTCTAGGAGCCATCTTGATCAGGAGCCTAAACGAGAAAATGCATAAATAGAAAATTTCTACAGTTACATCGCTTCTCAAGCTGCATATAAGGAGAACCTATGACTAATCCAAGAAACTAAAAGAACAATTCATGGCTGACAACATATTTTGACAAAACTTTTAGTAAGTTGGGAAGAACTTGTTACGGGTGGCTATACACTGGAACTTTGACGAGGACAAGTGAACTTATTATGTGAAAATGAAAAACTCAAAGGAAGAATTCTTATCAAGTCAAAGCTATTATCAGTAGAAAAGTTCTTCCGGCAAATTACTGGAGTGACTCGGCTTCCGACGCCTCAAGTTGACCCTTCTTCTTTTCTTGCTCTTGTTTGACTTGTTCTTTCTTCCTGTCCTCTGCCCTTCATAATGCCATCAGAAATTACTTCAGGTAGCAGTTAAGGCTTATCCTTACTGGAGGCCGCTTGCAGATCGGACTCTGAGCCTGCCGTGTTGGTACTCCTCAGAGGCATCTCATGGTTATGTTTGCCCTCATATGTTGTTATAAGGGCTCTCGGATCATCTGAAGCTCTTTCAACATGCTTCCGCACGTTGCACTTGAGACTGGTACATCTATAGTAGCTTCTGTTGAAAATGAAATACCGTTTTATGAGATTCTGTGAAAGAGACCTCTCTCATTCCTCTTTCAGCAATTCTCCATACCTGGTGTGCATTGCAATATATAAACTAGAGTTGGAAAATCTACTTAATTCAACTTTTGTCCTTGATTAACAAATTCCCAACCCGAATAGTATGTGCTTGAGAGATTTCTGAAATCTACATTTTGCTAGGTTACGAACACTTGACAAGATCGGTTATTTAAGGAAAAACAACTAATTACACGGGGTCAAATTTTGCTGGCTGATCATTATCCTAGCACTCTGGAAAGGATGGTCATGCTGAGAACTAGTTTCTATGCTAGAACTTAGCTACTGAACAAATAAACTTGTGTTGTTCATTGAAAGTTTAGAAATCACAAAAAAAAAAAAAGAAGAAACCATTACTTCCTCCTTGTAGTTTCGAGTACAGGTTATACACTCTGTTCAAAGTCTCACCTGGGATACGGGTTTCCTTTCACTACCTTTTGCCCATACTTCCTCCACCGAAATCCGTCACCTACAATCTCCGAATCTGTTGAATTTTGCACAGCGCGGGCTTCTTGTATTCCTTCGCCTGAAATGTCTGGTTCATTCAATTGATTCTCACTTTTCCTATAAGAAGAATTCTTTAGTCAGAACAAATAATGCGATACTGATAAAGAGGTCTGCGCATATGGGAGAACAAGACTAAAAGAATCACTAATTTTATTCCAAGAAGCTATCTGGCTTCTTCTAAGCTGAAGGCAGGTGCTCGCTTAAGCTAACCTTCTCTTATTCTTGGGCTCATCATCCTCCTCCAACTCTTTGCTTCCATCATCGTATTCCCCGCTAATACCGCAAGAATTGTCAGGCGTCCCACCACCAGCATTAGGAGCCACATATGCGATAGGATCATAAGCCAGGGGACCTTTACCGTGGTAAGTCATGAGAGCAAGATTCTTGTTCTCTACTCTATCTTTGGAGCATTCATCCCTTTCATTCAGGTGACCACTATTGTTAAGGTTATTCGTGCTGTCTACGCCAGACCCTTCCAGTACATTGCCTAGCCCTTGTGTTCCTGATGAACTGCGTTTTGGAGGCTGAGGCTTCGGATGGTTGTGCTCACTTTTATAGACGATTTCTGCTATCTGGCCATCGAAAGACCTCTCGACCTTTTTCTTCACCGGGCAGTTTGGGTGCGTGCATTTATAGTAACTTCTAGGATACTCGCTTCCCTTGACTTGCTTTTGCCCATATTTTCGCCAATTATATCCATCGTAAGAAGGGCGATCCACATTCAAGGCCGGTAAAGTTCTCGCATCTTCTTCCATGTTCTGGGAGGCCAATCTCAAGGGTTCGCTCGTCCCATTCGTATCTGCTTGCGAAGAGACACTCCGATGAAGATTTCCACTGGGCTGGGATCTTGAATTCTGTTTGTCCTGCAGCTGAGATTTAACACGTGCTTCCGGCGACTGACAATGTTTGATGGTGAGCCGTATCGAAGCTTCCCTAATGAGCAAAAAAATTATATCTTTCTAGATTAGATAAGAACTAGGTACTACACAGTTTTTCTGGAACTTGAAGCGGCCTCTGTCATAGGATAAATGCAATTTAGGTACCAACCATATTTGCCAAGAGCGAGACAGTTGACCTTGAGACAAGCTTTGCCAACGGTTTGTATATTACGGTAGGTTTTTCATCCAACTTTAAAGCCTTATCAGTGGAATTGCCGGTTGCTGTTCCAGAGACTTCTGCCTGAGTTTGTCTGATTCAGTCAATCTTAAATCTCAAGAGGCTGAAATTAAGAAGAATCGTATCCACAGAACAAATGTAAGGGTCACCTGGGATGAATTCACTGCAGTTGGAGCTCGATTTGGCACTGGCTTAAACCTCACTGTTTTGGGTCTAATGGTGGCAACTGCAGATTCAGTGCATGCATTAGGTGGCGAGGAATTAATAGCACCAGCAAGGAGCTCCGAGAAGGATCGAAAATTCGAGCTAGTGGGCCGTGAAGCAACTGGCTTCGTGATCACTACTCTGCCCGTCTCTTTCGTCTCCATCTCCAATTGATGGATGACTTAGTCACATTTCTCTTGGGTTATGTGGGAAGTACTATTTCCTTCCTGGACGCAATCATCCTGAGTATAGATCACAGAAGTTATGTGCTGGGAAAAAAAATAGATCACCGAAGTTGATATGATTTCTCTGAGCAAAGCTTGATATTTTTCTAACATATCATAAATCTCGTAATAGAACAGAAAGATGAAATGGAAGAAAAAGATGATCCAGAGTCAATACTGCGGTGGGGCAAACAGGATCACAACTCACATCCCACACAGTGCAGCATGGAGTCAGTTTGGTAAGGACCATACAGCTGCAGACAGAGACCATCCAGACAGTTTCTCCCTAACGCCACTCTAAATGAATTCTAGTTGATTTAACAAGGTTTTGTGCCTCCATCAATGAGGGAAAATGATGAATTATCGAAATAAATAAGCAATGAGAACATGCTTTACTCCACTTCCACTTCACACTGGTACACTACAGATTTCAAGCTCTATGGAAGCATTGCTCTTTCGATCATGTTTAGCCACTCATACACGCGTTGATCATTCAACTATCTTCTACATCCTTTAGTCTCCGCCATTTCATTGGCCCTACTGTTTGCACACTCTAGAGAGCTCAACCTTTTTGGCTTGGATTCTTCAATGAGCAGCTTTTGTCGAACAACCTTGAAAACGTCATAATTATTCATTCTATCTCAGTAAACATGGTTTTCATCTTCCCAGTCTTTAAAGGAGAAGTAATACGATTCCTTTGGACCATCCTTCTCTAACAGCACTTTGAGCCAAATAATCCCTCATGTAACCTTTCCAAAATAATGTACAATAGCTTATAGAGTATAAAGTACTTGCACTTACAGATTTTTTTTGTCGGCCAAATTTTGCTCAGACAAACAAACACCAGCAAACTAGACTTTGTGGTAGGTAAAACAAAAAACAAAAATTTACCACACCAATGTGGTTATAAAAGAAGCCAAAAAGAAGGGCTAGAAGGTATGGATTTCCCAGCTCACAACCTAGTCCTGAGTCTTCTTAACTAAATCAATCAGTCACTAATTGAGAAGTGCAAATTTTAGCCTAAGAACTCAACCGATGAAAATTGCAGAACAAAAATGTCTTTCCTTGGTCAGCGAATCGTGAATTCATCGCAGAAACAAAATTGAGTTTTTCCGGACTTACTCAACTTCTTGGCTAGTCATCAGCCTAGCTAATACCAAATTTAGGACGTTTGAGAATATAAGGGTACAATCAATTGCTACAGTTATCTGTTAATTTTCTCTGTTAATTACCCTATATTATAAGGGTGCAAAGACTGGTTTACAAATTAGTACAAAGTGTTGTGACAACAATGTAAGTGCGCATTTGAATAGATGCCCAATATTCAAGCACAAAAAGAAGTATGCGCTTCAATTTGTAAACCAGTCTTTATACAACTTTATGTATCTTCATACTAAAATTCTGGCCTCTGTGGATATATTTTGATTGAGATTTGGCTGCAAAGGCCTCAAGCACAGCTGCCACCAACTCATGTCTGGAAATCAAGCCAAATCGGCCGTACAACCCTTTTTCAAATTGACTGCAAAAGGAGCCCCTTTTAATAGGAGACATTTTATTCATCTCTCAGCAATCAAATTAATTACCAAATAAAATTATGATACTTTTGTTTTCTACAACCCTCAAAACTAAAAAGAGAAAAAGGAAAAAGCCCAAAATAAATTTAGCAAGTAAATCTAATCCTTTTAGAGTTCTTATACTTAACTCAAGTGCCTGTGTTTGTTCTTTTCTTTTGACAAAGTGAATGCAAATTTGCACCTAACTGAAAATGGAGAAAGCAAAGAGAAATTTAAAAAGATGACAAGAAGTTATGTCAGCTACCCACTACAAGGGAGGACAAAATTCCCAAATGCAGAAACTGGGGTCGTTTCCAAATTTCTTATTAAAATCAAAGAACACATCAAGCACGAACCACTTCACAAGATGAAGCAGATAATAAACAGAAGAGCTTGACATCCTTGAGAGACACAGAAACGACAAAAACAGGCAGAAGGAGACCCAGATTTAATCTCAAAAGAACTTGACTACTGAAATGAAGTGAAGGAACTAACCTGGAAGATGACACTATGCTCCACGATAACTCAAGGAGGTTCGCGCCTTCACTTTCATCTGCACTGGAGAGCCAAGAACTGGGTGAGAAAACACGAGAAACTCGAATATCATTGGATCCAATTAAATCTAGAAAAGTAAAAACCATGCACAGAAAGTTGACCTTGGTGATTCAGAAACCAAAAAACGGTGCAACACGCGCGCAGAAAGCTTATGTATAGCGCAAAAAAGGAAAAAAAGAAGCTTGGCTAGTCCTTTTGAACGGGGATCAAGATGTTCTTGGACAACCCAGAGAACTACGAAGAGAGTTTTTGTCTGGTTTTCCTTTCAAATTTACGTCAGGTTTTTAACAGTCACAGTACCCTTTTTTGCTGAAACCACAGAGAGAGAGAGAGAGACAGAGACAGAGACAGAGAGAGGGAGAGAGCAGCAGAAAGTCAGTGTTCACGCTTTGAGACGGAAGGAAAGTTATCAGCAGAAAAAAGACAAGAATAAAAGAGCAATGAACAAAATGCAAAGTCAGTGTTATCTTTTCTTAATATATTTCTTGAATCTTATGCAGCGTTTCAATGGCACAGGTGGAATTTGCACTTGCATAGTTTTCTCGATACGGAGGAGCAGGTCGAATTGCGCGATACATCGTTTTGTTATGTGGGTCCCGACGTTATTAAGGAATGCGATTGGTTGTCGGGACCATGAAGGAGGAAACTGTGTTAAGCAATACGTGCGGATGCAACAAAGCTTTTCGGTGAAAACAGTACGGCTCGACTATCTCTCTCTCCCTCTCTATTGACTCTCTGCCATCGAAAAGCCAAGACGGCTCTGAATAATTCCTCAAGGCCTCGCGTTGCATCAAAATGGGAACTCCTAACGACGGCGCGTCCATCTCCGCCGGAAAGGTTGGAGCTTTTATAAGTGTGCTCGTTTTTCTTTTGCGCTCGTTTTCTGTCAAGGAAAGGAGTTTCTCTTTAACGGACGTGTAGTCAGTGTGAAATATGATTTACACCGCCTATATTGAATTCATGCAGTTTTGTATTCATACGAGCTAAAATGAAGACAAGGTAAAACTTTTTTGAAAATGAACTTTGAAATTAGCTATGCTTGACGTGGTAAATCCAGAGTTTATAGAAATAACATGTTAGTCTCACGGTCTAGTTAAGATGCGAGTCAAAACTTGAACAAGTGATCGAAATATCGAATTGTTTCCACTTGAGTATGTGAAGCACTGAACCTGTGTTTTTCATGTAATCCACACATAGAGTCCAGTCCCTAATTGCTAAGTGCTCCGTATGAATTAGAGTTTATGTTGATTATATCAACTTAAAATCTAACAAGAACATTGTGAGGCATCAGGCATATATGTAACGTCACATCTCTTAACTTAAAATGACGCTGGTAAAGAAGTTTTGTGTAACTTCAAACTAGCTCAACTTGTGCTAAAGGCGTGCTAAATCGAATGATTCAAATAGACCCGAGTAGGATCACACCTTCACAACATTATGCCCTAAAATTAGTAGGATGTATCAACACACAGCAATGGTGATGGAGGGATGCATAGGGAAAGATGACTGAGCTATTTAAGTTATGAGAGTTAATGATTGTGGTGGGCATGAACCCCATTACTTTCTATAACTCATTTCACTTTATATGGGTGATTTGGGCATGATCAAATTTCTCCTTTTTCATATTATTAGTTTGCTTAATCTCATTGGATGCTGCCTTGGCCTGTGAATCTTTCCTTGTCTGCTGAGTTGATCCTCAAAAGCACCTCTCCATTGATGACGCTGCAAAGCCACTTTGTAAGCTTAAAAAGGTCCCTTCATCCCTAATTTCGACCATACCATCCATAATTGAATGAAAATAATGACTCTGAATTTAGCAATCATGCCTTCATTAGTACTGTAAAAGGTGGTGAACCCCACTGAACAGCTCTAAAAATTCTTCCAGCTCATCCGCGGTACAATAGATTGAATAGAAAAGAGAACATTAGCGATAAAGCATCTGCCGTCTTTCTTGTTGTGAACTTGCTTTCCAAATTCAAACAAAAAATAAAGAAATAAACATCATCGAGTTCAAAGTTTTGAACACTTTGTCAATATCCGTTCAATTCTTCTAATCGTGCTCTCTTGAAGCAAATTCGTTCCTTATTTAGATCGCATTCAATATATCATCAGTTGTCTAGACTTTCAACACAATGATCCTGCCTTTTAGATCTAATGGAACATCACATTATTAAGTCAAATATAAATGCTATAAAAGTATCCCATGGTATTCGTCTACAGGATTTACATACTCCGCATATAAACTTTTGAGCTGGATAATCTAATACAACATCAGAATCAGATTCCGTCTCGTTTCATTTCGTCAAACTCCACCCGTTGTCATGCCTAAACCGACTTCCACATTCTTCTTTTTTTTCATCACTAGAAGTGAGATTTTTTAGGTCGGATCGTACGACAAGTGTCAACAGGAGAGCGATGGACGAAGAAGCTAAAATTCGAATGAGCAAAAGGCGAAATGCAATCATGCAAAAAAGAAAAGTCTGGTGTATCAGATAGTGGGTGGAGAGGGGGGGTGGGGAGAGCTTTGTCACATAGTGGAAAAGAAGAAAGGGTGATTAGGTCGAGAGCTTTGACTTTTGGAACGTTAGTTGAAGAGGGAGGGGGGAGTGGACACGAGAACGAAGTCGGTCACGTGATGGTGGCGTCCTCAGATTCTTCCGAACCGACATTCCACGGCCGCGACTGGTAGTTGCGCGACCCCCGCGCACGTGCCGACAACCCCCCCGGCCCATTCACGCCATCCTCCGCCTCACTGGTCCCCAGCTGTTGTTGTTCTTTTCCTTGGACCAGGAATAATTGGATTAACATCCCTAGGGTGTTCGGAGTGAGTGAGTGAGTGAGATGATGAGTACGTAAATAAGATCACTGGTTTGCTCAAACCTCCAATTAAACTTTGCCGAGTGTCTGGTGTGAAAAATCTTGTGGAATCACTGCTAACTATTATCTTTTATCACTTGATGTCTGATTGAGTATACCCTCACCAAAAGAAGGGAGCTTTTGCTCTTACGAGGACATTCGCGGCCTATCCGCTTTCTCAAAAAATGGCTTGCTCCACAAATGCGTACCTTATTTTATCATGCCAGGATCCTCACGCCTCGAACCCCCAATTCTCCTCTCCCCTCCCCTCCTCATATCTTTTTCCTCCTCAGGTAAGAAAGAACACTATCTCTTTGCTTTACATCTAGAGGATTTCCGAGGTTCGAACGATATCCTGAATAAAGTAGTTTAAGGTCATACTTAGGACCATTTGTTGTTCTTATCCTTCAACAATGAATAATTGGATTAATATTCGTAGGATGCTTAGGAGAGTGAGATGATGAGTATATAAGATCACTGATTTGTTCAAACCTTCAATTAGAGCTTGCCAAGTGTCTGTCTGGTGCGAAAAATTTTATGGGATCACTGTCAACTATTATAAAAACCTAATATCCTAAAAATCTGTCCAACTTTAACTCATGTCCCGATTCTACATTTTGTTTTATAAAAAATTTTCAACTTTAAGTCATGTCCTAATTCTATCCAAAACTATTTTTTCATCTCATAAAAAACCCTCAACTTTAGTTTCAATCCCAATTCTACCATAAAGTAATTTTGTTTTATAAAAAACCCTCAATTCTATCATAAATTTTTTTTGTCTCATAAAAAAATCCCAGCTTTTGGTCTAATTTCTATTTCACTCTAATTATTTTTTTTGTCTCATAAAAGATTACTAACTTTTACTTAAATCCAAAATATGCTCTCTACTAACCCTCCGTCAAAATCACCCTTAGTGATTTTGTGCTCGTCAATCTCTCGTGCTTGGAAATGCTCTGTCTGAGAGCTCGCGCTCAAGACACTCAAACAGCTTGTTCTTGGGAGTTTTCCATCTCTCGGTTATCATCAATAAATTTTGGGCCGAGGGTTAATGGGGGAGATTTGTGACTCAAGTAAATTTGTTTAGTTTTTTATGAGACTATAAAAATGTTAGAGTAAAATTGGGACAAGACCTAACGTTGGGGATTTTTCATAGAAAAAAAAATTTTATGGTAGAATTGGAATATGACTTAAAGTTAAGGGTTTTTTTGTGATAAAAAAAATTATAGAATTAGGATTTGACCTAAAGTTTGAGGTTTTTTATGAGATAAAAGGTAAAATTGGGACAAAAGCTAAGATTGGAGGTTTTTTAGGGTATTAGGTCGTTATATGAAGGTATGGCTTAATACTTAAATATTATATGAAGGTAGTAGGCCGTTATACGAAGGTATGGCTTAATACTTAAATATTACCTCACTTCACACTTAGTCTAGTCTTTTTGCCTAGTACTAGGCATAGAAATATTTCTTTGATGAGTCAAATATGGGTCTAGAAAGATTCTAACTTAGGATTGTATATGTAAATCTTCTATAATGGTATAGCTATTCCTATATTGTAGTTGTATCAAGTCTTAGTTGGGCTCAAAGTGTCCTAACTTGTGTGCTTTGCAATATGGGAGAAGGACACGAGAAGTGTCAAAAGTTGTATACGATACTCACTTTAGTACCAAAAGTTTATTTCGAATCACTTAAGTGCCACTTAAAAAAAAAAACAATCACTTGAGTGTCAAATCCGATCTGAATCCCCAAAAATCCGACATAGCAATATTTTATTAGTTTCTTAGTTCTACTTGGCTTGTCAACGCGCCCAGGTCAACAAATAACCCATAAACAACGTCATCTAAAAGTTGTAAATAGTGATCGTTTGAGTGCTAAATTTTGTTTAAAGTGATCACTTCAGTGCTAGTCTTTGTTAAAAAACAATCACTTCAATGCTAGTTGGATTGTGTGACGTCATTTTGGATGCCCACGTGAACTGAATTTTTTAAAAAATTATGTCAAGCCATATTAAAAATTTTAATTATAAATGCCACGTAATCAATTTGGCTAGAATTGGCACTTAAATAATCGTTTTTTCTCCGATTTGAGACTTAAATGATCGTTTTTTCTCTGATTTGGTACTTAAGTGATCCAAAAAACACTTTTGACACAAAAATGAGCACCGTACATAACTTTTGACACTTCTAGTGTTCTTTTCCCATGACAATATACATCTTTAAATTACAATACCGCGAAATTGAGGGACACCATTTTTTTCTAAAAATTGTTATAAAGTTTTACGGCTGTGAGGATCTTGCGAAGCATTGTAGAAAAGTGACAACCTCCGAGTTTCATTAATATATAGTTGTTGTAGAGAAGTTATACCAAAAAAAATTCATATAAACAAAATTAAACATAAACTTAGTACGTTTGGCCTTTTCTATTTTTCGATTTTCCTAGCCAAAAATAGAGACCACTATATTCACCTTCGAATGAAAGAGAAAAAAAAGAAGTCATGCTACCTGCAATGAGAAATACTACCTTTAAAGAGAAAAATATCATTTCTTTTTTATAAAGATCTAATAAGAAATATTTTTATTTCCAAACATAAATTATACACATAACAAAATCAAGTGCTTTGAGAAATTGAAATTTCTTCTCTTTTGGAAAGTTTCCAGGTATTTTAAGAGCATTTGTCAACAAAATTCTTCTTAGGGTTAATACCACAAAAAACTCAAAACTGATACATCCGTGATAAATTAATCCAAAATTAATGTTTTGTCCACGAAAAACCCCAAACCGGCACACTTGTAACAAATTTACCCCAAACTAATTTTTTGACCACCTAAAATCCCAAACCAGTAAATATGTAATAAATTTACCTCAAATTAATTTTTTGACTATAAAACACCCTAAACTGGTACGCATATAACAAATATACCCTAAACTAATTTTTTGACCATCAAAAACCTCAAACTGGTAATTATGTGACAAATTTACCCTCTGTTAGCAAACCAATTAGGGATTTTTCGTGTTATTTACCCTATAGATTTCCACGTGGACTTGCCATATCACCATATCACTTCACCATATGTCATCCACGTCAACAAATTTAACAATAAAAATTTGACGAAAGCTAACAAAGGGTAAATTTGTTACAGGTGTACCAGTTTAGGATTTTTGTGATTAAAAAACTAATTTAAAATAAATTTATTACAGTGTCTGGGTTTGAGGTTTTTGTGATATTAATCATTCTTCTTCTTTTTTTTTTTTTTTTTTTTTGGTCGAACATTCTTCTTCTTATGAGTGGTTAAAAGTCTTGTCACTTTTCATCATCCAAGTACTTTCTGGAGCTACAATTCCTATATAGAGTCGCCATGAGAAATTTGAGTTGCTCATATTCCTATTTTGCGAGTATCGAAATTGCTTCATCTTTATACAACATTCTCTTATATTAGTAAATATTGGAAAGATTACACAAAAATTCCAAATTATTTGGCTTAATGTGCAATTAAGTCTTAATAGATTGAAAAAAGTGTGATCAATTTCTAAAATATCTAAAATTTGGTGTAGTTTTTCATTTTGGTGACCACGCACTTAATTTCGCTGACATGGCACGTTGGGAATCCCACGTGACCTTTTTTTAAATGATATCTTTCAGCATATGTGGTGCTGACATAATGGTGATTCAATATTACGTTATAAAAAGTTAAAATATTTTGAATAAAAAGGAAAAGCCCTAATTTTGAAAAAAAAAAAAGAAAAGCCAAAAAGTTTAGAAAAGGAAATCAACCTAAGAGAGAGAAAATGGCCACCATGCGGGGCGGGTGTTTGAAGGTTGGTTGTGGCGGCGATGCACTTGGTTTAACAGCTTCTCCCACAGTCTTCTCTCTCTTAGTTGTTCTTTAGCCTAATTCCCTAAAAAAAACCCCAATTTTAGGTCTAGTTCTAATTCTGCCCCAAACTTTTATTTGTTTTAGAAAAAACCCCAAATTTTAGGTCCAGTTTCAAATATGCCTCGAACTTTTTTTTTT
The DNA here is from genome assembly GCA_024733475.1 of Syzygium grande. Taxonomy (NCBI): domain Eukaryota; kingdom Viridiplantae; phylum Streptophyta; class Magnoliopsida; order Myrtales; family Myrtaceae; genus Syzygium; species Syzygium grande. The sequence goes on from JAMXDD010000004.1 coordinate 19,616,462, forward strand.
GTCTCAATCCCCAACTTTAGGTCCAATTCCAAATCTATCTCAACTTTTGTTTTGTCTAAAAAAATACCAACTTTCAATCTATTTTCAAATCTCCCCCCCCGTGATCCAATTTCAACTTGACATGGCATTTCCATATTGATATCAATCCACATCAACATGATGAAATGACAAATTATCTCCAAAATGAAACTATTCTAGGATATGAAAATTAGATATAACTAATATATTTTTGGACAAAGAGCTAATGGAGGTAGATTTGGGACTAGACCAAAATTTGAGGGCTTTTTTTTTGAAAAAGAAAAGTTCAGAGATAGACTTGGGACTTAACCTAAAGTTTGGGGTTTTTTCTTTAATTTTGGCCTTTTGTTTCTATTTTTTTATTTTAATTTTTTTCATTTTCACTATTTTCTGAGTCATCTCGGAGCTGCGTTAGCAAAATTAGCTTACATGCCGCATTTAGAAACAAAGTGCACCATTTTCAAAAATTTTAATATTTAATTGCAGTTTTGAAAACTTTTAAGACTTAAAATTCACTTTTGGCCAAATTTTTTTGATCATTGAGATAACTTTTCTTGTAAATATCCCACTCTCCATGCAACACTCGTTTTTTATTGGGAAAATGACACAAATGATCTCTGAACTTTTGGCTCAATGTGCAATGTCATCCTGAACTTTTAAATTGTTCAATGCTATCCTTGAACCTTAGCTCAATGTACAATATCGTCCATGAACTTTAATTTATTCAATATAGTCCCTGAATTTTTTTATATATGTTCAATCTAGTCCCTAAACTATATGAAAATATTAGATGTAGTCATTCTATTAATTCATGGACTATTAAACGTGTATCAAAAGCTGATGGAATACATTTAATAAATTAAAAGTTTAGGGTCGACATTGAACTTATATTAATAATAGTTTATGGATCACATTAAATAAATTAAAAATTTAAAGATGACATTATACATTACACCAAGATTCAAGAACCATTTCTGTAGCTATTTTTTTTTATCTATAACCGGACTTCACTTTAGAAGGGGAGAAAACAACCGAGTACGATAATAATATATGGAAAATTCACTAAGCTCGAATATAGATCGTTGAGAAAAGTACAAATAGAGAAACGACGTTGGATTTAGCAGATTTCTCCCCCGAGGCTCGCAGTGTCAGATGTTGTTGCTACACTGACAAGGGCCATGCCCGAGTCCAAAAGAGCGCACTTCTCTTCATCTCCATTGCGGAAATCGATTTCGGAAATGTTAAAGAAATGAAACAGCGTTCTATGTGGAAGGCTCGTTGTAGTTGTTCTTTTGTCACTTAGGGAATGACCTTCTTTTGGGTTGGACCCATCGTCAATGTCATCAGCTGACATGACACTTTAGAGTTGGAAGCACAAATGTCTTCTTTTCGATGAAAACGAACTTCGAATGGAATCAAAATGAATGGTTTTATGAAGTTTCTTTAACTTGGGATCTCACCAAACTCCTTCGGTTGTTGGGGGAAGAGGTAGAAGAGGCAACCGTCTTCACCAACTCCCTAAGTTTGTTAGTGTTTGGTTGGAATCGGGATTAGATTGAACGTGCGAAGCATCTTAATTAGTACAACAACCGATTGTGCACTCGACGGTGACAAAAGTTGTTTTGGGCCTACCCAACTTAAAGTCGGCCCCTTCTGTTAAAATTTTACTGTTTGAAAACTTACTAGTGATAAATTTAAAAAAAAAACACACACACACACATAATCACTTTCTCTCTCCACCGTCACCTTTATCTCCTTCATCTATGGAGGAGATGACCAGTTTCGTCTCATCCATCGATGGAGGAAACCATCATCCGACATTGAAGGAGATGAAACCTAATAATCTCCTTCGTCGACGAAGGAGTCTTATAGATTAGGTATCGGGCTTTGATAGAAGAGATTCGCTATTAAAATATTATCCCACGTTACCTAATAATGAATCTTAACTACTCTTTCTATTTATATGATTTTTCTTCACCTAATAATTGAAGCTTATGGAGAGGTCATTACTGACTAATTCAGATTGTGGGACAATGGATTGAGACCTGGTGAGGCTACGGTTGGTATCCGCCGCCCATCCGGTAAGCATACACCGTTGGGAACTATTGGGCCAAGCCAGGCAAAATTCAAGTACGACTTCGATGTGATACCTTGGCACCCAGTTGATAGTTGACCTGTTAGAGGCAAAATTGAGGTATCAAATCGAACCAGCCAAACTGGGGAATGCACACTAGATGGTAAACTTTGCCACCACAGCATTCACCCCTTGCCTATAGTTAACGGTTTTGGCTCGACTCTCCCAATGTAGAATTCTGACCAAGTTCTCACTTATGCAAAAATTGATCATTTCCATACTGGGGCTATGACTCTGCCTGGTTCGTACCAAACCTTGGTCTAAACTGTTTTTTTATGAACCTTCTTCCCCCATTGCTTGAACTTACTAAAAGTGCTTCAACAACTTGTTTTACATCATTATACGAATTGGCAAGAACAGGTTTGAACAATTCGGCCATGTTTTTAAAAAATAACACTCCGTAACATGTAGGCTACGGTCCGTTTCTCGCCTAAACATGCTCATACGTTGATTAGTCATTCCAACATTACCATTTCAACTTTAGGAACTAGTCGACGCATGTTCAAATATTTTGCCCAACACTAGTCGGGACGGTCGCAACATATAGCGACTACATTCGCACACATTCATTATCTCCACTGCCCACACTCACAGCCACGTTTTTCTCAACATTTTGCCCACCACCCCTTCTTGCATCACCCTCTAACGTATTCCCACACAGCAGATTCATATTGAAAAGCAAAAGATATAAAATTTACTAGTTTCCACTCTGAGTTCTACAAAGCGGGCCAAAATGTTTTTCTCTCAAACTTCATCAAATGACTGCCAGCTCCCTCAAGAAAGACTCGTCCATGAAAAACGAGCTCGAAATTGGCAAAGATGAAAAACACGTACTCCTTGTATTATTAATCGGGCGATTATAGTTTAGAAAGGAACATGAAGTAGACTTAAGGATGACTCAGAGCAAAAACTTGACAGCGAAATCTCCAATTAAACTCACAAGAGCGAGAGTTTGGCAAAATGAATGAAAAGAAATAAGAACTTGAATAAAATAAGTAAATATTGCGATTTGGTTGAGTGTATGTACCATTCTTCTTTCCTAGGCCGTCCTTTTATATTTTTGAGTATCTAGCATCTCACTTTTCAAGTTCTTAGACTTGTTTTCCAGTTCTGAACGTGTACCCCCGAATTTTTGGCCGGGGTTGATATTAATTTCTATTAATAATTGTGGTACTAATGCCAACTGCTTCTCCACGTACGCCAATCTTCTTCTGCCATGTGTCTAAAATCTACGTCACTCAATTTTTAGGAATGACGTTTTAACAAGAAAATAAGTGTTCCTGCACTTTTCTTAGACATTTAATGGATTTGGCATCATGCCAGCCACTTCCATCGTACATGCGATAGCTACTTCTACAATGTGTCCCCACGAATTTTTGGCCGGGGTTGATATTAATTTCTAGTAACAACTGTGGTACTAATACCAACTGCTTCTCCACGTATGCCAATCTTCTTCTGCCATGTGTCTATAATCTACATCACTCGACTATTTTAGGAATGACGTTTTAACAAGAAAATAAATGTTCCTGCACTTTTCTCAGACATTTAATGGATTTGGAAACATGCCAGCCACTTCCATCATCCATGCGATAGCTACTTCTACAACGTGTACATTAGCTGCCAATGCCATGTGTTTGGCCATAATTCTCACTTCTCTAACTTCTCTTTTTCCATGTTAGCATTGACAAAGCCAATGTCGGCCTCACACAGGCCAAACCTCATGTTGGCCAAACCCATGTTAATTACATCCCAATCAGCATAATTTCCATAACATCATAGTTATAAAGTCAATATCTTGTTTGACATGGTAGACGCCTCACATAGCAATTACCTCTCTAAAAATGGCCAATATCAGTTTTTACCATCTGTAGGTGTCGACGCATTAAATTTATTAGAGATATCAATAGCATTTCATGCTAATTGTAAATGAATAAAAACTATATCTAACTTATCTAAGAATTAATCACAAGAAAAAGTAAGTCAAAATGTCTAGGTCAACTCGAATTAAAAAAAAAAACAAGAAGCAAGAGTTTCTTAGGAAAAGAATAGTCAAGTGTAGGAGGTTGGGTAATGTATGCATCATCTAAAATCTTTTGAAACATAATTTTTAAGGTCAGGTACTTTAGTTATGTTGCCTTCAACACGGTTGTGACTTTTGCTTTTCTTTGGTCCCAACATGACCGCCCAAGCGTAAGGACCGCAGAAGGTACGGCCGGAAAATTCATCTCCAAGTCAATAGCATGTCGGTCAGGTCAAAGGTGATCTTCCAATTCGGAGATAATCGAGAGGAACCTAAGTCAGGCTGGAATTAATTTTAACAAAAGTTAAATCCAATAAGAAGGGGTCATGATTGATCAATTCACAGCCCTAATTCAAACCATATCGATCAAAGATCACAATTCTCAGACCTAAACGGTCCAAATTCAAACAGAAAATAGAAGACTAATTCAATCTGCTCTTGTCTCGCCTCTTGATCAAACGCAGCCCTCGCCACCCTTGTTGTTATCCACCTCCGGACCGCAATTGGTGCTCACACGCTATAGAAAGTAGATGAAAATTCTTCAATTTCCTTCCTTTTCTAGTTTCTTAAATTGCTTTAGATTTGTTATTTTAATTTCCTAAATTAGTCAATTTGCTAAATCTTTCATTTTTCTTGAAAAAAAAAACTTGCTAAAAAAATTTCACCAGATCATGTGGTGAGTGGTGATGGTGGTAGAGGAGATGGTAAGAGGGGTGAGTATAGTTCCACGATAAAACTAGAATCTAAAAATTGGACTAGTGGGAATCTATCTTGTTTTAAGTTTCAAGGTATATAGGATAGATTCCAGGTTCCAAAAATTTGAGAACATGTTTCAACGACAACCTAGAATCTAGAACTTGGAAGTTAGAACCTAGAACAAGCTTTCGTGTTTTTCTTGGCTTATGTCTTTAGGCGATACTGCGGTATTCCATGACATCTAATAATGAGTGTATAGTTTGGAACCATTAATCCGAGCTTCTATTTTATGATTGAGACTTATACTTTATTAATATTTCATATTTTTTACGTGTCTAGATATAAGTTGTGATCAGTGAATTGTAATAAGTAAGTGATGGTCATAAAATATGATAAATCACTGCAGTCGTTCAATTAATAATACAGGTGAAACCTGAGTAGACCCTAGAACTTATGACAGGGTAGGTTCCAGGTTCTAAGATATGCAGAGTAGGTTCTCGGTTTTAAAAAACGAGGAACCTGTACCAATAAGTAGATTCTAGATTTCAAGTGGAGCCTAACAGAAGCTGGACCCAATCACCCCTTGATGGCAACGGCGGTGACTTAATCAATTTACTCAAAATGCAAGTAAATGGATTTATATTGACGTCGGGTCTTTTGTGGCCCTCCAAATTGTACTGCATGGAAATTGGCCAATATGAGTTAAATAAATCAATTGCTGAAAATTCATACATGGCGGTCCAAACCAGACCCGACACACCATTTGACACTTCTAGAACACGCGCAAGAACATTTTTGGGCTATTGGCCCAATAACTAATGGCGTGTAGTTCCCTTTAAGGGAGGAGGCTCCATTCGCAAACTTCTCAAAGCCCAACTACGGCCCAATTTCACCGGTACTTTTTTTTTGTGGCTTCTAAAATTGAATATACAGAGAGATTGCCTTCTTAATCGTTAATTGAATAAAGGCGCAGTATATATATTTATGTACAACAAACACGTGATCATTTTATAAGCAAAACAAAGGAAAAGTTACCGCTAGCAGTCATAGTAGTCACTTTTCATTGTGCTAGACTAGTTTCCATGACTCAGAAACCATCAATTTGAGAGCGGATGGTCATACTCCTCAAATCAAGGATAGATAAGACTATTTGTATAATTTTTTCTTTACCGTGGTGGCGTATGCTTCATTTTTCAGTGCATGTAGTAGCAACTGGCAAAAACCAATACTGACTTCACCCATGAAACAACTAGGGATAATATTTTAAAAAAAATAGCAAGCCTATTATACAATGCTTAATTTAGTCATAAAATTTTTAATTTGACCAATTTATTCATAAACCTTTCCGAAAATTTATCAATGTAGTCCTTTGGGTCAAAATTTGTCAGAAATTGTTGACATGGCCGTCTGCTGTCCGACATGGCATAGTTAGTGCTGATGTAGATGATTTTTACAATTTCTTTTGATTTTTTGAACTTTTTATAAATTTTTTTTATTTTTTATTTTTATTGTTCACTTCCTGGAAATGGTCGGAGAGGGTCACTATGGATGGCCAATTCAGAAACTTATAAAAAAATCATTCACGTCAGCACCAGTCGTACCACATAAAATAATTAACAGTCACGTCAGAAATTTCCAATCAATTTTAGTCTAAATGACCACATTGCAAATCGTTAAAAGGTTTATGATTAAATTGGCCAAATTAAAAAGCCTATAAATGAATTGGAACCATATAATAGGTTGAAGATCTTTTCGGTAATTTTCCAGAATCTACTATGGCCCGTTAATCAATTAACATATGAGCGAAACTGTTCATCACTTGACATTGGAAAACTCACTGTTTGGGGCTCATGTCAAAAATAAAAGTACCAAATTGACGATCAAATGCCATAACCTCCACGGAAGAAAAGTCTCTAACATATAATCGATCAAGCTGAATCACCTTTTCCTCATGAGTCTATTAGGACGAATCTTAGGTACTTAAGCACAAATAAATATATAAAAAAAGGACAAGTAGGCAACTCACTATTTTGTAATTCTCCTTAAAACTAAATATATTAAAGTTGATGCAACTTGCAATGTGCTTGTGAATTAATTCATGTACTCTAAGTGTTGTTATAAATTATTTTATATAGGTGAACTCAAATACGAAATGATCTTGCAAATATTTTAAAGGGTTATTCGCATTATGTTTTTTGAATTAAAAATGTCAATAGGAAAATAACAATGAAAGTTTGCGTGAAGCGCGGGTTCACCATTGGCACATATCGACCTGATTCATGTATTTCCTTTGTATATGTTGGAGAATTTGGAAACCAAATAGTGAAATCCCCTCCTTACCAAAAAAAAAATAGTGAAATCCCTGAAGTAATTTTGATGATCACAAAGTCTCATTAAAGTATTTGATGAATTCTTTGAATGAATGCAGAATCATACTTGTAGAAAATGCATATTTTAGAGAATTTGCCCGATCGTGTGACTTGGACTTAATGTCAATACAAATCGCAGATATTAACCTTTTAAAGATCAAAATTATATGATATAAAATGTTTAGGAATGAAAAGCTTGGGATGACAACGCAAACTAGAAGACAGTTCTTTGTAGGAGATCAATGGCCCAAAGCAGATTTGGAAGATGATCTGCGAGTGAATGACTTGAAAGGATATTAAGAGTGTGGGCTTCTATAACCCACCGCGGTTGAAACTTCAATGGTTGCTTGTGAAGTCTCTATTGGTCTTATTCTTATTGTGCGCCTTATGAGCGCGTTTGGATCTACTCGAAGCCAATCGCTCCTATCTTTCCCTAACCCAACTTGGGATTCTGCAAGAAATGAGAAGTTCACATCAGAAAATTTCCATATGTAGATATCAAGTTCGTGTAAATCCAAAAGATATGACACCCAACTCATAGATGTTATTGATTTTTAATATATTGTAACAGACCCATATGACTTAACAATCATGTGATTGTGCTTAATTGCTTGTAATCAAAGATTGACGGATGTACTACTTCTTTTAAGAGGGATTTTATTATACAAGCTGATTGATTGGAGAGACTCGAAGATTTTGTGGATTAGTAGCTAATTTGTTCAGGGACACTCAAGATTAATTCAACTTATAGTAATTCAGACTTGAAAGTTCAAATTTGGCTCATAGTTGCTTGAATCATTGACGTTATTGCAGTCGCACGAAAAAGAGTTAGCACAATCTACATTTGTTTACGTTTTGACTGATCCACATCCTCTTGTTATGTCCAAACCTAACATTTAGTATTAGAGGATTGTGCTCAGTTTTGCAGAAAGAGTTCTTACTTTGAGTTGAAGATCAAAAAACAACCACCGTCCCCCAAGGTTCGACAGCATTAGCTTTCTTATTGAGAGCAATGGATGATCATGCTCATAGACACAGTTGGGGAGAATCTGCCTTTAACGAGAAAGCTGATGATATTACAAGTAAGCTGTCACTAATTTGACAAATTCTGGACATGAATCAGCTGAGTGATGAAGTTTCTATTTTAAATGCGGTGTATGTCGTAGATTATATTGTCATCCCACTTAGTTTAGGGTACACGTCTATCAGTTTGGGATACATGTCTATCATCCTCTTCATGTGTACTTCGATGAATATGAATGAGGCAATATACATACATTATGGAGATTAGTCGCGTCAGACTGCAGAAACAATATCGTACCTGCACAATGCTTCCGTGGGTTCCTCAGTATATTTCAATCCCTCATGCACACTTCATTAAATTGCACCAACGATCATTAATCGATTGAGACATACATGAAAGGCCACTGATATGCGCCACCTAGCAGCGCCCGGCAGCATAAACCAAACTGCTTTTCAAAACCTTTGACAAGGAAAACCCTCGTGGGACCCCGCCAGTCCCACAGAAAAGCTGACACGTGGAAAGTTGTCATGGCATGTTCGGTAGTTTCAAATTGCCAACGCAATGCTCACACGTTGCTTCTTGATGCCGTTCAAAGTTCATACAGAAAAGATCACCTCATTCACGTCTCCTCCTCTGCGTTTTGTAGACACTCCATCGGAGAAAGCCTCACTCAACTCAACCTCGGAAGCGGAAGCTAATTCTTAAGGAAGCGCGGGCCAATTGATGCGGACGAGATCGAGGGATGCCGCCGAAGCAGGCCGCGAAGAAAGCCGACGTGGCGAAGAAGCAGAAGATGGTCGAGGACAAGACCTTCGGGCTCAAGAACAAGAACAAGAGCAAGAACGTCCAGAAGTACGTGCAGACCCTCCAGCAGTCGGTGCAGCCCAAGACCGATCCTTCCAAGAGCGCCACGAAGGTCCGATTGTACACCTTCTTCTTAGTGTTTCTGCTGTTGTAACTCTGATTTTCTTGGGAAAATCGGTCGATGCAAAATAGACGAGGAGCTAAAATAGTGTTTGATATGACTAAAGGCCTTTGATTTGCTCATGACCACTTACGTCTTGCGAAGATCGATATGACAAAAGGCCTTAATGGTGCAAAGCTCAATCACATACGAGTGAAGGAATTGTCAAGATCCCTACACATATAAGGAAACTCATCATTGGGTTAAGGGGTGGGAGGATTTAAACCCACAATTACTTGCTCTGATACCAATTGTGGATTCTTCTACTTTTCGAAGTTGAATGCGCGACCATTTTTTCTATTGATGAGAGAGTGGATGTTCACATTTTATATACTAACAATCTGTGTTGATAAAGGAAATGAGGTAGTATGATTGAATAGAGGTATAGGTTTGATAGGTTCAAGTAAATTCTTTCATTAATTTCCATGAAAAGTGAAGTCAAAAAGAGCAGAGGACAGAGTTTTTTGCTGATCTAATTATAAATAGGTCTCTCTTTTCTGTTCCTTTCAGAAGAAGAAGGAAGAAAGTAAGGCGAAAGATAAGGAGCTCAACGACTTGTTTAAGATTGCCGTGAGCCAGCCCAAAGTGCCTGTTGGTAATATCTCCCGATTTTTTGCGCCTTTGAATCTTTTTACTACTAAGCGTGAATGAGTTCAAACAGATTCAGTAATGAATGGAGGGTTGATCAGGTGTTGATCCCAAGTCCATCGTGTGTGAGTTTTACAAGGCAGGGCAGTGTGCCAAAGGTTTCAAGTGCAAATTCTCGCATGATTTGAATGTTCAGCGCAAAGGAGAAAAGATCGATCTTTACAGCGACAAACGGGACGATGGTACTGACTGTTTCCCATTTCTTTGTGATTAATATTTTCATCATAAGCTTAGCTTAATTTAACTGTTGCTAGTATTTGCTTATCGTGTGTAATTTGCAGCAATGTTCTGATTTTATTTTCTCTACTTCAGGTACAATGGAGGAGTGGGATCAAGAGACTTTGGAGAAGGTTGTTGAGTCAAAGAACAAGGAGTATAAGCAGAATAAGCCCACTGATATCGTAAGTGTTCGTAAGTGTCTCATGAATTTTTTGTCAAGTAACGTGATTCGAGGTGCAATCACTTTCGCTGAGTACAAATGTACAAAATGTCTCTGCTGTATCAATGTGTCTTTAGATTAAGCTCTTTTCTTTGGGGTTCCATGAACAAAGATCAGCTTTTCATCGATCTTTTCTTAGGATATCATGTTTCAGGAAAATGTTCCAGGCATGTAGTAACTTGCCTAAAAAGAGCTGGAATCCATTCCTTTAGCATTTCTCGAGCAAGCAATGACCTACCACCTCAGAAAGCACATAGAGTTTATAATTAGTAAGGATGATACATGGCAAAATCCATGGTGATCTTTACTAATGGTGTAACTGAAGGAAGCTTTTCACAATGATGATGCAGGGGAAATGAGCTCTTGACTCTGTTGTTGGTCTTGTTAGATTATGACTTGTTCTTTTTCTGTAATACGTGAAGGTGTGCAAGTACTTTTTGGAAGCAGTGGAGAAGAAACAGTATGGTTGGTTCTGGGTTTGTCCAAATGGTGGGAAAGACTGCCACTACAGGCATGCACTTCCTACTGGATATGTCCTGAAATCCCAAATGAAAGCTTTGCTCGAAGAAGAGAGCGAAAAGACGCCCCTTGAGGAAGAAATTGAGAATCAGGTAAGTCGTCAATTTCTGGGCTCGTTTTGTTGGATCTGTCCTGTGTTTTCCTATGGACTTGAGTTTGCCGGCGTTGAAGCAGTGGCCATCGATATCTTCGTGTTTATCTGATACTGAAATGTTGTGCTCAATGGGTATCTGTTTTTGGGTTGCAGCGTACCGAGTTGACTACTTTGACTCCTCTGACTCCCGAATTGTTCGGGATATGGAAGAAGAAAAAGATTGCAGAGAGAGATGCTCGCTTAGCGGCACTTATAGAAGAGAGGGCTAAGAATGACCGGATGAGGTACTCTACTTTCTTTCTTCTGCTGTATCCATGCAGGTGTTGTAGCAGATGCAAATCGCCTGTCGTGCAGCCTGTATCACGCTTTTCACTTGTCGATTTCTTGTTCTGTTGTCATTCTATTCTTGTGTCGGCACTGTGTGCTCGTGTGCATGGGCATGGGCATCTGTTTTGTGTTGGATTGAAGAGCGAGATATTCTGAATGCTAATTTTGTGGAATTTTCTGCATGCTTCTCAGTGGCCGAGAGCTATTCCTGTCCAATTCAAGCTTGTTTGTCGACGATGTTGAGGCATGTGAAAAGCACTTGAGAGAGGAACAATCTCGCGTCATCAGGAAGCAGGTGGGAATTTTCATCTAAACGCATTTGCTTAATGGAGTTTCCTAGAACATTGTCCTCCTAGCTTGTGAATGCCCCACATTTCTTGTTCTTGATAAGAGCTCTGCTTATGAGACCCAAAGAAAATGCATTCTATAGGTTGAACATGATGATGTCTTTCACTTGGTTAATTTTGTTAAATCTGGTGCTTGATCTCCATTGAGCAGTCCATGCCATATAATGTCTTGTAAAATTTCAGGTGGATGGCAATTCGGCTGGAGACGGACCTAGTGCCTTGTCGACAGAAGTTGGCGAAGGTGACGTCCTTCTGAGCGAGGATGAGGACGAGCTGGATACTGATGAACTTGACGAGCTCGAGGCTAGCCTGTCGAGAACAGCCATAGAGATTCAGGAGCCCCGTGTTGGAGCATAGACTGTGAACTCTAAAATGTTCTTCAAATCTCCAGCTCGCTCAGATTCTCGATTAGCTGCGACCTGCAGGCGCAATTCGCCCGCGTTTATCGTAAGACCAGTTTTTCACTTCATACCTCCAGTGGTACACATATACTTAGGTACTATGGCTTTAACAAATGGAAGGTAACTCTGGGCTGAATCAACATGGCGAATCGCACTTCTTTGTTACAAATCGTTTTGGCAGCGATTATAGGTGCACGGACACAACCAGACAGAGCAGTTTTATATGTGTATTTGCCGCACCAGATCATCCACCATGTTTCTTCTTCTTTCTTGCTGTGTGCTTGCGCTCATGCATACCTGTGTGCTTCTCCAATAATGGGAGCTTCATATGAATGCGTTAATGGTGGCGAATCCCTGTATAATGGTGTAATGGGGAGGCTAAGATAACTAATCTTTTTGTTGAAGTATTGTCCCATATTCGCTTGATATCGGGTCTTATATGCTCTTTATATTCATGTGGTCTCTCTTTATCTATTAGCTTAAGTTTTTTTGTTAAACTTTCTGACATGGTATCAAAGTTAGTATTATCCCTTGCACAAATGTGCACCGAACCCCCATGAGACAAATTCATGACGGCTTAAGATCATCCCTTATGTATATCTATAGATAATTAGATAATGTCTCTTTCTTTACAACGATATTTGGTTTATCATAAGAGAGCCCAATTCTTCACTTAGATACGCCTCCAAATTTGGAGTAGTGTTTAGTGAAAGAATAGAGATACAATTGTTCAATTGCATCAAGTAAATGATCGAGTGCATGCATGGATTACAAAATGTTGCGAAAAGCTAAGAGTAAAAGTGATTGGCCGAGAGGACATTGAATGCTTAGATAAACCAAGTACTATAGCAACAATCTCTCTTCTTTAAACATAAAATGGAATCAAATCAAGCAGTACATTATTTTGGGGAGACTTCTTACTCAAAGAAAAATGAATGAAGGCCATAATTTACCTTTTCGTGGCATAATTTTCATACCACTTTGAAACACTTTCGTTCACGTTATTTAATCCCAATTTCAATGATCAAATACAGTAAATTTCCATGTACCCACAACTAACCCACCTGGATTGTCATCCGACCAATTTTCTAGAAAACCATTCGTGTGTCCTCTTATGTTAGGCAAACACACGAAGCTGACCTGGTGCCTCAGCCTCCCCAAAAAGGTGATACAAAGAGGAGTGGAGAGGTGAACGGGAGAATGTATTTTATGAGACGTTTATCCCGACTGACAGCAGTGAGGTGGTAGAATCGATTAATAATTGGTGTCCGTATATTATAAATTTTATTCAACTTAGTGTTGTGTGTGTTTTGTTCACACTTTTGATTGTTAATTAATTGCACGTTATTGTCATGTGTATTCGTCACATAAATACCTTTATAAAGATCTATAATTATAGAAATCTAACAAGCCATCTCCCTCATCGTCAAGCTCTCTCCACCCCAAGTCGATGGGGCCAAAAGTTAGAGGAGAGAGACGTTACGATCCAACTTAGGCGACTGATGACTTCTTCAATACGAGCTCTTTGGTGCGTTTGTAAGAGTATTTGGAAAAAAAACCTTTGCATAAATGCAAAAGACTATAGACTAATGGGTTTCTAAGAAATGTAAATAGTATTGGGTAAATTATAATTGAAAAGTGCATTGGGAAGCAATTTTGATTTAAATGCCGTTTGGAAAAAATCTATACTTTTATAAAACTTTAGTTATAACAAAAAAAAAAAGGAAACAAACATAGATGTTTAGGTGACCATAGCAGCTCAGGCAACAGCACGTCATCGGGATTGTACAACCCCGAGCAAGGGTCGCCAAGGTTGCTCAGCCCCAAGTGAGGTGGCGCCAGAGTCGCGTGAGCTCATATACCGAACCCGGAAACTGCAGCGTGCCAGATCTGGGAATAGTGATGAGCTCAACCGCAACCCTTGACGGGCAACCATTGCACAAGCCTTGGCCATCATTAGCAAGTCTAGATGTATGAGCCTCGACGACCCTTAAATCTCTAGATCTCGCCTTGATTCTCCAGACCTCAGCTCGACCCTCCAAATCTCGCCTGACCAACCTGCAACCATCAACCATCGAGCCTCGACCCTTGGCGACCGACCACGGTTTGCGTTTGTGGATTTGCCGGGTAGATTGAGAGTTCTTCTGTTTTAAAATAGGGTAAAATTGGAATTATGATTATTGAATGGGGGTAAGATTGGAAAGAAAATAATCAACTTACCTTTCAACATGCCGAGAAAGCTATAATGCTACTGCTGGACTGAAGATCCCTGGAGAGAAATCTTTGCAAATGCGTTGTAGTCCACAAAATGGGCTTTCAAAGCCTTTCCCCAGACACACAAACGAAACCTTAAATACAAATTTCCCCTCTCTCCTCCAATACAATTTGCATCAGCCACCGCGCGCCACCGTGATCGGATACGCACTGCCTCTTCCCGCCTGGCAATCATACTCCATAGCCGTGCCCCATTGCCAATCTATCTTTATCTTTTCATGCTGACCTCTCTGCAAACTAACTCAAGGGCTCGCTCGCACGGTGGCCCCAGCCTCGAGGGACTCCAGCTCAGAGGTCACTCGAGATGAGTGACCTCGGGTCTGCAGTCGTGTTCACCCCCACGACCTGATTTACTCTCTCCCTCTCTCCCCCGCGAGCGTGCTCATGCACACAACAAAGATGTTGTAGCGATGGCTCACTCAGCTATTTGCCAACGACAAAGAAGTAGACATTAGAGGTGAGCAACGGGTCCGGTTCAGCCTGGGAACCGAATTGAACCAGCTTGAACCGACCAATTCAAGGCAATTTTAGGGAGAATCTGTTTGGTTCCACTTGAGCAAACCTAGTTTCGGCCCAGAATTGGTTCAATTCCCGATTCCAAGGTCGAGGTCCTACTCGGGAATCCGATCAACTAGTTGTGTCCCAAGTTGAACCTGTTTTAAATCGGTTTTGAAGTCTTCTAGGGAAAAAAAAAAGGAGAGAAAATTTGCATTCATCTACAACTGAGCTCATTCTTCAACATGAGCAAATAATAAATGGGAAAATTCCAAATAATAGCCCGAAATACCTTTATTTTCTCAAATAACAACCTGAAGTGGAATTTGTATTAAATAAAGACCTAAAGTGACATGTCAATCTCAAATAAGAGCCCAAAGTAGCTGTGGCAATTTCAAATGAGGGCCTAACCACGACAATTGTCGACTAGCGAAATATTCCGATCGATCAAGGACATTTTCATTCAAAGACAATTTTAATTTTAAATTCCTTTTTCTTTTTCTTTCCTTTCTTTTTTTTCTTTTTTTTTTTTTTTTTCCTTTCTTTTCTTTTTTCCTTTTTATGGTTTTCTCTTTCTTCTTCTTGCCACCCCATGAGGGACGACCTCGAGGCCAACCACTTGTGAAACCTTGCCGGGAAAATGGCTAGACGAAGGTCACCTTGCCCACGGTGAGGCGACCCTAGCTCAGATGATGGGGGACAAGGGTTGCCCTCAAACCCTTTTAAGCTTTGTTGGTGGTCGATCAGCCACCACCGTGAAGGAAAAAGAAAAAAAGGAAAAAAAAATTCAAGAAAATCTTAAGGACGAAAATGCCCTCACCATCCGTAAAGTAAAACCTTCTTTGAAACAAATATAACCACTTCATGACTTTATTTGTAATAAAATCCACTTCGGAACCTTATTTGAGAAAATAATGACACTTCAAGTCATTATTTGAAATAAGATCATATGCCCTTATTTGAGAAAATGAGGGCAAGGAAATTAACCTTATTTTTTTTTAATAAAATGGTGCCACTTTTATATTTTATTATAATAATTTGGGCAATGGTCTCGTAGAATTGATCGCGTTCGGTTCTCGATGAAACCGAGGGTTACACCTCACCCCTCTGGTACCTAAGGAGAACATTGAGGAGAGGTACGAATTGATAGCTCAGTTTGGTTTGGCATGGGCTGGCCCAAGAGCATCTCGAAAACCGGGAGGATGGCCGAATGGTTGCCTCGCCTATTGCCGACAAGGGTTTCCCTCGCCCAACCCTTTTAAGCTTTGTTGGTGGCCGATCGCCGACCACTGGCGAAGGAAAAGGAAAAAAAGGAAAAAAAATTCAAGAAAATCTTAAGGACGAAAATGCCCTCACCATCCGTAAAGTAAAACCTTCTTTGAAACAAACATAACCACTTCATGACTTTATTTGTAATAAAATCCACTTCGGAACCTTATTTGAGAAAATAATGACACTTCAAGTCATTATTTGAAATAAGATCAACTTCATGCCCTTATTTAAGAAAATGAGGGCACTTTAGGTCTTTATTTGAAATTTTCCCTAATATCATAACCACTCCAACAAATATTTTTTTTAATAAAATGGTGCCACTTTTATATTTTATTATAATAATTTGATTTTTTACCCAAAACATAAAATGGATCAACATAGAGAAGTCGGTGATTGTAGAATTGATCAGTTCGGTTCTCGATTGCAATCTTTTGAAACCGAGGGTTACATGATCAATTCCTAATTCAGTCCTCTCTGGTACCTAAGGAGAACATTGAGGAGAGGTACCTAATTGATCGCGAGCTTGGCCGTGGCGAGTTTGGGGTCACCTACTTATGCATCAACCAGGGCTCACAGGAGCTGCTCGCTTGCAAGAGCATCTCGAAACAGAAGTTGAGGATGGCCGTAGACGTCGGGGATATGCGGTGGGAGGTGGCTATCATGAAGCATTGGCGAACTCAACCTCGTCGGGATCTGACAAGGTTGAGTCTCACTTGAGGCTGGCAAGGTTGGTTCTTGCCTGTGGCGGGTCTTCGGTTGTTGGCGAGGCTCGATAATCAGCAGAGGAAGAAGGAAAAATTAAAAGAAAGGACAAAATTATTTAAAAATTTGAAATATTTAAAAAAATTTATTCACGTTAACACCATCCTACACATAGGACTGCCAACGTTCACATTAGCAATTTCAGGTCAAAATTAACGGGAATAATCAAACTGGCAAATTGTCAAAATGTTTAGGACTTAATTGACACAATTGAAAAGTGTAGGATTAAATTGGCACAAATGTAATAGATTTAAGACTTTTTTGATAATTTTTCATCTTGCCTACAGTATCTTGTAGAAACCTCTCTTATTTCTTTCCCGAAACAAATCCATCTCTGAGCATGTAGAGATCCAATAAAAGAACGAACGGATAGGCATTTTTCTTTCCCACTTCCGGAAACTGGAGGTAATGCTAACAATGAGAATGGGTACTTTTGCCAATTGATAAGCATATCTCCATGGATGCTTCATTTTGTTTGAACTTCTTTCACATTCACGAAGTATATTGATGTCGCAACCAGACAAAGACAGTAGAATATCCACTTCCTTGTATTTCTTCGCTCCTTCTGTAGCATAATATCAAGCAATTGGCAGACCTATGTTTTTCTTCCTCCATATGCTACTCCAAAACTCCTCCCGTTAGAGAACGAGCAGTCGCCACTCGCTAAAGCTTGATGACGTCTGTCAAATTGGCATGTTTGCCACACCTCAAAATAATCTTAAGTTCTTAACGCGAGCATACACGAAAATTCTTTGTCCACTTAGACATTGCTTTCACCAACTCTACACACAAAAGATTGCCCAACATCATATGAGTCACGAGATATTATTAGGTAATAGTGTTACCCGTCCCACCAAATATAACGATGCAGAGGCATTTTGGTATACAGTACACCCTTCTCGAATACTTTCACATGTCTTGACAAGTGACACAGCTCAAGACATCTACAAAAGATCGTTACATCATCTTTTGGTTTTAGAGGTTGTTGCTAGAATGAACACAATCTAGAATAGGTGGCCGTTAGAAATTGCAAGTGCATACCGATACAGAGATTACGGTTCACAAAATTAATTCATCCACAACACTCGGAGGAACGTACAATAGTCACGAAGAAAGCAACTTGCGAGTCGTGAGGAATTTATACTAAGAAAGTAACTCGCAAGTGGGACGAAGGTGGTACATTATTCTGCACAAGTACAATGGAATAAAATGGACCTGGAGTTGACATGGCAAGGGGGAGGCAAAAGCAGGAACTTGGAGATATGCTGGAACATCTACATTTTTTAGGAATTCGGATCAAACGACCAAGCCGTCAACTTCTTGGTCTTTCTTCGAAAGACCAGCTTATTTAGCATCTTCATAACATCAGAAACGATCAAAACCTTAATATGACCCCTCCTTGGTGGAACCCTCTTCTTCCCATTCTTGAGCTTCTATGTTGGTCCATCACCAACAGGCTTAGCAAAGAAGGACATATTTTCAGCAGATGGAGACTCTGGAGTGATGATTTGAGAATTGGGTGGAGAGGAGGGCTGAATTGGGGGTGTTATATATTCTAATAATGGGCGTTAAGAGCGTTGACCTGACACCGAGAGAAAGAAGCTACCCGAGATGTAGCATTCATATGCGATAATTTTTTAGTATTTAGTGATGCACTTGAAGACATAAAAGATTTTGTTGTTGATTTTGAGTGAAACACAAAAACAAATCAGGCGATGTAACAGGCTCTCTTATTTTCCTAATTAGATGGAAAGCAGAAGAAAGTTGAGAATTTAAAAGAAGGATTTTTCATGTTGCAAATCGAATTTGTACCATAAGAACAACATAATACAGAAATAACATGATGTGTCGTAAAAATTACCAGAGGAATATGATTGTCATTAATGTTCTGGGTACTAAACACGCAGAAATGAGCACAAGGTTTAATATTTTGTAATCTGGTGTGAAAGCATATTTGGGTCAAGTCAAGCAAAAGATAACCGGATCATACAAGTCATGCATGATACCCCACAAAAATCTTACAAAGATACAACCTCTAGATTCTCTTCTCCTGCGATACGAATCCAGAAGTTAAGCTCAAAGTAATGGAACAAGACAGGCCCTGTTTGCAAATTCTTTTATGTCTACAGGATTCAGCATATCTCATGAAAAGGACCTTGCAGGTGGAAAAAATCGGATAAGCATCAAGTATCTTGAATAAAGAAGTTGAACTTCTCGACGACCCAGTAGTGAAGTTATTGACAACCTCTGGAGCCCTTTTGCCCCTAACTATGAGCTAAAATACAGTTACAGCTCACATTTAGAGAGACGTATGTGATAATTCTAAACAAACCTGGTTCCTCTACTGAAGATCAAACTATAAGGCAACGAAAACCTGTCGGGATCGTCGATCTGTTTTGCTCATGGATTTAGATCACCCAACCAGAGTTAAACTGTAGCGCCAACCACCAGTACAAAAACACATGGCAAACATCTTCATCCTGTCAATGGCCATGGAGAATAATGACAGACGGAAAAACTCACTATTAGACTAAGATCAAAGATTGTTGAAATTCCCCAAATTTCTAGGAGTAATATTTTGATTTTTCTATATAGTAAGATATTATGAGATATTGTTTCCATTTCCTAAGACATCAATGGAACTAAACTATCTATGGAAGAGAATCTTAAATACAAAAATTTTCTTCCCCATCAATGCCTCAGAACAAAGATTTCCTTCATTTATCTATGTACTAAAAAAGAAAGTCATTTGTACTTGATCGTAATTAACGCAGTTCACTATGTATGACAGGACAATGAGACATATAGAACAACACGTGGCTATTTAACGATGAAAATTTACAGAATTTGTAACGGTATCATTTTTGTTGCACGCAAGAAAGATTTGACTTTTTTTTAGGTTTAGAAGGTTATGTTATTTTTAGACATTTTTGAGACAATTGAGATATTTTATGTTAATTTGTCTCGGTTTTTTGTCAAAAAAAAACCTACTTGACCAATAATTCCCTTATATTTTAAGCTAATTTTCCTAAAACACCTGAACAAAACCCTAAACACACATTTCCTCTCTCTCTCCTCTGCTACGATGTGCATCAGCCACCGCGCCCCACCACGATCGACCGCGTGCCGCCTTTTGTCGCTATGCCATCGTACTCGATAGTCATGCCCCATTGCTGGACTATTTGTCTTCGTCTTTTGTCTTGGCCCCTCTGCAAACTAGGTTGAGGGCTCACTCACGTAGTGGCCTAGCCTTAGGCGACTCAAGATACGGGGTCACCTGAGGCTAGAGATTGTTGCGACCTTCTCGAAGCGGTCTTTGCATTTGGAGAGTAGGATTAGAGGTAATGTCAAAGGTGGACCAACGGTCCTCAATAGGCACAAGTTCTCCAAATGCTTACCTCTAATGACATTGGGAGGTTCATTTTAATTGATTAACCTATGATAATCCTAAGACAAAAAAAAAAACCCTATGAGAATACTATCATATGAGAGAGTCGCCAATAGCCTATTGGGGCCGACTATGAGCCATCTCACTTCTATGCAACCAGATCTAAGTACGGGAATTGATTACACCAATTTGCTCAACTAATACTCTTTCATTAACCTAACTTGATTGATTTGTTAGCTAAGTGTCGGGTCCACGAGTTATTGCCCACTAAGTGACCAAGATGTTTTTGCGTTTAGTATGTTCCTAGTACATGCCCTAACCATCCAACCAAGCTAAATGAAATAAGGAAAAAAAACAATCAAGGAAATGACATAAAAGGATAGAAACAAACACATCAAAAGCGGTAATAAAATGGGCCTAATACCCTAAAAAATTACAAACTTTAGCTTTTGTCTCAATTTTACCTTTTGTTTCATAAAAAAAAAACTTCAATTTCAGGTCATGTCCTAATTCTACCTTAAATTTTTTTTTTACCCATAAAAAACTAACAACTTTAGATACAGTCCCAATTCTACCCTAAACCTTTTTTTTGTATAAAAAAAACCCTCAATTTTGGGTTCAATACCAATTTTACCCTAAACTTTTTATTTGTCTCGTAAAAATTCTTAGTTGTAGGTCAAGTTTTAATTTCAGTCTAATTATTTTTTTGTCTTATAAAAAATCATTAACTTTTACTTGAGTTCCAAATTTGCTCTCAATTAATCCTTCATTAAAATGACCCTTAGTGATTTTGTGCTGATTGATCTCTCATGCTTGAGAATGTTCCATCTCTAGCGGTTGGAGAGCTTGCGCCTGGGACGCTCAAATAGCTCATGCTTGGGATACTTGAATAGCTTGTGCTCGGGAGTTTTCCATCTCTGAATTTCCGACGAAAAATTTTGGAATGAGGGTTAATGTGGGCATATTTGTGACACAAGTAAAATTTTGTGGTTTTTTATAAGACTGTAAAAATTTTAGAGTAAAATTTTTAGGCCTTAAAATTGGGACAAGACCTAAAGTTAAGGGTTTTTCATAGAACAAAAAAATGTTTATGGTAGAATTGGGACATGACTTAAAGTTGAGGGTTTTTTATGGAACAAAAAAAAAGTTTATGGTAGAATTGGGACAGAACATAAAGTTGAAGGTTTTTTATGAGACAAAATCTAAAATCAAGACAAAAGCTAAAGTTTGAGGTTTTTTAGGGATATTAGGCCTAATAAAATATAGATAATAACTAAATACAAAAAGTAACCCGATACGATATCAGGCAATGAATATTACATGCAATGTCAAGGACATTCCAAAGGAATTCAAACTCTAATTGAAATCAAACACACAAATCATCAATCAATCAAGTAGGGTTACAAATTGTACTCGGTACATTACATTCATTAAGCTTATCAAGCAAAAAGAGTCGCTACACTTGGTCAAAACCAAGAATTAACTTCTTTATTTTTCCCCCAAACTAACCCCGGATGTTTTAGTTTCTGGGCCTAATCAAACAATCTTGGAATTAAATGATTCTTATTTGGATTTGTAGCATCAGAAGTTCTCTTTAACTTGTCAGTTGACCATTTTTTACGATTAATTTATAATGGGAAATAATAGACCGTGATAGCCTTTGCGACGAGATGGCAACCTCTCGAAAAGATAAATTTAAAAAGTAAATTTACTATTATTTTTTTCGTCGAAAGAGAATTTTATTCAATTAAAAGAGTTAAACATTAGTGCCCACATATTGGGATTTATGATTAAGCAAATGCGAAAGTGCTTATGATGAATTGGTAACCCAATTTAATGGAAGATTCTTAAGTCGTTGGGCCCTAGTAACCCAATCTGGAATTCTGGCCCTTTTTGCTTGCGGTATCTTGTAAAAACCTCTCTTATTTCTCTCCCGGAGCAATCCATCTCCAGACGTTTAGAAATGTCCCGTAAAAAAATGAATAGGCATTTTTCTTTCCCACTTCCGCAAACCGGAGGTAATGCTAACAATGAGAATCGATGCTTTTGCCAATTGATACGGATATCTCCATGAATGCTTCGTTTGGTTTGAACTTCTTTCACGTTCCCGAAGTATATTGATGTAGCAACCAGACAAAGAAATTAGAATATCCACATCCTTGTATTTCTTCGCTCCTTCTGTAACATAATATCAAACAATTGACAGAACTATGTCTTTTCGCCTCGATATACTGCTCGAAAACTCCTCGCGTTGGAGAACGAGCAGTTGCTAGTCACTAAATCTTGACAACGTCTGTGAAGTTCACATGTTTGCCACATCTCAAAATAGTCTTAAGATCTTAACACGTGCATACATGAAAATTCTTTGTCCATTTAGGCATTGTTTTCACCGACTCTACACAGAAAATCACCCGACATCAAATGAGTCACGAGATATTATTAGATAACCGTGTTATCCGTCCCACCAAATTTGACAATGCAGAGACATTTTGGTATACATTACGCCTATTAAAATATGTCTCGAGAGCTTTCTCTCTTCCTGTAAGAGCTTTCTCTCTTCTTGTAAGAGCTTGCCCTATCCATGGTTATAGCTTACCCTAAAAAACCCTAAATCCTTGTCTTCCATCACTACTTTTTACGATTCACCCATACCCACATCATCTCACCGTACACCCTTAGCCACATCATCTCACCATACGGTACCCCAACGAAGCATCTCCCCCTCATTGATACTTCTCTTACCATCTATTCTCGCCTTTGCCTCTCCAAAGCTTCAGCCTATACAGAAAAGAAAATGGGTGAAAGTTAGCAAGCAAGATACATGCTCCCAGGCTTCCTTCTTCTCGGTTATGCCCTGTAGTGGTCTGAGGTGACTGGAGTTCTTCGAGGTATGTTCATGTGACAAAAGATCAGTAGCAACATAGAGGGTGAGTTAGATAAGGAACAAAGGTTTGCCACTATGTGTAGATGACTTGGTAAAATGTGGTCAGAGGATGTCGTAGCCAAGGTGGTTGAGGAAATTCCTTAACAAAAATTGAAAGATTTGATCGAAGGTGGATCATAGGGACGGGCTTAGGCGGCTAACCCTAATAAGCCACCGGGTTACAAATGAAGCTACTATGTTGGAACTGTCAAGGGTTTGGCACACCCTTGACAGTTCGAGCCCTACGAGCCATCGTGGCTCAAGAAAAGCCAAGTTTGGTATTCTTGATGGAGACGAAAAATCAAGAATTAGTAGTTCGACGAGTAAGAAGAAATTAAACTTCCAGCACTACTATGTAGTGAACCCAGTAGGGATTGGTGGAGGATTGGCTCTATTATGGAATGATGGCATTATTGTTAATGTGTATTCAACCACAAATGTGTTCCTTGATGTTTCTCTTGAGGACATTCAGCTCAGAAGAATTTTCGGAGCAACATTTGTCCATGCACCTACAAATTTTCAAGAGAGATTATGTACTTGGGAGCAACTTCAGCAGATACATGCCCTGAATACCCAACCTTAGGTGTGTTTAGAGGATTTTAATGAAACTTTATATGATAGGGAAAAGGTCGGTAAAAGAGATTCTGAGCTATACAGATTAAACGCCTTTAGAGACTTTCTTAATGCGTGTGGGTTAATGGATATGGAAAGCAAGGGTTGTACATTTACCTAGGCAAATAATTGAGAAGAGGAGGAATTCGTTAAAAAGAGATTAGATAGGGCGGTGTGTACCATAGAATGGAGGCTATTTTTCCCTGAAGCAGAAACCTTCGAACTTCCCACTATGGGCTTGGACCATAGCCCTATTTTACTGTCTCTACAAGCTGAACCAATGAAGAGGAAGAAGTATTTCAAATTCGAGGCTTTATGGCTAGAAAATGAGGAGTGTAGCAAGATTATTAAGGACATATGAAACTCTTCTAGCATGGCTGGAGCAAGAAAACCTTCCCCAATAGCTATAAGCAGATAAAAATGCTGAAAGATGAGCTGCAAGGCATTATTAGCCACCAAGCATTAAATGCAAACAGAGGAAGACAGCAAGAACTCACTGAACAGATAGAGAACTTGTGGAGAAGAGAGGAAATGTACAAGAGCTTAAGGTCGAGATTGTGCTGGCTAAAATGGGGAGACAAAAACACAATATTTCCATGCTACAACAATTCAGAGAAGACAAAGAAATAGAATATCTACGCTAAAGAATGTAGAAGATGTTTGGACCCATGACCCCATGTGACTGAAAAGAGATGAAAGTGGAGTTTTTCAAGGAGCTTTACAATTCAGTGGGAAACCGAGATTTTAATTCAGTTGTGCAACAAATTCCAGCTCTAGTTACCAATGAGATGAATCAACATTTAACAACTAAACTTACAATGGAAGAAGTTAAACTTGCAGCTTTCCAACTGGGCTCAATGAAAGCTCTAGGACCGGATGGGTTAAATGGCCAGTTTTACCAACAACATTGGGAGGAGATTAAAATGGGGGTTTTTCAGGAAGTAAGGAATTTTTTAAATTCTGGGTATCTCAATCCAAAATTAAATAGGACTCAAATCGTATTTATACTAATTGTTAAAAACCCGGAAAGCCTTGATCAATTCAGACCAATCAGCCTTTGCAACTTCTCCTACAAGATTTATTTCAAGGTCTTAGCTAATAGATTATGACCTTGGCTCCCAAACCTAATAGTAGGAGAACAAAGTGCGTTTGTGGGCGGAAGACAAATACAGGATAATATTCTTGTAGTGCAGGAGGTGCTTCATCAATTGAGAGTTATGAAAAGAAAGGAAAAATTCCAGGCGGTGTCGAAACTAGACATGAAAAAAGCTTATGATAGAGTGGAGTGGGATTTCTTGGAAGCTTGCATGCTAAAAATGGGATTTTGTAAATGGTGGGTGGATAGGTTTATGAAATGTGTGAATTCAGCCTCATTAGTGTAAAGTTGAATGGTGAGCCACTACCGTTCCTTCATCCTTCAAGAGATCTTTGACAAGGGGACCCCATCTCTCTTTACTTGTTTATCTTGGTGGCCAATACCCTTTCGGCCCTCGTGAGAAAAGCAGTGAATAACGGAACTATTATTGGAATAAAGCTAAACAGGTACTGTCTAGTCCTTTCTCATCTACTCTTTGTTGATGATTCAATATTTTTCTTAGATGGAAAAGTGATAGAATGTCAGAATCTTGCATTGATACTAAATCAATATTGCTATGCATCTGGGCAAGCGATAAACTTGAACAAGTCTGGCATTTTCTTTAGCTCAAGCTATCCTCAGAACTTACAGAGAAATATGACAAATGAGCTACATGTTCCTATCATTAAGAAGACTGGGAAATACTTAGGGATTCATTCTGACTAGGGTGCTTCCAAGAAACAAATGTTTGCATGCATATTACCAAGAGTAAATACAAAACTAGGGGGTGGAAGGAAAATTTAATATCGAAGGCAGGTAAGGAAGTTCTGATAAAAAATGTGGTACAAGCTCTCCCACAATATGCCATGTCTATCTTTAAAATTTCAATCTCAATATGTCAGTCGATAGAAAAGAAGGTTGCTAATTTCTAGTGAAAAAACAGCGAATCGAGGTCAGGTCTTCATTCGAAAAGATGGGAGGTGCTTAAAACCAAGAAAGATGAAGGGGGAATGGGCTTCAAGGACTTGATATCCTTTAACAGAGCCATGCTTGGCAACCAAGCATGGATATTAGCACAAAACCAAGAATCTTTATGGAGTCAGGTTTTAAAAGGAATTTACTTTCCTAATAGATCCTTTTGGCAAGCTGAAAAGGGGTCTCGCTCCTCTTGGGGTTGGCAAAGTATCTTGATGGGTAGAGAATCGATATCGAAGTCTATTATGTGGTCAATTGGAATAGGAGAGAACATCAGAATTTGTGAAGATAGATGGCTTGAAAGATGAACTATTGGAGGGCCAGGCCAGCTAACTTAAGCAATCCAACTAAAGTAGCTGA
This sequence comes from Syzygium grande, assembly GCA_024733475.1. Classification (NCBI taxonomy): domain Eukaryota; kingdom Viridiplantae; phylum Streptophyta; class Magnoliopsida; order Myrtales; family Myrtaceae; genus Syzygium; species Syzygium grande. Next base: position 19,642,598 of record JAMXDD010000004.1, read on the forward strand.
CATGATTTCACATGAGGAGGACAAGTGGGATGAACAACTGATCACAAGTCTTTTTGATGAACAAATGGTGAGTGAGATTTTGATTGTGCCTTTGAGGACTCATCTTACGCAAGATAAATTGGTGTGGACGGGTTTTAAGTCAAGAGAGTATTCAGTCAAAAGTGCGTACAATTTGCTCTATGAAGAGGAAAACAAACAGAACACATCCCAAGCCTCATCTTCTTATCAGCCACCGCGCAAGTTATGGTACCATATTTGGCACCTACACCCATCCCCCCCCCCCCAAAGTCAGAATCTTTCTCTGGAAAGTGTGCCAAAATGCACTTCCTTCCAAAGAAAACCTCTATAAGCGAAAGATTTTACCTCAGCCAGCTTGCCCCTTTTGCAATCGAGAAGCACAAACTGTGAAACACCTCCTCTTGTTGTGCCCTTAGACGTACGAGATTTGGAAAAACCCTAAAGTAAATGTACAAGTCTCGGGTCAAAACATCACCCGAATGGAAGAGTGGCTATAAAATTTTCTCACGCATTCAGGCAACCCACTTACCTTTGAAAGAATCGCAGCTCTTCTCTAGTTTATATGGAAAGCAAGGAACGATTTAGTGTTTTGGCGCAAATCCCCAAACCCACAATCGCTAAATGCTTTAACGCAAGCTATGGTTAGAAATTAATAAGGCAACTTTACCTCCGAATTGGCATCCATCGAAGAGCCGGTCCTTCAAGATCAATTTCGATGGAACTTTCGTCGACGGCAGCACGGAGGGAGTAATCGCTAGTGTCCTTCATGATGAATCTGGAGCTTTGCTGGATGGATTCGTCAAAAAAATCGCTGCTTCCTCAGCGATTCAAATGAAGACGATGACTCTATTGGAGGCGTTGTCGTACTTTAGGGCTTGGAAAGAGAACGAGTTGTACTTGGAGACAGATTGCTCAGTTCTAACTTAAGCTATGTTAAGTGATCCTCACGTGCCATGGGAAGTGAGTGTTCTGATTGCAGATGCTCGAACTATTCATGGCCACGGTTCGGAACCGACCGGTTCCGGTTCGTAACCAAGCTAACCGGCGGTTCCGGGCCGATTCATAATTTTCCTTTTTCTTTTTTATTTTTCCTTTTCTTTCTTTTTTTTTCTTTTCTTCCTCCTCCGACCACGCTGGGGGCCGGCGGAGGTCTCAAAGGCCCGCCCTCACCGGCATCGGCGAGGGTGGCAAAGCGGCGAGGCGAGCCTTGCCGCCCGCCCGACGTCGGCGAGGGGCGGCCTCCCTGCCGAGGCCGGGCGACTTTCGTCGGCCCCAGCCGAGCTCGGCGGAAGAAAAGAAAAAAAAAATAATAATTAAAAATTAAAAAATTACTGTTCCGTGATTTAAACATTATTCAATATAAATTGTAATTAAAATGTAAATTATAATTAAATTTGAGGACAAAAAATAAGAGAGAAAGAGAGGGCTTGAACTTAATAAATTATCATTAAGCACATTACAATTCGTTACAACGATCTATAAAAAAAAAAGGAGCACAATATATATATGCCCTAAAATTATCCCAAAACCTAAACGTTCCGTGCGCTTGGGACCAGAGGTCACATGTTATCGGATTATACTTCGATTTCCCTAAGCTCACGTTAGGCGTACCCGATATGAGAAACAAGGGTTCTCGAAATATTTGCCAACTCTAATAGTTCTTTTATCCTCAATCGTCACTACCTGCTCCAATCTCGATACACGGTAGCGGTAGTATCTCCGTCGTTAAAGAATTCGGATTCATTATTCCGATCTATCTCTTGTTGCGGTATTGAGCCATCATCCAATCAGCAACACAAGCTTGAATCTCTACTGATTCTGGAGCTAATCTTAAACGATGTTCATCCAAAATATTACCTTGGCACTAAATGCTTGTTCGATTGCAACTGTGGAACAAGAAGTTGAAAAATCTATTTTGCAATAAGAGAAAGGATTGAGTATTGGCTTGCGTGCCTATTCCACCAATCCAAAATTAAAAAAAAATGTACCACCTTCGGATTCATGAAACTCAAATGAAACGTTAGATAAATCTCTAATTTAGAAATATTTCCTATTACTCCCTTTTGTTTTTTTTTTTATCTATGTAATAAAAGTTGGTACCCTCTACTAATTTTACATGTACAGTCATTTTGTATCTCCGTAGATTGAGAAAATCCAATATCACTTAAATTATATTTAGTATAAAATTCATTATATAATTCTATTACTACGTTTTTAACATTACGTACTATGGTTGTAACATTTATCTCATAATAATGTAAACATTGATAATACATACGAAAAACTCATTTAAGCCATCCAATTTGCAACGCGAATCAAAAACACAAGCAACTAAATAAATAATGGGGATTTCCCCATAATAATGTAGCTACTTCATTTTCATTGCAACTATAGTATGTTATAATTCAACATCATTTTCACATTTATCAAAAATTCCGATAATATTAGTACCTTCTACTAAAAATAAATGTGTAATAGGATAATAAACACCGGACAAAGTATAAGTTGCATCATTAAAAACTTTTAAAATATCTAAAATTTTTTTGGCAAATATCCCACTCTTGTGGGTATAAATTAATCTGAGGTATATTATTAGAAATAAATGCACATAATAAATCTTTATATGCTAAAGATTTATTAAACAAGTGGAAAGTAGAATTCAAACGAGTTGGAACATCTCTTGAAAATCTTTTTGGCTTTTTGCCATTTTCTCTACAAAATCTACCCCATTCTTTCATTTTTGGGGATGTTTCCATAAAAATTGAATCGCCGTTTTATTGTTTGAAGAAAAATATCGAGAGTTTTCAAACCATCTTATACAGATAAATTTAAAACATGACAAGCACATCTAACGTGAAAAAAAATTTCCGCCAAAAGCGGGTTTACAAATATTTTCTAAATCGGTAATTAAAACGGTATTTGCTACGGCATTATCAAAACCAATTGAAAAAATTTTGTTAAGCAAATAATATTGTTCTAAAATTTGCCTAATTATTCTATAAATATTATTTGCCGATGATTATCATCGAAAACTCTAAATACAATAACTCTTTTTGAATACTCCACTCGTCATCTATCCAATGACATGTTACGCCCATGTAATAATGATTTTGCCAATGATCACTCCAAATATCACTACCTATATGCACGCATCCATTAAATTGCATAAAAAATTTTGTAAATCTTTTTTTTCATTTTTGTAAAGATCTTTAATTACTCGTTTAATTGAATTTCTAGGAACACATTTTGCTTGTGGAGCACGTGCTTTTTGTACAAATTCATTAAAACCAATTCTTTCTCCAAAATTAAATACTAAATGTCAACGGAAATAAATTTGCCTAATTCTTCTTTATAAGTTTTTTCATTAAAACGAAATAAAGGGAAGTGTTAAGATTGACGATACCGGAAATTTGTTGTTGCCCGATATCGATTCCCATTTCGGTTGGATATTTGCTCCTAAGATGTCGTTTAAATGTTCCATATCCTTATCCACCTGTATATTTATATAATTTCCTACAATATTTACAAATTATATCATACCTTTTTTTTACCAATATCATACCTTTCCATTTTTGTAAAGTGATTCCAAATGTCATATGTAAATTCCCATTCCGCTTCCTTTGTTGTAGATATTTATCCCACATCGAGAAAAATGTTAATTTCATTATTTTGAAAATTTGCATATTCACGAGGATCAAAAGAATGATGGGATTTCCCTTATTCTTACCTTTGCCAGTTGGGCACTTTTTCCACTTGCCATTTTTCGAGTGGATTGAGAGAATTGAGCGGATTAATTGGGAGAATTAAGAAAGAATTGTTATTGAGAAAAATTGAGAGAATTTGAGAAATTTTATTGAGAAAATTTGAGACTTGAGAGAAGAGAATTTGAGAGAATTTGAGAGAATTGTGAGTATTGAGAGAATTTGAGAGAATTTATAAGAAAAAAAAAAAAAATTTAGGATTAAAAAAAAAAGAAAAGATAACCGCTGCAATTTTGCAACGGTTATTTTTTATTATTTTTTTTTTTACATATTTGCCCGTTTGGGCGTTGGCTTGGCCGTTGCCAAGGCAGCCTAGGCTGCCCTGGCAACAGGCTGCAAGCCCAATGAAGGGCAGCTCGTAATTTTTTTTAAATTTTACCCATTGCCATGCCCCCGGCAATAGGCATGCGCCGATTTTTATTCACGCCGCAATGCCAAGCACTTTTTTTTTTTTTTTTTTTTTTTTTTCGGGCCTAGAACCAACGGTTCCGGGCCGATTCCAAATTTTATGGAACCAGAACCGGGCCCGAGGGCCACGGGTCGATACCGTTCCAACCAAGGGCCCAATCAACGAGCCAAGCCCGGGTTTGATCGGGCAGTTCCGTCCGGTTCCCGAGCCAAAACCGCCTGTGGCCACCTCTAGCTTGAACCCGGATGGCCGATTTTGACAAGATTTCCTTGGCCCATTGTGGAAGGGCTACAAACAGAGCTGCGGATTGGGTAGCTAAGTCTCATCTTTTAAATTCTTTATCTCTATCTTGGTTAGCTCATCCTCCCCAACCCCTTTGGGATTTATTGTGCTTTGATGCCCTTACTTTGGATTTCTTGTCTAAAAACTCTTGACTATCAATGTTAGCGACTTTTTCGATCAAAAAAATATATGTCTCAAATTTGAGCTTGTGAACGAAACCCGATGTTTGTAGTGGCATACTATGGAAATTATATTTCTTGTTCGGTATAGTCCAAGTGAAGGATTTCCTGTAGCGTCCGTCAAGCAAAACAGAAAAAGGAAATTACGTGAGTCAATTTCCCTGCTGAGTGCATTGAAGAGTTGGACATTGACTCGGTCAACAATTGCCCAAAGAGAAGTTCCAAGTCTGTAGATTACATAAATCAATTTCCGTATAAAGGTTGGTCAACGAAACAACAAAATGGGAAAGTGGGACTTGGTTTCCTTCTCCAATTCGGTCACATGACTTTATGCATAAATATTCAGCTTGTGAGAGCATTGAGGTGGGTTAATGTCAAAAGAGTAGCATGGGTCTTAAAAGCGCCGTTTTTCCCTCGAGCGCTTGGTGTTAATATCGTTCATGCAATTACATCAATAATTTAGTATTCAAGTTGAGTAACTCTTGTGGTAAGATTTGTATACAATTCCTTCGTGTGATTGAGAAATTATTTCGTAAGGAATTATGGGCAAAATACTATGTGCATTATTGGCTATAACTGGAGACTTGAGAAATAACGAGAGGTTTTGAGTAACTCGAGTATGGTTATAATCTCCGTTGTATCACTTGATCTATAGTGAAATTCATTATTACTCTCCCCCGTGGACATAAGTCACTACGACTGAACCACATAAATCTTATGTCCGATTTATTTTCTTATTCTATCAATTTTATTATTCGATCGCTTGCATATCAGAGCCAATGGTCGATTGGTGGGTCTCCAATCTGTTCCGGTGTTTGGTGAAATATCTCCAAAAAGAAATCTCATGATCGACGCTTGTTTCGGGCGAAAATTGTTGTCACTGTTGGTCTGATGATGGTTGCTATGCATAGTTGTGGGCGGGTGCATTGTAATCACTTGGAGATTCAAGTTGAGATGGATGCAAAAGAATATCTAAATTAAGAGGGAGCATACCTAACACAAAAAACACATGTAAGTTGTGTTAGAAAAGTCCCACATAAGAGAATTGGTGTAGTGTTGAATAGTTAATATATGATAGTTGACCCATAACTCATTGGCTTAAACTTTTGAGTGAATATAGGTCTAACTTGATATATTGACTGACTCAGACTTAAGCTCCATCTTGGCAATCTCCCTAGGTGAAGATATCGGGCTTCTACTGTGCACTCCTAACAAATGGTATTAGAGTAAGGCTTGCCTGAGTTGAAGTGAATTGATAGCGACAGAAGAAGGAAAAGTGATAATCGACAAATTTGATGGGAAGGATTTTGGTTTTTGGAAGATACAGATTGAGGATCGTCTATATCATATGAAACTGTACTTGCCCCTGTCTAGGGAGAAACCAGAGACGATGAAGCAAGCTAACTACAAATGAGCTTTGGGTGTTATTTGGTAGACATTGGATTGTGACGTTGCGTTTAACATCGTGAAAGAGACAACCATTGCGGTTTTGATGAAAGTCCCATTGGACATGTACGAGAAGCCCTTTGCGATCAATAAAGTCTACTTGATGCGACGTCTCTTTAACTTAAAGATGAGCGAAGGTGCATCAGTTGCTTATCATATTAATGAATTTAATGTGATCGTTAGTCAATTGAGTTCGGTTGATATTGACTTTTCATATGAGGTACGTGCTTTGATTCTATTATCCCCATTGTCGATAGTTGGAATACTACTATTACTATTGTTAGTAATTCCTCTGGGCTAACAAGCTTGATATTTGATGATGTTCGAGATTTACTTCTAAGTGAGGACATTTGTAGAAGAGAATCTGGTGAACATGTATCTGTTACTTTAGTAGGTGAAAATAGAGGAAGAACTAATACTCGCATTAGTGGAAGTTGTATAAACAAGAATAAACGAAGTCAGTCTAGAACTGGTAGTGTTGTCTATCGCAGTTGTGGCAAGAGGGGGCATCTTAGAAAGGATTGTTTTAATTTAAAAAATAACAAGAGTAAGGGAATTAGAATTGAGCCTACGGATGATGTTGCAGCTACAACTTATGGTAATTCAAATATTGTTGATTATGTCTTGTCTATCACTGATGATTCATCGTTTGGCGAATGGATTATGGATTCTAGTTGTTCTTTTCACACTACACCAAACAGCAACTGGTTTACTATTTATCATTGCACGGATAGTAATAAAGTGATGTTGGGAAATAATTCTGAATGCGATGTTATAAGTGTTGGTGATGTTAGAATCAAAATGCATTATGGTATTGTGTGGACATTGACTAGAGTGAGGTATATTCCAAAGTTAAAGAAAAAATTAATTTCCTTGAGTGCCGTGGATTCAGCTGAGTGTCGGTATTCTCCAGAATATAGAGTTCTAAAATTGTTTAAGGTGCCTTGATAATAATGAAAGGAATCAAGCACTATATGAACTTCAAGGTGAGACAGCGATGGGATTCGCGGCGGAGACGTTGAATGCACCGGTTCGAGGGTCTGAATTGCAGCATATGCATTTGGGACACATTAATGAGAAAAGCCTAAAGGTTCCAAGTGAAAGGAATTTGCTATGTGGTTATATTGCTATTGAACTGAATGTATGCAGATGCTGTGATTTAGATCAACAGCAGAAAGTGCAGTTAGTAACATTGTCAGAGAAACCACAAATAGTGCAAAATTAATTCATTTGGACGTTCATAAGTTGTCATGGTTTCCTTCGAGGAAGTGTGCTAGATTTATGCAAATAGTTGTTAATGACTACTCGACGAAGACTTGGGTGTTTGTGCTTAGACACAAATTTGACGCTATTGTCAGGATCGGGCAATTGAGGGCTTTGATCGAAAAGGAAACCGGTAAGATGATCAAACAGGTGCAAGCTGACAATAGTATGGAGTTTTGCTCGAAACTGTTAAACAAATTATGCATGAAGGAAAGTATAGTGAAACATGGCACTAGTGCCAATGAACCACAACATGTTGCAAAATTGATGAGCAGAACATTACTAGAGATGGCCCCTAAAATGCTCTCTAGTGCTAACATGGCTAAAAAATTCATGGTGGATGTGCTTAGTACGGCAGGCTACCTGATGATTAAATCCCCATCGATCGCGATAGAATGTCGGACTCCTAAAGAAGTGTCGTCAGGTAACGTTGCTGATTATTCTATTCTTAGTATATTTGGTTGCCCCGTGTTATATTCGAGTAAATGATAGTAAGCTCGATGAAAAGGCAAGGAAGTGTATGTTCCTATGTTATGCACAAGGTGAGTAAGGTTATCGATTGTGGTGCCCGGAATTAAATTCAACCGTTGTCAACAGAAAAGTTATATTTGATGAGTCTCCAATACTTCTACATAGGAGTGTTTGCGGTAGTGTTTATACAAATTTGGACGGTGTTTAGCTTGAGGTAGAGTTGTAATCATAAACTTTTGAGGTAGTGGGTACTAGCAAAATAATCGACACAAATGGTGCTTGTAACAAGGTGAAACCTATTGAGCCAACAATTACTGTAACTGTTGAATTTGACAAAGTGCTTATTTGATCTCCTGACAAATATGGATGCAATAATGATTTTGCTTTATCTACGATTAAGGAGGTTGTATCAAAAAATCTTTGCGAAATAGTTAAAAGTGCATGTGGAGTTAGTGTTCTGATGAGGTCCATAATTATAGCAAAGTTCGAGTGCGGCTTTGACTTGAAAGATATTTGTGGAGGTTGAGCTTATCAAGGGCTGTGAGAGAATAATAGTAAAGTTTCAGCGAAGCGATTGTGACTTGGCTCAAACATTGAGTCAAGGTGAAGATTGTTAAAATACGTCTCGAATTTGAGCCCATGAACAAAACCCGACCAAAGATAAATTGAATATTTGTGGACGTTCGTGATGGCATGTTATGGAAATTATATTTCTTGTTTGGTATAGTCCAAGTGAAGAATTTCTTGTAGTGTTCGTCAAGCAAAACAGAAAAGGAAATTACGTGAGTCAAATTTCCCTACTGAGTGCATTTAAGAGTAGCACATTGACTCGGTCAACAGTCGCCCAAAGAGAAGTTCCAAATATGTAGATTACGGAAATCAATTTCCATATAAAGGTTGGTCAACAAAACAACAAAATAAGAAAGTGGACTTGGTTTCCTTCTCCAATTCGGTCACATGACTATACATACATCACATGACTATACATATATATATTCAGCTTGTGGGAGCATTGAGGTGGGTTAATGTCAAAGAGCCACGTGGGTATTGAAGCGCCCTTTTTTCCGCGAGCGCTTGGTATGGGTTTCGTTCGTGCAATTACATCAACAATTTAGTATTCAAGCCGAGTAAATCTTGTGATAAAATTTGTATGCAATTCCTTCGTAAGATTGAGAGATTATTTCTTGAGAAATTGTGAACTGAACACTGTGTGCATTGGGGACTTGAAAAATCGAGAGAGTGTTTGACTAACTCGAGTATAATTGAAATCTCAGTTGTATCGCTTGATCTATAGTTGAATTTATTGTTGTTCTTCCCATAAACATAGGTCACTACGAGCGAATCACATAAATTTAGTGTTCGATTTTTTTTCTTATTCTGTCAATTTTACTATTCGATCGCTTTCTTCCACAACAACATCCTCATCAAATACTTTCACATATCTTGACAAGTGATACACCTTAAGAAATCGACGAAAGATTGTTGAAAATTGGATAATGGCATCATCTTTTGGTGCAAGAGGTCGTTGCTAGGATGAACACAACTCTAGAATAGGTGGCCGTTAGAAATTTTAAGTGCGTACCAATATAGAGATAAGTATTCACATAATAAATTCATCCACAACACTAGGAGGAACGTACAATAGTCACGAAGAAAGCGGCTTGCGAGTCGTGAGGAATGTACACTAAGAAAGTTACTCGCAAGTAGAAGGACGAAGGTGGGTACATTATTCTGCACAAGTACAATGAAATAAAATGGACCTGTAGTTGACATGGCAAGGGGGAGGCATAAGCAGGATCTTGGAGATATGCTGGAACATCAATATCTTCGAGGAATTCGGATCAAATGGCCAACATGGGACCAATCAATCGACCTGGGCAGGCATTTCTTTCTGTCTTCGAAAGACCAGCTTACTTAGCACCTTTAGAACATCAGATGCGATCAAAGCCTTTATATGACCTCTCCTAGGTGGAAGCCTCTTCTTCCCATTCTCGAGTTTCTCTGTTGGTCGATCATCTACACGCTTAGCAAATAAGCACATATTTTCAGCAGATAGAGACTCTGGAGTGATGGTTTGAGGATTGGTTGGAGAGGAGGGCTGAATTGGGGGTGTTATATATTCCAAATATGGGGGAGGTTTTGAGTGTTGACCTGACACTCAGTCAAGAGAAAGAAGCTACTGGGGATGCAACTTTCATGTTATTGCTCGCTCACTGGCAAAAAGCGCTCCGGGGGAGACAGTTTTGGGACCAATATACTCACTTGTCCTTGCATGAGATGACAGCTTTCAATAATTTAGTAGTACACTTGAAGACAAAAAAACGTTTGTTGTTCATTTTGAGTGACAAACAAAAAACTAATCTGGCGATGTAATAGGTTCTCCTGTTCCTTTGAGAGGGAAAGCAGAAGCAAGTTGAGACTTTTAAGGAGGGTTTTTCATGTTACGTATCGAAACTGTACCCTAAGAACAACATAATACAGAAATAACATGATGTTTACTAAAAAATGCCAGAAGAATATGCTTGTCATCAGTGTTCTGGGTACTAAAGACGCAGAAACGAAGACAAGGTTTAATATTTTGTTGTCATTATTGTATCTGGTGTGAAAGCATATTTGGGTCAAGTCAAGCAAAAGACAACCGTATCATACAAGTCATGCATGATATCCCAGAAAATCTTTGAAAGATACAATTTCTAGATTCTCTTCTCCTACCCAACTTATCCAGCTATTAAGTTCAAAGTAATGTAACAAGACAGGCCCTGTCCGCAAATTCTTTTACATCTACAGGATCCAGCGTATCTCGTGAAAAGGACCTTGTAGGTGGAAATAAGCGGATATGCATTAACATCAGTGTCTTGAATAAAGAAGTCGAACTACTCGAAGACCCAGTAGTGAAGTTATTGACGACCTCCGGGGTCCTTTTGCCACTAACTATGAGCTAAATTACAATTAAAGCTCACATGTAGAGAGATGCGTGTGATAATTCTAAACAAACCTGGTTCCTCTACTGAAGATCAAACTCGAAGGCTTTTCGAAAGCCTGTCCGGATTGTCAATCTGTCTTGCTTCCGAATTCACATCACCCAATCAAAGTTAAACTGTAGTGCCAACCGCCAGTACAAAAACACATGGCAAACGGCTTCATTCTGTCAATGGCCATGGAGAACAATGACAGATGGAAAAACTCACTATTAGACAAAAACCAATGCTGAAGATCCCAAAAGTTCTGGGTAATAAGTTAAAGTTGAAGAAACTGATGTCAATGGGCCTATCTATGGAAGAGAATCTTAATACTCCCATTGCATCTGAGTAAGTTTCTTGCATTTTGTACTAAAAAAATCATACATGATCTTAACTAACGCAGTTCACTATTTATGTCAGCAAAATGAGTCTTATAAAATAGTGTTAATACCACGAAAAACCTCAAACTGGTACACAACCTTAAACTAGTACACATGTGATAATTTTACTCTCTATTAGTTACCGTTAAATTTATTATCAAATTGATGAGTTAAATAACACTTTGCAGTTGACGAGTGTACCGGTTTGGGGTTTTATCCTCTGTTTGTTATAGGTGTATAAATTTGTAGTTTTTCGTGGTATTAGTCTAATTTAACAAAAATTCACGGAAGGTAAATTTGTTACAAGTATACCAGTTTTGGATTTTTTATGGCAAAAAAATTAATTTGAGATAAATTTGTCACAGGTATACTAGTTCGGGGTTTTTTTAGTCAAAAAATTAGTTTGCGGTAAATTTGTCACAAGTGTACCAGTTTGAGATTTTTCTTGGTATTAACACTATAAAATAACACGTGGCAATAAAACGATGAAATTTATAGAATTTGCAAAGTGTCATTTTTGTCGCAAGCGTGAAAGATTTGACATTTTTTTTTTGTAGGTTTAGAAGGTTTTGTTATTTTTAGACATTTTTTAGACAGTTGAGATATTTTATGTTAATTTGTCTTGGTTTTTTTTGTCCAAGAAAAAAAACCTACCTGACCAAACATACCCTTATATTTTAAGCTAATTTTCCTAAGACACCTGAACAAAACCCTAATTACACATTTCCTCTCTCTCCTCTGGTTCAATGTGCACAAGCCACAGCACCCCACCATGATCGACTACGTACTGCCTCTTGCCGCTAGGCCATTGTACTCGATAGTCGTGCCCCATTGCTGCAGTATTTGTCTCCGTCTTTAGTCTTAGCCCTCTGCAAATTAGGTCGACGGCTCACTGGCATAGCGGACCAACCTTAGGCAACTCAGGATCCGGAGTCACCTGAGGTTTTCAGTTTCATTAACGTAATCATAAATCTTATCGTGAAATTTTTATGTAGTATTTTCAATTAACTTGCGCTTGAAAATGCTGATATGATGATCTAATCATCATTAACTGTCTTATATGTCACGCCGAAAGACTATTGATGATCTGACTTGGACAAAGTTACTCAAAACAATGTTTTTTTTTTTTTTTTTTCTTTTTTATTTGTTGCTTTTTTTATTGTTCATCTTCTTTTTCTTTGTTTAAAAGCCAGCAATCTTTACTCTTCATCTTCGAGAAAATATTGAGTAGGCTCGGCATTCCACGTCAGCGAATGGCCGCTCCACTTGTTAGGCCCCACGTGTCCAATAGCACCACTCATCATGAGATTTCAAAGTCCCCTCCTTTCTCTTTCTCCCCTTTCATTACCAATTGCTCTATCTCACCCATGTCCAATGGGCCCCACCTGTCTTTCCTCCTTCTCTCCCCCTCCTTCGCTACCGGTCTCCGTTACTCTCTCTTGTCAAGTGGGGCCCATCGAACAGGTGGTGCACAACGAGTGGAGAGGGCGTTCGCTGACGTGGAGTGCCTAGGAGAGAGAGTAACAAAGACTGGTAACAGGGGGGGGAGAGAGAGAAGGAGGGGGGGACTTTGAAATCTCCTAACAAGTGGGGCCCATAGGACACGTAGTGCCTAACGAGTGGAGAGGCCGTTCACTGACGTGGAATGCTAGGCCTACCTAATATTTTCTTCCTCATCTTCAGACAGTATGATACGAGCAACTTAACCTCAACATCAAAGTGCCACCGAGCACGAGCTCTAGAATGTCTTCAACCAGTTTGACGGCAATGGTAACTGCAAGATCTACCCAATTAAGCTCTCCAGTGTACTCTCAACCATTGGCTCGGCCTCCTCCCCCGCCTAGATCTGGCGCCCCATGGAGGATGTCAACTCTGACAAGGACGACTTCATCAACCGCACCGAGTTCACGCCTTTCTGCCCATCCGACTTGTCTTCCTAGCAGGCAGAGGTCCACAATGCGTTCGACTTGTGCAATTGGGATAAGGACAACCTCTACGACCAAGACAACAAAGCCTGATCTCAAGCCTCCTCCTTCGTAGACAAAACTAGGTCTCTTTTTGGAACCCTTAATCTCTCCTCCCACTAACCACTGGAATTTGTCCCGGTGGCCATCCTTCATATTTGAGAAGGGAAGGTGAGGACCGATTCTCCACCTTCCGGAAAGGTTAAGGGTGAGGATGTTTAATTTCGGATGTGGTTTAATTCCCACACTCTGCAAAAAAGATAGGGCAAAAGTTTAAGAATAAATTGAAAGTTATAGTAGGATAAACAAAAAAAAAAAAAAAAAGAATCTCTCCTCCTGCTTGAACCCATCTCTCTCTCCCTCTCTTCAAGTCATACCCAAAATCGAGACAAACCCTCAAATATCTCTTAATTTCTTCATCTGGGTCAAGGCTAGATTGGGTTTTGAAGCAGACCTCAAGTCGCACTGCCACAAAATCCAAGATTGGTCAGGTCAAGCTACTTTCAACGGCGAAAAACCATTTTGGAATCACTTGCTAAAGCTCACTAGTCATCGAGAATTGCGGATTCAATGGTTAGAGCATGCTAATGTGGTGATTCTTATCAATCTAGCACGTTGAAACTCGTCGTATTGGGCGTGGCGGGGTTGTAGTTGAACAGTGGTGAGACGCGGGGCTTGGTGGCAACGATGGAAATGGCAACGACAGTTGATGAACAGTAACAAGGAAACTTGAGAAGAAGATGAACAATAACAAGAAAAGAAAAGAAAAGAATCTAAAAATAAGTCTAAAGATTAAGCAAAACGAACGTTGTTTTAAGTAAATTTGTCCATATCAAATCATCTGCGTGTCACATGAGAAGCCCAGTGATGATTGGACCATCACATTAGCATTTTTAAGTACAAATTAGTCGGAAAAACTACATTATAATTTTACAAAAAGTTTTAGAAATACATTTGTAAAATTGAAAAATTTAAGACTGCAGTGATATCTATACAATAAATTTAGAATTGATTCAGTAATTTTACCCTCACTTTCACAAATCAGAGGCAATGATAACAATGTGAGTGGATACTTTTGCCAATTGATAAAGCATATTTCCGTAGGATGCTTCATTTTGTTTGAAATTCTTTCCCATTCCCAGAATATGTCGATGTTACAAACAGACAAAATTAGTAGATTATTCACTTCGTAGTGCTTCTTCGCACCTTCGATTACATAATATCAAGCATCTGAGTTATGTTTTCCCCCTTTATGTGCGACATTGCCAAACCCCTGCCGTTAAAGATCAAGCAGTGCATACATGAAAATCCCATGTCTGCTTAGACGATGCATTCACCAACACAACATACAGAAGATCACCCGACATCATGTGAGTCACGGGGAAATATTAGGTAAGTGTAATATTCGTCCCACCGGATTTGACTATCTAGAGGCATTTTAGCATACATAACACACTTCTTGCATACTTTCACATATCTTGATAGGTGACACGCCTCAAGAATTTATCTGATGATTCCAGTTATAAATTTATCCCCCCACATTCGGAGGAATGTACAGTAGTCAAGAAGAAAGCAACTTGCAAGAAAGTGTTTGGACCATTAGTTAGACACGGCAAGGGGGAGGAAAAAGCTGGACCCTCAGACTATGCAGGAACATCTATATTTCCCAAGCAAAATGGCTAACATGCAGATCAATCGACTTGCGCAGGCATTACGTTCTTTCTTCGAAAGACCAACTTATTTAGTATCTCCATAACATCAGGTACGATTAAAAAAAAAAAACTTAATATGACCTCCCCTAGGTGGAAGCCTCTTCTTCCCATTCTTGAGCTTGTGGTACATTTTTAGTTAGCACAAATGTTCAGCAGATAGAGACTTTGGAGTGATGGTTTGAGAATTGGGTGGAGAGGAGGGCTGAATCGGGGGTGTTATATATTCAAACCCTGGGGAAGGTTAAGAGAAATGACCTGTCACTTTAGTCAATCGAAAGAAGCTTCAGGAGATGCAGCTTTCATGTTATTGCTCATTTGCTGGCAAAATATGAACACTTTTGGGACCAGTAGATTCACTCGCCCTTGCATGTGATGACAACTTTTGACAATTAGGCGGGGCATTTGAAGACACCGAACTTTTGTAGTTAGACGCAAACTAATCGGGCGATGTAACTGGCTTCCTTCTTTTCCTTTTGGAAACGAAAGGAGAAGTTGAGACTCTTAAGGAAGAATATTTCATGTTACATAAGTAATTTGTACCATAAGAACATCATAATACAGAATAAAATGATATGTATAAAAAATTTCCAGAAGAAATATACCTGTCATTAATGTTGTGGGTACTAAAGCAGCAGAAATAAAGACTGTTAAATATTTTGTTATCATTATTGTATGTGTGAAAGCATTAGTTCAAATTCAACAAAATAATTAGGTCCAGTTGCGCAAAAGATACCGGATCATACAAGTCATGCGTGAGATCCCACAAAAATCTTTCGAAGATACAATTGCTTCTCCTCCGCTGACAATCTAGCAGTTAAGTTCAATGTAATGTGAAAAGAGAGGCCTCGTTTGCAAATTCTTCTATGCCTGCAGGATTCAGTGTATCTCACGAAAAGGACCTTCTAGGTGGAAAATGACGGGTGGTGAGTTGCAAGAAGTTGCTCAACGTGTTTGGTGGAATGAAAGAAAGTGTGTGGTGTATTTGAGGGAAAATAACTTTGGCATAGAAGAGTTGACCACCAAACATAAAGTGATGTTTCACCACCAAGGTTGAAAAACTTTAAGGTTTACCCCTAAAGAGTTGGATAAACAACAGAAGGAATCACTCACTTGAGGAGAAATTCTCATATATAACTCAAATTTTAAACGCTTACAATTGAGAATGCGCCTCATGTTTGTACAGGGACTAAGACTTAGGAAATAGAAAACATTATATTAGGACACATTAAAGGCATATATATAGGAAACATTAAATAAATAAAAAAAGTTACAAACGGAGGAATAAGGAAGCAACTCTCCAGCCTTGACACGGCCGAATTGCCTTATTCGACAACTTCTAGAAATTTCATCCTGGACACCTTCTCATCATTGGATTTATTGGATCATGTGATGGCCGAAATCTCTCTTTGCTTGTATAAATACCAAATAGGCTTGGTTAATTGATGAGGCTTGAGTTGGACTTGTGAGCTGTTTTGTCTTCAATGGACTTTGATGCTCCCGCATCATCCACTCCAAGTTGATGGAGATTTGACCTCACATATAATAGGGCTTCATCTTCAAGATAGAGAGAAAGGTCTCCACCATTGTAAATAGCCGAGATGCTACAATCATCTAGGAGATCAACCTTGTGAGTATCTTGACAAAAAAAAAAAAAACTTGTAAGTAATGTCTCCAATTCTTTGAAGCACTTTAGGTCTCTAGGCATGAGCTTGTTTTTCCTTCGAAAAGGAAACCTATCATTCCTTAAATGTATCCGTACAAAATCACCTAGTTAAAATTAAGCATTTTTTCTTATGCTTGTTATTTGGTCTACGTACCGGAATGGATAACATTCGAGATTATGCAGGATTATACACAAAAGATCCTTTTTTGGTTCTCTCTTTAGCCCTGTGTCTCTTATCCCAAGGAGGTCTTCCACTGCTAGCAGGTTTTTTTTCCAAAACTCCATTTATTCTGGTGTAGATGGCAGGCGGGCCTATACTTCTTTGTTTTAATAGTAAGACTCATTGGCTTTCACAATCTCAGAACATATCTACTCATAAAGCTTCTTCATCACTTCGCTATCTCTTCAGCTTCAAAGTTAACTTGTAAGTTGGATGGGATGGGAATCTAGTTGATAGGGGTAAGAAAATTAATCTCATACGCGACTTCAAACAATGAATGACTTGTGGGGTAACTTTGTCATGACCTGCTCAAATGTGAACCACCAAGGGAAAGTTAATGAATTACTAAGCAAACACTTAGGCAAACTCTCCCAAGCACATACCAATCGCAACTTTGGGATTTCAATTTAATCATGTAAAACATGCAATTTAATTTATTTTAGAGTTGCCACTAATTTATTATGGGTCTATTAGAAATCTAAGTAAAATGTGGGAGAATATTTTATTTTTGTGAATCATAGATTTCATGGATTCGAAGATTTGATTACGCTAAATAAAATCAATGCCATTTCGGTATATTTTCTCTTTATTCCAAAAATATTTTGTAAGCACTCTTGGTCAATTCTAATCTTATACCACCAACATTCAATGGGTGATCATGTGGGTATGCAACCATAAATTTAACACTCAATAGATCAAAGTAATTAAATGCAAGAAAATATTAAAACTCAAAGCCTAAAGTAAGCCAAGTCAAAGTCTCATCATAATGGGGTTCCTACAAACTACTAATGAAAATGTGAATGCAACATGATGCATGAACTAATTATCAACATGAAACCTATACTGACATTTTTTGTACTTTTTTATGACTCAACGTGATATTAATTAAAATTTTCTAAGACATGATCCAATTTAACTTAGACTCTATGACTATATGAGTTCTAATTTAAACTAATGACAAGTGACATGAATTAATTAAGTGCAATTTACATGAGATCTAATTCTAATGACTGGAAAAAGGAAAATGAACCAATCTAATATGGCATGTAACATATAAAGTAAGTATTATAAAACTAATTTTATATGAGATATGCATGTGACATTTCTAAATTTCTTTTTGAGTTAAAATGGGAAACTACCTAAAGTATGATGACCTAAGTTAAAGTAGGAAATAATTAATATTTTATCCTAATCCAATTTAGGTAATTTCCTAATTACTACATGATTCTTAAATTATACAATTCTAAATTAGGAAATCTAAGTGGATGCAATCTATCATAAATGCAATGCAATTTTTATGTAATGCATGTTCCTAATCTAATTACATCTAATAGATAAGCCCTACATAATTAAATATTTACCACTACCAAAATTAAGAAACAAATTTAATCCGAAATCAAATCTTTAAGTCTCAAAGATCAAATTCCAAATTAGCAAACGTACGCAACAAATTCAATGAGGAAACCACCTATGCGAGAAATGCCTAAAAACTTCGTACCAAACCAAAGTTAGAATCAAATAATCCAAATTGGACAATCCAATATTCGAATTGGGTTTAATTTAGGAATTACATAAATTGGATTTTTTATTAAATAATGATTGGCGACAAGGGGATCACGGCAATTATCAGCGAGGCGAGGATGGCGACCACGACGGTGAGAGTTGTCAAGCTCAACGAATTGGCTAGTGGTTTGGGCGCCGAAATGTGACTGGAGTGCTAGCATTGCACTGGGAAGCTGCAGGTACTAGACTGCTTCGATGGGGACTCGCCCGACTCGTTGGCTTCACCGAGAAACCTACAAAAGGAGAGTTCCACCACGGTAGTGACAGGATTCGTTAGACACCACCACAGGGTGCTGGCCGGCGTTACTCTGGTAGTCGGATCAAGCAGGCAGGAGGCGACGGTGTTACTGAACAAGGAGTATCAGGCGGCAATCGTCTGGGCAACGTCACAGCCGGAAGGATCACCGGGATCATGAGGCTCGCCAGAGATCCTGTAAAAGAAACACTCAATGAGGTTGCCTGGTGGTTACAAACTTACAGTGGTGTTGGGTAAGTAGCTATAGTGTCGCCGTGTTCAATTGGTGCTCGCTGTGCAGTGCAGAAATGCGGCGGCAGGACGGCGGTAGGATCCGGTGGCAGGAGCTCGTTCAGTGATTGTAGCTATGGAAACGCTTCTTCTCCCCTTCTCAACGCATATTTATGTAGCTTTTTTTCTAATATTGTCCAGCCTCCTCCATTGTGAACCCTTTTAAGTATTTATATAAGATTACAGACCAAAAAGTATTTATAGAAGATTAGGTCTAGGGTCATCTTGGAAGAGCAAAGGGATATTCTTATTTCCTGTTTTGAATCAAAAGAATCATATGGTATATTCAATAATTGGAAACTTCTCTCTATAGCCCTATTGACCTAAATTCGATAATATAATGCCTGATTATTCCCCAAGTTTATTTCAATAAATCAAAGCTTCCAAATTTGCAGTACCTCAAGTGCACGACATATGTCAAATTCGGCCTTCTGGGACGATAATAGGCTTGTTTCAATTTTTCGCTTTACGAGCTTAGTTCAATTAATTAAGCTCAGAACCTTTTTACAGTTTATGTGGGCTTATTAAACTAAAATGGTTATAATATGTAAATGTAAATTACTAATATTTTTTTGTTTAAGGGTCGGGATTGACTCCTAATTTTTTATGCAATAAATTATTAAATGGGATCGTCAAAATTTATGTGCCAATAAAGTTGGAGAGCGATTTTAAGTAAATTCACCATGCTCTGAAGGAGAGCAGTGAGGGTACAGTTGGTTACCTCTGGTTAGCCATCCAAACAAGAAAAATGACAACTGATGCTGAATAAGAGTTTTGTGCCAAGCATCCCCTCTAGGGTCAAAAGTAATTCAAGAATGTGGAATTGTGATCAGAAACAGTGGTCTTAGGAACTCCATGAAGGTGAACAATCTCCTTGAAATACAGTTTGGCCACGAGGGAAACACCATTTGACTTGTGACACGGAATAAAATGAGCCATTTTAGAGAGCTGGTCAACCACCACCACCATGATGGTATCCTTTCCCTTTTATTTTCTCGGAAGAGCCAAAATAAAATCCATACTCACATCCTCTAGGGTTGTGATGGAAGTGGAGTATAAAGTCGTCGATGGAAGTGAGTCTTTACCCCCTTGACAAGTCGAACACCTAAACATGGTAGCATACACATCTCCATTCATCCTAGGCTGATAAAAATGTTCTTGAAGGATTTCAAGAGTCCTGTTAATACCAAAGTGGCCAATCAATCCTCCACCATGCGTTTTTCGGATCAATAACTCTTTAATGGAACTCTTAAAACAAAGAGCTTATTATTTATATAGAGAAATCCATCTTAAATTGTATAGCATTATAACCTCCTATTTGCAATAAACAATGATGGATGAAAACTTCGGATCTTCTTAATCGGGTTCTTTAATTATCTGAGGCCACGAACTAGAGAGTCAAGAACATGTATCAAATATCTCCATAATAGTGCGTATGCCACAACATTAGTTTTGCTCAGTTTATATTTTGAGACGAAAGAAAAGGATTCAAAAAATTCTACCAATTTGGCATGTCTTGAATTAAGCTTGCGTTGGCCGCTTACCATGATCAGAACGAGGAACAAATCACTTGTCTTCAAGTAGTGACTCCAATGATCAAGAACTCTCATAATGCTATATAATTCCTTGTTATAAGTGAAATAATTCTTCCTTAACCCTGTCAATTTCTTACTGAAATATGCTAGAGGTTTTTGTGCTTGAAAAAGAATAGCCTTGAAGCTAGCTCCATTTGCATTATGTTCCACTCCAAATACTCTATCAAAATTTGGAAGGACGATAAGAGACTCACAAATTATTTGTTCAACGACTTCAAAGGCATTTAGTGATAAGAATCATGATAGTGCTTAAGTTCATCACAAATCGCCGCTATAAAGAAGCAAGACCCCAAAAGCTTCTCAAATCATGAATACATTCTAGAACGGGCCACGTTTTCATTGCCTCTACCTTGGATTGATCTACGGCAATCCCATCTTTGGAAACTACAAGCCTAGGAATATGATGCTTAAAGAGAAGAGCTAGCACTTTCCATCTTGGCATAAAGCTTTTGTTTCCTCAAGACTTCTAAGACTTGTCTTAAGTGAGGCAAATACTTTTACTCACTCTTGCTATAAATGGGGATATCATCAAAGTAGACAACCACAAAGCAACCATTAAAGGGAAAAAGACTTCATTTATAAGCCTCGTGAAGGTGCCCAGAGCATTAGAAAGACCAAATGGCATAACTAGCCATTCATAGAGGCCCTTTAGATTTGAGGTCATTTTCCACTCACCCCCATGATGCATTTGTGGACAAGTGATTCCGAAATTGTGGATTTGCAGGATTTAATGTGTGGATCTTGTTGAGATGGAAGGAATAATGAAGTATAAAGGATGAAGGATATGGAGGTTCACCACCAAAGTATAAAGGCATAAGTCACCAGCCAAAAATAAAAAACTGGAATAGATGGTAGCTCACCACCTAGGCATAAAGGATTGCTCCACCGGCCAATGATAAAAAAAAATTGTTTGATTCACCACCAAAGATAAAGAATCGTATAAATAATTCAACTCACACAAAGGAATTATCATATATTCTTCAAAGTTTGTATTACAATGGAGAACTCTCCTCTATTTATAGAGGTGCTACAATATAGGAGATAGAAAAACATTAAAGAGACATGAGAACTACCCAAACATTAAAGACATGGGAATTAGAAAGCATTAAAGGACCTAGTAACTAGAAAATGCATTTAAAACACATAAGAACTATGAAATGCAATGAAGACATTGAGACTTGAAACTTAACTCTTGCGATTCATCCTCCAAAATTCGTCCATTAGCCTTGACCAGAGAATAACCACCTCAATTCAACAAATATCCAAGGAAATTGCTTAGAATAGCCCTCCATCAATATATTGTCGATTAGCTATAAAATCGACAAATAATATGGTGAATCGGTAACTTAATACTTGAACAGCAAAGAAGAACTGACATCTCCTCAATCGATAACTTAGTTAATAGTCTCCTTATCGACAACTTCATTCTCGACTCATCAAAGCAAGTTATGACTGAATTCTACCTTCACTTGAATAAACATCAATTGTGTTGGATTCGTCAATGGAATTAAGTCGGATGCTCCCCCATCTCTCATTCCGATTTGAAGATAGCCACTCCTCAAATTAATATTGAAAACCATTGTATAGCCATGCAATTGATTAAGAATGTCAGCAATTCTAGGTTTGGGGTACATATACTTATATGTTATTTTGTTAATGGCTTGGCTGTCCACCACATTCTAAAAGAAATGTCGTTCTTGTGCACGAGTAGGGCTAGTATCGAACAAGGGCTCATACTTCCATTACATATCCTCTAGAAATCATCTTGTCTACCTTTGCAATTCCTTAGTTTCCTCCGTCTTGCATCAATAGGCGGCTTTGTTAGAGAGACGAGCACCAAGAAGTAAGTCGATTTGATGTTCAATCTTCTAAAGGGAAGTAATCCATAGGATAAATCACTCAGAAATACATCCCCAAACTCATTTATCAAGGAGTACATTTTAAAGTGTAGAGATCTCTCTATCTCACTTTTTTTTTAACCATAAGCAAAGCAATAATGGTCTTTTGTTTGCAAATGGCTCTCTTAACTGGTGTTTTACTGAAGAAAGGTTTTCCTTACTTGTATTTGCCACCCCAAATTGAATTTTGTGGATCATGGACGGACTTAAAGTTGTAACGCTGATGTATTTTTGCTCCTTGGGGAACAAGTAAGTATTATTATGGCTATCATGCATAGCTCAAGCGACTGTGTGCCAATGACAACAGATGAGGCTTGGCGTTGGCTACACTCAAATGAGAGAGAGAGAGAAAGAGTGAGTGGGGTTTGTCTGTTGTTAGAGAAGAGAGAACAAAGTGAAAGGAGAGGACAAAAGAAAAAAGAGGGCAAAAGGAAAAAAAAGAGGAAAACACAAAAATAAAAGAAAAATGAAAAATTAATCTAGATCTTCTAACCCTCACAACAGATATCAATATAAATTTAAATATATATATAAGTATGGATATATAAAAATATATTAATAAATTTCTACATATTCTTATGAAAACACTTAAACATAAAATGTCGAAAATATTAACTTAATACAACTTTAAATGAGGTTTTACAATTATTATAATAGGGATCACAAGTTAAAATTTACTTAAATTGTCTATCAATTATATTTATTAAGGCCAAAAAAGTAAAAAGAAAATAAAATATAGCATATTTTTATTCATTAGGAACATGATTGAAATGAAAAGATACTATAAAATCTTGGTAATCGTGTAGTAATAAAAACTTGTGAATAGTACTAAGAACTTATTTGCTTTTGTTGGAAAGTTAAGGGCGGAATGACAACCATTTTATTACTGAAACAATTCCTGAAACAAAAATAGATTTTTCTATTTTTGTTTTCAGGATGAGTTTTTGATAAAAGAAATCCGTTTGATAACGACCAAAAATTTCTATTTCTGAAACTGAAACCCGTTTGATAATAGTATAAAATTTCTATTTCTTGGAACAGAAACCCATTTGATAATAATGCAAATTTCTATTTCTCAAAAGAGAAATCCAATTTTTAGAACCCCTTTTGGGGGTTAAACCCTTTATAGGGTTTTTTAGGGATTAAAACCCCTTTTAAATCCATAAACTAAGGAGTCTTCAAAAATACCATTTGGGCACCTCAAAAAATTTAAATTTCACTCAAAGTAAGTGGCCACAGGTATTCTAAACCATCAATTTTTGAATTTTTTGATTTTTTATTTTATTTTGAAAAAATTCACCAAATTTCCTATTTTCCCAAAATCTGACTTTTTTATTTTCTGGAAATTCTTATGAATTTTTCTGGAATTTTTCAATTTTTTGGATTTTCTGAAATTTTTTTTTGAGATTTTAGAAATTTTCTAGATTTTCCAAATTTTTTATGAATTTTATGAATTTTTTTTTTTTTCTGAATTTTTTTATTTTTTTAATGATTTTTATAATTTTTTTAGAATTTTTTTATTTTTCCACCCGGGAATGAATCGGACTAAACCCGTTCGAATCGGTCTAACCAGGTCAGATCGAGGCCAAATTTAGGAAGAGATGTGTTTTGAAGAGAGAAAACATATTCTTTTAGAAATGATTTTCATTTCTCATCCAGAAATAGAAAACTTACTTTTTTTTTTTGTTCTGATTTTTGATCCAGAACCAGTTCTAGAACAAAAAGTTGTTCCAGAAATAGAAAAATGGAATTGCGTTACCAAACAGGTTTCTATTCCAAACATGTTCTCGTGAACAGAAAACTGGTTCTTGACAGAAACAGAATGGTTATTATTCGCGCCCCGAGAGACTAGACTAAACAAATTAAAAATTTAGAGACGAGAACAAACATTTAAAAATAGTTCAAGGATCATATTAAATGAATTAAAAGTTTAACGATGATATTCCATATTGGATCAAAGTTTAAAAATGACGTGTGTCATTTTTCCTTATATTAAAAGGGCTCATTTAAATTTAGCCCCTCTCTGCATGTGGTATCTTGTCTCGAAACAATCCATCTTTGGGCATTTGGAAATCTCCAGTAAAAGAACGAATAGACATTTTTTCTTCTCACTTTCAGAAATTGGAGGTAACGTGCTTCATTTTGTTTGAACTTCATTCACTTACCCGAAGTATATTTATGTTTCAACCAGACAAAACATTAGAATATCCACGCGGTTGTGTTTCCCCTCTCTCTCCGTACATAAAATCAAACAATTGCCAGACATATCAGACACTTAGGAAATACTTCCACATGTGTTGCCAGGTAACGCGCCTCGAAAGGTTAATCTACGAAAGAATGTTAGAAATTGGACAGCGGCATCATCTGTTGGTGCAAGCGAGCTCGTTGGTAGAACGAACACAGCTCCTGGAAATGCGGCCGGGGAAACTTACTATATAGAGATAATGACGACCAAAATAAAATTTATTCCCTAACACTTGGAGGAATGTACAACAATCATGAAGAAAGTAACTTGCAAGTCACGAGGAATCAAGTCGAAAGACAACGAAGTAGGTACGTTGCCCTGCACAAGTACAATGAAACAAAATATGTACCAGAAGTGGACACGGCATGGGAGAGTAAACAGCGGGATATCGGAGACTATGCAGGAACATCTATATTTTCGAGGGATTCGGCTAAAATGGATAACTAGCGACAGCTCATTCGACCTGCTCAGGCACTTCTTTCTTTCTTCGAAAGACCAACTGACTTAGCCTCTCCATAACATCAGATACGATCAAAAACTTTATATGACCTCTCCTAGGTGGAAGCCTCTTCTTCCCATCCTTGAGTTTCTCTGTTGGCCCGTCACCTACAGGCTTGGCAAATAAGCACATATTTTCAGCAGATAAAGATCTGGAGTGATGGTTTGAGAGAGGAGGGCTATGGGGGTGGTATATATTCTAATTATGGGGAAGGTTAAGAGATCGCTGACCTGCCACATCAGTCAAGAGAAAGAAGCTTCGGGAGACGAGCTTTCCCGTTATTGCTCATTCGCTGGCAAAATATAGACAGCCTTATGGACCAGTGGATTCACTGGTCCTTGCATGTAATGACGAAGCTAGAAAAATTTTGTTGTTCATTTTGAGGGAAACACAAAATCTAATCCGACAATGTACCGGGCTCTCTTGTTTTACTCTTGAAAGGAAAAGCAGAAGAAAGTTGAGACTTTTAACGACTTTTTATGTTATACATCAAATTTGTACCACAAGAAAAACACAATACAGAAAAAATATGATGTGTACCTAAAAATTGCCAGAAAAAATTTGTTCTGGGTATTAAAGGTTCAGAAATGAAGACAAGGTTTAATCTTTGTTGACCTTATTGCATCTGTTGTGAAAGCATTAGTTCAACATCAACAATAAAATTTGGTCAAGTCATGCAAAAGATACCGGATCATAAAAATCATGCATGAGATCCCTCGGCAAATCTTTCGAAGATACAACCTGTTACCGGATCATAAAAGTCAAGCCCACACAAATCTTTCAAAGATAATTGTTACTGGATCATACAAGTCATGCATGAGATCCCACTAAAATCTTCCAAAGATACAACCTTGAGATTCTCTTCTCCTAAGACAACAAACTAGCAGTTAAATTCAATGAAACAAGACAGGCCCCGCTTGCAAATTCTTCTATCCCTACAGGATTCAGTTTATCTCATGAAAAGGACCCTTTAGGTGGAAAAGCAGACGAGCATTCACACTAAGTGTCTTGAACAAAGAAGTTGAACTTCCCGAAGACCCAGTAGTAAAGTAATTGACAAGCTTTGGAGCCCTTTTGCCACTAACTATGAGCTAAATCACCAGTTAAAGCTCACCTTAGAGCTTTTCTTTTATATCTATCACCAGTTAAAGCTCAGATTTAGAGAGATGTATACGCTAATTACAAAATAACCCAGTTCCTCTAGTGAAGATCAAACTTGAAGGCTTTAGTCTCTCGGAAGCCTGTCGGTATTGTCCATCTGTTTTTCTCATGGATTCAGATCACCCAACTAGAGTTTAACTAAAGCGCCCATCCGCCAGTAGCAAAACACAGGACAACCATCTTCTTTCTATCAATGGCAATGGAGAATAATGATAGATGGAAAAACTAACTATTAGACTAAGACCGATGCTGAAGATCCTAAATTTCTGGGATACAAGTTAAGTTGAAACCACCAAGATCAATGGGCCTATCTATGACAGAGAACTTAATAGTACCCCCACTCCATAAGAGTAACCCATGTTCCAGCAAACCACTTGTCCAGGTCAGACAATACATCTGACTTGTATATAAAATCTTGCTCTGAAAACAAGCAGATAGAATATATGCATTCTCTAGTTGATGCAATGAGAAAAAATTAATTTTACTCATCAAGTATATGTATGTAATTCCCTTTCTTGATAATCTCTATGGCAGAGGACCCGCTAAACAGAAAATGCTTGCATAAAATTGCAATTAATACAGATCAAACTTCTCCTGCATCAAGTACTCCCAAAACACAAAGAAAGAAACCTTGCTTCTACTAATGAACCATGACACAGACAGAACCTCCTACACCAAGAGCCTGAAGGTACAAAAGATGAAGGAACCTATAAGCTAGAAGTTAAGCCATCCCTCTTGGCATTGACCGCCATCAAATTTGTCGGCCCTGTTCAACAATTCTCCATCCAACAGGCACCATAAAAACCAGACAGACCCACTCTACTCCTCCCTCAACGTATGTTCAAAGGAAATATATTGATTAACAGAAAATGCTTCCCGACATGCCAAGACATGTTAGAGAATCATGATCATTTCTATGTGTGTGTGCAGGAGTACATGCGTCTCTATTTTCTTTTTTCCAGACACAGGCTACCAAATAGCATCCTTTGGATCAAAAGATCTCAACTCGCCACAAGAACTGCAATCGCAGCTCATGAAAACACTGGTGAAAGTTTTACAGTTCACGTTGCAATTTACTGCATGATAAGTAGCTTTATATAAACAGCGGAAAAAAA
This sequence comes from Syzygium grande, assembly GCA_024733475.1. NCBI lineage: Eukaryota > Viridiplantae > Streptophyta > Magnoliopsida > Myrtales > Myrtaceae > Syzygium > Syzygium grande. Next base: position 19,669,928 of record JAMXDD010000004.1, read on the forward strand.
AGGTAGTATTTATTCATTTACTTACAGCTAAGATTACAAAATGCAGCCTCTATAAAAAAGTTATGAGAAGTCACTTAATGGGTGCAAGAATAGTATAGACCAAAAGAAATGTGACAATTAAAATAGCTCCCACCAGTGTAAACCTAGGACTGGTCCACAACCTGAGGTTCGATCTCTCTGTTCTTTTAATGGGATCAACTTCCTCTGAGAGGGGGTAATCCGACCGTCTTGGATTCCAACTCACATATTTATCGGGCGAGAACCTTGAAAATAAACTTTTCTTCCCCTGTTTCCTGAAGCTGGACCACGCTTTATCCCAGTCCGTTGAGAATTTATCACCTAAAATAGCAGAAATATTACATTAAGACGAATCCAAGCATGTTTCTCAAGGAATGACCCAAGATGAGATAATGTTTATGCAGCCAGACATTGAATTAGACGTGATTTGAACAAATGAAAGTAAACACAAACTTGCCGGTCATAGATTGGCTCGATCACTTGAAATGGGATCATTATTACCAAAACATAGGGCAGTAAAACTGTTAGATCATCTCTGACAAATTAATTGCCAATAATATCGAAAATTACTATTACTAGACAAAGGCTGTACAAGTATAAGTTCATTTCCACTTCTGGAAAGAACAAATCACAGGATACACAGGCTTTTTCTTCAAAGCATTTTTCTATTTTCAAGACAGTAAGGACACATAAACTCGGAAAAATTAGACTGGATAATGAATTTGAAGATTGTGGCAAACTTTCGCAAGTGCTTCAGAATGTCCCACTCCTTTAAAACCAAAATGGCTATCAAAACAATGACTACAACGAGAGCCCCCAACAGGACTCGAGCACATAAAACCCGTCTTATCACGTCAAGCGCGAGATGGTTCCCAAATTTCTTGCAATTGCTGCACCATCTTTTTCCTGTCTTTGGTAATTCCATTACGTCGAACTCAACAACCTCACTCCTCTCCACAGCTCCACAACACATGCTTCACTCCACTAATTTGTTCCTACTAATTTCTTGGCTACGACATTCACTGCCCACAGCATCATATTCACGGGGAAGATGCCAGACCCGGAAACCAGCGGAGCGAACATTGTCTTCAGGACAGCGTCCCACGCAAGAAAGACAGGGAAGGAAAAATGACACCCAGTTGCGTAGATTTCTTCGACAAAGCAAGTTCAGTCCATAAAGACAAACTACGTAGAAGATTGTCAACCAAAAAAACTGATGCAACCCCATAATTCTCAGCGCATGTAGTGCGAATTCTCGACAGAAAAGCGAACCTTTCTTGTCGCCATCGTCGCCGTCTCGCCGGGGTTCCCTTCGAGAGCACGAGGACGGCTTCAATGGCGAGAAGGGTGAGGAAGATGACGACCACGACCGTCGTCTTCGCGACCAGAAGGATTGAGATACGGTGGTTCCGACTCGAGAAAGAATATCCATTTGCATCTGCAGATTCAGTTGCAGCCACTAGTTTTTTTCGCTTCGGGCAAGTTGGGCTTGAGATCATATGGATGGAAGTGGGAGGAGATCGAGAGGCGGCAAGTGCCCAAATCTTCCACGTCACCAAAGCGACACGTGGCAAGTTGAATGGCTGTCCTTTGACTAACATGAAATAAAAAAAAGAGAATGCTAAATATGTTTGAAAAGAGGTTTTTTTTTTGGTAAAGTGTTTGAAAAGAGGTTAATACCACCAAAAACCCTAAACTAGTACGTGTGTGATAATTTTACCTCGAATTTTTTTTTTATCACCAAAAAATCTCAAACTGGTATACCTGTGATAATTTTATCCCAAACTTTTTTTTTTTACCAAAAACTCCAAAACTGGTACATCTATGACAATTTTACTCTAAACTGGTAAACTCATGACAAATTTACCCTAAACCATTTTTTTTATCATGAAAAACCTCAAACTGATAAACATGTGACAATTTTACCCCGAACTAATAATTTTTTAATATTTTTTTATTTTTTTTTGAATTTTTATTTTTCTTTCTTTTCTTCATCTTGACCTCTAAGCCAGGTCATTTGGGCCGCGCGTTGGCAGGGCAAAAGGTTGACCCCACCAGCCGCTAGCGAGGCTCGATCTCGCCCGACCGAACCAGGGCCTCCCTCACCAAATCGCAAAGGCTATCCTCGCCCGACTCAAGCAAGGGTTGCTCTCGCCCAGGGCGTTGGGCCTCGCCTCGCGCCGCGAGGGCAACCCCCCTCGACGACAGGGCAAGGGCCCCCTCGCTGAATCCGGTGAGGGTAGCCCTCGCTTTCGACTTAGGCGAGGGGTCTCCCTACTTTAACGCCCGACCAAGCGACCCTCACCAACACTACCAAGGGTGGCCCTCGCCCCGGCCGGCCCGGCCGTGACCTCCCTGACTTCCCCTCTGGGTCGGGTCCAGGGTCCGGACTGGCCGTAGAGGTTGAAGATAAAGAAAAAAAAAGAAAAGAAAAAACAAAAAAAATTCAAAAAAATTCAAAAAAATAATATTAAAATTTTAGTTCAGAGTAAAGTTGTCACATGTGTATCAGTTTGAAATTTTTTGTGGTATGTTCAGGATACCAGTTTGGGGTTTTTTGGGATATATTCGGGGTAAAATTGTCACACACCTATCAGTTTGGGATTTTTGGTGGTAAAAAAAATTAAAATTGTCACACACATACATTTTTTTGGTGGTATTAACCCTTGAAAAAAAAAGTTTATGATGATGGAAAATTTGGCTACTTCCCAGAAAAAAACCACACTTTTAAGTTCGATCCCAATTCTATCTCAAATTTTTTTTGTCTAAAGAAATTCTCCAACTTTTATTTTAGTCTCAAATCTGCCTACACATCTAAAAATCGCCACTGATTTCTTTAAAATTAGCAATATCCTGATATTGTTGTTGTTTTATACTAAAATGGAGGTGTTGATGAAAACGAGAGTAATATAGCTCTGACTAGCCCTAACATTGATAACTTTGAAAACTAGTAGCGAATTTTAGATGCGTGAACAAATTTCAAACTGGAGTACAAGTTGAGGATTTTTTTTTATACAAAAGAAATTTTGAAGCAAAATTGGGATTGGATTTAAAGTTTGGGGTTTTTAGGGAAGTAGGCCATTAAAAATTTGACCCACTTTATAAAATAAAATTAAACTTCTGTAGGCTTTAAATTCAAAAGCATTAAGACATTAAAAAAATCAATTATAATTATCTTGTTTGAGAAACGATCCGAATTATTGAATCCAATAACTCAAGAAAGACTCGTAATCACTTGACGAGATTGTATTTGTTCCTTCCATTTCTGTCTGCCATGTCTAAGTAATTTCCTTTTACAAAGTTCTTTGTTAAAGAATAATGTGCCATAATCAATCTTATTCGATTATCCTTTCACGCTGGACATCTTAATTGGTAGGTCCACATAATGATTCCTTTCTATTTGTTTGATTACGGTTGATGTTGTGTGTATTTTTCTTTTTGTATTTTTAAGTAAACATAATATATTCTTCTCATAAAAAGGCACTCTTATACAAAAAAAAAGAAACAAAACATGAAAAGGGCGCCCGTGTAGCACGTGCATGATGACCACCATGACATAAGTCATAAAAATTTTGACAATGCATTTTTTTCGCCTGTGAGCTCCACGAATGTAATGAACTTATATTTTGTTTTAGTGTAGTTTTCTTTTTCTGTATAACATATACTTTTATAATAATTTTCTTAATAGCTACGAACGACGTGGCAGTTAGCGACCACATAAGCATTTATATTAGGTTTTTTAAAGAAGAAATAGCTTGAACAAATAAAATTGCACTAAAAAGAAGACGAAAACATGATATTATATAATTAGTGAAATTATGGGAGTTGGTAATTCTTCAACCTCTTCCTAAACTGAGGACAATCAAAAAGACATCATGTTTATTAGACCCGGAAAATACGTGGGTTGAGTTGGGTCTTGAATTTAGGTCTTATGTCAAATATGGGCCAGAGTCATAAATTGAAAAGGGGCATAGGCTTGATCAACCGTATTCAAACGAAGAACTCGTGTTATCTCAATATATAGCTCTTGCTTTTGGTATGTAAAGATATTTTAGCAATAAATATTTTTCACCAAGCCCCTTATTAGAAAATTTAGATTGCTATAATTCAAAGACAACGTTTAAATTAGTTTCTTTATCTTGTTAAAACTTAAATGCTATATTAAAAATTAAATGTTGTGCGGTGATTATTATGCTTTTTCATTGATAAAGAAGAACATCATCACCAAATAATTGAGAAATATTAATTATATTATAACACATTAATCCAACTTTTGTCTCCAAAGGAAAAAAGAAAATGTTACCTCCGTGAATTCAATAAAATCATAAGCAAAAAATAATAATAATAAAGCGAATGACCACTTATATTTTTTACCTCATTATTAGATTTATTGAAACTTTTTTTCCTTTATTTTTATAAGATATTAATGATGAATTAATGCGTAAAATTTTAAAATTTTCTTCTATTGAAATTAGGATAATGGCAGGATAAATTCCAAAACTTGTCAAGTTGGTGCACCTAACTTCTTTTTTTTTTTTTCGTTTGTTTGTTTAAGATACACTTTGAGTCTTTTCTCCTGTTTGCTAATTGCATTGTTACATTAATTTTCTAATTTTAAAATAAGACATTATAAAAGCTACATCTTGTTGAAATATTAACTCATATGTTGGCCGACAGGGCTTATAGATTTTTTGTGATTTTTTTTTCAATGGAAATACAAGCAAAAAGCGATGATTCACTTATGAAGGGGTAATATCAGGTCAAATTGAGTCAAAGTCGGATAATTAGGTAATTTTCATTATTCCAATCGCAACACAAATAAAAAGAAAAATTAATCATTTACTTTTCCAAATGGGTCTTTTTTTTTTTGAGTTGGATCCAAACGGTCTGATTGACCGGGTTCTTGACCATCATATTACCTAGTACTTTTCGAATTGTCCGAGTGGGTCTCCATATGTCCATCAATTTTCACAATCGATTTGTTTGTTTAGGCTTTTTAGATTAGCCAAAGTCCCAATAAAATTCAAACTGTTATTCAGATTAAAAAAATTATGTCAAGATCAAAAGAGAATCTACATATCACTTTAAGTCTATTCAAACGGATTTTGAGAAAACTCTCATTAAACCAATTCAAAGTGCACGCAAAATTCGAAAATGACAAAAAAGAATTAAAAATTAAAAGCGACCACAAATTATGAGAAAGAAAAGTAGAAGAAGAAAACAAAAAATGTCATCATGCCAATTTCTTTTTTTCTTCTTCTTTTTGTTTTTTTTCATAAAGTGGTCGTCGCGTTAATTGACTAGAGTCTTGAAACGCGGAGCGCACGGGCGCGCGGGGGGGTCACTCCGCACCGTCCACGGCTCCTACCCTAGTCAAAGTCAATCAGACGGTGTCCCTCCGTCGCATCCGAGAGTCGAACGAGACAACGGCACGCTTCGTTGCAGGCGCAGGAACTGGCGTGGACCCGATCCGCACGCGAGCCGGCCTCGCGGTAGTGCGCTTCCCGTGGCGCGAAACGCCATGGCCCCCCTCCCCTCTCTAGCCGCATACGGAAAAAAGGGGTAACGACGAAAATAGTTACGTATTTGATTTTTTATTTGTTTAACTTGATTTCCGAAATTTAATTTCTAAAATTTTAAATTATTTTTTAAAACTATAATTTAAATTTAAATTCAGAAATTACATTAGTACATGTATTAAAATTTTAAGGAGAATATTGAATAATTTAAAATTTCAAGGAGGATATAACATTTTAAGATAAAGCTCATAGACCACATTAAATAAACTGAACACCTCCTCCTGGAGAAGTTCGCTATGGTCAATTGCAAATCGATCTAAACTTTTAAATTATTCAATGTAATCTCTGAATTTTTTATCTTGAAATATAGTCCTTTCATTAATTTAAATTCGGAGATTATAATTTAAGGATAATATTGAACAATTTAAAATTTCGGGATGGATATCGCATATTAAGATAAAATTTATGGATCATATTGAATAAATTAAGAGTTTAGGGGCCGTATTAAATATCGGATTAAAATTCGATGACTGTTTGGGCCATTTTGCGGCCGGAAAAACCAAAACAAAAATTGGCGGTGGCGACACTGTCAAGTGGGGGCGGGGACGAAGGGGAACGAATGGCCTGGGATCACCCACAGCGACCTCGCCCCCCCGGGCCCCACCTCTCCTTCATCGCTAGGTCGCCATTGTCGTCCCCTCCGAGCCTCCCGTTCTCATTTCCTTCCTCCTCAGCTCTCACCACCACCGCCGGTCCACCACCACAACCGCCAGTTCCACCACCGCCACAACCGCCACCTCCGCCACCGCTGTCTCTCTCTCTCTGTCTCTCGCTGTGTTTGTTGGTGTTCGGTGCGATTGGGAGCGCGGGGTGGAAAGCGGATGCTCTGCGGATGGCGATGAACTCGAGCCCTTCGTCGAACCCCCAGTCGATGGCAACGTCCACGACGTCGGCGGCGACGCCCGCGGCGGCGGCGGGGGCGGCGGCGGGCGGCGACGCATCGGGCAAGAAGGTGAGGAAGCCCTACACCATCACCAAGTCCAGGGAGAGCTGGACCGAGGAGGAGCACGACAAGTTCCTCGAGGCTCTCCAGCTGTACGTTTCTCTCTCTCTCTCTCTCTCTCTCTCTCTCTCTCTCTCTCTCTCTCGCGTCCTCTGTAGCCTCGCCTCGCTTTGACTAGTTAACTGTCCTCGACGGAGCTGGAGTACCGTGGATTAGCAGTATTCACCTCGACTCTTTCCGGTGTTTGGTTATACTGTTTCGTCGGTTGGTTTCGAGCGTGCGCGTAGTTCCTAGCGTGTTTGGTAGTTGTTTTGATCTTGTACTTGCTTTAGTGTTTGAGAGAGATTCGGTGTGGTTCGATCATCGTTGGAGTAGAGATTGTCGAATTGGAGATCGGTTGGTTTTGCGCATTCGATTCCACCGAACATGGACGCGATCGTATCTGTAAATTTTGCACGACGACTGGAAATTTGTTCCGCATGGGTTTCGATTGGAGTTAATGGTGGTCTTTTTCTTCATGTTTCTTTCTTTTCTTCAAATTGTGTCGAACGCGATTCGGGTTCCTGGGCTAAGTCGTTTTATGTCTATTTGGTTGTCCAGATTTGACCGCGATTGGAAGAAAATTGAGGATTTTGTGGGCTCAAAGACTGTCATTCAGGTCTCAAGACATTAATCATGCTTCATTTCTGGTATATCCTTGCAAGTCGTTTTCTAGTTGCCAGCTGATAAGTGATTCTTCTTATAGATCCGAAGTCATGCCCAGAAATACTTCTTGAAAGTCCAAAAGAATGGGGCAGTGGCACATGTTCCCCCTCCTCGTCCTAAGCGCAAGGCTGCTCATCCTTACCCTCAAAAGGCATCGAAAAACGGTGTGTTTCTCATGAGGAACTTGTAAATTATCCAAAATACTTCACCATGTGTCTGCCTTTTGACATGATACGCTCTGCTATTTTAGTTTTAGTGCCGCTGCAAGCGTCCATGGCCCAGCCTTCTTCAACAAATCCTGCATTTACACTTACACCAGGAAATGTTTCATGGGATGACGCGTCCGTGCTCATAGCCAATGCATCCAGCAATAATATATTAAGCCAGGATGAGTTTAGCAATTACCAAGGTGCTGGAGGCGCACACCACACTTTTTGAGAATTTCTTTCAAATCCCATTTATATACTAGCTTTGTCGGATGGATCTTTCCAGAACTTATTATAGCATAAATCGTTACTGATTCAGCTGATATTGGATCAAAGGGCGCGCGTCAAGGGTTAGTTGCAGCTCTGCTGGTGATGTCCGAAGTTCAAGTAGAACGCTACCTAGCTCGGAGATACCTAAACAAAAGAGACAAACACCCGTGCTGCATGGTAACCCTTCTAACCACTGTCATATGTACTTTAGTCGGTATTCCCAGACTATGCACATGTCATATCTCTTCTATTTTCCACATTTTATAGGGATACCTGATTTTTCTGAAGTATACGGCTTCATCGGGAGTGTCTTTGATCCAAATGCCAAAGGCCATGTGCAAAAGCTAAAGGAAATGGACCCTATCAATTTTGAAACTGTAAGTCAGTTGTATTTTATCTTAGTTAATTACTCTTCACTGAATTACATCACTCAAAGAACATGCACATTTTATAGACAACCTAGAGGAGGTCGCACAGTAACTGGAAGAATATGACTTTTCTTGGAGGCATTCGGATACTAACATTTCTTAAAGGAAAATCTGGCCTCTGTTGCATACTTATTTTTTTGTAAGATTCAAACGTTGTGCATTTGGGGCACGCCGGGATACGTCCAGGGGTGTGCTTGTGCATTGTTGCTCGAGTTTGGATGTATGGTTTTATTGAATTTTATGTGAGGGATATCAATACTTGGTCTACATCTTTTGGTTTGTCTTATGTGGATGGTGATGAAGACTGCTGATGTTTAACTTTGCGGATATGGATTTGCCGTGGATGGTATGATCTCATGGTCTAGAGTCATCTTGCTTCTTGATCAGAAGTAAATGCCTTTCTTCCTTTTGGATAGGTATGGAGTGGTTAGTTACCTATGACTGTAAAGAAGGATGACTTGGTGATGACCTTGGTTATATACAGTGTTGCTTGAGAAAAATCACCACCTGTCCTAACAGCTAACATATGGCTAGTTGGTAGTAGCTATCTAGCTACCTCTTGCCTTGTTTAAGCTTAGATATCATTTAAGTATCACGATCCATCTGGTGATCTTATATGCTCTTGAAACTTCTCTACTTTCCAAAGTTTTTGTGAAGTTGATGAAATACCTACCACAACATGGAATTCCATGACTGTGTGATTGATAAATTAGCCTTGAGATAAGGGAAAAGTAAACCTTGCCCCCCACGAATTTTTCCTTCTGTATAATGTTATCTCTGGAAGTTCATTTTGTCTTTCTTCTCCCTATACTTACGCAATATTTATGTATTTTCTCCAAGTCCTTGTTATTGGTGCATTTTTAACCAGAACTTAGTCATGCTTGAAGCACGCAGCGATGTAAATGTGGAAATGAATTGTCTAAAGTGGTTGTTTGGTGCGAATTTGGCCATTAAACTGTGAATTTCTGCAATTGTGATTGCAAAACAATGACTCTTGGCTGAAGCTTCAAGGTTTAATGGCAATTACTAGTAACTATATCCATAAGCATGTGACCAGGGTGACTCAATTTTGGAGTTATAGTCTCAATAAGAATTCTCCTGTGGTAGGAACTTGGGGCAAACTGATTACATTTAGAGAGGACAGGGGGCACAGTGAGACAGAATGAGCTTCATAGGGAGAAGTGAATCTCCCCCTGCAGATGATTTATGGGGCTTCCTTGGTTCTTGCATTAAATGTTTGATAGCTCAATTTCTGGCCAACGTCTACCATTTCCTCTCTTGGAGCAGTCCAACGTCTATCATCTTACATTTGTAATTATAACCTCATCATGTTAAGTTTGTTGAGAATTGCTCAATTGTGGGGGACTTCAGTTCAACATAAATGCTGCTAATGTAGATTTGTCTGGATAGCTAATGACTTAGCAGCATGTGTATTTATGATGTTTGCATTAGCAGCATTTATGGTGCTAATGACTTAGCAGCATCTATATTTATGATGTTTGCTTGTTCAAGAGATTATTATGGTACGAACGGAAACTCTAATATGTATGTGTATTCATGACTCTGGATTGGGCATTCAGTTGATTTTGACCATCATCTTAATATCTGGGAGGTCCACTGTTTCCTATTAACATATTGGGTTGTTTTGCAGGTTTTATTGCTGATGAGGAACCTCACCTTTAATTTGTCAAGCCCAGATTTCGTACCAGTTGTGAGCACTTAACTCCTTGTATTTATTATAATAACTATGAGATACATTGAAATTTTAAACCTGCGCAGTAACAAAACGAAAAATGTAAGAATCGCATTTTTTTTGCATAGTAACATAGCTGTAGCTTGTCAGTAGATGCAGGTCATTGATAGTCTGTTTAATCATGAAGTCAGCAAGTGCAATCATATTTATGTGCTGGATGTTCTTAAATAAGATCCAAATAAACTGGTGATCTACAGTCTGCTGCTTCTTTTTAAAACTTTCGATTTAGACCGGCACTCATCCTCACAGCCAACGAGTACTACACAAAATGGGCCGAAGTAAAGGGACAAAGTGACTCGACTAAAAGGAGGCTCATTTCATTTTTGGATCTGGACCAAATAGGTTCAAGACCAAATCCAATTCCATTTTGTTTACTTATTCAATTTCTTTAGGACCTGTAGATACTGGTACAACATCTTCTATTCATAAATCTGCACCCACCACCACCACCACCACCACCATAGACTAAAGCCTTATTGCACTTTGTGGACTATATGAATCCTTTTATACTGTTGCAGTCACTTCTATATCAAGTCATCTGTAAGCTCTAGATGATCCAATTTGTTTACATCAAAACAAATTATGTAAGCGCTGCTTGTGCCATCCACTTGACAATTTGTTGGAAACGATAACTCATAGCATTCCCCTTGTGTTTTGTATCTCCATGTGTTGGAATTGTGATTCGCTTTCCCATTCTCGTTAATATGTGCAGAATTCTGACCCCACAAGTTGTTAAATTATGTCTGAGGAAATTGACTAATTGCTCTTATTGATTGTGTCAGAGGAAGGTGCTGTCATCCTATGATGTGAATGCTAAAACTGTAGGTGTTCCATTGGGGAGTGTAGTGGAGAGCGATCTGACATGTTGAATAGCTTGGTAAGTTCAACTTGGTCTAATGCCATTTGCATGCTTGTTCCCCATTTGATTAATTTCCTGTTTCATACTCTTTGTTCCTTTACTCCATTTTCGCTCTAGTGAAATTTGACCACCTTTATTTACTCTTTATAGGCCCATTGGTTCTGAAGCAGCACCCTTTTATGTCAAGGCCCCTCCTGCATAATTGCAGCATCAACCTGGAGCTGCAGGGGGTTGACAGACTGCCAGTGGCTATTCAGGTGCAAATGGATATTATATGCTGCATGCTGCTATATAACATGTGATCCAGGAAGTGTGTATATGTAGCAAGAATTACTCTACTTTTTTGGTAGCAGTTCTATATCTACTTAGAAATGTCCAATGTTACTCTTAACATGCAACATAGATTGTCTGTCTTCAATAAAACTCCATACTTCACCCTGCCTGTATCTATACAGAAAATGCGGAGGTTGAATTAAGTTTGTTTGTTCTTTTGGGACTTGTACACTAACTTACCCTTGTACTGTCTCACTAATAATCGGAGGAATTTGAGTTGCTGTGTATCTTTTATCGTAGATAAGATTATCGAGTACTTCTGCGCTCAGGTTGTATAATTTCCATCTAGATCAGCTAATGGCAGATTGGATTATGCAAACTGGAAGATGATAGGATTCATTGCAAAGTTCATAAGCAAATTGTAATCCGAACACGTAATTAGGCAGGCTGAACACTTCCCGGCACGAGTCTTTGACTAGAGCATCAATCAAGTGATGGGCGTCTAATGTAGCAAGGGATGAAAAATGCAGCATCCTTCAACGAGCCGGCAATTCAGGTAAGCAAACAAGCCCCTGGCTGGTCGATTTAGATTAAAAATGCCTGCCCCAATATAAGGAGGAGCAGTATTCTCTTTGTGTTGGCGAACAATTTCATAAAGCAAGAAAAAATTACAATCTATTTTGGTTCTTGGATACAAAAATTCAAGCCAGCTTGTGGACAACGTGACTTGTGATAATTTGGCCCTAAGCCACACTTCGTTGTGCTTATTATTTCTCTAACACGAATACTTTAGAAGAAGAGAAATACTATGGTTGTGTTTGGTAGTTAATTTGAAATTCAGGATCTTCTATGTGTTTGTTTGCTTCCTACTGAGGGCAGGATAAAGTTGGATATAAAAAGAACATAGTCCGGATAAAATTGTCTCATAGGTCAAGTGGGATAAAGGTTGATAAAATTTATAATATCCATAATATAAAAGTTATTTTTCTCGAATAACAAAATTAGTAAATTAATAAAATTAAAATATCATTTGAATATAATATTATTTTAATTTTAATTTAAAATATTCAAAATAACGAAAAAATAACAATAATTTTGTTTTTATTTATTCATATGTTTATTTACATATTCAAATTTTTTTCTATCTTATGATATAAATTCATTATATATATAAATATATATCTAGTATTTATATTTATACATATTTAGGTATTTTAGGTATGTTAGGATAGTTTACTATTTAATAAAGTTTTATCAGAGAATGATGGAAGGCGAAATAAGAAATAAACAGAAAGGAAATAAAAAAGAGGGAAAAATAATAAAATAAAATAAAATAAGCAAATAAAAATGAAGTAGGCAAGAATGTTGTGAAAAATTTTTGCCAGCTCTGTTTGTGCAATTTTTAGGTTCATTTAGACTATATGCCATTTATTCCAAACAATACTGCGATTCACCAAACAGTTGATAAGAGATAATAAAATCCCTAGATTTCATTTCCTAATCTATTCAGTCCAATCCTGTCTAGAAATTCAGACAACTAAATGTAGTCTTAATGTACTAAAATTGATTTATAAAATTAATTTACTGAGCCTGTAGAAGATTGTAAATGGGCATTTGAACAAATTAGTCATTTTGAACACTAAATGACCATCTTCCACGTCGCATTATTTCATAAATTAATGCTGTACATCAATCTTGGTAAACCTTATTGGTTCTCACAAATAAATAGAAGGGCGAGACTTAGCAGGACGAAGAGATTGCTGAGAATGGGACAACTATTGTGGTTGGAGCTGAAAGAGGAAGAATGGGATGATTGAAGATTTCATTTGTTCTGAAGGCAACCCATGCTAACATGTGCAGTGGAGAAAGCTTAAATTGGCCGAGGCGCAACATGCCGATGGGTGTCATGTGGCGGCTCATTAGCGATGAAACAATCGAATCTCATGTGTCACAAAATGTTTGGTAACAATTTTCCATGGTGGAAGGCACATCAATGTCTTCAAAGCAAACGGCTGCTTAGACCAATCTTTAACACCTCAAATTTTAACATTTGAACTTACTTTCCGGATTGGTTGCCATAGATTGTTTCTTGTGCGAGCGAGTGGAAGCCCGCGGGCGAACAAATTCCAATCTTCTTCCATTAGAAAACATCATCTCTCATCGCTCCCGATTCTTTTGTCCGAGCAATGTTGTCGCGCTCGCAACAGCACTCCCGCAACAAGATCCAAAAGTGGACAATGGACAAGACAAAAAGGTTTACATGGGCTTTTGTGGTCCGAGTGCACACTTGATATCATGTTGCGGTGTTGAGCCCTGAAATGTGTAAAATCCGAAAGGTTGTCGTTTTTTCATAAAGGGGATTTAACTGCTTATGAATTGGCTGCAGAAAATGATCGTTTCTCCATATTGATCAAATAGTATTTTCGATGCGATCACCGCATCAACAAAGTTAAATGCAACCACTCGATATTTTATAGCACATAAGATTACATATTGAATAGCTTTTATTTTGCGGGATAATTATCTAAAAAGTCATAAATTTATTGTGCAACAGCCAATTCTACCATGAACTTTTCAATTTGGTCAATTTAGTCTTAAATCTTTTGACAATTTGCCAATATAATTTTTTGGGCCAATTTTGACGGAAATCGCTGACATGAGGGCTAATTATCTTACGTGACACAATCGGTGTTAAAATAGACAATTTTTATAGGATTTTTTAAAATTTTCTGAATTTTTCTTTTTTTTCTTCCTTTTCTTTTCCTTCCTTTTTCCTTTTGCTTTTTTTTTTCTATTTCTCTCCGTTGGTCACCGAGGTCTTGGCAATTGTCAGCGAGGGCGTTGTGGCCCTCACCTGTGGTCGGTGACCTCTGTCGACCATCATCAAAGCTCATGCGACCAACGAAGGGAGATAGAGAAAAAAAGAAAATGGAAAGCAAAGAGGAAAAAAAGATCAAAATTCAAAAAATTTAATAAAACCACAAAACTCGTCCACGTTAGCATAGGTCATGCCATGTAGGATGGTTAGCGTCCACGTTGGTGATTTCCGGCCAAAATTGGCTGAAGAGCCTATATTGAAAAATCGTCATAAGATTTATAAATAAATTGGTAAAATTGAAAAATTTAGGAATGAATTGGCCGCCATACATTAGGTTTAGTACTTTTTGGAAAATTTTCCTTTCATTTTCCTTTGTGGGCTAGGAGGAAATTTTCTTCATTTTTAGCAACAATTAGGGCTTTGGGTGGGTTGAGTCGGGTTTGGGTCAGGTTAAAATGGTTCAACCCAAATTGACCAATTTAACCCGTTTTGACTCATTTATCCATAATATAAATCTAGTGACCCGTACTTGACCTGACCCACACTCGACCTAAATAACTAAAATACATCCATATCCAATCCAACTTATAAAACCCCGTACCCACCCATTTAACTCACTTTAAGCTCTTCATGTGCATATATTACTTGGATTTTTTATATCAAATAAAAAAAGTAAATTAGCAATATAAAAACATTGTTAGTATATAAAGTAAAAAATATTTAAAAAAACTGCAAAAATCAAGAAAAAAAGAAAATGGAAATAAAGAAAAAATTCAAAAAAATAGAACATATTGCAAAAATCATATACGTCAGTGCTACTAATTTCTTTCGAAATAGATGTAGCAAGTTGAGCATGGTATCTATATCATTCATGTTAAGCGTTTGCCCAATCAATCTCGACTATGGTATCCTGCTTCTTGACATTCTCTCTTTTAAGTCATTTGCTCACTAGTTATGAGTAAGCAAGAGGAATCATGTTTTCTTTAAGTCCTTCCGCACATTAGTTACTCTCTTGTAAGGTTTCTTTTGCACATCTAAACTAAGCGTTTGACCAAAAAATCAGTCATCGGAATCCATGAAATTATATGGAGATTAGATTGCAATTGAAATATAAAGGCTCCCCCAACTTACAGAAGTTCAGCTCCAGAAGCTCATGTCCTGGACAAGAACTTTTCTATAGAAAAACCTTGACATTGCGACAAGCCCAAAGACCTTTAAATTTCTTAACTCCCGGGACATGAGAGATAAAGTACACAAAGCCAGCGTTAGAAGATGAGACGAAACTCAGGCAAGTCAAGACTCGCTAGGAAGAACATTGAAGAAGTGATAAATCTCCGCTTCATCAATTACTTGTGCCATCGTAGTATTTTATGTTATTGGAAAGAGCAATACCATACAAGTGAGTGGAAACGCTCCCATTAGGCATGTACTCATACACAAAGAAGCTGGGGAAAATTGTCCAAGAAGTCCTAAACTTAAATGCATTTTTGTCAATTCAGTCAAAAACCTTCAATCTCTCGTGCTCGGGAGTTTTCCATCTCTCGCGAGCAGAGAGTTTGCCCTCAAGACACTCAACTTGAGATGCTTAGACAGCTTGGGCTTGAGAGTTTTCCATCTCTCGGTTGTCAAAGAAAAATATTGGACGTATGGTTAATCGGGATAGATTTGTGACTCAAGTAAAAGTTGATGGTATTTTATGAGACTAGAAAAATTTTAGTGTAAAATTAGGACTGGGCAGTAGAATTGAAACACGACCTAAAGTTAGAGATTTTTCATGGAACAAAAAAAAAAGTTTAGGGTAATATTAGGACTGGATCTCAAGTTGGAGATTTTTTATGGGACAAAAAAGATTATAACAGAATTGAAACTAGACCTAAAGTTGGGATTTTTTGAGGTATTAGACTATAAAAGTTATATCTTTTCCGTGGTTATTTATAGATGATGTGTCTGTCTTTTCGTGACTAAGGATTCGACCTCATATGATGGTGCCGCTTTAGTATCAAAAGGCCTCACACCTTTCCTTTACACATCTGAAAGCCATCTACCTACTCCATGGCGATGGTAAAGCACAAGGCGACACTTCTTCCTCGAGGTGGCCCATAATCATATAATCAACTTGAACTAACGACATGGTCAGACAATTCCTTCTTTTCAAAAGTTATTCCATTACCTACTACTCTCCTTCGAGAGATAAGTTAGTCCTCTAAAAGAGCAAGGCAAGATATGGCCGTAATTACATGAGACAAACGAAGAGCTAGAAAACATGCAAAATAACGGCAATAACATGCGAGTTAAAATTGAGAGGGAGTATTATGACCTGAACGCTTGATCTGTGCTACTTTTTTAAGTTATAGAAGTCAGTTCTTCCAAAAGTTTAAGCTATCAATAAGCTGGCCAACGATGTATGTGTAGCATATTACGTAACAGATAATATATATATCAATTGAGATAAGTGCCAAACCAAATTTTAACAATTTTGCCATTTGATAATTGAATCCCCATAATTCAATTTAGTTAAAGCCGTTAGCATTGTAGTCGTTGGCCGTCAAGTCCTTAACGTCACCATTTGATCAATTAAGTTCTTAATGTCCTATGTAAGCTTCTCTCTTTTCTCGAACTATGACGAATGTGATCTCCCTTCGTCACCTCCATTACCCTTGACATCATACAACAGCGGTTCACTTTCTCAACAAAAAGCCGTAGTTTATGCAAGGATTGAAATTTAGGGATTTTTTTGTTGCTAATTGCAACTTAGGGTTTGATTAATTGGGGATTTTAAGGTTTTTTTAAGGGTTTGCTCTGGGGATTTTGGAGGGAAAATCTTGAGTATAGTCGTTTTTAGGTTAAGATAGTTGTGCCATTTGCCATGTACACGCACAGTGATAGAAGCGCCTCATAGGAACCTCGTTTTGAGCGTTGAAAAGTCACCGATGGCATTTATAGGATTTGATTGCACTTTTTCAAACATTAAGAACTCAATAAATCCAATTGAAAATTTAAGAACTAATTGACCAAAAGGCAAATTACTAAAGACTTGATCAACCTAATCGAAATGGTAAGAACTCAATCAACCTACGACCAACACATTAAAGACAGTTCCGCATTTATCCCTCGATCCTAGACCTGTTAAACAGGTGGGTCAAGTTGGATTTGGGTCAAATCATAAATGGTTCGACTCAAATTGACCCATTAATCCGTTTATGACCTATTTATTTGTAATGTAAATATCTCAATCCATACCCGACCCGATCCATACCCAACTCATACTCGATCCGATCCATATTGCTAAAATACTTTTATATTTAACTCAATAAGGGAAAACTTATTTCTTATGACTTAACAATTTCATACAATACAATTTTTAATTATTTTTTATGTTGTTAATTTTAATATATTTATTTTTTAAAATCCAATTTTTAAATTTTTTATTTTTTATTTTTCCTTTATTTTTTGGTGGTGGCCACCCACTACTACAACGGCCGTGTCCCAGCCACCCGACCCGCGGGTAACGACGAGCTTGCTTGGGAGGTGAGGCGAAGCTCGAGCTCGCTAATTTGATGAGGCCAAGGCCTTGCTGGCCTTGGGCTCGCCAAAGCTTGCCGGCCTCAGCTGAGCTCGGCCTCGTCGGCCTATGGCGAGACTCGAGCTCGCCCGAGGTTGGCAACCTCGAGTCTCGCCAGATTGGCGAGGTCGTTCTTCCCTTGTGGCTAGTGGCCGGTAGCCAACCGTCGCCGTGGCCGGCCACTAGTTGAAAAGAGAAAGAGAAAAAAAAAAGAGTGGGCTTAATGAGTGGGTTGGAAATGGATTCCATACTCAATCCATTAAGACCCATTTATGATAGGCTTAAAACTTTAAGACCTATTTAAGATGGGCTCTTCAAAGTTATATTGACATATTTATGGCTCATTTATTTTTTAAATGGGTCATATATGAGTTTTAAGACCCATTTAACAGGTCTACTCGATCCGTCCATTTCCCATTCCGTTTTTGATGAGCGGGCTGGCTCTAATTTTGGGAAATTTACCCGAACGAGAAAAGTGCTGCTTCCGATGGGTTGGACAAGAACCTCCATCTTTGGGACGGTCGAGGCCAATTTGAGCAGCCTTTTTGGTCCCAGTCCCATCATGGTTTGTGAAAATTCTCATACGACTATCGGGGTCATCAGTCCTTGATCGATTGATTAATGTCGACCCAATAAGATTCAAGGGAAACCATGTGACCCGAGTGAGATTTGCGCAGCATTGATGCGGAAATGCTCCATGAGTTTCGGATGATTGGCCCGAGGAAACAAGAGGAGAGGGGCAGGTGTTGTTTTAGAGACACTCGCCAATACATTATTACCCGATCAATTCTAAACTTATTACTGAGATGTTAATTCAGTCCTAAACTTCTTAATTTTGCCAGTTTGGTCATAAATTTATGCGCGAAATTCTAATTTAGTCATTTTGATGAACTGTTTACCTCAGGGAAAAGTATCAAAAAAATCTTGAACCTATTGTATTTATGCAAATTTAGTTTTAAACCTTTAAATTATGTCAATTTACTCCTAAACATTTTGCTCTAATGCCAATTCAGTCCTTCCGCAAATTTTGGCCGCACATTACTAACGTGGACGCCAGACGGCCTACATGACACCGCCGGCGCTGACATGAATAATTTCATATAATATTTCAATACGTTTTTGATTTCTGATTTTTTTTTTTTTGCAATAGGAATGATCAATAAAAAAATAGATTTCTAAAGAGAATATTATAAAGAAAAACAAACAAACAAAAAAAAAAAACAAGGAAGAAGGAGAAGAAATTCTTGGTGTCTCGCATTATGTCGACAGGGCTGGTTGGTCCAACGTTCCTGCTTCTTGATCCCGGGAACATATACTAGAAAGAGCGGTCAGTCGAGATTGACAGAAATGGAAACCGAGGGATAGCGTCGGAAACTGCGCGCGACTGACCTTAAAACAGCAAAAGAACGCGATTCTCAAAGCACTTGGAGCACATGCTTTTCGATAACCCAGACCTAAAAAACAAGCCGCATTATTGTAACATTCTCGTCCTCGAAAATACACAAT
This sequence comes from Syzygium grande, assembly GCA_024733475.1. Taxonomy (NCBI): domain Eukaryota; kingdom Viridiplantae; phylum Streptophyta; class Magnoliopsida; order Myrtales; family Myrtaceae; genus Syzygium; species Syzygium grande. Next base: position 19,688,848 of record JAMXDD010000004.1, read on the forward strand.
CCTTCCTTTCGTTAATCGATTAACTAATTAATTGCATATTCGTTTTTCTCTTGTCAATATCATTCCTTCTGTCCTCATTTTGAGCAGATCAATGTTTCTACTACGAAAGCTTGGCCCCATGCCCACAATTAAAACTAAATTTGCAGCCTAATCCCAGTGGCGGAAAAAATTTTCCAGATTATTTTCACGTCTCAGCCGAACATAGGAAGGAAAGTGACTTTTCCGGAAACGTTAATTTTCCGTGAAACGAATGGAGCTTTAGTTTTAAGCTAGTTATTTAGTCAATTTTACGAAAATTTATGTCAATTCAGTTGAGATGAAATGCAATTATTCGTTGTACTCTATCAAGAAAACGCAAATGAATAAGTCATGAATGAAATCTCATAAATCTAATAAGGGATGCTCTCTTCGATAAAATGTAAGGTGAGATTCTTTAATTTTAGGGTTAATACCACCAAAAACCCTAAACTGGTACATGTATGATAATTTTATCCTGGACTTTTTTTTTACAACCAAAAACCCCCAAACTGGTATATCTGTGACAATTTTACCCTAAACTTTTTTTTTACCATCAAAAATCTCAAACTAGTACATCTGTGACAATTTTACTCCAAACTGGTAAATCCGTGATAAATTTACCATAAATCATTTTTTTTATCACGAAAAACCTCAAACTGGTACACCTGTGATAATTTTACCCCGAATTGATAATTTTTTAATATTATTTTTATTTTTTCTTATTTTTTTTATTTTTTCTTTTCTTTTCTTTTCTTATCTTTTCTTTTCTTTTCTTTTTTTCTTCATCTTAAAACCGGACTTGATCACAAAACAATGCACTTCTTGGCCTTCCATCAAAGCATGGATCTTGCCGCAAGATTTGAGCACAATAGGGAAAGTGAAGCAATTGGGCATCACGCCCATGCTCCTCATTCAACCGAACAAAAGAACGACCTCCCTATTCAATTCATTCTGAGAACACCCCCTGAGCACGACGTTCCAATGAGATACATTCGGGTCGAGAATTCGGTCGAACACCTAATGGGCATACGCCATTTCCTTGAGCTGAGCACAAGCCGCGATGATTTTTGGGGCAACATAGTGGTTCTGCTCGAGGCCATAACAGACCACCTAGGCGTGAATTTGATGAAGTCGCTTCTTGGTCCTACATGACTGCAGAAGGGCGATGAACTGTCCTTCCAATAGACATTGAGGGAGCTTGGGAGCAAGATCCGATAATAGCTTCACTATCTTCGACTCTATGGCCCTAGTCTTTGGGTCGATGTGAAAACAAGTCCTGTTTGACAATTTGAGCTTCCTCACGGGAATAGATTCTGAAACTCCAGAAGCAACAGCTTTTGGTCAATTGCGGCAGTATTCAATTCAGCGCCGAAATCAACTTCTTCTTCTTCTTCTTCTTCTTCCGGCTGTCCTCAAATTCCTCTCCCTTCTTCTTATGCGGCCCTCGCCAGTAGCCAGCGGGGCCAATCTCGCCAGCTTCCGCCTCTAGCGAGTCACCGGTCCGACAATCGGCCAAAGATTGAAGATAAAGAAAAAAAAGAAAAGAAAAAACAAAATAATTAATAAAAATTTGAAAAAATAAAAAATAATAATATTGAAATTTTAGTTTAGGGTAAAATTGTCACATATGTTACCAGTTTGGGGTTTTTTGTGGCATGTTTAGGGTAAAATTGTCATAAGTATACCAGTTTGGGATTTTTTAGGATATGTTCGGGGTAAAATTGTCACAAGTGTACCAGCTTGAGGTTTTTGGTGGTCAAAAAAAAAAGTTCAGGGTAAAATTGTCACACGTGTACCAGTTTGGGATTTTTTATGGTATTAACCCAACTTTTAATTTGTTCAGTGTGGTCTATGAATTTTAACCAAAAGTGTAATGTTATCTTTGAACTTTTGGTACATATTCAATGTTATCCTTGACCTTTAATTAATTGACGGATAACATTGGAAAATTTCATGTAATTTAGAGACTAGATTGAATATTTACCAAAAAATTAAGGATCATATTGAACAAAGTAAAAATTTATGAATAATATTATACGTTGAGCTAAAATTCAAGAACCACATTAAATAAATTAAAAATTCAAGAATAATATTACATATTGGATTAAAGTTTAAGAATCATTTATGTAATCATCCTAAAATTTTACAAGTGTGAGTGCTAGAGAGAGCACCTAAGGTGTGTTTCGATCCTTGCATTCTTAATGATTGGGATAAAGAAAAGAGTAAATCTTATCCGATTATTGTAGAGTCTTTAACTTTCTTTGTTGCTATTTTGTACAGGAGTTTGGAAAATTGGTAAAGAGTTACAATTGGTTACAATTTGAAAATCTGTTTATGACCATAAAAATTCCCTTAATTACGCGGCAGGAGGGGACGCTTGAAATTATGTAAAATGTTTCAGACAAAAAAAGAAGAAGAAATAATGTAAAAATTTAAGTACTAAGGTTGTTTTTGGTCAAAAAGTACCAAGTTTGGTCAACCTCGTCTCGTCACTACTTTTTCCCAACAATTTTTCAACTGGGAAGTCGTGCTATCCCGCCAAAAATAAAACAAAAAGAAGAAAAAATAATCATGCTAATTCACGTTTAAACTTTACAGCCTTTGATTTTTTTTACCCATCCTGTTTTGAAATTCAGTGAAAAAAAAAAGGTTTATTAAGGCTTGGTTTGTTTTACGAAAAATATTTTCCAGCATTTGTTTCGTTTACCAAAATGAGTCAACGGAAAATCTACAATTAAATTATGAAAAACGATTTCCTCTTTGAAAAAATCAAAAATCATTTTTTAAAAAATGACTGAATGTTGTGCTCGACTTGGACCTCAATGCTTAGATGGGCAAACCTCAACACTGGTTTCCGGGTCCCAGCACCTAGGCCCTAGTCCATCGAGAATGGGCCCGTGACCCCAGTGTTTGTGCCCCAATCCTTAGCGCCTTGGTCGAATCCATTGAGGCCGGACCTGGGATTCTAGTACCCGTTCTTGGACTCGGTTTCCTGACTACCCACGTACAAGTTACCGACGCTCGAATGATGTATGTCTATTTAGGAAAATCAAATAAGATTTTTCGTACCAAACGGCGGAAAATATTCAATCTTCGGATTTCTACCATATACCAAAAAATATTATCATTATCCTAAAAAGTAACTTTCCGAAATGTATATTTTTAAAAATGTCACATTTTCAGCAAAACAAACTAAGATTTTAAGGTTGCGAAACAAAAGTGGAATCAGTCTGAACTGCTCATCATTAATCTCGTCCTAGTAATATATCGATGGGTTAGTGAACAATGTCGACATCAAACGTGTATCCCGAGCCTCTTAAACATATATGGTCTGGGGAGATCCCAGGCGACGCATTGCATGAGATCCATGCCACGTTCTCTTCACCATTGACTGGTAATACAAACTAATGCTCTACGACCATGCTGCCAAGTATGATTGGTTGAGTTTAAACTAATTAATGCTCGCAAGTTGATGATCCAGTTGATTCGGGTGCTTTCTCAATTTAACTAATAATTTTCATTGAACAATTTGATGGCGAGTCGGGATAAAAATAGACCAACTCAAATTGACTAATTTTTACACGATATAATTTTAGCAACTCATGTTAGACCTGGATCAGACCAGACCGGATCCGACTCCAATTCTTGTAAAATTTTCTTCTTAAATTATTGCTTATGAAGAATGGGCGACTCTATGGACCAGCTTGCCGAGTCAGTGAAGGAGCTCGGGTGTTCGGGTCGGGTCAAGAGGACTTCACGTGGCACATTAGCAACGTGGGCGAGCATTGCATTGATACACAAGAATACCTGCGTGCACGGGTTCGAAGGTCAAGTTATGGAATGGGGCGTGAAGGTGGCTGTGAAACGAGGGCTGGTAGATCTTGCTCGGGTGATGAGAAACCCCTCACTCTTGTGAACCGGTTTGCTTCCACCTTGGTGGCGACAGGCCAGTTCGCTCTAGTTCACAAGTTATACTGGACTTGGTGCTCACTTTGTAAATGTCATCATCGCACCGCCTTGTCGCCGCCTCGGTGACAGCTCAATACATTCAAAAAAATAAATATCAAATATAAAATTAAGAAACCTTCTAAAGGTATTTTTTTGGCCTAAAAATTTCTCGAAAGCTTAACAAATAGGAAAACGCTAAAATCAAACAAACAATATAATAAGAGCAACATTTGCGGATGTGAAATTCCGAGATCTACAAGTTGCTTACTTTGGTTTGAAGCCTTAGCATTACTCTTTGATTAAATGAGTTAAAAAGCGAGTTTTTTTTTTCAAACCCATTAGAACCCATCATCAATTGGTCTTTTGTTTATTAGACCCACTCTTACCTACATTCCACACCATAGGCAATCCATATATGACCCCATGTCTTTGACTGTGAGTTATGCTATGGGTCCATGACCCATTTTGCCGCTTTTAGTTGCATTTTGCTTATTCAATTTGTATTCAATTTTTAACCCGCCGGATATATTTAGAAAACATTTGCAAAGCTTTTCACACCCAGTTTTACATTTACCATTCTTTGACATACCACATGTATTAGGTTTTTGTCTGATTTATTCTATTTAGTCGATGACATATAGTTTAATTTAGAATTGAGAGAACGTTCGCTCTTGTGCTTATCACACGGCGCTTATTTTGCCTCTGTGATTGCATATGACAAAATATATGGTATAGTTCTGCCATGTGGCTGCATTTGACAATTGATTAAACTGAAAAATGCTTATGTATTCATCCATCCTCAGAGATATATTAGATGAATGATATTCATATTTTGAAGTATAACTTATTTCCACATGAAATTAACTACGGTACCTATTTAATTTCGCATCAGATTATAATAATTTTAATTGATTAAAAAAAGGAAAATTTGAACTTCGTAAGCTCTAATGTATTAGTTTATTATTCGAAGGATTCTATTTCAATATTACAAAAAAAAAATTAAGTAATGGACAAAGGGAGATGATCTTGAGTATTATTTTCTCCATTCAAACAATGATGAAAATGATACTTGAAGGATATAATACTAAGGTTCCGTTCGTTTCGCGCAAAAAAATATGACGTTTTTGCAAAATAGTTTTCAAGAAAATAACAACATTTTCCAATATTCAGCTGAAACCTGAAAATGAACTAGAAAATATTTTCCGCCATTTGATATCTGATTTGATTTTCTAGAGAAAATTACCAAAAAAATTCGAATTATTATTATTATTATTATTTTCTTCCCTTTTCTTTTTGCTTCTTGCTTGGCCAATCGCCGGCCACAGTGACGACCAAGAACAGGCAACAAGAGAGCTTGAGCCTCACTTGTGGGCCTGTGGCTGGTCACCAACCACTGACTTGGCCGGCAACTTGCCGAGGAAGAAGTAAAAGGAAAAGGAAAGAAAGAAAGAAATAGAAAAATTTTGAAATTTAAAAATAATTAAAAACTCAATTTTTTAAAAAGTAAAATATAAAAAAGTGAAGAAAGAAAAAAATAATAAAAAATAAAAGGAAAATGTGTTTGGTGCAAGAAAGATAATGGAAAATTGCTTTTCTGCTTTTTGAAAAGCGAAAAAACATTAAGGTATTTTTTTCATTTGCAAAAAATGTTTTCCTCAACTGGTTTATTTTCCATGAACTGAGACACTAAAAAATGTTGGAAGTTGTTCTTCGTAAAATGAACAGAGCCTAAATAAGGAAATCGACATACTTTGAAATACAAATAAAACGGATTTTTTTTAAGAAGATAATAATATTCAAACTGTTCCTTTCCAATTTTCTTACCATGTATCTATTTAGCAAAATTTTGACTTTAAACCTTCAAACCGCATTTTATGTGTCAATTTACAAATCCTATTAGTTGATATTTTCTATACTCGAAAAAATATTTTCATCATCCACGAAAACATAAAGACATAAATTGCTATCGATAATTAAAAAATATTTTTTATTAATTAATTATTTCAATTAATATAATTAATATAAGCAATTATTTTTTAGAGAAATATTTTGGGTTAATACCACAAAAAACCTTTAAATAGGTACATCTGTGATAAATTTATTCCAAACTACTTTTTTTATCACAAAATAACCCCAAACTTGTACACCCGTGACAATTTTACCCCGAAATATTTTTTTAACCACCAAAAACCCCACACTGGTACACAAGTGATAATTTTACCCCGAACTAATTTTTTTACCACCAAAAACCCCAAGCTGATATACCTGTAGCAAATTTACCCTCCGCTAATTTTCATTAAATTTTACTATCATATTTCTAAGTTTGATAACACATGGTAGTTGACGGGTATACCAGCTTGGGGTTTTACCTCTCTGTTTGTCACAAGTTTATCAATTTGTGAATTTTTCGTGGTTTTAACGAATACTAACGGAGGGTAAATTTGTCACAGATGTACAAGTTTGGGATTTTTAGTGGTAAAATTAGATTTTGGTAAAATTGCCACAGGTGTACCGGTTTTAGATTTTTGATGGTCAAACAATTAGTCCGGGGTAAAATTATCACAAATGTACTGATGTGAGGTTTTTTATGGTAAAAAAAGATAGTTCGGATAAATTTATCACATATGTACCGATTTTGAATTTTTGGTGATAAAAAAATTAGTTCGTAGTGAAATCGTTATAAACGTACCGGTTTAAAATTTTTCGTGATATTAAGTCATTAACCTAAATATTTTTTAAATTATTTGTTTTTCGCGAACTGTTAGATCACGCGCCAAAAGGGAGAAGGGCGTGCGCTTCATGATCCTCCATTCCCCCCCAGGCGAAAAAACGACCTTTTGCTTCGTCACTCACACGTCCCATCTCTCTCTCTCTCTCTCTCTCTCTCTCTCTACCTCGCTCTCGCCGTTCCTTTGCTCCATCTCCAAGCTCCGAACTCACTCACTCACTCACTCGCTTCCTCTCTCCCCTGTAACAACCCCTCCCTTCTCTCTCTCTCTCTCTCTCTCTCTCTCTCTCTCTAACCTCGTCGCAGGGACCGGAGAAGAACCTCCGGCGCCGGCCTGCCATGGTCCCGCTCCCTCCCGACGATCGCCTCCAGGCCTCGCCGAGCTCTTGAGAAGTAGCGCGGCGCGACGGCGGCTGCTGCTCCGGCCTCCTGCTCCTTCGCCGGCGGCGGAATGCTCGATCTCAACCTCGGCGTCGCTCCCGGCGATCCCGCCTCCCATTCGATCGGGATGGCGAGCGGGAAGCTGCTCCCGGAAGCTCCCGCGGATCGTCCGGTCGAGAGCCCCGGGAGCTTCGCCTCCTCGATTCTGAGCGCCGAGGCCGCCGACGACACCTGCTCTCGCGGCGGCGGCGGCGGCGGCGGCGTCGTCGTCTTCGCTTACGACTTCGGCTTGGTCGCCGGCATTGGCTCTCGCTGCGCCGGCGACGGCAGGCCCGTGGAGGTTTTCGATAGCGGAGAAGGTGACGGCGACCGGACGATTCAGCTGTTCCCGGCGGCGGCGGTTAATGGCGGCGGCGGCGGTTTCGGCGGCGCCGGAGGCTTTTCCGGCTCTCAGTCGCGGCGTCAGCGGTTGGACCTCATGTGCCTGGAGGGCGCGCGCGCGAAGGAGGAGCCTCAGCCGTCGCAGCAACAGAGGCCATCGGTGAAGAGGAGTAGGCGCGGGCCGCGGTCTCGGAGCTCGCAGTATCGCGGCGTGACGTTTTACCGGCGGACCAGTCGGTGGGAGTCGCATATTTGGTTAGTGCTAATGGTACTGTTTAAGCGTCTCCTTATTTGGATTAAACAGGAGTATGAAACATGCTTCGGATGGCTTGAGCTTTCTCGGTGGGATGGAATCCTTCTTCTTGACGCACGATAATGCTATTCTGATTCTGATATGACTGCACATGTCTTGTCGTGATGCTTTTATCTTGAGCAAGTTGCTTGTCTTTATGCAGGGATTGTGGGAAACAAGTGTACTTGGGTGAGCAACGTGATATTTTCTTGCTTGTTTCTACTTATGTACTGGTTTATGCGCTGCGCCCGCTTTCTTGGTTCAGCATTACTGGTCACAGAAGGCCTAGCGTTGATTGTGTTTGACTCTTTTTTTGTCCCCTCTGTTCCTGGTTTGATTAGGGGGATTTGATACTGCTCACACCGCTGCTAGGTGAATACTTCCACTCAGTGAATGTGTCAATGTTGATTCTTGCAATTTCTGGCTTTGTTGGGAATCAGCTAAAAAAGTATCGTTAATGGTTTTCTGCAACTAGAGCTTATGATCGAGCTGCCATCAAGTTTCGTGGACTAGATGCGGATATCAACTTTAATATCAGCGACTATGAGGAAGACATTAAGCAGGTTGGTTTGATCCTCAAATTTCACTGCGGGTTTGTATTGTTATTCTGTGTTTATTGTTCTGCAGATGAGTAACTTCACGAAGGAAGAATTTGTGCATATTCTTCGTCGGCAAAGCACAGGATTCACTAGAGGGAGCTCCAAGTACAGAGGTGTTACACTGCACAAATGTGGAAGGTGGGAAGCTCGAATGGGGCAGTTCCTTGGCAAGAAGTAATGAGTTCTTTCATCGATGCTGATTTCACTTTTGGCTTTACCTGTTTATTTCCTTTTATTGCGCATCTTTAAGGTCATAGCATCTCTATGTTCACTGGCTGCATGCAAAGTCAATACAGAATTTTGAGAGCAAACTGAATGTAAGCAATTGTAGACTTGGTTTTCACTGCAAAGCAAACATTCCTCTACAGGTGTATATATCTTGGGCTATTTGATAGCGAGATAGAAGCTGCAAGGTCTCGCTGCTCATTGACTTTTTATCTTCTTTAAGTCTTGTTGAATTATTGGTCCCCAAGGCTTCAAAAGGGACCATTAAAGAATAATGTGTTATTCTTCTCCAAAAATCAGGGCGTATGATAAGGCCGCAATAAAATGCAGTGGAAGGGAAGCCGTCACCAACTTTGAGCCAGGCAAATATGAAGAAGAAGAAGAAGAAATGGGTGAGGCTGGGAAATGGGCTAGAAACTATGCTGAAATGCTAACTTTTAGTACCTGCATGTGCTTTTTGGTTGGGGAAAAAACATTCCAGCATGTGCTTATAATGGACCTTCTCGATGCAGATGCGAACCATAGCCTCGATTTGAACTTGGGGATTGCCCCTCCTGAAAAACTTGATGGTACTGGTGGTCCTCCTTTTCCACTTCAATGGAATGGAATGCATTGTTACCCAATACCTAGGGTAATGCTCATATCCTGCTATTGAGGTTCATCTTTGACTTAGCTTAAATGTGCAATTTGGACTTCAATAGATATAGAAATGTATTTGCTGCTAATATACGGTTATTCATATTCACGCGAGAACAGATTGAGAACTCTTCTTCAGCCGTACCGGGGGCTCAAGAGCTCCACCACCCACCTGTTGTATCTGAGCATCTCTCCTGCTTAAGTGGTCAAAATTCGATTTTCTTTCCCTCGCACAAGGTAATAATTGGCTGTAGCATGGTTGTTCATACATTTCCTGGTTTGAAATAGCTTTCGCCTTCCAATTTTGTTCGTGTCAAGTGCAGATTTCTGACAGTTTGTAGTACTTGCAAATCACACGCATTTCCTAGCCATTATCTATCATTCACTGATTCTGCAGGGAACAGCAATAGTGAAGCGAGCGGAAGTTGATCCCTTGTCAAGCTGGGCATCTCAGTTTGGAGGCCCTTATGGTGGAACAACTCCAGCACCGTTCTTCTCTACCGCAGCATCATCAGGATTCTCTTCTTCAGTCGCTGCTACGCCATCAGCTGCTGCATATCACCAATACCTTTAGTCGATAGTTTTGCTTCACCAATTACCACTCCACGACAAGCGTTTCACTGATTATTTAGGCACGACTCCGAAGTTCTCTTTCATACCGTGAGAGGAATATCGATCTTCCACGCAGGACCAGCAGTCCGGTGCGAAAGTTCTCAAGCTGAAATACCAATGTTTTGTGACAAACATGATTCTTCTAGTAAAGCGAATCGCACGATCTCATCTCGGTAGCGGAAAGTAATGAGTTTGGATTTCCCTTTCTCCTTTGCCTCCTTTCATATGTGAATCTAGTTCACAAACTCTCGCTTGTTCAGGTAATTGGCTCCAGCTACATCTTTTTTCTTGGATGGTCGCAATTTCTGTACTCGAGTGCTTTCCCTTCAAGTATAGATAATCTAGCTGCAGTTCTGTGCTCTCTTTCCATTGCCATCCGATTCTTGTATAGATATCGGTAAAGAGCCTACTCTTCAGCTTCTAGACAAGAAAGAAAGGAATCGATTGGTATTTTTAATTCGGTGAATTATTTTTGCATCAATGAATCATTTAAAAATACATAATGAGTATGTAATTTTTTTAAATTAACCTTTTTTTAAGGCATTTTATCACTTTACTTAATTCCGTTTCTTTCCCTTAAATTATCTTCTTATTTTAATTGATATATTCATCAAAATTTCACTTTTTTTTTTACAATAATATCGAAATTTATTTTGCTGAAATCAATATTTTAGTTAATTAATTTTTCTTTTTTTTCTTTTATTTTCTTAATATAAATGAAGGGTAAAAGAGAGATTGTATTAAAAAAAAGAGATGAAATTATATCTTTATCATTTAAAAATCGCGTGCATTGCATATGCTAACAACAAATATAACGAATGAGTAATAACCGTAGCAAAATCAAAGTCCAAAGAGATATTATAAAACTGTCAAAAGTTTGAGCTCAAATATATACTACTATCTTCAAATTTCGAGAGAATTTTATATCATCTTTCAACCAATAAAAAAAAAAAATTTGATACCGTTTTGTCGAAATGAAAATGAAAATTCATTCACTGCCGGAGAAAAGGAAGCATCGGCATGTTTTTGGGAGGGAGTTCAAGCTATGTAGCATATGAGAGTACGACAGTAGTAGAGTGGAGTAGTGTGGGTTGAATGGCAGTAATGTCATCGTGCTTTCACTTGTCACAGCATGCCACGTGTCGAACTCTCGTGATCCTGCCATCATCATTCTCCTCGCCCGTCCTCGGTAAGGAAATTCCGCATTCCTCGGCTTTTCCTACATAGTCTGGTACGGCACCTCCTCCGGGAAGGAAAAAATAAGTATTAATACCATAAAAAACTTTAAATTGATATAATTATAATAAATTTATTTAAATTATTTTTTTATCACAAAAAATTCTAAACTGATGTATATATGATAATTTTATCTCAAACTATTTTTTTTATCACCAAAAACCCTATACTGATACACATGTGACAACTTTACCTCCGAACTAATTTTTTTACCACAAAAAACGTATATCTATAACAAATTTACTCTCTGTTAGTTTCTATTAAATTTTACTATCAAATTGTTAAGTTTAATAACAAGTGATAATTGACAGGTGTATCAATTTTGGGTTTTTCCCCTTTATTTGTCACAAGTTTACCAATTTGTGATTTTTCGTGATATTAATCCAATTTAACAGACATTAAGGAAGGGTAAATTTGTCACAAAAGTACTAGTTTGAGATTTTTAGTAGTAAAAAAATTAGTTTAGGGTAAAATTATCACAGGTGTACCAGTTTGGGAATTTTGGTGGTCAAAAAATTAGTTCGGGATAAAATTGTCACAGATGTACCAGTTTGAGACTTTTTATGGTAAAAAAATTAGTTCGAGGTAAAATTGTCATAAGTGTACAAGTTTGGAGTTTTTTGGGTAAAAAAAAAATAGTTCGGAGTAAAATTATCATAGGTGTACCAGTTTGGGGTTTTTCGTGATATTAACCAAAAAATTTAATATAATAAAAAAATGATCAATACCACAAAAATCCCAAATTAATATATCAGTACATCTTCTACTCTCAAACTAATTCTTGTATAATAAAAACTCCCAATTCAGTGTATCTGTGCTACATTTGATTTTTTTTTGAGCTAAATGTAACATGGGTGTATTAGTTTTGAGTACATGTAGCAAGGATGATATTAGTCAAGGAATTTTTATGACAAAAAAATCAGTTTAGGGTAAATATGACATTGATATACTGGTTTGGGGGGTTTTAGTGATGCGAAAATGAATTTGGAGTAAAAATGACACGAATATATCGGTTTAGAATTTTAAGTGGTATTACTCCAAACAAAATAAAATAAAAAAGGGACCAATCATATCACGAGAAAAACCTGGAGTCCTTCGCTGTACCGGTAGCAATGAAAAAAATATGGATCCTAAAGAAAGAGACGTTTTATTATTCCAGGCCCAAGGGAGTGTCCCCTGTTCCCTATCACGCAGTTAACAAAATGCCTCCGAGATGCTACTTTGGTGCTCTCAATCAAACCATTCGACACCTAAACTTTTCATGCCAAATATCACATTTAGATAGGGATCGAGTACATTGATATTGTTAAAATTTGGCCCTCAAGTAGGACACTGGCGTTACATACTTTCGCAGAAGTGCATTGAAAGTCTTAAAATTTGTCATGAAAGTATAATTAAGTTTTAAAATTTTCAAAAAGTAGAATCAAGTCTTAAAATTTGTCAAGAAAGTACAATCGAGTCTTAAAACTTGTCAAGAAAGTAATACAGTCCTAAAACTTGTTACGAAAGTGCAATTGAGTCCAAAAACTTTTAAAAAATGCAATTAAGTTCTAAAACTTGTCACGAAAGTGTAATCAAATCCTAAAACTTTCAAAAAATGCAATTAAGTCTTAAAATTTATTACGAAAGTACAACTGAGTCCTAAAACCTTCAAAAGTGCAATCAACAGAAGGACTTCATTGGACCAATTTAACAAGCTTTAGGATTTGATTGCACTTTTTGAAAGTTTTAGGACTCAATTACACTTTCATGACAAGTTTTGGAACTTGATTGCACTTTTTGAAAGTTTTAAGGTTCGATTGCATTTTCGTGACAAGTTTTGGAACTTCCAATATACCTATTTTTTCTTCTTTTTTTTCCTATTGCATTCTCCCGCATTTTGAAATTATTTACGTTGGTCTAAGAGAGCAATATTCCCACCTCTGAACATTGGTTTAGAGTTTCTAGTTAAACACAGAGTAGTGTTTTAGGCCCAGTTTCGAGACGTTTAATAGGTCTAATCAAACCTTAGAATAGGTCAGAGGTGACTCTTGGAAAGATACATACCATGAAATTCCAAGCTGCGACGTGGGCTGGATTTTGAGAGAATGCGGTGAGGTGGTGTTTGGAGGGTTGATTGTGTCTGTGAAGTATCAATTGTGCATGTTATGATTGTTGCTCATGTTGGTATCGCTTTAATTAGGAGTGTGCAAAACGGACCGCCCAATTTGGAAACCGTCCATTCCGGCTGGTTTGATCCAGTTTTCGGCTGGTTTAAAACCGGACCGACTGCACATATATATATTTTTTATTTCTTCAAAAAAATAATAAAATGTGAACTAAATCCTAAATGAACTTTATTGACAAAAATTGGTAAAATCCCGACCCTAGGATCAACCGGTCCGGTTTCTGGTTCCACCTTGAAATCGGATCGGACCGGAAACCGATCACCCTAGCTTTAATACTGCACCTCTTGCATATATCCCTGCAACCCGAAAGTTTGGGTTGCATCAAGGAAGTCAAGGAAAGATAGGGAAAGAAAAGGCCGAAGCTTTCTGAAAAACCGAAGGTGGTGTTACGCCAACTCGGCTCCATTCATTTTACGGGAGGTCATGACTCACATGACACATGAAGTGAGACACTTCAACCTTAGATAGCAATATGGCATCCATCTTTAGACATCAAATTTCACAAGTTCGTACGCATGTTTATGTCTTTATATTATGGCTAACCTATATTTTTTAATGGTCTACTTTTGCATTTTCATTTCCGTAAAAAAAAAAGAGGAAAATTAATATTGATCATTAAGGGTGCGCATGATAAACCATTATATTTCTCTATTTTTCTACTTTTCTGTTCCCGAGAATAGATTTGGAACAAATATTTGTTGGGTAACGTAATTTCATTTTTCTATTTCTAAACAAATTTTGAGTCTAGAAATAGGTCTGAAATATAAATGAGCAGTGAAAATTCCTTACTTTTATATTTCTGAAACAAAAGGAGAAATAAAAACTCTTTTCATCGCTTGCCCTCACCTCCCGCCTCTCGCTGCCACCCCCCGCCGACTGCCGCCGCCGCCCGCCAGCCGCTTGTCGACTGCCGCCGCGTGATCCACTTAATGTCGAGTTATTCACAAATCCTTTGTGTATGACCAAATTACTTGTACCGGATTCGAGGAGAAACCGAAATTATCACTCCGTACACGCCCACTTCAAACGCTATGCTCCGGTCGTGACGTAAATTCGATTGCCCTTTACCAGTAAGGTTTGAATTCCGTCGAGACAAAATTCATTTAGAAGAATTCTATAGTTATGGCCGGTTCATCAAATACGAGAAGTCTTCAAAACTGATTTGTCACTCGTGCACGGCAATTTTCTCATGACAACAGTTGATTGTGTAAATTACAATCACAATCACAATCATCATCGCATCTCATTTCTAGAGAAGTCGCCCGGGCTTGCCACTGTCAACCCCCGAAGAGAACCAAATCGCACAAAGAATTAAAAATGAACGAACGAAAAAACCAGGAGACGAAGGAGAGGCCGCGCTCCCCCGCCGGCACGTGGCGGCGCCCGATTGGCCGGCGCGTCGCGACTTTTCCCGCCACCCCGGTCATCCGTTTCAACCCGCCGAGCGCGATCAGGAGCCGTCCATCACGCTCCAGGAGTTTGCCATTGATGGCCCCAGGAAAAGCTCCAGCTCGAGCTAGGACCTTCCCGTCTGATGGCGATCCTATCTATATTCATATAACAGTCTCGTCTCTTCCGCGCCACCATTACCAGATACTTCTTCAGTTTCTGAGGTCTGTAAATTATCACCCACCATTGATTGGTGCGGTCGGAAGACCGAGTCGCGGCGCGAAGCTGTGAGCTAGGGAAGGCCACATGGCCAAGTGCTACCCGACCGTGGGCGAGGAGTACCAGAAAGCCGTCGCGAAATGCAAGAGGAAGCTCCGGGGCTCATCGTCGAGAAGCACTGTGCTCCGATCGTCCTTCGGCTGGCGTAAGTGTGTCTCGCGACGCCCGCCTAGTTCCGCCTCCGTTCAATAACCAGTACCGATGAATATAAATACAGAGGATTTACTTGTTACTAATATAGTCTAGCCTCCGCTCTTCTTTCTTTAGACCCCTTGTTTCACTTTCACTCCGATAGTATCATAAATCAGGCCGACGTATAGGAAATTGCTGCATTTAAGTAAAATGTTCTGACCAAAAAAATAAAAGTTAGTAAAATGTAAAATAGCTAAAACAAAATCCGTCTTAAAGTTACATTACTTATTCTACTGGACCTTACGGAGCCTATTATGTACGATATGATTGGGTCTGATCATAGATCGTAGAAAAGATTCTCTTCAAACAAACCAGTCTACGTGCTTGTTTCGGTTATCTGTTAGTCCGGTCTAAAAGTTTGAGTCCATAGATGAAGAACATGCACAACTGTAGTTTTAATCAAAGCCTCTTGATTAGTGAAATCTCGCTCAAGCACCACTTGGAGTGATGGGACATTCATCTCGATGCTTAAACTTGCGGAGGGAGGACTTTTTTTGACATATAATGATCGAACTATGTGCACTGGTCCAGTATAAGCGTCGCTCGTGGATTGAGTTTTGTGTCCATTTTTATGGATGCAGCGACGATTATAGATTTCTTAATGATTGTAATTTTCTGGTTTGGTGTTCATTTGCGATGCAGATGGCACTCCGCCGGCACCTTTGATGTGAAGACGAAAACAGGAGGTCCCTTTGGGACAATCAGGCACCCTGCGGAGCTCGCTCATGAAGCGAACAATGGATTGGATATCGCTGTCGGGCTTCTGGAGCCAATCAAGGAACAGTTTCTGATCCTGTCTTATGCGGACTTCTACCAGGTATGACTGTCAAATGCAGTTACACCACAATTGAATTCAAGTTATCAGACTACAAATCATATGTGCTTCATTTGGGCACGACACTGAAATTTTTGAATGTTGCAGTGGAAGTTGGCTGGGTTTGTTGCTGTTGAGATAACTGGAGGGCCTGAGATTCCTTTCCACCCTGGGAGACCCGTAAGTTAATATTTACCTTTCTTCCAAAACTTGTGTAAAGATGAGCTACTTATTCATGCTCAACTTATTTTCATATATGGGCAGAAGAGGAAGGTTGTGCCCTCTCCTTCTCTTGCATGGCTGATCCTCAAAGTTCTACTAAATTTAGGAGCTTTCTCAAGTGGCTTGATGAGGAGTTTAGGTGCATGACCAAGCTGTTGTTCTTTTCTCAAATTAGAATGAAGGAAGGTGTGCCTGCTGGGATTCTGGTACTGTTCAGCCTGAATAAACTATTCTAGCTCCTCCAGTAGAAACTTGTAATCTTTAAGAGACTAGCAGCCAATGTTGGTAGGATTTTATGTGAATCTAAATAGCAGGAAAAGAGGACACTAAGGACTTCATTGACAAACATAGAAGGAAGATTCGCATGGGTACGTAATAGAGCTGATAGAACCTCTGGAAGCAAACAAAGACAAGTAAAAAACCTTGGAGTGTCCGAAGTCCGATAACTTGTGAATGGTAATCATCCTGTGACACCAATTATTGTGACATGTTTATGAGCGAGCTAACGTTGCTGCATCATCTCAGGAAAAATGCAATATTTCCCCTGGCAATGACCAAACTTATGTTGATGAATTCAAATTGGCATTAGCATAAATATTACAAACAATTCAGAATCGTAAAGAAAACGAAATTGCAATAACAAAATTAGAATCGATACAAATGAATACCGAGGCCTGTGTTTGACACAGTTTCCTTAAAACAGATTCGCTCCCTTCAGCACGCGTCCGAGGTTTCGTGAACGTCTGTCTCCCAGGATATAACGGTAGACGACTAAGAAGTAAAAACTTCAAAGCCTATGGCGAACTTGAACAAATTGCGGAAATGAACACTATTGAAAACAATGCAAAATGCAGAGAACGTAAAAACAGAGGAAGAATGATTTCGATAAAAATAGAACAGAGGAGAGAGCTGTTTGGGAATAATAATGGCCGATTAAATCTGCCGTTACAAAATCAATACGCGTCAGGAATAATGGCCAATTAAATCTGTCGTTACAAAATCAATTCGCATTTGGAATAACGGCCGATTAATTTTGCCGTTACAAAATCAATTCCGTAACAACTTGCCGTTATAAACTTAATTCCGTAACAACACAATTTAACGCACCATTAATCATATGTTACAAATCTGTAACAGTTTGAGTTGAAAAGAAAAAAAATAAATCAGAAGGCTAGTAAAATTGGGCTCGTCGCGAGGCCCACTTTTCAGTCCTGCAATCATGTACACGGGACGTGCGCTTGCGCCCAAGTTTCAGCCCGTCGGGCGTCGGATTTGCACCCCCCTGCGCCTGCGCGCGAGGCATAGTATTTGTGTTATGATAGTTACTATTTCAAATGAGTGTAACTGTATATAAAGCACTCCATAGCCTTCTTTCTTTTCCAATGTGAGACTAGTGCTTTTCACTTCCCACTTCCAACTCAAGGGTGTTCTTTGAGCATCAATTTCTCATTCATTCACCCATCAATTTATCCCATATTTCCAACAATTCCCCACATGAATGAAAATTGTTTCAGTTTTGACTCTGTGATAGTGTTCAACAATTGAAACCTGCATAGGATAGGTGTTACCCGATTAAAACTGGTATATTTATCAGCTGTTGGGTGTCGTTTAACAAAATAATTTGATAGTAAAATTTAATGGAAACTAATGAAGGGTAAATTTGTCACATGCGTGCCAATTTGGGATTTTTCGTGGTCAAAAAAATTAGTTTATGGTAAATTTGTCATAGGTGTATCATTTTAAGGTTTTTTGTGGTATTAATCCATGTTTTTAACCCAAAACTTTCCATCAACATATTCCAAGATATACTTAAAATCGGGAAAATTATCCAATCAATCATAAACTTATTTTACATATGCCAATTCAACCTAAAATTTTTCAATTTTGTCCTAAAGCATTGCGCGAAATTTCAATGAAATCCTTTTCGTCAATTTTAGCCGAAAATTGCTGATGTGGAAGTGTTCACGAAGGACGCCACCTCAGCGATTTTCAACAAAAATGACTAAAAGAACTGTATTGAAATTTCAATCAAATACTTAGAATCAAATTGATAAAATTAAGACCGAATTGACATTTGAACAATAAGTTTGGAATTGATTGGATAATGTCTCCACTTAAAACCTAATCCAATAGAACTATCCCAATATTATACCATATCCGCAAAACACCAACACAGCGGTGGACCACCTTTCATGCACATTCTAAGGGCGCGTATGGTAACATTTCTGTTTCTCTATTTTTCTATTTTTCTGTTCTCAGGAACAGGTTTGGAACAGAAATCCATTTAGTAATGCAATGTCATTTTTCTATTTTTGGAACAAATTTCTATTCCAAAAATAGGTTTGGAATAGAAATCAGAAGTAAAAAATAATTATTTTTCTATTTCTAAAACAGAAATGAGAAATAAAAAATTTTCTTATCACTCGCCCTTGATACTAGAAATCCTATTGCCGGCCATCCCCTTGCCACTTGCTATTGCCGCCGACCACCTCCCGCCATCGCCGGCCACCTCTTGTCGTCGGCCGCCTCTCGCCGTCGGCCACCTATCGCCAGCGTCCTTCACCGACCGCCTCCTCCCACCGCCATCTTCCGCCTTTTACCGCCTCCCAATGATAAAACCATTCACCGACCGCCTCCTACCACCACCCTTTTCGCCGCCCATCCACCCCAACAAACCATTTTTTCGCCTCCAGCGTCGCCGCCCCACCAAGGCGGCTCTCATTTCCACCGTCGGCTCGTCGTCTTGCCGCCGACCACCATCCTCTGCCACCCACCACCGGGTAACCCGCCCGACTATTGTGCTCCACCGCCTGACGTCGATCGCCACTCGGCGCTGACCGCCCTCCGCCGTCAACAGCCTCCCACCAAAAGTCGCCCTCCGGGTGGCACCCATCAACGACCGCTGTCCTCCACCGCCAGTTGTCGTGCTCCACCGCGTCGGCGTCGACCTGAAATCCACCAGACCTCCTAAAATCAATTTAAATCAAGCGAATTTTATTTGAGAAAGAAAAATTTGTGCCCTTATCAAACACGTATTTTTGCTCGGTCCATGGAATAGAAATAGAAAAATCAATTTCTGAAACAGAAATGTTACCATGCGCGCCCAAAGCAATTACACTTTTTGACTTTGGCTGCAAATTCCTTCATTGATAACATAGAACTACCTAGAGCACTTCTTTCTCTTCTTTTTTTACTTTTATAATAAGAGAATTATTGCCAACTAAAATCACTTTCTTATAATTTCATGTGCGAGATGTGGTTACATCCATGCTGATAAGAATCTTTATATTCTTCTATAGAGAGTGGACCAAACCATCCCCGGCCCAAAAAAATTAAGGCTGCAATACAATTAAATTAAGTTAGATTATCCATTTTAACATCCTTCTGCGTGATGAAACTAGCACCGTTAAATTTTCCATGAGTCTAATGGTGCAAAAAGTCAAATTTTAAGCAGTCTCGCGAGATCAAGTATTGTCTTGAATTTGAAAAATTATGAAAAATCTTTACTTTTATTTGACTTCAAGTGTCCACATTTATATGATTTTATAGATTTGAAGTGTCCAAAATAAACTAAAAGTAAAATTAATTCGATTACTAGACATGTTAGCAAAAATAACTTCAAAAGTATGTAGACTAAGCTAGCCTACAAGATTGGTACGCTAGCCTTGATTAGTTCATTAAGTACTGAAATTAGAGCACTTAGTCTCCATAGACTCCGTTGGAATTTACTCGAGCAGACACTGGACCATGATATACACTAAGAAGAATCGCATAATTCAGCATGTCCTTAGAGAAGGCAATCAGCCGGTGGATTAGCTCGGCAGCTATGGAATCCAATTCTAGTTGAACTAGGGCTGATCGGTTCCCGATCCAGTTCTAGAAACCGGGAACCGGACCCGGAGGGACTGGACCACTTGATCTTGGAACAGGAAACCGGATCACCTGATCCTAGAACCGGGTGGACGCCGAGCTTGTTAGCTAAGTCGAGGCTCCAGCCAAGGAAGAAGTTGAAGAGAATGGCCACGGGAGGGTTGGGGTAGGAGGCAAACCACCGGACGAGGGGCAGCCGGAGGGCAAAGATCAAAGCTAATCGAAAGGATGCATAATTGAGATCAAAGCCCTCACCCATGATTCACATCTCTTACACTTCCAACCAAATCAAATTCACCCAAAAGCAGGATAAGTGAAAACCTAGAACACGAACTAGATACTAAACAAATGACTTAATTCGTACAATGTCGCATTGTCCGAGTCCTTCACGAAAAATTCCAGTCACTGAGGCCCCGTTTGGTTCAACATTTCGAAAAAGCCTTTGGCCAAATGCAAAGGTCTTTAGCCTAAAAGACTTTGAGAAAGTGCTAGACTGTTTGGTAAACTATAACTGAAAATGGCTTTGGGGAAATGCTAGACTGTTTGGTAACATATATTTGCAAAGGTCTTTGGTGTGACCAAATTAAGTTTATTAATTTTAAAATCTTAAAAATTGAAAAAAAGAAATAATGATAGTAACTTTTATATTTTTGCATTGAGAGCAATGTAAAACATACATATTGACATTTATAGAAAAAAAAATCACATCCTACAATGTTGCAAGACATTATTGTACTTTGCTCTATCACTATTTAACCACCAAGTGTGGATTTTTTTGGGACGATTGGGTTGTGGCCATGTAATTTGATTCATTCAAGAAGGTAAAATTCATTTGCAAACGAAACCAGGGAGTCATTTTCTTTATTCTTACACGAAAACCCCTACAAACAATACCGTGGCTGTCTTACACGAAAACCCTTGCAAAAATCTTTTACCGATGGGGGAATTTGACTAGAAGAAAGTCATTTCATTATAAGAATAACCACTAGAATACATAATAAACATGTATTCTGTATTACAAGATACACAACTCTGAAGCTGAACATGTCGGACTCTCTAGTAGTTTTCCGTCCGCTTAATATTACAAACCTCCTTAACAACTTTGTAAACTCATGGCTATCTTATCACGTAAACGTGCCATGTCAGGAGATGCATTATTATTTGAAGCACTCACCCCCTCATTCGCATCATCATGGTCAATTGATTATCCATAATTGGGATCCAATTTTGCTTGTTCAAAATCCGTATCAGTCACGGAATTTCTTTGTATATAATTGTGCAAAGCCATTGTCACTACGACAATTTGCACTTGCTTTTCATATGGATAACTTGGCATATGACTTAGAATCTCCCACTTTTGTTTTAATACGCCAAAAGCTCGCTCAATTGCTGAGCGTAGCGATGAATGGGCACGATTAAACACTTCTCGATATCCCGTTGGTGAAGGACCATCTCGAAACTCTGGCAAATGATATATGACTTCTTTATATGGCCCTAAATAACCCATGGAATTTGGATATCCGGCATCTACTAAGTAATATTTACCTACACAAATATATTATAAATTCCACCAATATATGCCACATAGATACATGTATTTACAGAAACATTAAATAACGAACCTCAAGGAGGACAGGGAAAATGTGCATCACGTCTTCCAACGGCTTCATAAAAGATACAAGTGTCATGAGCTTGTACCTTCCAACTAGCCCAAACATAAATAAATTCCATATTAAAATTACATATGGCTAACCAATTTTGAGTCGTCGTTCCTTTTCGACCAATAAATCGAATTTGATTGTACATAGGTACCACCGCTGGGATATGTGTACCATCCATAGCTCCAATGCAATCCTTAAAATATGGATAAAATCGTTGGTCTTTCTTGATCTTCTTTGGAACTTCCCCATATTGTCGATCCGTTGGTTGGATCAAATCTTTTCCCATATCACATACTTTATCTAAAACTAAGCTAAAGTGCCTACTTATGGTTTCCCCAGAGCGCTGAAAAGCTCTTGTGTTAACCTATTACCTATACCATATCCCAAAATATGAAGAAACATACTAACCATTTCTACAACATCAGTATTTCGAGATCCTTAAAGACCATATCGTGTAACTAAGTCATGCGTTAAATTATTAAATACAACCTTATGCATTCTAAACATATTATAGCACCTTATGGGATTAGCATCTTCGCCTATTAACTCTTTTAACCATGCATAACCTGTATATGTCGAGGTCATGCAAGGTTGTTTGCAAACTCGCCAAACTTGCTATCCCAATAATAGCCACTCAAATCAAGGTAATAAATCCCCAATCCTTTCGGGTAGAAAAAATCCGATTTCTTCATTATCAAGAAACCTAACAATCCCAACAAACAACTACCAAACACCGGCCCCACAGCCATCGTAGTCACTGGCGGACACCCACCTTCTACAAAACCCTCCAATGGCAGGAGATAGTCATCATCGGAAGAAGATAAAACCCTAACAGAAACTCCCCCACTACTTCGCTAGAAACCGCACAGAGTGAGGGTCTTTAAGAGAAGAAGCAAGCAAACCTGAGGAAATGAAGTGATGATCGCCCTCGAATTGAAGTAAGAAGATCCATGATCGAGAAGAACTGAATCAATGATAAAAAGTCTTTGCGAGTTGTGACGCACAGAAAGCGAGAGGGAGAGAGAGACGACAGAGACAACCTTTCTTTCTTGGATGGGAATTGCCTAGCCTTCTTATATAGGAAGCCAAAGCGCATTCATGTCGCGAAGATGGAAATCGGTCCAGTTCGAGCGATCAAGTTCCCACCTTGGGACCAGAAACTAGACCGCCCGTCATTGGTTCCAATTTTATGGAACCGGAAACCGGACTGGCACTCCTGGAAACCACTCAAAACTGGCTAGTCCGGCCCCTGGGAGCAGCCCAGAACTGGCCGGTCTAGGCAATTCCTGGTTTGGGGGATTCTTGTTGCACGCCCCTAACTCGAACTTTGATTTTATGAATACGCTGTTGCAAGATCTTTGTTTTATGCGTTTTGGTGACACGGTAAGAATTAGAAATTAGTTGACTGATTGTTTTAGTCCCTTGTGATTACCCAAAAAAGAAAAAAACGCACTAAGTCCTAAATTAAAATTAACCTTGTTTGGTAATGCTGACCAACTAGATTAAGAAGAGAAAAGTTCCTTAATTCATTCGACAGAGAGGTATATGCAATGAAACATGGATATTGTCAATTGTACTGCTCAAATTTTTCCATTGCAAATACTATCAATAATTGTACATTTGATAAGAAACTTATGATATTCGTATGTGAATTTTCAGCTTTGAATTGAAATTCTTTAAATTAAGTTGTTTAGTTTCATTTTGAAGTTAGGGAAAAAACCATCAAAAATCTCAAACTATGTCTATTGTGACATATTTATTTTAAACTTTTTCTTGTGACCTAAAAACTCAAAATGTGTACCTATGTGACATATTTACCCTCTGTCAATATTTCATTAAATGATTTTTCAACCAAAACAACGTCGTTTTTATTTCATTTAAGCCAAGTGGGCACCATGTCAACACTATTTGCTTTTTAGCATTTACGTAGGTAGATTTTTAACGATTTTCATTGACAAAACTTTGACAGAGAGTAAATAGGTCACATAAGTATAAATTTGAAAGTTTTGGCATCATAGAATAAAGTTTAGGATAAATGTATTACGGTATGCATAGTTTAGGATTTTTTTGTGGCTTTTGCCCTTGAAGTTGTCCACTTGTGACGAGGAGACATATAGAGGAATTGAATTTGAAATAGTATATTGCCCATTAAGGGAAGGTAGTCCGCGCATCCATACGCTTCTCCAAATATGTGCTCCATCTTCACCACCTCGAATGCTCCTAGAAGTTTCCTGCAATCATCCTCCAGATTGTGGGTCAATGGCACTACATCCTTCTCTTGGTGGTTTCCACACATGATTTCTTCTAATTGCAGCTCTTGTAGTTTCCCTCTTTTCTCAAACCAGCCATAAAACGTGCTTAGTTCGATTCGGCCAGAGGGTCCAAACGCCCGCCGGGAAGACGATCTGCCGGCCGGATTCCTGTCTTGGATGCCAACTCTAATCCGTGGCGTTCGGTTCGATCCAGTTTCTGCAGTCCACTGTGAAAGACAGCTCTCAAGCTCCGGTGGGACAGACAATGGAACTCCAGAACTCTGTTGCAACAAGACACTGCCCAAAAAATATGAAGTGCATCCTTCCGGTTCGCTTTGACGATATGTTACAGCTCCCTAACAGATGGACCCCTAGAACCACTTCGTCTAGAATGTAAAATTTGGGAGTATTTCTCGGGTGAAGAAAGAAAAATTTTCTCCCAACTTGAGGGGTTAGGCGTATGGGTATCGACACATTAAATTAAGGAATGTAGTTATGTTAGCCGTCTAGGTATAAACACGAGGACAGGTAGAACGGCCCTAGTCGAAGATTTCGGTTTCCCTTGCTTTGGGATCCAAGGCAGGCCCCCGGTTCGCTCTGACAACGGGCACACATATTCAATATGTTACGGCTCCCTTTGCAGCCAGGAGCAACCTTAGCCGCAATGCTGTCTCATGTGCGAACAGATGCGTATTTGGGCTCCTCATGTTCATCCAACCTCCTCGTAGACCCACATTTCGGTATATGCGGGCATTTTCAGTGAAGTTTGGCTGGATAATAATGTGGTTTGATATGGACCATTTTCTTCTTACTTCATGATGTGTCCTCTAATATTAAGAGGGGATAAATTATATACTTATTAACGTTCTAACTTTAGAGGCTCCCGACCCCCTGTTAAAATCAATTTAGTGCTCATTTATCTCAGAGATTATCGTTAGATTCGCCGCCAAATGTAATAAAAAATTCACACATTCACCGCTGGATGAGCGATATGTGTGTTTGAACTTAATTGTGTGATCGAATCCTTTCGTACGTCGATATTCACTTACGAGCGTGTTAATTACTTTCTCGAACCGATAGTAAATCTAAGGGATAATAACACAAATGATCCATAATCTTCGGCTCAATGTACAAGTGGTCCATGAATTTTCAATTTGCTCAATTTGGTCCGTGAACTTGAGCCTAATGTGTAATGCGGTCCATGAACTTTTAATTTCTTCAATCTGGTCAATACACTTTTGGTACATATTCAATTTAGTCTCCAAATTATATGAAAATGTTCAATACTGTCTTTGAACTTGAATTGATGGAATGATAATATTGAACATTTTCATCTAGTTGGGGACTAAATTGAATAGGTATCAAAAATCTAGAACCATATTATATATTGAGTTAAAGTTCGGGGACCGTGTGATATATAGGGCCAATTCGTGCCATTATGTCTAAACCCGACCAAAGCGGGTCATGGCCCCCGGGGGGGGCATCGGGAAATTCGGTGTGCATCCACCGGGACGAGGTGGTCAAATAAAAAAAAAAAAAAAGGAGGGGAGAGGGGAGGGGAGGGGGGGAGAGGGATTAGAAATAACAGGAGCTCAAAAACGAATCAACGGTGCTGGACGAGCCCGCAGTCTCATCTCCATCGTCCTCCTCACCTCCTCTCCTATCCAGCGTCCGATCCTCCCTGCACCATCCGATCTCTCGCCCCCCTTCCCCCCATCGCGCGCGCCAATTACAACTTCCCCACAGGTATTTCCCCGCTCCTTTCCCCACCCCCGCCATCACTTCCTCAATTTCCAATCGCCGCCGCCGCCGCCCCCCCTCTTCCCCGTATCCCCCTCGGGCCTCTCGCGATCGCTCCCGGCGAGCTAGGGTTTCCGATCCCCCGGCGGCGGCGGCGGCGGCGGCGGCGGCGATGGGGCCCCTTCTCACGGCGGTCGCCGTTTCCTTTTCAGCTCGCCCGCGTCCTGCCCCTCGATCGTCCCGGGCGGCGCGGTTATGGCGGAGGCTCCGGCGAGTCCCGGCGGCGGCGGCGGCAGCCACGAGAGCGGCGACCACAGCCCCCGGTCCGGCGGCGGCGGCGTCCGCGAGCAGGACAGGTACCTCCCCATCGCCAACATCAGCCGCATCATGAAGAGGGCCCTCCCCGCCAACGGGAAGATCGCCAAGGACGCCAAGGAGACCGTGCAGGAGTGCGTCTCCGAGTTCATCAGCTTCGTCACCAGCGAGTCAGTTGCTTTTGTGTGTGTGGGGGGGGCGGTGAAAACTCCTGTTTTTTCCCCCCGGCGGAAATGCGGTTTCCGATTCCGGTGATTTTCTCCATCCCTGCGTGCGCGTGCCCGTGTGTGATTTTCCGTTATTGGATGGACAGGGCGAGCGACAAGTGCCAGAGAGAGAAGAGGAAGACGATTAACGGCGACGACTTGCTCTGGGCCATGGCGACCTTAGGGTTTGAGGATTACCTCGATCCGCTTAAGATTTACCTGGCCAGATACAGGGAGGTTGGTGTTTCGTTCCTGTTTCGATGTTTATGGTTGATTTTCTCTCGCTGTAAAAAAAAAAAAAAAAAAAAGTGCCTTTACTGAGGGAAGAAGGAGATTTAGGTTAGTGGAGTAATCATGATGACCGGATGATTATGGATCTTGTAATTCATTTGTTGATAGTTGCCTTCTTTTCATCCAGTGGTTATAAATTATTATGCTGATATATGAGTGCTTTGACTTCTCAATGACTGACTCTCTTTTTCTTCTCTCTCTCTCTCTCTCTCTTGTTTTTGCCCCTTGTCACTGGATGGGATTCTGCTCTATTTGCAGATGGAGGTAAATGTCAGGCTATTCCCGACTCTTTGTTTGCCTTCTTCTAGAACTTGCATTATTCTCGACATGACCCGGCATGCTGTCCCAGTCCTTTGGTGTGGCTACTGTAGCACGTTTCTAATGCTTGAGCTGGTGAATTATTGGTTTTGGGTAGGGGGATACCAAGGGGTCAGCTAAAGGTGGGGAAACATCTGCTAAAAGAGATGGCGCCGCAGTTCAGTCAGCTCCTGATGCCCAGGTGGATTTTTGCGCGTTTTGTTCAATCTGCGTATGGTGTCTCGTTTAGTGTCATGTGATGAATGTTTTCGTAACTTAATTTATCTTGGATCTGTGGTTGCTTTGTGATTTGTGATTTTAATTAAGTCGTCTTGTTTCTTATTTGCATTGATGAATTTGGAAGATTGCTCACCAAGGTTCTTTCTCTCACGGCGCCAACTATTCCCATTCTCAAGTAACTCTAATCTCATTCCTCCTGGCTCTATCAAATGTTATATTTTGCCACACTTTTTTCTCAGAAGATGTTTTATTGTATTATCTTTGGTCCTTCTTATACATTAAATATCATGTGTTGGGATGCCGCACCTTGAAGCAAATAATTGAGCTGATGCTTGTTTGGTAGGACCTCTTTTTATTGAATAGAATTTGGTTTCCTAGGAATAGGGAGTAATTTAGTCATGCTTTGCTCTGGGTTAGGCAAGCTTGTTGCAAGTGCTGGCCAATTTTCGCATGATACGCTTTTTATATGTGGTTTGTGTCTCCCTAACTCAATCAGATTTTGCCCCTCCTTTGCCATACTTAGCAGCATATACTTACTGGGTGGCGATGTTTTGAATTTCAAGCATACATGGATTCACAAAATGAAAGGGTCTCATTAAAGAGGCATCGAAACAAATATGAACGAATAATCTGCTGAAGCTTTTCGATAATCAACATGAATTATCATGTCCTAGTTAACCGGTTCCTTATCACTCCCTATGATCTGATAGTTCCTAGAAGCCCTTTTGAGAAATCTATTGTCTGTTGCCCTTTTTCCCTTTTTCTTTCTACCTAGGCATTGGGCCTTGTTTCGCTCTGAGTAGGGCCTTAAAAATCTTCGTCAAAACCTTTCAAGTTTTGTGTTGCTGTAGATCACTTGTGAAGAAAAAGCTAAATCAACTGAGGAAAAGTTATGGAATAGATCATTTTACATTCAGTTTCAATCACTTTACTGATTTGCATAACCTTGTTAATCTTAGTTCCTTAATACATGCTTAATTCCTCCAGGTCACATCAGCTTTATGAGGGGCATGATGGTTTTGTGCTTGTAAAAGTTGCTAATGGACTTTATTTTTGTAAAAAGGACATTGACAATCCCGAAGAATTGTACTTGGTCTGTCGTGGATAATGTTCTGTTTGTATGTTTGCTTTGCCACTCAAAAGCATGATTACAGAGGGCCATCTCTGGTCCTTCAATCAGTATTTGTCGAGGAGAAACTGAATTGCTTAGCGACTATTCTAGGTTGTATCTATTACAAAAGAACATCAAGCACATAATCCAAACTGATCTTTCTCTGATGGAGGTTTGTTGGAGCTTGAGTTCTACCATGGGCCTGTAGGTAGAACATGTTATCCTACTTTGTCAGTGTAATCATTGGACTAGAATCTACTATATACATACTGTTCTTGCCTCTCCACGTCACCACATACCACATATAACTTCATCGGACTCTTCAGCGTGCTCACCACATGGGTATACTTTGAGTTGTTGGACATACTTGCTAGTTGTTATTGCTGATTAAGGAGCCAAAGTGGTACACAGAAAGATATGACATTGGCACGGCATAGTACAGAGAGAATTTGAAAGACTTGTAAGAGTATGATCTATGTTAGGGTAGTTGTATAATAGAGGTTAGAGTGGAATAGCTAATTATCATAATAGTCTTCAATTAGGTTAGAATAGAGGTTTTCATAAAATGGAACTTCGTGGGCAAATTTGATGAACAAAGACCACCCAAACATAAGATACAATAAAATCAATTATTATTGTGTATTATGATAATTTATATCCATAGAACAAGTAAATACGACCAGTCCATTTTGATATAAATTACTCATATTCTATAAGGAAACTTCACGCTTTTATTCCTTTCTATTCTTAAGTAGCCCATAAACCTTGAATCTACTTTTTGAATAATTAATCAGATAGATATATATTTTAAAAGATGGTTTCGAGGAGAAATGGATCCTTCCTCCTGTTGGTCAATCGACTGACCCTATTCTTAGATCTCGTTCGTGAGTAGAGAACATCAATTTTTAAAGTACTAATTTTATTATCTAAACTATTTTGCTATCGTTTTTACTCTATAAATGATGCTTGGTAGATTTGAAATTTGCAACTTGATATGTTGGTGTTTGAAAATATAATGCTAATTTTCATAATTGACGTCCACAAGCTGAAAGGCATCTGGAATCTTATCCACCTGTGAATTTTCTTGACACATGCTTCTAACCACTTCCTTTTTATATGAAAATCCATCGTGATATTGGCTGTTGTTACCGCCTCTTCTATTCGTAGCT
The DNA here is from genome assembly GCA_024733475.1 of Syzygium grande. Classification (NCBI taxonomy): domain Eukaryota; kingdom Viridiplantae; phylum Streptophyta; class Magnoliopsida; order Myrtales; family Myrtaceae; genus Syzygium; species Syzygium grande. The sequence goes on from JAMXDD010000004.1 coordinate 19,718,120, forward strand.
CTTGATAGATAACTGGTGATTAAGTTAGAAACTATTCCTACGCTGAAGAGTATTTTCCACTTCCTCATTATGATCTATTTTGTTCCTTGGGTGTTTTCTGCAGGTTCACCATAGTGCGCTTCCGATGCATGGCGCAGAATAATCACATGTTGCAAACCCATTGCATGAGATGAAGAAATCATTGCTCTCGTTCCTAGCATTCAACTCATCTCGGCATCAAGATATTTATAAGATGTGCTGCTGACGTTTTAGGCTGGTCTCTGTCAATCGTGTTCATTTGGAGTCGTTTTCCAGTGGGCTGTACATTTTAGCATCTGCATCTATTTGCTGTCGGCCTTATATATGTCTGGTTTAGATTCACTTGATAATGTAGAAAGGTAAGCCCTGCAAGTATTTATCTTATTGTCATTTAGAGTGGGCACCCGATGAGGACAAGAATGAAGTTTCGTTGGTAGTTCTCTGTGTTTTGTTGGAGTCGTCTTGTGTATCGGTATTCCTGAGTTGAAACTTGTGACCAATTGGTATGCACACAGTTCACGTTTACGTGACAATGTTGAGGTCTGAGTGTATAATCCATAATCCAATTCAGATCGTATGGTGCAATTGCATTATTTTTGTATGTGATTGAGTCGTCAGTTCGAACATGTTAGAGAAGCGTTCCTCTGGTAAGTAAATTAGTGTTGTCGTAAGAGCCACGGTGATTTGAGTTTTGATTTCGCACTAATCTATGACTTCCCGTCGTAATTGTGTCATGTCAAATTAACAACTCTAAAAGCTAAACGTGAAATATTTATTGAACCGCTTCAACAAGTTTAGCAAATGTACTTATGGTTTGCATAAAAGTATGCTGTGATTGAGGTGAAGAAGTCAATCTCCACTTACCAAAATTATTGTTTGCGTACAAGTTCACTCATTTATATCATAAACAAGCCAAACCATATGCCGCGTACGGTACGGTGATGCAAACATGTACACCGTCTTGTATACGGTCTGTCCAAAATGTGTGCCCTGTCTATGATTCTCAAAAGAGCGAACATGCATTCTTCTTTTTGGACGTGGCAAAGGTTGTCATCTCTGATGAGAGTCTATAGAGCCAACTTGTATTAATTGCGCTCATTCGAAAAAGAACACGAAAACGAAAAAGAAAACTTTTGACCAACTTCATCCAGAAAGCTCTACTTATAAAAAGGTAGGGGTGAGGTCCTCCTGGCATCCCGTGAGAGATTTACCCGTGACCATCGGAACAAGTCAGGGCAACGCGAGTTCCCTTCATGGTCGTAAGAAAACGCGAGAAAAAGAAAGGGGCTTTGGCCTCAGATGGCTTGGGTGTGCACTTTATGGAAGTGTCGGTTCGGGTCAAGGTTCGATTCGGTTCAAGCGTGGTTTTTCAAGCATATTATTATTATTATTATGATGTTATATGTTTGTTTTTATTTTATTGCTATTGTAAAATGAACATCATACTGTTATTAGTTACTATTTGAAAGTTCTAGAAAAGTTGCTGTAACTCTCCTTCTAGGGAAAAATAATAATGATAGAGAGGATGGAACATGGAAGTGACGGTGTCGACGAGTCATTTGGTTGAGTGATGGAGATGAATTTAGGTTAAAAAATTGGAACGAAAAAGATTGGAGGTGGCGATGGAGAAGTTTTTTCGGCTTTGAAAAAAAAAAGTAAGGAGACAATTAGAAACGTATTTGGTGACAAGAGAAAAAGTAGGGTTTTTGTATGGTTTTTTTGTCCTAATAAAACACATTTGAGATAAGTGTATCATAACTCCTAAAATTTATCGAAAAACTGCAATTGAATGCTAAAATTTTTAAAAAGTATAATCAAATTCTAAAACTTATCATGTAATCAAGCTTTTCTATTAATTCCGTTTAGATTGAAGGACGAAAAATGATAGCTTGACTTTATTTTTTTCATTTTCCTTATCCTACGTGGCCGTTTGGTTAATTGAATAGTCCACAATGGATCAAAACAAGGACGGTACTCCTTGCCTTTAGCCCTTCAAAATGGCGTCATAAATTGGTCTTATTCGTTCGAGCCCTAGTCTGATTGAATTCGAGGGAACAATCAGGTTTGTTGCGACTCCAAAACGTCATTGCAGATCGTTGGAATTCGAAATTTTGCCTAAGGAACCCATAAATTGCCAAACATAAGAATGGCAACCAAAAGAATGAGGGCACCAACGTCTGAATCAAGTGGCATAACTCGTAACGAAGCCGACTCAAACCTAACTTTCTATTGTGGCCTTCAGTCACCAATTCCCCGGCACACAAATGTAGAAAAGCACATCAATCGAAGTATACGGTCTCTTGTGGTCCTTTTAAGTTTGGCCTTATATTCATAAGCCTTAAGCCTTTCCATGTGGGTGGTCCCAAACCCCTGTTTTTCTTCGTAGCAAAAGCAACATGCTATCAAGGAGATGCTCTAGCATGAGCTGACTAAGGTTGTGCACTGGCTGGGGTTGGGGGTTTGGAAATATAAATGTTTAAAATTCGCGAACAATTAGATTCTTTTTTGATATAACTCCGTCTGTTTCACAAAAAATGAATAATTTGAAAAATGTTTTCCTAAAAATGATCACTTGTATCACTTGAAATAATCAATCAATGAAAAATATTTCATTATCGATAACAATGTATATCTAAAATTTTCTTGTAGATGATGAATTTTTTTTTTTTTGCTTCATTTTGTAAGAATACTGAAAGAATTATTTTAAGGAATATATTTTCAAAATCATTCATTTTCCATGAAACAAACGTACATGATTGAATTTTACAAATATTTAAGGCTAAAGTGGGAAAATAGGTAACAACAAGACAATTGTGAGGACTTTTCTTTTGCTATTTGGTCAATTTTCAAACAAAGGTCTGAGGTTGAAATCCTTATGTAGATTTTCTTATCATGTAAGAAGATATGAAGAAAATTTTCACTTTTTGGACATGCATGTGCGCGACTGCGCACTCTTTTAGTGGTAAGTACAAGTAAGCTAGCCATTGCGGCATATGCTTTCCGGGCCCTAATACTATCAACATTTTTTGCCACATTCGTTTTAACTTAGTAATCAAAAGCATATTGGCGTCTTCAGTTCTAATTTTGATAAATAAATAAAAAAAAACATCAAGAATAACCTCAGATAAAATAATAAAAGTGTCGATTTGTTTTCAAGTAACTTATATGCACCAACATAACTTATGCACACAATGATAAAAATCAATATTTATTTTTCATTCTTGTTACTATTATTTTAGGTGAAATTATCATCATAGTCATGACTCAACTATGATTAAGATGTTTATTGATATAGTCATGGATCTCCTACCTTCTGAATTTGAATTCAAAACAATTGTCAAGTATTCCCTAAATCTTTCATCTTTTCTGGTTACGCGAAAAATTAAGATTATATTTTTTAAAAATGGATGAAAATCTTTACATACTACCTTATTCTTCATTAGTTCAATTATTTAACCATTTCTCTTCCCACGGAAGACATGTGCTCTTATTCTGACACTAGCATCCAATATCCCAAATCATATCTATCATGCACTCTAAAAGTTATAATATTCAAGATGAAAACATGTAAAAAGAAATATAAAAGAAAGTCGACAGAATTTTCGGGACTTGATATTTTCGTATTTTCACATTTCCTCCCCACACTCCCATGATATACATCGGACTTTTTTTTTATTTATTTCAATTTCATTTTCTTTGGCATGCAACAAATGTTCACCAACAGAAATTTAATATATCTAAACAAATCTGTCGGTGATATAAAAAAAATATCCTAAAAGGATATTGTATAAAATATATGGGTAGACAATAACTTGATAAGATTTATATATATTATATATCTCCATAACAGATATCTCTCTCTCTATATATATATATATGTATATCTATATCTTGGAAAGATTCTATCTATTTAACATATATATTATAGATACATATAGATAGACTATGAAAATTTAAAGAATGCAATAATATAAATCCATATTAAGCTTGTATAATGCAATCTAAACAAAATCTCAAATGTCAAACCCTGACGCAAACTCACGGAGCTGCGCACCTAATAGATATTCTCTTTATTATTTACTAGCAACGCGTAAAGAAGGTCATGGAAAAATTGATTGTGTCGATTTTATTTCCTAAAATAACTAATTTTTTTCTCGAAGATATCTTCTTCTTTTTTTATCTGCCACATCTCTAACTCTCCTTTTTCTCTGACTTTAACTCTTCCTCTTGCAGAGGAGTCGAACCCCGCACCTGTGTTACTAGTGTCCCCACCCTGTAAGCATGTAAATAAATAGTTCCTTTTAAAAAAAATGATGTTTAGAGATTTTATTTAACCTAGAATTAAAGTTTCCCAACATTGAAAATATTTAAAATTTAATTTTTGGAAACGGTGAAAAAATTCGAGTGGCGTATCTCACCCGCTTCAAATCGTGATTTTATCCATATTTTTAGTAATGGACGATAAATTCGCTACAACAGCTCAAACCGTCGTATCTTCTGTTTGTTAAAACTTTTACAAAATTAATTTCACGAAATCTCATTTCTATTATTAAATGTGGATGAGGATAGCATGCTCCACATAATCAAAAATATATATATATATAATTTAAAAAGGTTAACAAACGTAGTAGTATCCCCTAAAATGTCTTTTACATTCCAAATACAATCCGAATCGTGGATAATCATCACACGCCATCCGGCGCACCGGGGATCAACGTGCACCTCATCATAAAGCCCCTCCGATCCGGCGAGTAGCGCGACATCCACGGGGATGTTCAGATCGGACGTCGGCGGAAGACGCGAGATGTACCCTACCCGACCGATCGCCGCCACGTGGCGGGCCGCGTCCGCGGATCTCATCAGCTCCACTGGGCACCCGGGGTTGAGAAGGCGCCCTTATCGCGTGGGGTCCACGGCGTCACCACATCTGACGGCTTGAAAGATGGGTTTCACGATAGGCGCGGATGCACGCAATAATTTTTCGCCGCAACAGATTACCATGGGCTCTCTCTCTCTCTCTCTCTCTCTCTCTCTCTCTCCGTATATATCATCTCCTTTGAAAACTTCCCCAGCAAGTGTCGTTGCTTACAAATACGACACGCGACGATATCAGCAGGCCGAAGCACGGCCGGAGGAGGAGACGACGGCGGAGGGCGGCGGAGGAGGAGGAGGATCAACCGCGGGAACGCGAGCGCCGACAGATTTCGTTTCCTCTTTCGTCCGCGTAAATCGAGGCCTTCGATAATCTCTCTGGTCGGAGGGGCCGGGGGTTGATCGATCGGCTATTTTAGGTAACAACGCTCGACAGACGGAAGCCAGCTCGTCGTCGCGTTCCGATCGTGTCGTCTTTAGCTGATCGCTGCGATTTCCCTCGTCCCTTTGTTCTCTCTGGAATTCGATCCTTCCTTTTCTCTTTTTTCGATTTTGGTGTTGGGGGTGGATGCGTGAAGTAGAATCTGCCCGTGAATATCCTGAGTGGCGATGATGGTGATTGCTCTGTCGATGGTCCTGAGAGGTATTGATGAATCTCGGCGCGGCCAGGGGGGTGTTCTTTAATGTCGAAACGGGGCTGCGTTTGATTGTTGTTTTCCACAGCCTCTGCTTCTCTGCGCCCTTTTTGGTTACTTGTCTATTTCGGGTTGATGTGTGGTGTGAATTACAGCTCTTGTATAAGATGACTGATTCGCCTTCGCGGTGCGAGAGAGGGTAGTATGGGCACGCGTTGTTGGGATATCTAGGGCTTGTCACCGGTAGTGCTGTCAACTTGGAACAAGAGGAATCGTGCTCTGCTTCACTCACTTAGAGATTCGGCACTAGTAGTTCATCCGCCCCTCGCATTGTTTCCAAAGGGTGATTTTTTGTTTGTGAGGTTCTAACTTGTTAGAATTCTAATTTTGATGAGCGTTTCAACACTGCCTGTCTGGTCTATAAGATTTGCGGGAGTGGCAAATTTTGCATACTCTTGTAAAAAAATAACGAATTTGTTTAACAAGATATCTGTTGTAGTGGGCATTGATTTGATTACTACTTTTGTTTCTTTTTGTGGGGATGGTTTACATTGATCTCATTGTAAGTTTTAACGAAGCAGGAGCTCTGCTGTCTCTGGATACTGGATTCATTAATGGGGAACCGTGGCCAAAAGCGAACTGAAGTAGTTGAGGATTTTCCTGCTGATAAGCGCGCGTGCAGTTCATTGGATTTTAGACCAAGTTCTTCGAGCTCACTGATGGAGAACCAAATAGAGTCTACTAGCTCAAGATTGGAATCCCACGAAACAGACATGGATACTGCCTCAACCGCTTCAGCATCCAGTCGATCCGAGGGCGAACCAGAAAAAGATTCAACATGTGGGTCTTGTGATTCCGATGATGTAGACCCCCGGTATGAGGGTCTCCGTGAATACCATAGGAGTCGGTCATACGGTGACCATTCCAAGTTCAAGAAGATTTTATTGAGCTTGACTGAAGAAACTGGACCTTCGGGGCAATTAGCTGTGCTTACAGAGCTATGTGAAGTTCTGTCATTCTGTACAGAGGATTCACTTTCCAGCATGCTGGCTGATTCACTCTCTCCAATTCTTGTAAAGCTTGCAAGGCATGATAGCAATCCAGACATAATGCTATTGGCTGCAAGGGCTATAACTTATCTTTGCGATGTGTTTCCTCGATCATCGGCATTCCTAGTTAGGCATGATGCAGTTCCTGCTATTTGCCAGCGATTGATGGCAATTGAGTACTTGGATGTTGCTGAACAGGTAAATTGCCTGAGTACTTTATAATTCTCCGTGTGAAAAATTATTTCTTAGTGCTCCATTTTATTAGTTTGTGATCCAGGGGATCTTATGGGATGAAATTTGATCAATGCAATTTTTGATATAGTGTTTGCAAGCCTTGGAGAAAATATCTCGAGACCAACCACTTGCCTGTTTAGAGGCTGGTGCTATCATGGCTGTGCTTAAATTTATTGACTTCTTTTCAACGAGTGTGCAGGTACTATTATTTCTGTGTTTATTACTGCAAGTTGATTCTCATATTGTTTTTATAACCTGCATCGGTTCTGTTGTCGATACCTTAGTCTTTGCACATATAATGGCATTTGCTGTTTTGTCAATTCCAGCGAGTTGCTCTCTCTATTGTCGCGAACATCTGTAGGAAACTTCCGTCTGATTGCCCTTCACTTTTCATGGATGCTGTTCCTATTCTCTGCAGCCTTCTTCAATACGATGATCAACAGGTTTGTGACAGGTTTTATATACTTGAGTCACAATTCAATTGTCGGCTTTCCAAATTTTAATCACTTTCTTTGTTATGAAATCACAATGCAGCTTGTTGAAAGCGTGGCATTCTGCTTAACTAAAATAACAGAGAGAGTTAGTCAGAACCCGGAGAAGTTGGATGAATTGTGCGAGCATGGGTTGATCAAACAAACCCTACGTCTTATCAACTTAAATAGCGGAACCACTTTATCCCTCCCAGTTTATAATGTATGTAGTTATATTATATATTTATAATCCCACATTTCTAAACAGCATATTGCACTGGTTTTTATTTCCAATTTGTTTTGCAGGGAATGATTGGGATGCTTGTGAAACTTTCTTCTGGTTCGTATCTTGGTTTCAGAACTCTGTATGAGCTTAAAATATGCATCATTCTGAAGGATATATTGGCTACTTACGATGTTCCCCATGGAGTGTCATCTCCTCGTCTGGCTGATGGACACTGTATTCAGGTTGTCTGACACTGTATTCAGTTCCTTTGTTATCACTTTTTGCCTTAATTACCAGATTGATACTCAAATGACCCCATCTTGGTGAATTGTCTGATGAGATTGATAGAATTTACAGGGATTGTGTTATAATATGCACTGATCTGACCAGCCTCTTTCTGATTTAACCTGGTTTAAGTCACAAGCTGAGCGCAGAAATGTGCATAGAATTTATTTGACTCCACTTCTGGGTGAAATTTGGAACCTTAGTGTTAGTGTTCCAGTGGTCCTGTGGATGTATTAGCAAAGATAAAATGAAGGGAATTGTGCCTGAAGGCTTTGAGTGAAGCTAGTTGCATTTCTCTGTGAGAAAAGTTTGCTGTGAGCCTGACTTGCACTACATCTATGCATGTAACTTACTTCAATTGTGACACTCGACAACTTTACATGATGGGGTGTATCACAGAATGCATAACAATTTATGGTTGCTCTTGGGTAGTACATCTAGAAGCCTCCTCTTAACTAAGCTATGCATCATGTAGGAAATCTTTAGATTCAAATTTCTGATCGCACCAAGTGTTTCACCCTCGGTCACTTAGAAGGCTAATATGGGTCAAGTTACTCTCGGTCGCTTAGAGGGGAAATTTGGCTCCGACGAGTAGCTCTTAGCACTATGCTGGATAGAAGAATCATTTTTTAATTTGCAAAAGACAACCTACATTTTATGGATATTCTGAGCATGCCTGTCTTATCTCTATTTTCACTTGCTGAAAATTTTGATGGAAATAATTTGACTAATCGTCATTTGTATACCAGTTTTTGACCTTATGTTGAATTTGCTGTTAATTAAATGGATTGTTTGATAAAAAATGATCTAATTTTACCTGATAAATGAATTGTTACTATAAAAATATTCAAAAGGCTTAAAATAACCTGCATTTAATTGCTGTTATTCAAGTAGTTTATTTGGGGTTCTCCTTAAAGGTTAAAAGGGGCCTACTTTAAGTATATAAAGTTTTACACATCCGCTGATTGTATTTTCCTGATATTGCTTCAGTTCCAATGATCCACGGTGATGGTCATTTGAACATTGGGTTTTTTGACTTTGAAGTAGGATAAAGATGGTCCTATTGGTGGACTGGTATCACCTGTTATGTCCATCAACGCTTCCTCATGGGAGTGATTTATTGATGGAGAGTAGCTGACTGTCCCTGCTCTTCATGAGGTTTTCAGAGAGATATAGTTATAGAGTTGCTGACCGGGCCTGCTCTTTTTGTCCTGCAGGTACAAGAAGTTCTGAAGTTGCTATATAAGCTCCTCCCTGCTTTGGCCAATAATGAGGATATTCAGCAAGTATCTGAAAAGGTAGCTTTTTTACGCAGTAACCCTGGGTTTCTGCGGATGTTTGGAGTGGATGTACTTCCATTGCTGATTCAGGTTGGTCATCTGTATCAATAGAATGGTACTGCTACTCCTTTTATTAGTGCTTTGACGATGTTCACTCTTCTTGCAGGTGGTTAATTCTGGCGCAAACATACACGTTTGCTATGGTTGCTTAATAATCATCAACAACTTGTTATCTCTGAGCACATCTGATATTCTTGCTGAAGTGCTCACAAACTCCAATTTTTCAAGGTAAGCTAGCTTTTTTTCTCACTAATTGACGTGTACAAAGCACAAGCACAGTGAAGAGTCAGGTAACCGATCTCTTGTTTATGATGCCATCATCATAACAAGTTCACTTAAACACAAAATGTGCCTCTTTTGTTAATGCTTATTATTCTCATGGTAATTCAGCTTTTTGGCGGGAGTGTTTACACGCAAGGATTACCACGTGTTGGATATAGCCCTTCAAATTGCCGAGTCAAGCTTGCAAAAGCTTGGTGATGTGTGTTTGAAGTCTTTCATCAAGGAAGGTGTCTTTTTCGCTATTGATGCGCTAATAACACCAGAAAAATGCTCGCATAGATTGTTTCCGGTCTTTGGTGGCAACCAGCTGTCAGTTGATTCCAGTCAAAAGCCAGCTAACAAGGATGTGCTGAGATGCTTATGTTACGCCTTTGAAAATGATCATTCTCCTTCAGCTTCGGAAACAAGAACTTGCAAGCTTGCTCAGGATACCGTTCATCAAAGGGCAAAGGACATAAAAACTGGCTTTTTCTCTCCAGAGCTTTGTGATTCTGAGGAAGCTCTGACTGATATCCTTCAAATGCTTAAAACGTTTGCTACTTCAATAAATGGTCTGACAAATGAGTCCATTGATGAATCATCTTTACAGCACCAGGAGAAGTTTCATTCTGTTTTGCATCAAATAGCAGTGAAGCTCAATGGTAGTGAACCCATTTCCACTTTTGAATTTATTGAGAGTGGTGTTGTTAAATCTTTAGTGAATTACCTATCCAATGGCTTGTCAACAAGTGATAAGGTTGAACTGGATGGCAAAGTTGGTCGTTTGCTTGTCATTGAGAAACGACTTAGAGTTTTTGGAAGGTTAGTATTTACTCCCTTGGATTCTCTTCATGGGGATTTGCCCATGGTGGTTTTGATACGGAAACTGCAAAGTGCACTGTCCTCACTGGAAAACTTTCCCGTCATTATAAACAACTCAACCAAGCAAAGAAACTCTTTTGCTCTGGTCCCCAATGGACGTTGCGTATCGCATCCATGTCTAAAAGTTCACTTTGTGAGGGGAGAAGGGGAGGAATGCCTATGTGATTATTCTCAGGATGTTCTAACAGTTGATCCTTTCACACCTTTGAATGCCATTGAAGGGTTTTTATATCCCAAGGTCAAGAAAAGTGAGAGCGTGGAGAAAAATGCACTTGTTGAAGAGGAAAACTTACCTATGAAGTTGCCAATAAATGCAAATCTTACTTGCGGCGAAAGTTCTGAGCATATGGAATTTCATGGTATGTCCACTGCTTTACAAGACCTGCAACAAGGTGAAGCCAACTTATCAAAGTCTATACCTGATCAACCAGATGTAGGACAACAGTCAAATCCTGGTGGAACTTCTGATGAACAGGATTGTGCGGTAAATGTTTTTGTTTTTCATTTCCAGTTATTATAGTCTTGTTATGTAACAATACTGAAGTATCGTGTATTTTGACTTGGGAAGATTGTGAATGTGTCCTGTTGTTAATATTATATCTAGTTTGGCTGCAGTCTTTTAAACGAACTACTGCTGCATTCGGGATATTCTAAACTGGCCATAGGTCCAGGTTGTCATAGTTTGATGGTTTAGATCCTTTCGTCTGCTGTATGACATGTCTAATTTACAATGACATGGCTCTGTTTGTATCTTAGGTCTCACAATCCAAGACTCCAGAGTCAGATATCAATGGGTCATCTCAAAGTCCATCCTTCGAAGATGACATTCCTTTGCCAAAATTGTTGTTTTACTTGGATGGGGAACAGATCGATAGAACGCTTTCCCTCTATCAAGCTGTTCTTCAACAACAAATAAAAGTGGGAAATGAGATGATTGCCAGTGCAAAGTTGTGGAGTCAGGTCTATACACTAAAATATAGAAGGGCTGCTGAATTTAGACCAGAATATTCTCAAGACTGCCTATTCTCAGCTAGAAACTTGCCTCTATTGGATAAAACAGGGGTGTACATGCAAGGCACACCGTGTTTCTCTTACTTATTTGCTGGTAAACTTGCTTCAGACTTGGAGAAGCCCAGTCCTGTGTACGACATCTTAGTCTTGTTAAAAAGTATGGAAGCAATGAACAGACGAGCATTTCAACTGATGTCTTTTGAAAGAATGACTGCTTTTGCAGAAGGAAGAATGGACGACTTAGATGATCTCAAGGTAATGGCTCCCTTGGTCCCGCAGAATGAGTTTGTGAGCAGCAAGTTGACGGAGAAAATAGAACAACAAATGCGGGATTCCTTAGCTGTTTCGACTGGTGGTATGCCTTCATGGTGTAACCAACTGATGGAGTCATGCCCCTTTTTATTCAGTTTTGAGGCACGACGGAAGTACTTTCACTTATCTGCTTTTGGTCAGCTACAGATTCAACCTGATCCCCCATCTCACGGTAGTGTGGGCGCTTTGACTGATAGAAGGCGAAGTGCGAGTGGCTTGGTGCGAAAGAAGTTTTTAGTAGATAGAGATCGTCTTATGGACTCTGCTGTCCAGATGATGGATTTGTATGCCCGTCAGAGAGTAGCCCTTGAAGTTGAATTTGATGATGAAGTTGGTACTGGTCTTGGTCCCACATTGGAGTTTTACACCTTAATCAGTCATGAGTTTCAGAGGCCCGGCCTTGGTATGTGGAGAGAGGATCATGGTTCGTTTTCATCCAGCAAGGTCATGGAAATGCATGGTTCAGAAATGATTCTCTCTCCCTTTGGACTTTTTCCCCGCCCCTGGGCTCCTGCTTTATGTCGTCTGAAAATGTAGAGTTTGCAGAAGTTATTAACAGGTTCATTCTTCTTGGGAAGCTGGTGGCAAAAGCTCTTCAAGATGGGAGGGTCTTGGATCTGCATTTGTCTAAAGCGTTTTATAAACTAATTATTGGACAGGTAGGACACAGCTAGATTTACATGGTGACTTACCGTTGATTCTCTCATCTGATGATTATCTCCTGGCAATTATCTGTTGACACTATGTTGTGTTGTGCTTTTTTTTCTTGAAGGACCTTACATCATATGACATCCCCTCATTTGATCCTGAGCTTGGTAGGACTCTGCTAGAGTTCCAGGCTCTAGTTGACAGGAAGAAGTTTCTGGAATCTGTTCACGGAGAAGGCTCAACCCAAAAAAATGACTTGTGCTTTAGGAATATCGCAATGGAGGATCTTTGTCTGGATTTCACTGTTCCTGGTTATCCGAATTATGTTCTTTCATCTGGACCTGACCATAAGATGGTACAACCCTTGCTATGAGCATATGCTTTTTCCTTTGTTTTCTCCATTGAAGGTAACAAACTTGAGCCGCTCTTCATGTTATTCCAGGTAAATATGACCAATCTAGAGGATTTCATCTCATTCGTTGTGGATGCTACCACAAATTCTGGAATTTCAAGACAAGTAGAGGCCTTCAAATCTGGATTTAATCAGGTAGTCGAAAATTGTGTGCCTATGGTGAAAAGGCTAAAGTGGATTTAGTTGATAGTGATAGCAACATTAGGAAAATTTTTGGAGAGAATTGCACTTGATTTTTTGGAGAGGATTTACCGAAAGACGATTATTGTGTTAAAGTTGTTATAGATGCTGTTCTTTCTTTATTCAACCTTCTCTCTTCTCCTGGTTAAACTATGATTCGACATCGAATGTGTTGTCTTAGTATGCAATATTACGAGTTAAGAAGTTTTCACTGAATTAGCTGGTGCTATTAATGCTGACATAGGAGAATTTTTCTGCTGCCTTGTACCTTACGGTGTCTTTGGCATGCCTGTGATGTTATAGTCGTACAAGTGTCATGGAGCAAACTTAATTGCTTTACATGCTTCTTGAAGCAATGTAATTTAGGATGATAGGCTGCAGCTTACAATTTCCAAGGCTTCCAGATTGTAGAGCATACAGTATGTGTGCCTTACTGAGATGTTTTTTTCTTTGGATATTATTAGTGTAGTTTGTTGTGGTCTGTTCATGTGCTCCTGTTATCTTTCAAATGTATTCGCTGGGTATCTTTTATGCTGTAAACTGGTTTTAAACATCATCAATTTTGCCTTTCTTACCGGGTAAAAAGTATTAGTCTGTTCCTTTTCAGGTTTTCCCCATTAAGAATCTTCAGATTTTCAGTGAGGACGAACTAGAGCACTTATTATGTGGAGAAAATAATTCTTGGGAGGTATGTGTCTCACCTTTAGATGATTGTTTCTTCACGGGGTAGGGTTTTTGCTTACTGAAGGCACATCATTTTCCCTTATTAACAGTTCAGTGAGCTCTTGGAGCACATCAAGTTTGATCATGGTTACACTGCAAGCAGTACTCCTGTCATCTATGTAAGTGGTCGATCCTTCACTTGCTAATACACGTTTATATAAATTGTAAGGAAGTAAATTAATTATGTGATTCTTCAGCTTTTGGAAACCATTCAAGAATTTGACCGGGAGCAGCAGCGGTCATTTCTGCAATTTGTGACGGGAGCACCTCGTCTTCCTTCAGGGGGTTTAGCATCACTCAACCCGAAACTGACAATTGTTCGGAAGGTCTGAGAGAAAGCATCGCATACTTCCTTGACTCCTCATTTTCTTTCTATTAGTCTCCCAATTTTATTATTTCTTTTGTTTGTGTTGGCCTTTGCAGCATTGTAGCAAATCTGCAGATGCCGAGCTACCCAGTGTGATGACTTGCGCCAACTATTTGAAGCTCCCGGCTTACTCTTCTAAAGTGACATCCTTTCTAACATTTTATTTCTGGTTCTTTGTAATAGTTTGAACGTCGCTAAAGTTTGGTTACATCAATATTTTGCAGGAGATGATGAAGGAGAAGATCTTATACGCCATAAGAGAAGGCCAGGGGTCATTCCATCTTTCATAGTCCGCACAGCACACAAGACGAGTATGAAGGAATGTGTAAATTTGTAATTATTTAGGTTATGGCTGACGTGCTGTAGATAAAGAAATGGTGGCGGCAAAGAAGCGCACACTTACATCAAATGTCAAGCGATCGGTCTTCAACAAACAGAACCCCCTTGCTACACGGAGCCACCTTACTGACCGGTAAATTAGAGGGAAGTGGTTTTACTCAAGTGATGGAGCTGTACAGAAAATGGTGGTTCTTTCTAGTTTTGAGTACATTTTGTACATATTTTATTGTACAGAAAACTGATTTCACGAGATAGTGCCATTTTTTGCTAGTAATATGAAAGGGCCCAAGAAAATTTGGGAAGACAGCAAGTTCATTGGATTGAATTGATGTGCTTGAGTGTTGGATTTTGCTTTTCATTTGAGGGGTGGAGTATCATTAGAATGTAGTGATGTTGCCGACTGTAAATCTGATCTAGTGATGTTAAAAAACGAATACAGCACGATAGAGCAATTAGTAGGGTTTACACTGGCCCAAATGGTCCAGCTTGTAAAGGAAGGTATTTGATAGCAGGTAGAGTCTATACTGGCGCGCGGGCCACTGGTAGGGTCAAAACCGAACCAGAAAACCTAACCGAACCGAACCGAAATTTCATGTATAATCGGTTCAGTTTGCTACAATTTGGATAATAAAAATCATCTATTTTATTAATATTACAGCTTACAAGATCTTTCCCCTTTTTCACTGAACCTTTTCTTAACGACACTAAAAAGGGAATCGAAAATTAAACCAAACCGTTGACGCCCTTATGGCCACCGTCGCTGGTTTTGCCTATTCATTATTTGTATGGTAGGCCTGAGGCTGGATTCGCTTCCTATTAGTCCGTGGGTTTGGAAGGATTTTGTTAAGCCGACACGTCCTCATTTGGCAGCATTAATTGGCAATCAGAAACGCATACCGGTGTAGCTGCTGATCCGTCATTTAGACACAGCATGGATGTCAGTTTCATTCAGTACACGACGCAGAGAACATGACTCGCGTGTGGACAAGAACCATAGTTGCCGTCAAAATGGTTGCACGCGAGATTATTCATTTCGGGATGCCCCTTGAGTCACGATCTTGTGGCAGGAAATATGGACGGTTGGCAAGTTTCATCCAAAGGAAAAATTACCAAAAAAAAACTCTTAAAGTTATTGCACTTGTCTCAATTCGATGCCAAGTCTTTCAACGTTTCAATTGTGCCAATTTAGTCTTAAACTTTTTTACTATTTGCCAAATTAGTCATTCCTAACGACCTAGCTGACGTGAATTGCTGACATGGCAATCCAATGTCTTTTTTGATAGCAAATAGCTAACGTGTCGATCTAGAGAATGCTGTTGACGGACAATTTTTATAATTTTTAATTTTTTAAAAATTTTTCCAAATTTTTTTTATTCTTTTCTTTTTGGGTCGTGATGCCCTTGCTAGCGACCTCGCCATTGGAAAAAAAAGCAAAGAAAAGAAGAAGAAAATAATAAAAAATAAAAAAATAATAATAATTCAAAAAATAAAAAGATTTTAAAAATAAAAAATGTTGTTAACATCAGTACTAGTTATACCATGTAGGACAATTGGTATTGACTAGATCACCACGTCAGCGATATTGCGGTCAAAATTGATCGATAGGACTAGAATTAGCAAATTATCAAAAAGTTTAAAACTAAATTAATATAATTGAAAGGCTTATTATTAAATTGGCAAATTATCAAAAGGTTTAGAACTACACTGGTCAAATTAAAAAGTTTAGGATTGAATTGACATAGATACAATAAATTTAGAATTATTTTGGTAATTTCCACTAGACTCGAACTACCAAAAACCCCCAAAATTGCCACTTTATATGGTAGCAAAATTCCTGAAATCTTTAACAATAAACGTATATTGTTGGATCTCTAAGTTATATGTTTTCGTTTTTTTGGAGTGTATTCAGTCTTGTCAACATTTCTATCTATAAGTGATCAGTTTGATGAAAGGACGAAATTGAACAAAAAGGCATTTTGCGTAGAAAAAGGTTGAGAAACCTAATTGAAAATTTTACAGCAATTCGGAGGCACATGGTGCATTTTATCCAGGAAAATTTCTTTAAAAAGTTCTAAATTTATTATGCAGATGTCAATTCAATCTTAAATCTTCAATTTGACTAATTTAGTCCTAAACTTTTTAACAATTTGCCAATATAATCCTTCCAGTTAATTTTAATTGAAAATCACTGACATGGATGCTAACCATCTAACATAACATTAATGTGGACAATTTTTACAATTTTTTTTAAAAATTGAATTTGTATCATTTTTATTTTTATTTTTTGTTTTTTATTTACTTTTTTTTTCATTATGGCCAACGAGGGCTGTGGCCCTTGCCAATGAGGCTGCAAAGAGATTATAAAATAAAAAATTCAGAAAATTCTATAAAAAATTACAAAAGTTATTCATATTAGTGCCGATCATCCTACACCGTGCCACGTAAGATGATCGGTGTCACTGTCAGCGATTTCTGATCAAAATTGACCGAAATGACTATATTAGCAAATTGTCAAAAGTTTTAAGACTAAATTAACCAAATTGAAAAGTTTATAACTAAATTGGCATTCGTACAATAACTTTATGACTTTTTCTTACAACTATCCCCATTTTATCCCTAATTTTACCAATTTCTCAGTTAACGAATGGATTTCATTCAATGGTTGAGTATTCCTTGGAAGCCCTTGGATAATTTTGAACAATTATCGTTCCATCATCTCTTTTTGCATGCGAAATGGGAATTATTGCAATCACAAACATGATTGAGTAAGCCCGGGAGAATATTCTATCATCCTTTCTTCCCAATACCGCAAATTGTTTATCCGGCGAACGAGGCTTGCAATGTAGTTTAAGTGAGGACTTGCCTGATCAAAATGGTCTCTTCTAATATCCTATTTTTCCCCCCTTCAGGTGCCATGGAAAAGTCAATTTCGACTTTTGGCTGCTGAAGCAACCATCCTAGAAACTCTATCTAATAGTAATGTCACCTTTGCTATGCTTAGATGCCCCGTAATTGTATAATCACAACTTAACAAAATGTGTACAAATGAAATTCCCCAGATAGCCCACAAGCTTGAACAAAAATAGGTTCACATGCACTAAAGTACCTCTTTCAAAAGCGAGGCAACACATGGAACAGACTTTTCACCTGCTCAAAAGTGTGCGAGTTAGCCCCTCGCCCTGGATGATTGGCTCTTGGAGTAAGATGAGGACAGCACCTACATCAAGGGCCGAACTTGAGCAGAAACAGCACACGACAACAATCATGCAGTATAGTGATTGCCGTTTATCTCTTTTCTTGAAGTGATTTTCAGTAGCATGAACTTTGGTTGTTACCGGAGGAACTTAACCCAACATGTGTTCATAACAAGGAAGTTTCTTTCGATTATCACGAGAGTACGTGTCCCATGGATTTATCAGCATCATACATGAAGGTTTTGCCTTGGCTATGTAGCCTAGTTGGCAAAGGTGCCTTTTTTCTATGTTCAATATAGTGGATCTAGAATGCTCAGATCTGATTGGGTTTAATACAAAATAGAGTTCACATAGCCAACCCCATTTGGTGGGGATAAACGTCATTATTCTTGCTTGAGCTTGACCATTGCGGGTCCATACAATCAACCTCGAAGTGGGCAAAAAACTTGAATAGCAGTGTTAAAGCACTGGACTAAGGTCTTGTTAGCGCATGGCAAATTCATAGTGAAGTCGGTGATACTTCTCTAAAGAATGTTCATTGATGCATAAGAGTTAAAGGAAGAGCAAATAATCTAATGGCAGACGATGTTAGCATTTGGATGCAATGCTTTCCGGCAAAAGTATTTTTACTTACGCTAACTGAGAAAATTCTGTAGATCCTACACTTAACATTAAGGAAGTTGAATTCAGAATGGAGAAAAGTATGGTACCTGATAGGTTCTTGGACCTTTCTTGAGTAGATAACCAACACTATTTAGGTTGTCTACAAAGGTGTCAATATCCGGAACTCTAAGGCTAATTCTATCGGCTAGACTGTAAATCTCCTGTGGCATGATTTCATAAAACCATTAAATATGTATTAGAAGTTAAAGAAGATAATTAAACAAGAACTAAGTTTATCATTGCAGGGAAAAAAGGCAGCATACAGATATTGAGAAGCAATCTTTCTGCTGCAACTCCGACTGCTTATTGAGGGCACTCAAAAAACGTTTTGCCTCTTTCTGTTGACTCATCCCACTACTACGACCAAAATCCACAAAACCATGTTCATCCATGTACTTATCAAACAGGGATTCTTTCATGATTTCGACGACATCCTGAAATGCAGGCAACGCACACATGACTTGAGAGGAATAAATGTAGACAATACAAAAGTGGCCGTCAAATCTCAAATCTTCTATGCACTCACCAAAGCATCCTGAACAGTTATTTCTTCTCTTAAATCTACCCGAGCACGAGCTTCTGCCAATCTCACCAGACTTTCAAGTTGCCTGGCTGTTATTGGCGTGCTATCAGCTGAAGTACTGTGATCTCTTAATCGCAGATAGAACTTTTGCAGAATTTCTGCTGCTGGTTTTGACATCCTTATAAAAGAAAGGACAATGTATTTTGCATGAAAAACTGTATAAATTGGATATGGAAAGAGATATAGCATCCAATTGTTAAGGCTTATGCAAAAAGAACAAATAGGGAACAAACCTTGGGAAGACATAAGATCTTGCATAAGCAATATATTTGCGAATAAGTGGAGCAGGCAATGGAACAAACTCACTGCTCTCTCTTGGGTCAAGTCTTAATCTTGAAACTAAAGAGCCTTTTACGCCTAGATCCACTGCCCCACCATTCTGCAATGCTTTGATTGATGAAGCAGAGAAATCTGCACACCAGAGATTTTGGTCAGCGATACAGGATTGAGCAAGAAGCAAGGTAGTTGCAGGTCTAGGCCGACATGGATAGGAGAAGAGAGAGGTGGCTCACCTTTGATAGGCTTTTTAGTCACTGGTAAATGTTCTCCATAACCAGCATGCAGCTGCAAAATTATGGTTAAATTTAACCATTGCAATTCTTGTTAGAAGAAAAATATCATTTGAGATTTGCACTAGCCTTAAGCACATGACCTAAATATTTCGACAAATAGCGAAAAGGTTTTCCTCAAAGATATATTCGTGAACCCATCTACCCACCATATATACTGGAATACTATAGATCAAAAAGCATCAGTGTCATTTATTCACCACTTCTGTCAAGACAATCTCTACCATGGCAGATACATGCATCTAGCAATTGCAACTGCAAATAAATTTTTTCACCTCTAAGCAATGCTTCAAAGCTCTAGCGATTTCCCTAATAAATGCTCCAACAAAATATCGAATAGAGAAGCAATGCTGAGTTCATATCTAAGTGATAGAGAACTTTCAAGTAGTACATGTTCTACATGTATGGCCCAGCAAAATTTATGACATCGTCATTACTGCTCAAGAATGGACAGGCCGACAAGAACTTACCGACATGATGTGCTCTGATACTTGTTTATCCAATAACTCATCAGGTTTGTCAAGTAATATGAAAACAAGATCAAATCTTGAAAGGAGAGCAGCACTCATTTTCAAGTTTTCATTTACTGTCTTCGCACGGCTGCAGTTGAAATATTAGATATCAGTGACCTCCTTTAAACTAAATTCTCAAACTAAAATTCTATTGATTCACTATGCTCCCATGTCCTGACCATAACTAACACAAGAAGAAGGAATTCAAAGACAGAAATATTCCTTTTTGATTCGCTTGGAAAGATGATAGTGCAGTTAGAAAATTTCGTAACGAAGTAAAATGAAGAGAAATAAAGACCAGGATGCTTGAAAGTGTGAATCAAGGTAAAAGTTACACAGTTGACCAAATTAAAAGAAAGAAACACCGCTTTTGTGGAGATATTTTTATTGACTGTATAAGAAAACTGCACTGGTCATTGTCGTATCGAAATAAAATGAAGAAATAACGGCCAGGATGCTTGAAAGTGTGAATCAAGTAATAAGTTACATAGTTAACTAGATAAAAAGGTTCGACCAAAAAAAAACTAGATAAAAAGAAAGTAACACTGATATTGTGGATATATTTTCATCAGGGGTAAACAAAAATTTCGCTGGTCATTACATTATAGCAATTATATATATACATATATATATATATATATTATAACAAAGAATTAATACAGCTATGATGTTGGAGAGATATACTTATAATGTCCTCCAACTGGATTTGCTGCTGCCAAGATTGAAGTGCGTGCAGATAAACTTGCAACTAGTCCAGCTTTCGCGATGGAAACACATTGTTGTTCCATGGCTTCTAGTAAGGCCTGAAATACCCAACATTAGCAATATTTAACATCATCTTTTAAGGGGTAAATGATGGGATGGTATGCCGTTGGCATGGACCTGGTGCTCTGCAGACATCTTATCAAATTCATCAATGCAACATAAGCCACGGTCTGCAAGCACCATTGCACCTATTGGAAATGATCAAGCGTCAATGACAAGAGGTGATTTTCCAATTGTTCACGACTAAGGAAAATAATGCAACTGAATTTTAAATGACAAAAAGATAGATTAATAAAATAACATAAAGGCTAGTTGAGATCAAGCAAACAAAAGAGACATAAAATGCGTTATCTCCCTTTAACCTTTTGAGTAAAATGAGGCAAAAGGAAGGAAAACGAGGAATATTTTTGCGATGGCGCATTAATCAGGCACCCTAAGTTCGATGGTTCCAAACTCTCATTGCTGCAAATAGCCAATACTAACGAGAGGTCCATACTCCAATACCAGCTTGAGGAACCTTTGTCATGACCAGAGACAAAGTTTACTGCTTTAACTACTATACTATTAATATACAGTACGGTCCCATGACCTCATTGCAGCCATTCCAGCAGGAAGCATGATCAGCTCTTCTTCCCTTTTGAATTCAGTGACATAATCTTACCAAATTATCAGCACTTCTTGTCAAACCGCAGACATACAGACTGTACAAAGACATGTCCCAAACCACCAGGGTTGTGAATCTTACACTGATTTCTCATGATCTTACTCATATATCTTTGGAACTTATCTACAGATTTATGAATGCATGGCTTGGGAGGAGAGACACCATTATAATCATTTCACACCACTTTGAAATGGCCAATCACACTGACATGTCAATCGATCCATCATCTTATCAGGATAAAAGATTGTGATGATGTGGTCCTGATACTCTTGCCTGCAATTCAAAATTGTCCCAGTAATTCTTTTTCCAAAACTGTTCTTGTACTTTTTGAAAGTTTTTACCATTGGTCCTTCCATCAAATTGCTCTCCCAGAATGCTTATTTGGATTTGGAAAAGCTCAATACATGTGTATTGTTCTGATTCCCCAAATTTTAACATGTGACACTTATGTGGCTAGGCATGCACACGCCCACACATGCACACACCCGCACGCGCGCGCCCCCGCACACACAAAGGCCACACAGCGGAGCTGCCACCACCCAGCCACTATTTATTGTCGCCAACCCTCATCCAACACGGATGAGGGCTCAAAAACACCAATGCCGGGTTTCGAAAGCCTATCTCCACGAGAGATCAGAGTTAAAAACCCTAATTTCCACAATTAGGGTTTGCATATCCTACTCTCCATTGAAATTAGGATGCGAAAACCCTAGTCACAGTTCCGAAACCCAAATCTTAGCCCCAACAGTGGACAATGCACTCTCGCCGATGGTTGCAATTGGTAGCATTGCCCTCTCCGGCTGCCGACATGAGAGAGGAGCTGAAGAGAGGTGGTGACAAGGCAACACTTCTGTCGCGGCTTCATGGGCACGTCAAGGGCAGCAGCAAGGCCTTAGGACTTATTCCAAAGCAAATAAAAAGTAGAAACACTATTTTGAACCCCATTTAATGACAAACAACGTTAAGTTCACATCGGCAAAATCCATCATTGGAATGGTCTAAGGACTAATGCTGGGCACTTCTAAAAGGCAGATGAATCATTTTTAACTAAAAAACAAGTACAAGGATGATTTTAATTTCAAGCAAGAGTGCAGTACCAACAGTTGATGTTATCCCTCAAAGCTTCATTGCTCTTAAGTATTAAAGGTAACTTCTTTAGGTTTATGTACTAGCTAAACTTATCTTGTCATGTTTTGCATTTACGAATCATACAGGAATAATAATGGAATTTGATTTGAAAGTTTGAGAATGACAATTTGGAAGCAACAGCAAATACCGGCCTCGAAGGCATAGTCACTCGTCATGGCGTCCTTTACAACAGCAACAGTGAGGCCAGCGTTAGTTGTGGCATTACCACACACATATATCCCTCTTGGAGAAACAGCTGCTGCTGCTTGCAGGAGTTGACTCTTACCTAGACCAGGATCACCTGACAAAATAATCAGCCTCCATTAAGTAGGAAGTATTCTCTGATAGCCTCCAAAATGACTGACCATACATTTATCATCAGACAATACACGAATTCAAGCATGACTTCTACAGATGTAAAATAGCCAATTAACTCCTTTGCATCCTCATCTCACTAGAAAAAGGATTTAAGCATACCGACTATAATGACATGAATATCTCCTCTTACAGGGACCTTGTTCTGATCCATTGAATGCTTCTGCGCACCTCCAAATAGTGCTAGTGTTATTCCCGCTGAAAGAAGCACAAGATTATGCACCTTTCTGCTGTCATATTTAAATGCAACTCCCAGGAGAAACATAGTAACCTTGAATGAAGTAATTTATAGTATGAATCATAGAAAAGATATCAAACACTTCAGAAGTACAACATTTGCAAAGGTGTATTATATGGGAAATCTTCTACGCATGATGGAGCTTCCGACCCAGCATGGGAAAGTCTTAGCAAAAAGTCAATCACATTCCTGGTGCCATATGTGGCATACTACCAAGATTGGACCACCAATGCAGGGCTGAAATAATCTCGATCTTTTTAAGGGTAACATATGTGGCATACTACCAAGATTGGACCACCAATGCAGGGCCGAAATAATCTCGATCTTTTTAAGGGTAACATGTATGTTTCTGAATCCGAACCAAATAAATGGTAATTTGAATGATGGCCTGCATCCATTCAGGATGACCTAACAACTTGAAAACCACTTTAAGTTTGTCCTAGTCAAGAGTCAGAACAGAAGTGTTCCTCCACTCTGCATGTAATTAATCAGCATGAAATTGAGAGAGAGAGAGATCGTAGAAGACACACGTATGTACTTGAAAGAGCAAACCAATTAAAGGCAGCAAAAGGAGTCTACTGCCATGTGCCAATATCAAACGATGGGATGCTACTAAGACAGTGACAATGACTTAAAGAACCCATATAATACTGCAGTTGATTATACAATCTCGAGCAAATATTTTTCAATTATGCTAAAATAACTAACTGAAAAGAAAAGAAGCAGCCGTCGCCTGGGTAAGTCAATTCTGTAAGGGCCTTTACATGCACCCTAGCTGCTTCATGAAGTTGTTTAAGCAGCCAACAAGTGATGTTACAAAAAAAAGTTCTCGACGAGAGTACTTCAACGAAGTGTTGAAGTTCCACAATTAAGAGATAGAACATTGAGTTACCTTTAACAAGCTCATGTCCATAGATGGATGGACAAATGGACTGTAGTATTTGGCGGAAGATATCAGACGAGTACTCCTCATGGAACTTGACAATAAATTCTAAATCCCGTGAAGTAAATGAGAACGAGTCAAACAGCTCTGTGGCTCTAGCATCAGAAATAGTATCTCGCGAGTCCTCAGTTGTAGATTGTGACTTGGAATTTCTTACTGAAACTGCTTCTAAGTATAGGTAGTAGAATCCTTGATTTTTGCTTTTTGATTTCCCTGATGACAAAAAGTGCAAATTTAGAGACATAAAACATGTTTTACGTAAAACTATCATCAAATACACTATGCTGCAAAAAACTAGGAGAATAAAAGGAAGAAGCTGTGTATGGTTTAACAAGCTACCAAGACAGAGGAGAGGAAATGTATCCGCCCATACCATGTTATCAGTTTGCTATGAGCCTCAAACTAAATCAATTGTGTCAAAAAGGATGACAAAGATGCTAGCAAACGAGGTAAAAGCAACAGTGGTAGGTGCTTCTATTCAAGCTCTCTGACAAGACTGGTTCTGGAAGACAAATTTGGAAGGTGTACAATCATTTTAAAGGGTTTTCTGCAGAAGAATGAGGATAAGAGAAGCAAAGTTATAGTGAATTGATCATACTGGCTGTGTCGAGTAAAATTCAATGGAACCGATCAAATAAACAAAAGCTTAGTAGTTTAGCAATCCTAGAGACAGCTAATCAAAAACCTCAGGACTGACACATGTCGAACTATATCTTGACGAAATGAAGTTCAGGGGTGCAGTTTGCACAGAGATGATCAGATATTTATAGCAGCAGGGGTTTTTATTTTTTGATACATAAATAGGTACATCCATGTGACAAAAGGTGAGGAGTTTAGCAATCCCAGAGATAACTGAGAAATACCTTAGGACTGACATTTCCATCTATATTTTGGCGAAATAAAGTTCAGGGGTGCAATTTACAAAAGATGCGCAGAGACTTCTGGCAGCAGGGATAACGAATGTAGATATCTTAGTCATGTAAAGGTTCACAGAAATTAGCAATCTTGGGTGCATAATATAAATGCAGAAGACTCGTTTGTGTTTTAAATAGTACCTCCCCCAATGTCCATATAATTATTTATTACTTTCACATATCCAGTTACAGTCACCACATCTCCAGGGATGCACGCATCAACGAGATCTTCAGTCAGTTCACATTCAACAGTGCGAGGAACCCGACCTTCCTCATGACTTTCAGACTTCAAAAGTTCTTGCAGCCTAAACATTGATGGGAAAAAGGAAGCAGAGAAAAAAGACTTTTGGTAAAGAAATTTGATGTTTTTTGCTCAACGAGGATGTAGTTGATAATACTGCAGTAAAGGAAAAGAAAGTAGTGAGCACAGGCATACTTTCTCCCTGCATACCTTATCTTTTGAAAATCTATTGCACAGGCAGTAGATCGAATTGGAACAAAAGTTCTGCTCTTGCATCCGTGCAAAGTGCATATCGCTGGTGGTGAAAATTTTCCATCCGGGAAAATACGCTTAATGGAGGATTTGCACTTTGCACAATCAAAACTCATCTCCACCACTAAAGGCTTCACAGTGCTAACTTTTACTACAGTACCCCGCAAAGACACAAGCTTGTCTACCATGAAACGAGAGAAAATCAGTTTCACCTTTCTGATCAAGTAAACTATGTTGACCTGGTTGTATTGAAAGTACACAACAAGAGAATCGGTAAGGTACATTACCAATGTAAGCCGCTTTGAGATTTTTTAGAGCAATCATAGATTCAGGATAGTTGTATAAACGTATATTAATTTTCCTGTCAACCTCTGATCTGTCATTATCTTCTATGGCCATGAGAACCTGCTTGCATTGCACATTATGAAGATCACATGGACATGAAATTTACAATGTAAGGGAATGATTGAACACTTCACTCTGTACCTTGTGCACTGCAGCACTCATGCATAATAGAGCTTCTTTAGGTTTCTTCTTTTCCTCTAGTAGCTCGTAAAACAGCTCAACGTCACATAGTTTCCGAAACTGTTGAAAATCAAGTGGCAAGATGGACAAGCCATTATCATCCCTCACCTGTTGGATGGATTTGAATGCTAGTGTCACACTTTAGGATACTCAAATTCAAGGCTAAGGACTAGACTAGTTGAATGGGGCTAAAGTGGACTTCATATCATTAAATAAAAAACGGAAGGATCCCAAGATAACATTATTTGGTAGAATAGTTTATGGGGAGTAACCCGCTTCTGGAAAGCAAACTAAGAATGTATATCAGTCATATACTTCTCGAAACTCTTTCGCTGGAAACTCAGCCTTCACGCGACCAACGGGGGGGACCCATTTCTAGAGCCGAACACGAGGCTTAGGTACCAATTGAGAATAGCATACATGTCGCCAAAACGTAGTAAATGACTTACCGAGAGCAGAGCATAGACATAAAAAGAAAGTAAGAACTACTTTTTCTCCTCCTCCTACTCCCAATTACTTTACTTCTTCTCTACCAATTACATGATATTAGTAAGTCCACAGTAACTTTAGTCTAAAACTGCTAGATCCGAATTAACATCCAATAATTCCCTGTCCAGCATACCACTAGCTTATGCCATCAGAATCCAGCAAAAGCATGCAAATGCCAATTCACATCCACTAGTGTGACCAAGAGGAAAAAAATTCCGCGATCCTGAACTGAAAGAACACCAGATTCGTGTGGCTTTATCGAAAGGCGGCCGATGATACCAACTCGATCAATGCCAAAACTGCCAAACCGATCAAAAGAGAAGTTCGCAGATCCTAACACCCAGTCGACCATTACCTAGCTCGCCGAAACAAATGAAAGGGCGCTCATTCGCCCATCACAGACCGCTAGAATCAAGCGACGAACGACGAATCGAGAAGTCGGACAAGAGAGGGACCTGAGAAGCGAGGTTTCGGCCGGGAGGAGTCGAGAGAAACCGGATGAGCTGGCTCGTCAGCCTGAAATTGTCGTCATCCGCCGACACCTCCGCCTCGGGGAAGTAGACGGCGAGTATCTTCCCGACGTCGCCGGCGTCGACGGAGGAGCCGCTGGCCGTGCTCCGGCTCTCGGCGGTGGCTCCGTACATCGGTGAAAGCGGGCGGCGACGGAGGGGATTTTGGCGGGAGCTTTAATGTCTCGAAGCAAAACGGAGGCGTGCGAAGCCCGCTCTTCCCCCACCAGTTTTGGGCCAAACCAGTAGACATCGGACGCTCGACTTTGAAGTGTTTGCAAAAGAGAACCCCAGTTGATCTAATATTTTCAATTCGACCCCTATTATTATGCAAGAAGTTATCTAACCATTATGGGTCCGTTTGTTTCGCGAAAAATGAGTTATTTGAAAAATATTTTTCACAAAATGATCGTTTGTATTGACTTAAATAATTAGTCAACAAAAAATATTTTAATCATTGACAATAATTTATATTTAAATATTTTTATAAACGATGAAAAAAAATTCGTTCATTCATTTTTTTAAAAAGATGCGAACAATCATTTTTTGAAATATTTATTTTATGCGAAATAAATACATTCCATAGCGCTCTGCATTTTCTTTCCGTTAATATCGGAATAATAACTCGGGACAGGGTGGAAAGCGAGATCGAACGATTTTAGGCCGTGTCCATTTCCCTTGAGGATCCAGTTTAGGAACCAACGACCACGTGAAGGGAATGCCCTCGGGACTCATCTCAAAAGCCTTGCCTGAGAAATCAAGTAAATACATCGAGAAAATTATCAAAAAAATCATAAATTCATAATATTTATATCAATTCAGGTCTAAATATTTCAATTTGATCAATTGAGTCCTAAATCTTTTGACAATTTGCCAGGATAATTTGTCTAGCCAATTTTAGCCTGAAATCGCTAAGATAGTCAAAATTTTACAATTTTTTTTTTATTTTTTGAATTTTTATTATATTATATTTTTTTTCCATTCTTTCTCTACCGGTCACAAGGCCTTGGTGATGGCTGTTCGTGGCCCGCCAAAGACAACCCTCGCCTGCCTCAAGCATAGTGATTTTAGTTAAAATTGGCTGAATGAATTATATAAATAATTTATTAAAAAGTTTAGGACTAAATTGGCTAAATTAAAACATTCACGATTGAATTGATATAAGTGCGATAAATTTAAAACTTTTTCCATAATTTTTCCTGAAAGCACCTCTATGCCACCAGCCCGGGTCCCAACAATCCTCGGTCATGCCTCGGGATCTTTTCACGGGTTTTATGAAGAAAGGATGTTATGCTTTCGAAATCAAAAAATCGAAGAAGTCGAAAGCGAGAAGAAATCGGAAATAGTCTGTCCAATGGCCGAGGTCTTAGTCTTCCCTACCTTAGGTTGGGGTATATTTCTGCAATTCGTGGTTCTAGGAGTCGCCATCAATCATCGTCCGATCAATTGAGAACCTAAAATCGTAGATGTTAAGGGGAAGCCGAATAGATTAGCAGCCCCAAGTCGCCCATTTTGTACCACATTCATAGTTAAGTCTTATCATCCGACACCATAGGAGTTTTAAATTTACCTATCCGTATAATTTTCCTTTGGATTTCGGAAAACTAAAGTCCTCACCACCGCCTATCCTCAAGTGAAATCGCCACATCACGAGTCTAAATGTAAATGGACAATTCGTCTCTTTTGTGGTGGATTAAATTTAAAATCCAAAGAGATAATGGCACGGATGATTTAAAAAACTTTGACCCGATGTGGTTCTTGAACTTTAACTTAATACAAAATATGGTCCTTAAACTTTGGGTACATGTTTAATATCATTCCTAAAATTTATGAAAATGTTCAATGCTATCCTTCAATTAATTCAAAATCATTGACAACATTGGATGTTTTCGTATGGTCTAGGAACTAAATTAAATGAGTGCTAAAAGTTTAGAGATTACATTAAATAAATTAAAAGTTTAAGGACCACATTATATATTGAGTTAAAATTCAAGAATTATAGTGAATAAATTAAAATTTTATATACCACGATGCATGTTGGGCCAAAATTTAAGAATAATTTGTGTCATTTTCCCAAATCAAAACCTTGGGAACGAATTCGATCCATCAAAGTACCATATGATCAAACGAATGAATCCAATGCCAAATCTATAAGCCACGTGTACTGATAAATAATAAGGACAAATCTAATCCCATCAAAACAACATTTGATTTCGAAATCAGTGAATATTTCGCATCGACATGTAATTAATAAGTGTGTTTGGATTTTGTCACGTAAGCATGCGTCCTACTATTGACTTAAAGATTTTGCAATTGGAAAACAAAGAAATAATTAATATATTTAAGATAATTACGTATTTACAAAATATCGGCCATGCAGTTTTAGTCCGCATTTGATTCCATGCAATTCTATCACTGCCGCAAGTAACGCGAAGTCAACATGCAATTTCAAAGCAGTTTATGCCTTCATGAATCATGACAGCGTGCAATTTTTAAGTGTTTATTCATGTATATTGATACTTTTACCATCAACGTGCAAAATTATTCAACGAGTTATTTGTCGTCCTATTGCAAGGGAGAGTCAGCGGCGCACGCAAGCAATACCAATGAGTGGCATGAAGTAGAGAAAGGGCGTGAGAGACATGGCACCTAGGGCCGATGGCAACCCTGAGGTGGGTGGTCACAAGATCGTGGAATTAGGGCAAGAGAGTGGGGGTAGACATGGCCACGGGCCGGTTTTGGCCTAGAACCGGCCCGGGTCAAACTCGAGACCGGCCTGTTGACCGAGACCGGCCTATTGACCGGGCCCGGTTCCCAAAAAAAAATTGCAAATAAGTGGAGAAACTCTTTTTTTCTCCAAATTTGATTACAATGTATATTTTGATTACATTTTATATCTAATAATTCATTATTTCATAATTTGATAATTTATTATTTTTTATTTCATAATTTATTTTTTTAATTTTTACAGGCCGGTTCCGAATCAGGCCGGAACTGGAACCGGCCCGAAATTGCCGGTTCTGGTTCATACATGGCCACGAACTGGAACAGGCGGGTTTCGAACCGTGGCCAACCGTGGCCATGTCTAAGTGGGAGTGGGAGAGGGAGAGGGAGAGGGAGATATTAGTGCTTTAGAGGGGGAAGTTAAACTGATCTCATATGACCATCAGATCTAAAAAAACGTAAATCTCATTTACTTTTAAGTTTTTGCATGCTACAACTCGGACTTGCCCTTTCGAAAATGCTAAAATGGGCTTTCGGATAACTAGATGCCCAGGGTTCATGCCCCGAATGGCTGGCCTTAGTGGGATTGATACCCTATTTTTTCCGAATGAGCTTTAGAGGTCCAAAGCTGATAGATGTAGGAAATACTCAAATACCCCATCGCACGTATGCTGGACTTTGGCCTAAGATTAATGAATAGACAAATAGGGGCCTGGAAATATTTGAACTTAGGATTTGTTACTCCAATATCGTGTGAGATTTTGTGAGATTATTACTAACTATTATAAAAGCTTAAATAGTTAGATGAATGTGTGATTTAACATTTAAATATTCCTAGCAAGTATGATAATTGATTAATGTTAAATATAACAAAAATAATTATTTTGTTACTATTAACGATATTTTCGTTAATTATAATTTATTAACTATAATTTGAAATTATTTTAAATTTTTAGTCGAATAGTGTAATGAATTGATATTTCTTATTCAATTAGATCTAGACTAATTAAATATTTAACAATATAATTTGTTTAATAAATGAGATGGAGGAACCATTATTCCAATTACAGTTGGTGGCACGCCCGTTCCACCTCCTTTATTCGTGCCGAGCACAGGAAAGTAGGAATGGAAAGCTCATTCATTCTAACCAAACATGCAATAGCATTTTTTTTAAGCCAATGCTATTGTATGTTTAAATATAAATTATTATCGATAATAAAAAAAATTTCATAAACTAGTTAATTCAAACGATATAAACGATTATTTTTAGGATAATCTTTTTCGGTCATTTATTTTTCAAGAAATAAATGGAGGGTTCAATTATTTTATATTTTCACCTTATTCACAAATAGTCCCCGAACTTAAGCTTAATGTGCAATGTGATCTTTGAACTTTTAACTTGTTTAATGTATAGTTCCTAAACTTTAACCCAATGTGTGCAATGTGATTCCCGAACTTTAAATTTGTTTAATGTTTTCCTTAAACTTTTGTTACATTTTCAATTTAGTCCTTAAATTATATGAAAATATTCAATATAATCCTTCTATTAATTCTAGTTTAGGGACTACATTGTACATCATATAGTTCAGGCCATGGACCACGTTGAACAAATAAAAATTCAGGGGACCACATTGAACATCAAGCTAAAATTCAAGGATTATATTAAATAAATTTAAAAATTCAGCAATCACATTGAATATTAAGTTAAAATTTAACGATTGTTTACGGCGTTTACATTTTTTTCTTTGGGTTAATACCACGAAAACCTTAATTGGTACAGTTGTGACAATTTTACCAAAAATTATTTTTTTGACCACAAAAACTCCCAAATTGGTACACTTGTAACAAATTTACTACGAACTATTTTTTTGACCACCAACAACCCCGAATTGGTATACTTGTGATAATTTTACCCAACTAAATTTTTAATATTATTTTTTATTTTTTCAAATTTTTTTTATTAATTTTTTTATTTTTATTTTCTTTTTTCCTTCTTCTTCATCTTCAATTTCTGGCTGATTGCCGGACTGGCAACTGGCCAGAAGCGGAAGCCGGCGAGGCTCCAACTTGTTGACGTTGGGTGAGGCCAACCTCGCCCCTGTTTGGGCGGTGAGCCCTTGTTAGATCTAGTGAGGGCTCGGCCCCGCCAGCCGCTGGTGAGGCTCGACCTCATCGGCGTTGGGCGAGGCCGACCTCGCCAACGGCCAGCGGGGTCGACCTCGTCGGCTTCCGCCTCTAGCCGGTCGTGAGTCCGGCGATCGGCCAGAAATTGAAGATTAAGAAGATTAAGGAAAAAAAGAAAATAAAAAATAAAAAATAATATTAAAAATTTAGTTAGGGTAAAATTTTCACAAGTATATCAATTCAGGGTTTTTGGTAATAAAAAAAATAGTTTGGGATAAATTTATCACAAATATACCAGCTTGGATGTTTTCTGATTAAAAAAATAATTTAAGATAAAATTATCACAATTATATTAATTTAGAGTTTTTCGTGATATTAACTTCTTTTTCTTTTTTGTTCCTCATCGCGCGGTATGCGCTGGCTTTTCATTGCTATAGTCAATTCACACGACCGAGCGAGCGAACTAACGAGTAATGAAAAAGCGAAAGGCGCTCCGCGAATTAAATCTTCCGCCTTTTTTTTTTTTTCATATCATTAAATTTTGAAGAAAACCGCCGCTTCGCGAAAGTTCAAAAAATTCCCTCTCGAGCCAAAAAGCAACCACAGAAGAACCAGCGGCGCCGAGCGACTCGTGACCGACCGTTACTCCTCCTCGATCGCCTCCGATTCCAATCCATCTTCTTCCTCGTCCACCTTCTTCCGTCAATCGGAGCGGCGCCGTCGGTGATCCCTCTCGGATCTGCTGCTCCTTCTGGATCTGCCGGATGGCCGACTCCTCCGACGCCCTCCTCCAGGACAAGCGGCGGCTCAGCCTCATCGACGTCTCCTTCGAGGACGACTGCCTCCTCGATTCCTCCTCTCGCGATCCCCCCGACCTTCAGGTTTGCCCTCTCGATTTGGTTCTCGCGTTCGAGACTGCGCGCCTTTTTCCAAGGATGGGGGGTTTGTTCTCGATGCGCTTGAGTTACGTGAAGTATAGTTTGCGCCGATGTTGGGGGGTTTACAGGGATCATGCGTCGTATTGTGTCTTGACCAGGTTGCTAACTTGGTGTGAGAGCCGAGAGGATGCTAGGGATACTGGCTTCTGGCTGGGAAAGATAAAAGAAAAAAAGAGAAATTCTTGTCATTTCCTTTCTAATGGTATAGAGAAGGACGTATAGTTTTGCTCTGGTAACTACTTGATCCATTTGCAGGAACACTTAAAAGCCTTCTTCATTCCGATCTGAAAAAAATTAGACAAAGGGTATCTTGGGTTCTTGTCGTTCCTGATTCCTTCAGTGAATCGAGCCAGTTAATAGTTCATCGGTGGTGAAGTTGTTTCGGGCAAATCACAATGTAGGTGGCTGGATAACCAGCCGTAAGTAACACTCCTTTGACTGAGGTTTATCGCCCTTGCCAGGATCATCTGGCAAAAGTTCCTAGCTTTGATGCCGGGCATTAGATGTATTATTGGGTAAAGGTGCAGGGATACAAATGTTTATTCCCTTCTCATACTTCGATTGCATTGAACTTGATTGTTCTTTATGTTTAGCACTGCAAAATGCTGATATCTTTTGTACAAACTTAGCTGAATTTGGTGCATGTGAGCTCAGGAAATCAGGTGGTTCATCAAAGCTTGGAGCTTGGGGAGGATGTGACTTTCAAGGGAGCCGATAACATTCTAGAGTCGTTTGCAGCTGTGGACCAATCAGCAGTCCCTCCACTGGTTGAATCATGCGAACCGGAAGGAATTGGGAAAAATGGCAAGTATAACCTGCGCAAAAGTTTGGCCTGGGACAGTGCTTTTTTCACCAGTGCAGGTAACCTTTTGTTATAGAAAAGGATGGGAGCTGTTTTCCATTCCAAAATAAGGACATAACTTCATCATGTACCTTTTGAATCTCAAGTCTAATGTTCTTCCTTTCTGTAAATTCTAGGAGTTTTAGAACCTGAAGAGTTAACTAGCTTGATAGAAGGAGGGGAGAAGAAAGGAAAGCATGTGCTACCCTGTATTGAAGAGGAGACACACAGATCATCAGATTCAATGTCCACCTTAGAAGGTGATTGTTTGTCATTAGCAAGTCTTGAGGCTGATTTATTTGAAGACATAAGAGCTTCAATACAGAAATCAAGCAAAGTATCTGATAAGGAAAGTTCAGTTAGCAAAGCAGGAGCACTGCTGTCTGATAAAACGTCTCTTCAGTGTAAGTCTTTTGCTGCACTACCCTTTGAAACAAGCAAATATTTATGCTTTAGAGACCAAGGGCTAAACACAATTAGAGGAGCAGCGCTCTAGTCTCTCCTTAACATTAGACCTTAGTTCATGTGTTTTTCATCCTTGCTTGTCCCCATATCATGCACCCAAAGTAAAGTCTATTCATGTTTAAAGTAATTGGTTGTATTTTCGTGTGTGGAGCTGTATTATCCGTGCATTTTAACTCACCAGCTGGAATGGCCTAATTAGTTAAGTATTGACACCTCCTTGACTCCTTATGATTACATATTTTATGGAATTCGAGTGTAACACCTTAAGTCCCACATCAGACAGGAGAGGACTTGTGATCTTATTCTATAAGTGATGGACCCATCTCTAAATAATCACCAGTTGAGAACTACTTTCAGAGGCTTGATCAACCTAGCGTAAGTCAGGCAACTGAAGAAAGAGAAAACTTTGTAGATATTTGCCTTGGTTGACTTCCCTGAGTTCTGTAACTGCTGGAGCGGCTGCCTTCCTTGACACCCCATAGAAGAAATAGAATATCCTTACTACCTCTAATTGTCCTAAGTGGGAAAGGATTCAATTGGTGATGAAGATTTTCCACTAGGAGAAGTGCTCAATCCCGTCGCTTCTGCACTCAGTCTGTTGCTTCCTCAACAAAAGGTCTTCAAAAAAGGTGCCCCGACATGGCGCTTGGATGTCGGTCTCCTCTTTTACTTCCAAGGCACATTGTTTGCATTGCATTTAGCATCATTGGACAAGATCTCTTCACATGCTAAATCGTAGAACATTGCAACAGCATAGTTCAATTTATGCTCTAATACCTAATTTGCTCAAATCTGCCCCTTATATGCTTTTTTTCCAATCAAATTTGAACAAGCAAATCTGCATCACCTCTATATCTAATATTATTGACGTCTTGGAGTTTTTAAATGCATTATGTGGAAATTAAGTTTTTGGTATTGATTTGCCATGTAAATGAATCATTTGGGGATCAAGTCTAGTTTTGAAAATGATGGATTGGCTTTTGACTTTTGTTCATGGATGACTGTATTGGAATCATTTCTAGCATTACATGGTGTGTCAGGAAGAGGACTGTTATGTTGGTCTTTCATGCATTTCCAAATTAATTTCTCTATATTGAGGTAAAATCATTTTTTTCTAGAATTTTCTCATACCAAGCCTCTGCTTGTTAATCAGTAGTAGTTAGCTGGAGGAGCTATTTTGTTGTAAGGTGAACAAACTCTTGCTGATGTAGTCGCTCACATTACTTTGATTTTTGTTGTGGTTCCAGCTTTGAAGAAGGCAGATGTTGGTTCTAATAGTCAGGTAATGCGTGGATAATGCTTTTTGTATTGGATTGTGGACTTTTATTTAAGTAATTCTCATATGTCTCTGTTTTGTTGCAGTCGAGACCCAAGCCTGCTCCTAAGAAACCAAGCTTAGCCTCGGGGAAAACAGCAAAGCAGTTTCCCGGTCGTCCACAGGTCTCACAGGTTTGTTCCTACAAATTAAAAATCACGTTCTGTCTGCATTTTGACATTGAAATGTGCTGATTGAAAAATTTCCAGCTCCACTTGTTGAGTAATTTGTGTTAAAGAGTCATTACAAGAATTATCTTGTTTATTTCCAGGAATATATATGTTTAGCGGTCAAGCCAGTTTTTTTTGAACTTTTCATCTTATCAAATGCACGGGGCACAATATATGTGTATGTACATACTAGTGAAAGCACTCAAATTTGTCTTGGTAGTTATATGACTGGCTTTTTTTAGGGGAAACATTCTGCTGCAATTGGGGGGTTCAGCTTCATTTCCTTCCAAGCCACTTAGACTGGGTACTGTTAACTCGTTATCAACATCCACAAAGAGGGATTCGGTGAGTGCCAAATGTATGAGAGCGGAAAAGAGTATGGCAGAACATACTGGTAAGCGGATTGACTCCCGTTTGTTTAATACTAGTTTTACAGAATATTGCTTTTACTCCTTTTCTGTATATTTGAGTTCATTCTATTATTTTTCAGGTAGAGGGCCCCCAGCATCTAGATTACGTGCCACGAGTGGCCCTCGGCATATTATACCTAGGCTTTCATCCTCTTCTAGATCTTCTTTAGGTTCAACGACCACTAAGACGGAGCCAGAGTCTTCTTGTTCATCGATGGATAGTTCAAGCAGTTTCTCATGCAACAAGATAGGAAAATCAGCGGTGAAGTCTAATAAGAAAAATATTGAGGCTCGAACTGGTAATCTACCTTCCACTGGTTCAAATAAGAAAACACCGTCAAAAGGCCCCAACTCTGGGGTATCTCATCTCTCAGCTTATGTGATGTCTGCATCGAAGCTTTCCTCTAGCTTATCACCTGCCAGTTCCATCAGTGAATGGTCAGTGGAATCCTCTTCTTCCACTTCAACAGTCAATCAAAGGTCAAACAGCTCTAGCTCTAGCTTTGACCCCGGCTCACGTAGATTGGGCACTGCAGATGGAGATGCACCTGAAGCTTTTGATCTCCAGAATAGTTCACATGACAAGCACTTTCGTAGACATGAAACTCAAGGTCCTATGGTCCCTGCGCGAAAGAATTCTTCAGCTGGAGGAACCGTTTTACCAAGCTCCATGAAACCCTCTGGCCTCCGAATGCCATCCCCCAAAATTGGCTACTTTGATGGGGTATGTGTAGTCTTTCCCTTCATAAATTGTACGTTTTTAAAGTAAGTTGAATCAGTGCTGAGTCTGATCGTTCTGCAATGTCTTCATTATGCAGATGAAATCAGGCCGCACCCCTACTGGAAATAAGCAGTCTCATCCTGTTGGTTCTGGCGTTCTCAAAAAAAACTGCAGTGGATAGTGCTAACTTGAGTGGGGCGCTGAAGAGGGGGATGCTTGGAAAGGTCCAATCTGAGACAACTACAATGCCCATCAGGAGGACAAAAGCTGGTGTTGAGGAATTTGCCCCTGATGTGACACCTAAATCGCATAAAGAATCTCCTATTTCTGCAATGGGGGTCCGTAGGGTTTCCAGGAACCTCAAACATTCTCCCGGCCTATCTCCAAAAGTTCAGAGCACGATTTCTCCTAAATGTGGGGAGAAAAGTCTGGTGAAGGCAGACGACGGAGCTAAAGAATGTGATGCATCTGTACAGCATGCGGATTCCGGTATAATGAAGCAAAATGCCAATGGAAGTCAAGAAATCAAGTCTGTTGCCAATGGGGAGACTTTGAAAACCCCTTCTACCGGTGGAGGACCGAAATTTTTTTTTAGGTGAAGTCTTGACCAACATAGGAAGCAAAGCATATTCTAAAGATCAAGCTGATCAGTTCGGACCAGTGAAGGAGTTGGCAGTGGAGATTTTTTCTCCTTCGCTTTCTGACCGTGTTTCTGAGAACCCGTGTTCCATCAGCGGCCAAGTTGATGTTCTCAATTCAGACCTTTTTCCATCTAACTCGAGCACAACGGATGTCATGGCCAGCACGAGGATACCGTTCTCCGTGGTAGACTCTTTATATAACAGGGACGGTTCCAATGATGTCTCGGCCGGACTGCGAATTGTGGAAGTCGAAAAGAGGGCCACCCTGCCTTCGCCTGGTGATATTACGAGTGAGAACAGGTGAGTTGTCAAACGGATGTGAAGGTTTTCTGGTGGCACTTATATGCGGTTCTTTCTCTATACCTGCTGATGCTGATGAGTTCTTCCGTGCTCTGACAAGCTTGGAGAGTGTAGCTACAGTGATTGGAGAGTCTTTGAATTTGTATTTGATTGTAATGGCATCGATTGTCTAAGGCTTCCTGATATGGGATCAAATATGTACGGCTCTTTCCTATGGTTTCTTTCGGGCTTCTTGATACATTCACCGACCAATATCAATACTATAGGTAACGGATGGATGTATTATGCTAGTTGCTATGGGTATAATGCATAAAAATGACAATGACTGAGTAGAAATAGCTATGATCTGTTTGGTTTCTAAGAGCAGGATAATCATTCTATTTCTTTATTTTTTTTTATTTTTAGGAACAAGTTTAAAACAAAAATCCATTTTATTACGTAATTTCATTTTTCTATTTTTAGAACAAATTTTGATTTCAGAAATAGATTTGGAATAGAAATAAGAAATAAACTCTTCTCATTACTTGTCCTCTCTATTAGTCAACCGTCTCCTGTCGTTGTTCGCCATTAATCGGCATTTGCTTTATCCTCTACTATTACCCGTCCTTTGGTTGCCTCCTGTTGTTGGCCACTTTGGTCACCTCTTGTTCTTTGTCTTACATCATTGGTCACCTCTCGCCGCTGTTTGTCGTTGCTCACCTCTTGGTGGATAGCGTCGCTTGCCTCCTTTCATCCGTTGTCGCTCGCCTCTTGCCGGTTGTCGCCTCCCATTGCCGATCACCGTCTGCTATCTTTCGCCACTGCTTGATGCTTCGGCCGTCGGTGGCCTCCCGCCGCCACCTATTGTCTTTCGCCGTCCGACACCGGTCGCTCGGGAGGGAGAAATTTTGTGTCGTTATTAAACGAATTTCTATTTTGGGAATAGAAATTTTGTATTGTTATCAAACGTTTATTTTGGCTCAAAAACTATCTAAGGAATAGAAATAGAAAATTTTATTTTTGGCCAGAAATTGATTTCTAGAAAAGAATGGTTATTATTCGCATTCCTAGATTTTTTATTTTTTCTCATTTATCGTTTGAGAATGATAGCAGTCCAAAGATAAAGCGGGTGCCACAGTAAAAACAGTCTCCAAATGAAAACAAGGGAACTATTTCCAAAATACATGTTATAACCGAAATTCTTTGCTATTATTATTTCCATTCTAAATGAAAACGATGAGATCATAAAAGAAAAAAAAATCCTTTAATAGTTTTTATTGCATTCATATTTTTTACATTAAACTTAGAGAGAACTTCATTTTCATTTACCAAACACATTACCATTTCCCCTTGAAAATAAAAAGGGTTAATACCATGAAAAATCCTAAACTAATACACATGTGACAAATTCACTCATAACTAATTTTTTGAACAACAAAAACCCCAAACTGGTACATGTGACAAATTTACCCTTCATTAGTTTTCGTTAAATTTTACCGTCAAATTGTTGAGTTAGATGACACGTGGTAGTTGACGGGTATTTCAGTTCGGGGTTTTATCGATATATTTGTCATAAATTTACCAATTTGTAGTTTTTTGTGATATTAATCTAAGTTAACAGAGGGTAAATTTGCCACAAGTGTACCGATTTAGGGTTTTTGATGGTAAAAGATTTAGTTTAGAGTAAATTTTTCACAAGTGTATAAATTCAAGATTTTTCGTGATATTAATCTAAAATAAAAACTTAAAAGTTTTTTCAAAGTCAATCAACTTTTATGTGAGTAGAGATATATTACCTGTGATGGTTATATCGTGTCAATCACATCGATGGGTAATCCAAAGTAAAAGTGCCGTAGAGGATGATAAGCATATCACACAAAAGTGATTGTTTAGTTGTATTATGGGTTAGTTGTGTGGCTGAGGCACAAAATATTTTCCAGTGTGTGCGATGTTGTCTTTTTGAATATCCGATGGAAAATGGCTAGGCAGGTAGGTGCAATGACAATCTAAGTCCCTATTCTTGGAATGGGATGCTAGATTAACTCACGAACACGTTCAATCTAGTGACTTTTAGTTCTTCAACACGCAAATCTCTTTAGTTTCCCATCTCTATCAATCTGGATATTTAGGTAGATCTTACTTCTGCAATAGTCGTCAGACAACAGAAGCGATGTGAATTTGCGAATTTCAAACCAATTAAGCAGACTTGTCGAATGAGAAAAATGCTATGAGAATAGCTGACATAGATGACATAAATGCATAAGACCCCTCGACCACCTCTCCTAGGTCACAGATAGACCTGTCAAATGGGTGGGTCGGCTCGAGTTTGGGTCGGCTCATAAATGGTTCGATCCAAATTGACCCATTAACCCATTTGTGACTCATTTATGCGTAATGCAATTTCTTGATCCATACTTGATCCGATCTATATCCGATCAGGCCCATATTGCTAAAATACGTTTATATTTAATTAAATCTAGGAAAATTTATATCCAAATTGAGATGAGAGTGCGAAGTGAGTGAGCGCAAGATTGAATAAGGGCGAGAGAGATGATTTGAGTTTAAATCAGTTGTAAACTCATTTATGACCCATTTAATACTAATATTAGACTTCTACCATTTTATGACCTATTTACTAAATATAACTAACCCATTTATGATCCATTTACTAATATATGGGTTAAAAATGGGTTTATGACCCATTTTGACAGGTCTAGTCACAGAGAATGAATGAATGATGGACCGACCTTTTTGAGTCATTCTCTTTGCAGTGACAAGCAGTCTTAATTTATCTAATTGCTCTCATAGTCAGGGGAATTCCATTAGGAGAAACTCTTAACTCAGGTCCATAGACAAAAAAAAGTCATAGCTATTGAGCGTCTAATCGTCGAAGTTGTCCCCATGGACGGTTTACCGTATTACCAACAACCTATGCCATCGGCGCAACCATTGGACCATCCCTAAACTGTAAGTTAACATGTCCTAAATGCAATGCTTGTGGTTCAATTTGAGGGTCAATCTTCCATCAAGGGCTAGTGGTATAAAGAAACGAGGTTCAACTTTAGTTTGCGTTGGGTATGAGCGTGGTCTGAGGTTTTCGGTCGGACATACATCTTCCTCAGACATGAGCCAAATTCGCTCAAAAGGGAGTCTTCATAGTATAGCAGAACTGTACCTTATCGACTGCTCCGATGAACTAAGTTCAATTCAACTGGTATTTGAACACCAGCACTAATTCGACACAAACGCGACACAGCATGAATTGTTGGACTAGAACCTAACCAAGCTTTAAGCATCCAGAAAACGGCACCCCAATGGATGGTCAGATCCATTCAGTCACTCCCCTTTCAACAATACCACACCGTAATATAAACAGGCAAACTCAAATGCTACAGAGGACTACTGTCAATTATCTTCGAGCAAACAGAGCGGCACCCCTTGAGGTGTTCAGCCCAAAATAGAACAATAGGATGCATCACCAATAGATAGATCCACGATTCCTCATGGAAATTTATCTGCCATCAATCTGGCATTAAGTACCATATACTATCGAAGTAAAAGAGGACAAAAGTTGATTCCAGAAGCTCGGATGGTGATTCAATATTGGATTTGAACCAATATCTCCCCTACAAGGGGACTTCCCTTTTAGTGGATTGCGATCCCACCCACCCTCTTTACCAAATCATCGAACAACCTTCTTAGTACAAGAAGCATTCTCCTTTTTTACTCTATCTGGGGGTCCCTTATCCCCGTTGAATATGTCTTACTTCTGCTGAAGCTCTTTCTACTCATCATCTATATCTTTTGAATCGTTAGGTCTATTCTGTCCGGTTCCATATTGAATGGTACGTTGATAATTTTGTACTTCATTCAAGGTGGATTAATTCACAAAAGCTAGTCTCCGCAAAGAACTGGACCGCAGAGAAAAGGGAAAGAGAAGAAGATACCGACATTGACCAGAAACAGCATCCTAGACCTATCAAGTCGACATTAGCAGACAATCTCTTTGCAAACTTAAGACCCCAGGAATATCTCCGACCAGCGGGACCCTTACGACCATATCCAGCAGTACGCACTTGGTCCCATACTGGGATGGAGAATTCGAACCGAACGATCAGACATAACAGCAATGAAAGGAAATTCGAGTATAAAGCATGGATGAAAAGAACTTCACATTCTCTTCAATGAAGTTCAGACGACCATCATCAGGAACAAACACGGCAATCTTCTTCTACTCTTAATCAGCTGAACTTTGGGCGCTCTTTCAAGAGTCATTTGTACAGTTTAAAACCAAATGTGCCTAAATGACAAACAACCCAACAGAGCTAGTATAACAGAATAGCCAATTCATGAGTTCATATATCTTCTCAAGGACAATGCCGTTGGCAGTCGGCATGTGAAGAGCCGGCAAAAGGTTTCTTCCACTCATTGCCAAGATGACATTTTTTTTTTGATACTTTCATATTCTTTTTGCAAGTAAGGTAAATTATTTTATCTCGTATGTCAGGTGTAAGATATTATGTGGTGTATTGTATATTGTTTTGATTAAACATCTTATCTTCGGTGAATTATGATTTTTTTTATATGAACAACCTCAAATTGATACACCTATGATAAATTTACTTTCCGTTAGTTTATATTAAATTGGATTAATACCACGAAAAACTACAAACTGGTACACCTGTGATAAACGGAGGGTAAAACCCCAAACCGTATATCATCCAATCAGAATGTTTGTTTTTTTGTCGAAAATAGTCTCGTGATGAAATATAATTCACCAAGGTCGTTCTTCGGCTCTTAATGAAAGGAGACTGAGTTCTAGATCCAATTCCGAACAGGAGTAATTTATGCATGAATAAAGAACTTGATTTTTACAGAATATTCAGATGAAACCATCCAATTACCGGCGGCATCCAAAGTTCATAATGACCTAAACAACTACAGCTAGGGAAACTAAAAGTGCGAAACTGGAAAGTAAGGACTACAGCTATGAAAACTGAAAGCGTGAAAATGGAAAGTAAGGATAAAAGACAACATTTGTTTTGTTCATGTGTGCGGGGGGTTTTCTATTGATAATTAGATGATATTTATAACCCAGACTTGGTAACTGTTCTTGATGTTGTATCCGATATCCATCGTTGATTTCATTTTCACCGCTCATCTAATGCCACTTGTTTATCAACTGTTATCGATCTTATCTTTTGTACGAAG
The DNA here is from genome assembly GCA_024733475.1 of Syzygium grande. Classification (NCBI taxonomy): domain Eukaryota; kingdom Viridiplantae; phylum Streptophyta; class Magnoliopsida; order Myrtales; family Myrtaceae; genus Syzygium; species Syzygium grande. Next base: position 19,760,787 of record JAMXDD010000004.1, read on the forward strand.
TAATAACCGCTCTTGAGCTTTCTCTGTGTTGACATCTGTCCTTAGTATGATAATTGTTTATCTTTTGAAATGATAACCATCATCGAGCCTATTTGTTTTATGGAACAACAACCGTCATCGAGCCCATTTGTTCTTTAAGGCGACAACCATCATCGAACTTTTCTTTATTTGTCATACGTCCTTTGAGATGGTAACCGTTATCGAGCTTTTCTCCGTTTGACACTCGTCCTTCGGGACGGTAACCGTCATCGAACTTTTCTCCATTTGACACCTGTCTTTTGAGACAAGAATAAATCATCGAACTTTTCTCCATTTGATCGAGCTTTTTTTTTTTGACACACCTTTTGATCGAACTTTTCTCCATTTGACACCTGTCTTTTGAGACAGTAACCGTCATCGAGCTTTTCTTCATTTGACACTTGTCCTCTAGGATGGTAATTTTTTCATTATCCGCCCCTCTAGGACGAGCTTTTCGAGCTTTTCTTGACACACCCATCATCCTTTTCATCGATGTCCTTGATGAAAAATACCTTTGGCACTTTGACACCTGCTTTTCTGGAGCAAAGGCCTTCATCGAATTTTTCCTAACTTGGCATTCGTTCTTCTCCTTGTCGACATTTTCGATAAAAATACCTTCAGCACTTTGATCCCAATCCATCTGAATTTCAAATTTCCAGCTTATGACTACTCGTATCTACCAATTGTCATTTTAGTACAGGTGACGTCATCTCTTGTCGTTTTATTTATCTATCCTAAGCGTCGATATCTCTAATTAATTTCAGGTGTCAACACGTATCATCCAACTCAGTAATTTGATAATAAAATTTAATGAAAATCAACGGAGGGTAAATTTATCACGAATTTATCAGTTTAAGGTTTTTTATGATCAAAAAATTAGTTTAGGGTAAATCATCCTCTGGTGTACCAATTTGGGGCTTTTCGTGGTATTAATTATTTTTTATATTAATTTATTGATTTATTGAGTTGATGTCGTTTGAGATATCCGTTGATAACAAAAAATTAAATAAAAACACTAATCACACATCAGAATGGAAAATTCGCCCGCCACTTAAAATCCCGGCTCCGTCATTAATAGAGGGTGTGGTGTCCAAGATTGTTTTTGAGTGGAATACGTTTTGAAATTGAACCCACGACGAATCAAACCAAGCAATTAATCATAATTAAGTTAAATTTGAGCTCACTGTCTATTCAATTGCAAAAAAAAAAAAAGCCAATTTACCAAAAATAAGTTATTATTATGAAAAAGTCAAAACTGATACATCAATGACAAATTTATCCCGAACTAAACTGGTATACTTACGACAAATTAACTCTCGTTAGTTTCCGTTAAATTTTATAGTCAAATTGTTGAATTGATTGACACGTAAAAGTTGATGGGTACTGATTTGTAATATTTCGTGATAGTAATCCAATTTAACAAAAATTAACGAAATTTATCATAAACATACTGATTTTGAGTTTTTGGTGACCAAAATTAATGGTGAGCAAAAGAATCGGGAACTGTCCAGACCGCTCGGGATCGCCCGGAATTGGACCGGAATCGATGGTTCCTAAGGGAACTGGTCCGGTTCTCGGTTCTAGGTGTGGAACCGCCCACCCGCCAATCCAGACCGGACCGATAATATAATAATAAATATGTTATATAATATATTTATTTAAAAAATTATAAATTTTTAAATTAAACCTAACTCACTCGATACTCACAGTTTTATATTGAGCTAGGAAACATCTTCTTTCGCTTTTGCCTCACGCTCCACTCTCGGTCACTCACGTTGGACCGTCCGACACGTACCGCCCTAGCCGGTTTCCCGCCGGTGAGCGGGCGCACGGCGCAGGAGTGGATGACGTGGAAAGCAGCGGCGCCGTCCATCTAGTGGCGAAGTGAATCGCACGGTCCCTATTTGCCTCCGCCTCTACTCCCCCATCCCTCTCTCCCTCCCTCTTCTCCGCGAAGCGAAAGGTGCGAAAAACAGAGCTCGCAGGTGGGCGAACACCGATGGAGGAAAGGCAGTTCCGGCGACAGAGAAAAAAAAGCAAGGACCAATGGCGAGCCAGCGGTTTCAGCGTCGCCATCAACGGAGGTAACGCGCGAGGAAAGCGAAGGATAGAGCTCGAGCTCGGAGCTATGGCCGCTGTCGGATCGATTCCGCTTTTGGATGGCTTGGTCTCCAGTTCGTCTTCAATGGCGGTCTGGTCGGTTATGGTGTCGCCTTTTTGACTGTTAAAGTATTCGAGGACCTTCGCTTCAATGTCACGCCTGTAAAGTCTCCTCTGCCTCGTCACCGAACCATTATAATAACACGTCTCTCTCTCTCTCTCTCTCTCTCTGCGCGCAAAAAAGCGATGGCTACACATGCCTGCCAGCCTCTCTCTCTCTCTCTCTCTCTCGCACATCGTGCTTTGCGTGATGCGTAGGTTGCTGAGCGGAAGCCGCGCTTGAGTTCTCGGCGACGGCGGAAATGAATTCTTCGTCATCGTCCGTCCTCCGCCGCCTCATCTTCGGCTCGCTCCTGGCCGGAGGAGCTGGCGAGCCTGCTGGACGACGGCGCGGTTCGATACGGCAGCGACCCGTTCGATCGGCGGAGGAAGGCCGCGGGGTTCGAGCCGCCGCCGGCGTTTGACGAGTCGGCTCCGTCGGAGAGCCTCCGGGACCAGGCGAGGGAGTTCCTGAGGGCGTGGGGCGAGATGCTGTGGGAATTGGGGAAGGGGTTCAAGGACATTGTGCAGCAGAGCTTGATCACCGAGGACTCCTTCGTGGTTCGGAAGGTCGGGAAGCCGTGCGCGGAGGTTTCGGGTAGATTGAAGTTCTTGAATGAGTACTTGCCGGAGGATAGAGATCCGGCTCTGGCGTGGCCGGTGATACTGTTCGTCTTTATGCTCGCTCTAGCAGGTATTCAATGTTTATTCTTCGAGTTGGATCACTTTGTTATTCTTGAATTGATTTAAAAGTTGTCATCTTTCTTGCTGTTCAGTAGGGACTTTGAGTGTAAGGGTGCTGGTTTTTTTTTTTTCGTCCGTAAATTACGTCTTGATTGCAATTATTCTGGCAAGATCACGTAGCAATTACTGCGACTATGTTTTTGTTGGCTTTACTCTTAGTTTGGTAACATGAAAATTGTTGATCGATTTTGTCCTCCTGAATATAAAAAGTTGTCTACGGTGCATTGTTTGTCTTGCTATGGAGAACTCTCTACAAACGGCATGTAACGGGCTTTGCGCGTGAAGCATCTGAATTTTGTTTTCTCCTTTTTTGGCCAAAGGAAGCTTTTCAACATTCAAATAGAGTTTTGGTCTGTCAAATCTTTGGGTTAGCTGGAGGTGGAGATCTACTAGTCGCAGGAACATCATCTAACCCCATGGATACCGTACTAATAACTCTCTAGACTAGTCAATTGCATGATTGGAGTTTGCATTGCAGTCATGTACAGCATAAGGTTGGGCATTGGTCATCGGTGTGATTCCATTAAAAAAATGTCCAGAAGTAACTTGTTTCCAAAGGCACTAACCTAGGAAGCTCATTCCTTGGGTATATGCCAGAAAGTTTCTTTGGGACTCTTTCTTTTTTTTGTCCAAGAGCACAGCTGGAACGATTTCAAAATCATTCAAAAGTCGACTGTCATGTTTTGATTGATTATGCAGAGTCTGCGATTCCTGAACGTTAAATGACTACCTTTCTGAGTAGTCATTAGATGACAATCTGGTTCAATAACATCTACAGTGGTTAAAAAGGTTTTTTGAGAGACAGACCACCCAAAAAGCTCATTCGATCTGTGGAGAGCTTGCGCATGCAACATTCTGCACATCTCTTGGGAGCTTTCTTTCTAGGAGCGATATATGCCATGAATATTGTCTGAGCATAATTTTGGATCATCACACTTGTGGTGGGTTACTACTTTCTGAGATTGAGGGAACATTAAACAACCCTTTTGGCAATTACATGAATGGTCAAATCAATTACCTTATAGGGGATATAGATTTGAATAAGAGTCCCTTCTTTCGAATGTATTGGAAATGATGAAGCAAATCTCCTCCTCCTCCCTCCTCCACCTCCTCCTCCTCCTGTTACTGCGGGAAATCTTCTTTTTCTAATTTTCAAGGCTCAGCAAGTTTGCTGGATATAAATGATATACTTCTGGTAAAGTGATACTCTTGGAAAAGGGACTTAAGGATTTTTTAGGCGTTGCTTCTTTGCTATTTTCCGTTACCTGCAGTTCTCCTGGATAACAGTTTTGTGGGTTTTCTGCAGCACTGAGTGTCAATATGACTAACGATAGTTTCACTCCGCATGTGAAGAAAGTGCAAAAACATCCTTCTAGTGCTATCCGTGTGCAACTCCCAGATGGCAGACATATTGCATATGGTGAACAAGGTGTACCCGCTGATAGAGCTAGATTTACCATCGTCACTCCACATTCTTTTCTTTTCTCCAGATTGGCAGGTAAGACATAACCAGGCTTATTTGTCATCATATCTCATTTGCTCGTTTGTGCTTTCCGCAAAGTCCTTATGCATAATGGCTAATTTTATATACTTCTTGTAAAACTTCTTTTGAAAGGTATTCCTGGAATAAAGGTATCTTTGCTGGAAGAGTTTGGTGTCCGTTTGGTCACCTATGATCTTCCTGGTTTTGGAGAGAGCGATCCTCATCCAGAGAGAAACCTGAACTCCTCAGCCTTGGACATGTCATATCTAGCCAATTCTGTTGATGCTACCGACAAGTTCTGGGTGCTTTGCTTCTCTAGCGCATGCATGCATGCTTGGGCAACACTCAGGTATATCCCTGACAGGGTTGCAGGTATGTCAACCACTTTTAATGTTGAATATTATTTTGCTTGTCGACTTCCTATGTAATGATTGGCTTTAGTTGAACGATGGCAAGACCTGAATTCATCCATCCTTCATAAAAGTTGTGAAATTGGTCATTCTTGTTTTTACATCAGAATTATCTCAGAATCCCTCTTTCTATTATATGAATTACAACTTTGGTGTCTCCATTGATTGCTCCGGTAAAAGAATCAGATTATAGTGCTCCAAAATTGATGTAATAATTTAATTTGTGTCTTCCATATAAAAAGAAAAAGAGAAGTAATCCCTATGATTTTGTTTCCCCAACCACCCCTTGTCGAACTGTTTTTGTGTCTCACATATTTGCTCTGAATGAGCTGGTAATTACCTGAAAGCTCCTGGGTGAAGCTTACATAGTCATTCATGTAATTAATGACATGAACCAAGATACATTCTCCGTGACTCAAGTATGCAAGAGATTACGTCAAGGCATGAAAATGACAGTCCAGAATCAATGCATCGAAGTTTGGAAGGGGAACATGAGGGATTGTCTTTTGGGGGACTCAGTGAGTGGACAATGTCGCCATACTATACTGTCTAGGTAGTCTCTACTAGCTGGGCAGGAATATCACTGTCAGTCCTACTAGCTAAAAATGCTTGACGAAACAGTATGGATGATAACGTGCAATTCAACTACTTCATGAGTAACTTTTGAGGTTGAACGCACAGCCACCCCCTATATGAAAAGAGAAGATAAAGAAAATGGATACAAGAATCAGATGATTACAGAAAGCCAAATATTCGCAAATGAGAAGAGAAGTGGATGCATAGTATAAAAGATAATAATTGACTGGACAGCCTATGACACCACTGAATGGGCATTTGCATGTATGCACGTAAATCATTGTTTATCAAAGAACTGAGAAAGTATAACATTGTTTTTTGATGCTTCTTTGATGACTCTGCAGGCATAGCTATGGTCGCACCAATGATCAATCCATATGAGCCTCGTATGACAAAGGATGAAAGCTCTCGGACATGGGCAAAGTGGGTTCAGAGGAGAAAACTAACTTATGGTCTTGCTCGGAGGTTTCCCAAGCTTCTATCGGTTCTGTTCCGGCGGAAGTTTTTCTCTGGAATTCATGGTTCAATTAGTGATTGGCTGTCCTTATCCATGTCAAAGAAGGTGAGATAGAAGCTCAAGATATTATTGTGGAACCATTTATGGAACTCCACCAATGGTTTCTGCTTAGCAATGCTTGCAGTTATCGCTAGTAAATGAGATGTGAACAACCAAGGTTTACCTGCTTTGTTACTGAATATACAAAGGAATCTAGGAAGTGCAATATATGAGTTACTGCAAAACTGTTTGCTTATTTCGAATAACTAATTTCCATATTAATATTTCTTTACCAGTGCCATACCAGTCTCGAAATGCAAGTGTTTGTTTATTGAACATGGGATTTGTGATAGCTGAAAATTTACGGCATTTGTTGAGCAACCTTGCATTAATGTAATTCAGTAAATAACGGTATCTCTAGGAAAAATGGGAATTACCTAAATGGGTTAAGGTGTTCTTTTGGATCCCACCTAATAAATTTCAGAATCCTTATTAGTGTATGCAACTAATATACGCACCGAACACGTCATCATTAGGCAGAGGCTGATAGTGTCTCCATGGGACTACTCAAGCTGATATATTGTTAATAGCATAAAATTACGTTTACTCCCTTGGATGGAGTAGATAGTGTAAAAGCACTTGAATGCTATATAATTCTTGGAACTGGTTTCTTCAGGATGAAGCTTTGATCCAACAACCACAATTTGAAGAATTTTGGCATAGGAACGTGGAAGAATCAATCCGTCAAGGCGATATATCATCATTCACAGAGGAATATGTGTTACAGGTATCAAAGTGGAGTTTCAGCTTGGCAGATCTTCAGGTTCAGAAAAAGTGCCAACATAAAGGCATTCTTCCATGGCTAAAATCTATGTACAGCCAGGCCGATTGTGAATTGACTGGATATCTTGGTCCTATACACTTATGGCAGGTCGGGACCATTTTTCTCTTTTATACCACTCTGTGATGTTTTGAAGTACTGGTGCAAATAAAACCACCTTGTTATGATATCAGTGGGTTTTATGTTTTCAAAATTGATCCCTTTGCGGGAGAATCCAATACAAATGAATGCAAAAGAACACACACACACACACACACACACACTCAGGACCTCTGCTATTCACTCTTCAGTAGCTTCTCGTGGTCTGTCTCTACGGGATTTAGGTCTTGGCTGGAAATGAGTTTTGGGTAGCAGGTCTGAGATATCCTCAGCTGTATTTGGTTGCAATATTCACATGGAGTCCTTGGGACTTGGGATTTGAATCAATCACTAGAATGTTTGGATTTAGTCGGATATTGAGTTGCATTGTGAAGTCTGGCGCATCTTCAGATTCTTACACTAGCAGTGTGCATAAGTTTTAGGTCTGTCTTGGAGGTTGCAGGAAAACGTTGATTTAGCTTTTCTTTTTAACCTTTGTCACATTTGTTGTTATGTGAGTGTCGCTTGTGCTGGTCCAACTACGCTTTCACAAGAAATAAGGAGCATTTTGAAAATGAAACTAGATTTGGAGCTTGGAATTCTGGTTCTGTTGGTGGGTGTTCTTGTAGACGGACCATAACCGATGTTTAATGCATGAAACGTTCTATTTATGTTGGTACTTTGCAGGGAATGGACGATGAAGTGGTCCCGCCACCAATGGCCGATTGCATCTCCCGACTTGTGCCTCAAGCCACCATCCATAGGCTTCCAGATGAAGGCCATTTCTCCTTTTTCTTTTTCTGTGATGAGTGCCATCGACAAGTATTTTCGACTCTTTTTGGAGTCCCTCAAGGGCCGCTAGACAAGAAGGCAGATGTGGCTATCATCGAGGAGCCATTGATTGCGAATCCCGCCCTAGAATGACGCACACCTTGCGACGACAACCTCGCTTCTAAACTTAAAAATGTTTTCATGTAAATACCACAGATTGCTCCATTCTTCATGGAGCTGGAAAGGCGGGATCATTGCGAAATCTCGGTTCTTACTCGGGGAAGCAGGCATTTTTGGAAGAGCTTTTTACAGCAAGGAATCAATACGGCGAGCATTTTTGTTATACCTTTTGGAGTTGTACTCAGAAGAGCTAATCTCAAATCTCCTGGGATGCACAATGCTGCATCAATTTAAATCAGAGAGATCTTAAATTCAATAACTAGGAGGTATCGTTCCTTCATCGTACCAAGAGACATAGACCATATGTGGGAATAACCAGACATTCAATGCATTCTCTCATCGATCTTTGTTTCTACCTCTACCTTGCTTGTACTTTTCTAATTCACTATTTTTTGGGGCTCGAGGAATGTACGGGCTCCTCTTTGTTCTTTTAGCATTTAGTTTCTAAGTTCTTACAAAATGATTGAGCACTTTCCAGATTTATGTAATTAAAGCTCGGTCATATATGAATTGGCATATAGAAATTGCATAATAATATTACTAGGAAGTATCAATACTACAATTTTGATGACTCCAAAATAGAACCGAGAAAATATATTTAAATCCAATGTTGTTTGACATAAACAAAGAATCGTTTATCATGAATTACACATTTCACAAGAAAAGTTATGCATTAAAAGATGCAATATACATCGATTTAGGTACTCAACAAACACTTCACAGCATTAAGCAACAACGTTTGTTGGATAGTTAAATATTTCGTTCAATTCAAGAACATGAGCTGCATCTTTCGACCGATTTTAGCTAAAAGAAAATATAAAAACTGCAATTTTAATATCAATCGAACGACAATCAACTTTGCATAAGTTCAGATTATGTTAACCTACTTTGTAGTGTATTATTTTTGAGGTTTAATTTTATGGAACGTCTTCCTGATGGAAGAAAGAGAGATTGTGAATTTGCAAAAGTAGCCCGACAAAGGTAGAGAAAGCCCAGATGTATGAGATGGCACATTTTTCTCACATCACCATGTGAAAATGCGTAATAATCCTTAGGGGGAGGTAAGAAACCAAAAATACAAAACCTTTATCTCTGTAGTAGACACTGGCGACTTGTAAACTATATTCGGAACAATGTAAACATACCAAATTTCCGAAAAGAAACAAATGGCTCTTCCAAGAATCATAGACCAATCTAATTTCTTCATGCCGCAGAAGAAAGACCCGGTTCCTGTGGGTTAATTACTGAAAAAAGAAGAAGAGACTTTCCATAGCCACTTACTCAACGTCGTCAAATTGAGTTATAAACCGGTTTGAGCCACCGGGAACCCAAGAATGTGGCCTTGCAGAAAAGGGTCATCAAAATGCAGACCCACCGCTTTTAGTCTTTCCAAGCATCACATCTTTAGCTTCATTGATTTTAGAAGCTAAATAATGGCTACCACCAGCATCTGGATGATTCGCAACCATAACTCTCCTATGCGCTTCCCTGACCTTGTCTGTTGGAGTTCTTTCTCTGTTGGGGAAAAACAAAAGTTCAGGCCGATAAACAGAAGATGCGATGGCATGTGGAGTATTAGATAGGAATAGCTCATTAAAATAAAGATTTCACCTGTCAAAATCTGCAATTTCAGATCATCAATGATACACAAGCAAATATGCAGTCTACCATGATAATCTCCACACTACTTGGTCGAGCAAATGAAATCAAATTCATATACACGGTCTAGGCAATTTCCATGAATTAAAATATTATAACAAGCCTGTTAATTTGTATGAGGCTAACCTGACACCGAGTATCAGAGCTGCTTCCCTTCTCGTCATGGTGGGTTGGAAGCCGCCATCATAAAATCGGCGCATTCTCGCTGTAGGTGGTCTTGCCTTGAAGGCTTGCCATGCCTGGATGCCATATCTACCCGCGTACGCGGCAGCTGCTATTGCAATCCCCGCGATCAGTGGAGTAGTTGCCTGATTCAAATATTGTCACAAGCTTCAGGGATACTAAAGTTTATTGCTGCCAACTCAAATCATTAAGAAGTTGCTGCTTTCTGTGTGCAAAGCATGCGCATACAAGAGCTAAAGAGTGATCTAACTAATGTAGGCAGAGTATCTTAAAAAAGGCTGGACAATCATTTTCACTCTCAATACTTCACTAACTATTTTCCAAATTAGCACTGAGAGATAGCAATTACACCAGAGACAGCTAAATAGATCTTATTGACATCACATCTCAAGTGAACAGAAAAACAAAAGACAGGGAAAACAACAGGACTGTGATAGCAAAATTGAAGAGGGGAGCAATCAGGACTGGACCTGGTTAATACAGGACAAGAACAAGTTGACTAGCAAAGGAACAAGTATAGGTTGTTGAAGCTACTCTTGAAGGAAGGCTCCATTTTCTGTGTTATGGAAAGAATATCAATAAGAAGACCATGTAGAAGTTCGGAAAAAAAAAGGGTGATGTAACAAGGTCATGATTCAGGTTCATGTGTATCGAAAGCATAAACTGATGAATTTGATATCTGACGATCACCACTATCGAGTGAATGCTCTATCGACTCCGTCCGCAACACAAAACAAGCTAATTCAAATATACCACAGAGGGTAGGTTCGCATTCAAGGTATCGAAACCCTTTTCCTTCACCTCGTCCCGACTCTGACTCTTTCAACTATATCTTCTCAATCTTTTCCGACACTAATAATTACTCCAACACACACAAAAAACAAGAAATCAACAGATGCACTTAATGGAAAGTACGCCGCGACAATTCATACCAACTGTCACAAGCATTCAGGTTCCTTGACAATAAGACTGAAAATGAACAATCGCAACAATCGAAAGCATTCGCGAAGTATCCAAAATCGAGATCCCGCAGCTCTTTATATTCCCTTGAAAACAGTCCGAATACTTTCGTCCGAGAATACTGCATGTTTGACTCAACGAATTGCAAGAAGGAGAAGAACCCATTCTCTCTCCGCAAAATTTCTCAGCAAACCATGCGAGCATTCAGCTAATGGGAATTTTTCCATCCATGCTCCGCAAATTTTCTCAGCAACCACAGGAGAGCGCTCAGCTCAACAACATGCGTAGCACCAAACAAGGATAACAGGACTCAACACCCAGCCAGCTCGCGAAAAGGAAAGACCTTTCGATCGAACAGGATCGACCGTGCAAGCTCAATCTAGGGACGAAGATCACAGAACAGGTCACGCATACTCACCATTGGAGATCGCGCGCGCGAGAGAGAGAGAGCGTTAGGGTTTCGCTTCCGGCTCCGCTGCAGGGGAGAAGGACCGGAGCGGAGAGAGAGAGAGAGAGAGGGCTAGGGTTTCGCTTCCGGCTCTGCTACAGTGGAAACGGACCGGCTGGCTGGGGTAAATTAGATTCGATTTGGTGCCAAATGAGCTTTGTTATACTTAGCCCAATTGGTAACGTAGTCTTCGAACTTTTATTTTGTTCGATATAGCAGCTGAATTTTAGCTCAATATTCAATATTATTCAAAGTTTGAATTAATGGAAGGACCGCATTAAATATTTTTATATAATTTAGAGACTAAACATGTACCAAAATTTCAGGAATGATATTGAATAAATTCAAAGTTCAGTGGCCACGTTAGATATCGGATAAAAGTTCATGGACTAAATTGAGCAAATTAAAAGTTCAGAGATTACATTGCACATTGGACCAAAATTCAGGGACTGTTTGTGTCATTTTTCCTTACACTTACATGCGTTATATATATTTCTAATTACCTTTTAACTCTTTAAAAAAAAGAGTATGCGTCCTTCACAAATTGATTTTTAATGATTATATGATTTTCATGACTTTTTAAACTCAAAATAATACTCCGAATTCGGGACAAAGAGTTATCGAACTTGAAGTAGTTATTTCTCTAAATCTATCAAATGCCAGTAATAATTTTCACTTCCCCGTCAAAATGTAAAATTGCTAATCAAATTAAAAACTACCAAAGTTCCTATGCATTGAATTTTCTTGTTCTAAAGATTTAAAACAATGCCAAAGCGCATTCAAGATTGCGAAAAAAGGAGAAGTGAGTCCAAACAAACTTGTTTATGTGATTGCCTATTCGTACTTTGACAATTTTTGTACCGAGTGCTTGTTATACGGTTGTTAAACTCCTACATGGGTTTTGACAAAAAAAAAAAAAAACTCCTAAGTGGATCACTCAGAAAATAGAAAAAAAAAAATTAAACGCTCAGATCGCTTTACAAAGTTGATATGTTAAATGATGTGGCGTGTATTTATTGGAGGTTGAATGTGACCTGTTTGTTTCAATGCCCACTTACAACATGCGACATTATTCTCTATACTAATTTTGTAAGATGCTCTTTAATTATTCTAGCATTATGGAATGAAGTTCCTAAACGATCCGCTTGGCTGGTGTGGTCAAACGCTCCACATATTTTGCACGAGGGACTTGAATTCATCGGGGGAGAAGTTTAGAATCGACCCTTATAGCCTCTTTCCGTTGGTCGATTGAGTGTTTAATGTTTTAGGTTGATCAATAAAATCTCTATGGTTTAAAAAATGTTCAACCAAGTGCTAAGTAGGCCTTCATATTTTCTCGCACTATGATTAATGCGATTCCCCTCAATCTCCCTCCATTTTCCTCGAGACCATGCGACAATGTAGTTTAATTTATTCCTAATTATAGCTTGCACTTATTGAATATTGCATGATCACGACTTGTTTTTAAGGAGCATGAATTAAGGTATGTCACCTTTTCACAGGTGGCATTGAAATTTGAGCATAGAAGCTGCAAATAATACAGCTACGGACCCCTTATGAATGGCAAGTCTACAAATAGGTATTCTCGTCCTATTATATTATCACACCTTTTTGTCACATTTTGTTAAATTAAACTTCACATTTTTTTGGCATATATACACAACAATTTAGTTGGTAGTCATGGTGTACTAAGAGTACACTACAAGAGTCGACATGATGATTTCTATGTTATGGTATGCTGCTACTTCCTTTTTGGTTTGCAGCATCACCCTGTCGACATTTGTAGTGTACTCTTAATATACCATGACTGCCATCGAGAGTGCCGTGTATATATGCCAGAAAAAAATGCAAAAAATATAAACGAATGTGACAAAAAGGAGTAATATATAATAGGACAAGAATACTTACTTGTAGACTTGCCATTCATGAGGGGCAGTAGCTGTATTATTTGCTGCTTCTATGCTCAAATTTCAAAGCCACCTATGAAAAAAAATATTAATTAAATCATAAGAAAAAAATATGCACACTATAGCAATCAAAACTGGAGCAACATATGTACCTCTATAGCTCCTGGCCCAGCAGTAATATCAGTTGAACTTCCAGCAGAAACACGTCGGCCAAAATTACATTTTCCCAATTTTTTGTCTATTCTGTATGCTGGGGAACCACCAACTTGGACCTAAGATAGAATTTATGATGTTTCTAGTAAATAAATAAATAGTGCATGCACACGAGTGCTCCCCAAAATTAGAATTGATGCTATAGAAACTACCAGCTCAAACATGGAGGGTCCTAGGTTCGTATCATTAATAAGGAAAGGTCCACCATTAGGAAGTGATATAGCCAAAGCTCCCGTTACTTGGCCCTGTCAAGACCAGGGGTCTTGGGCGAGTCGGGTCCGGGACTTGCAAGAGCGAGGCGTCGAGGAGAGGAACGGAGAGGCGAGGGCGAGAGGATGAAGGCAAGTCGAGCGAGGAGCTGGGGTTGGGAAGGAGCGTCCGAGCGAGGAGGAACAAAGTTTTACGATCTGTCGTTCTTGGAGTCGGGGGAGGAGCGTTCGAGCGAGGAGCTAGAGTTGAAGAAGGGAGCGTCCAAACAAGGACGGATAAAGTTACGATTTCTGTCGTTCTCTTTTGTCAATGGAAGAAAAGGTGCGCTGACGGAGGAACCCCAAAACTCAGCGCCACTTGGCCTCTTCCACCTCAAAATCGTTGGCAACGCGGTATTTGAAGCCGGAGCCGGAAAGGCAATGACGGCGACAAGGAGGAATGCGAAGGAGGAAGACGGAAGCTCTTGCTGCAGAAGGGATTCCAAAGGTGAAAGGGAAGCCATCATTTTGTTACAGAGAGGAGAGAGAGAGAGGCAATAAATGTGAGATTGCGCACCTTAGTTTCCGCGTGCGCGCTAGAGGAGAGAGAAAAGAGGCTTCCGATTTTGATTTCTCGTTTCAGGTCGGATGACACTTATCACATTTTGGATGAAGCCACGCAAGCTCAATCACGCCACGTAGGTCAGCAACATGGTTGCTTGATATCACCGAAATATTTTCTTGTGACACAGGGTTCATATATTTGTCCAACCGTTCATTAGTCTAGTAGAGTGAGTAGGTGATAAAATGGCCACTCTGAAATCTATTTTTTGTCTGCACGTTGTAAGTTCTGCACATATGAAGGCGCATAAGTTTTATACTCACTTTTTTTTCTTTGTACTTCCTTAATAATCATATAGCAACTTGGATAGTGATATCCCACAGGTAACAGCTTGTTTGAAAATTGGGTTAATGCTATGAAAAACTCTAAATTGGTACAACTATGATAAATTTACCCTAAACTAATTTTTTATCACCAAAAATTTAAACTGGTATACATGTGATAAATTTATCAAAAATTAATTTTTTTGCCATCAAAAACCATAAAATGATACATTTGTAACAAATTTACCCTCTATTAAATTGAATTAATACAAAAAAATTACAAACTAGTACACCTGGACAAACGGAGGGTAAAATCCCAAATTTGTACAACTGCCATGTATCATTTAACTAAGCAATTTGACAGTAAAATTTAACGGAGACTAACGAAGGGTATTTTTGTGATAGGTATATCGGTTTGGGGTTTTTGACGATTAAAAAATTAGTTTGGGTAAATTTATCATATGTGGATCGATTTAGGGTTTTTCATGATGATAACCCTCGAAACTTTCAATAAGAAAATTTGTCTTCTTTATACTCATTGGCAGCCATTTGGACACAAGGGATCATAAAGTGTGTCAAATGTGCTCTGTGAGTTATCAAGGGTCAAGTAACTGCGACCGCTTGCTTATAGATCGATGTAGTTATAGCTGTTTTATACATCATGGAGAAAATAAACTTAATACATTATTATAGTACACGAATATATATACGATTGTTTTGTCTGTGTCAACAACACTGATTTTGAAGCTTTAATGACTTTCTAGTGCTAGGATGGAACAGATCTGATGGGTCTCCAATCATGTCATCACACTGCAATCAGCAATTCGAAAATATTGACCTTCCCATGCAAGCCCAAGTTTTTTTTTTTTGGGTCAGATACAAGCCCAACTTAGTAGATGAAATTTGGA
Organism: Syzygium grande; assembly: GCA_024733475.1. Taxonomy (NCBI): domain Eukaryota; kingdom Viridiplantae; phylum Streptophyta; class Magnoliopsida; order Myrtales; family Myrtaceae; genus Syzygium; species Syzygium grande. The sequence goes on from JAMXDD010000004.1 coordinate 19,775,934, forward strand.
TAGGTTTTGTGTGAGAATTCAAGTTAAGAACTGCTGATGGCTGATGTTCAAAAGAAACACTGTAATTTCATTAGCACATGCACGAATAGAGCAAATAGTAAATCTTTCCCATGCCTAACTGATTTTTCCAAAGATTTCATGCACTCCAGAAGATAATCAAACCTGTTGAGGGAAACAGGATGAGATCCGGGAAATTGTGAGCCTCCTCTTCCCTCGAATTTAGGAAAAAGCATCAATATGAGTAACATAGAGCTGAGACTTTTAGCAATTGCGTCACTCACATCGTTCCTGAATTTCTATAGTTAAGATCAAGAAAAGGAAGTTTTCCAATCATTAACTTGAACTCATGGTCATGAAATTTTAATGAATTTGAAAGAATTTGTATTGAGAAGTATTTGTATTGAACTCGCAACCTGTCTATTCATTGAACTATAAACCGCTACAAGTGCCCGAGATACACGATTTAAATTCGAAGATAAAAAATCCTTTCTTGGTCCATAACCATTGTCCCCTTCTTAACTCGTCATTTCTTATATTTATTAGGGTTAATACCACGAAAACCCCAAATTAGTATATTTGTTACAAATTTACTCTAAACTAATTTTTTTACCACAAAAAACTCCAAATTGATACACTTGTGATAATTTTACCCTCCGTTAGTTTCTATTAAATTTCACTTTAAAATTTTTTGAGTTTGACGATACGTGGTAATTGTCAGGTGTACCAATTCGAGGTTCACCCTTTGTTTATTGTAAGTGTACAAGTTTGTGATTTTTTGTAATATTAATTCAATTTAATGGAGGGTGAATTTGTCACAGATTTATCAATTTGGAGTTTTTTGGTGGTTAAAAAAATTAGTTTTAGGTAAAATTGTCACAGATTTATCAGTTTGAGATTTTTGATGGTAAAAAAATCAATTTGAGATAAATTTATTAGAGGTACCGATTTGAGATTTTTCGTGATATTAACCCCATTTATTAACATGGAACGTCATGCAATAAATGGAAGTCGGAGCGAGGAATCTAGGACGGAGTTGATGAAGATTTGTTGTAAAAGGGGCTTCTTGCTCGCTAAACAAATCCTCATGCTACATCTGTACGTAAATGAGACAAACGGGGCATCGGATGTCCATGAACTGCAAAACGAGTGAGGAACTTTTTTCTATCACAAGAACATTAGCATACCGTGGAGTGTTGTTTGTTGTAGGCATTTGATTTGCTTGTTTACTAAAGGCACGTGATAACTATTCTGTTTCTCTATTTTTTTTTATTTTTTTGTTCCCACGAATAGGCTTGGAACAGAAATTTATTTGGTAACGCAATTTTATTTTTCTATCTTCGGACAAATTTTTAGCCAATAAATAAGTTTGGAATCTACGTCTCTATTTTTGTTCCATAAAAACTCTTCTTATTACTCTCTCTCTCTCTCTCTCTCTCTCTCTCTCTCTCTCATGCACGTGTTCTCCCTCTCTCTCTCATAGGGCTTGGTCGGTGTTGACGTGAACAATTTTTAATAAAATATTTGGAAAAATTCCAATTTGTAGTCCAAAGGAGGGCCATTTTCTCAATTTGGGGTCTCAAGTGGACTTAGTGTCAAATTGGTACCCAAAGTCCTCAAAAAGTGTCAAACAAGGGTCTGGGTTGCCGGCCGGCCAAAATACCCGCCATTTGGTGATCCATGAACGGAAACAGTGTTTTTATTTTTATTTTTTGTTTTTTTCTGTTCCTTTTCCTCTTTTTTTCTCCTTTCCCTCCGCCATTGCCATTGCTAAGCGGAGGTCGCCGGCCTCAGGCGGAGGCGGCCCTCGCCGGCGAGGGGCCGCCCTTGCTGGGTTGGGCGGGCGAGGGCGACCCTTGCTAGATTCGGTGAGAGCATCCCTCGCCGGATCTGGCGATGGTCGCCCTCACCCGCCCAACCCAGGCGAGGGCGGCCCACGCTGGCCGGCAAGGGCGACTCGCTTGGCCCCAGGTCGCCCTCGGGCCTCAAGGGCCGCCACGCTGAGGCCGGGCGATCGTCGGGACCCCAAAGAATGGCGGGCGGGAGGGAAAGGAGAAAAAAAAAAAAAAAAAGGAAAATAAAAATAAAAAAATATATTAAAACATTGTTTCCGTTGGCGGAACAATCATGGGATCGGCGGCCGGCGACCCGGATCCTTGTTTGACATTTTTGGGGACTTTGGGTACCAATTTGGCACTAAGTCTACTTGGGACCCCAAATTGGAATTTTCCCAAAATATTTTAATATTTTTTTGAATTTTTTTCTTTTCTTCTCTCTTCCTTCTTCATTTTTTTTCCTTTTCTTTTTATTTTCTTTTTCCCTCGACCGGCCATCACTATTCCTTGATCATGGCTGACGACCACAGTGCCCTCAAAGAGGATCACCCTCGTTGTATCGGTGAGGAAACAATTAAAATATTTAGAACTGAATTAGCAAAAGTGCAACAAGTTTATAATATTTTGGACAAGTTTCTCCTTTATTTCCTTCATTTGCAGGCTTACATGGCTTTATTTTGGAGATTGTTCTCAAATCTACTAAATCCAAGGTTAAATTGGCATATTACTTGGAATTTTATGTGTAAAAACTTTACTTATATAAATATAAATCGATTCATGACATTTTTAATAAATAAACATATTTTTGAATATATAAGTTACTCGATACAGTAGATATATACTTTTTTTAATGTCACTATATATATGTTTTTTGCTTTGCATTATATATCCAAAATATTCTTTTCTATGTGGATTGAAAAAGTTAATACCTAAATCAAAAGAAGTTACGAATAGAATGATGAAATGGTGCATGAGGGGTTATAAAGATATTTAATGAGATCATGAACGGGAGAGACGAAGAGGAGAAACTTTCTAAAATTTGGCATTCATCTCTATCTTAGAGTATTAGCAACCATAGGAGTTATTCATAGATACCTAAATGTTCTCTGTGACCTTGTGATCGGACATTTGCATAGAGAGATCTGAGAGCAAAACCAAACACATGCACAACCATATCACCTTTTCCGGTTCACATCTTTATCTTCTTGAGTTCTCCATTTGCACTCGATCTTCATTCACTTAAAACTTCATAAAAAAGCATCCAAGTGAAGCTACGTAAATAGGCTGCATTTGATCGTCTAGAATTTTAGCCAAGATATGATGGGATATGATAGCATAAGAATTCCATAGAATTTTCTATATCCTATCTACTGTTTGATAAATCGCAGTAATAAAACCGAATACTTTCATATCTAATCCTGTCCATTATTCGGTATAAAGGACATATCGATGTAAATGAATATGAATATGACTAAATTAGCAAATAGTCAAAAGGTCCATGACTAAATTGACACAATTTCTGATAAAAAAAATTAGCATAATTAAAAGGTTTTGGACCGAATTGACCATCGTACAATAGATGTATGACTTTTTGGACAATTTACCCCTTAATTAAAACTCGATTAAACCAAACTTATATGGTAACAAAAAGCTCCAATGTGCCAACTAAAACCTCGCTTAAAGGAGAACGACCACTCCCGTCATCCATTGTAGTAGTGTAGTACGGCAGCTCGGACGCCGAACTTGAAACTGATTTGTTTGACTCTACGAACGCCTGTTTCAAGTGGGTCCAAAGTCACTAGGAAGCTAACTCAGTATAACTAAAAGGCAAACTCAGCTACGACCAAATGGCTTAGAGTAAGGGCGAAGCTCAGCGCCAAACATGGTTGTTCGAATCTGGTTCCAACGGTGCACAACGGATTTCAAATTTTCACCCCAACCAAATCGTAACCCCCAATCAACTTTTCTAAACTTCTGCATGTTCACAGCACCCTAAGGTTTCTTTGAGACGTGATTTCATAGCTAAAAAAAACCTCCGATTTCGACCTGGAAACCAAGAATTCAACACAGTCCTAATTTACAGCTTCACTTAGATATTATCTTCGATTAAAGGAATCAAGGCTTGGAATTCTGGCCGAGCGCTTCGAAACAACGATTATTTCGGCGTGTCGGGATGTCTATGGCTTGCATGAACCGGCCACTCCTTCCTCCGTCATGGTTTCTCCTCCCTTTCTCCTTTTTCTTGCTTTTGCCGACTCTCCTTTCTCTTATTTACCTAGCGGATGAAACAACCATCGATAAATGCGCTAAGGATGTAGTTTCGGAACCGAGCGCACCAAACTGAAAATAGAGAAATGTGTTTATAATTTGTAACCCACCAATTAAGCAATGACGAGAAAATATATCCGTTTTTTCTCCCTCTTATAACACTTAAATTTTTCAGTTAAGCAACGAGCTTCATCGGGATATATAAATGATTTAGGCAATGTCGGTGACCAACCAAGCAAGCTTAAACTTGAGAACTTCTTAAACCAATTAAGCCATGTATGCAGCAATAAATCCACTTATTAAAAGCTGGTTAGGTGTAATGGACAGGTCCCAGGAACAATGAAACATCAATGTCAAGCGGAATTTACATTAAAATAGTTCCCTGCATATGATCCTGCATTCACAACAATACAGTTGACTGAACTTGAGATTCAGGCCCCCCCCAAATAAATTTTCTTTTTCCCATGGTGGTCATATCCCAAAATTTCCAATTACAAAAATCATCCTAACGACCGCGAGTTTAGTAATTTTTGAATTATACAAATCATTTGAAAGTTCCGTTCCAACGACTATTTGGTGCAGTTGCAACCCACGAGTGCTCTCTCTCTCTCTCTCTCTATCTCCATCTCTCTCGTTTCTTTAGCTTAAAGAAAAAACTTCGATCGAAGAGAGAAAATTTCTTCTCCTCTCCCGCCAATGAAAACGCCCCAAGCAACTGGATTAGACCTTGAGGTTGCCTGTACCAATCATTGGCATGTTGAGCCCCAACCTCTTGCTGCAATATTTTAAAGAAGAATTGTTAACAAGCATCACCTCCTCTCACTTTCTGAGCAGTTCTCATATAAAATCCGCTTTCGACGCAATTAAGCTTCCTAGGCTGCTCGGTTTCCCTGTCCCAACAACATCATTTCTTCACCAAATTTCTCCGGCTGCTATAATTATACCCTCCTTTTTTTTTCCCTCTTTCTTTGCTTGGAAAACTCGGATCGAGTCCAACGTCGTGGATTTTGCCAAGATGGGGTCGGTGGAGAGATCAAAGAAGAAGGTCCAGTTGTGGAAGAAAGCCATAGTCCATTTCTCTTTATGCTTCGTCATGGGATTCTTCACCGGCTTCGCTCCCACGGGTAAGGCCACGACGTTCGCCGGCCGACCCCTTATGTCCAACAAAGTGGTCTCCTCTCCGCAACCTGCGGAACTATTGGACCCGACACTGACGACATCTTCGCATGTCAATTCCAATAGAAGCTTGATTCCCGAGGCGACGGAGCGGGCCTCGGAGAAAACCCACTCCGAACCTGAAGATGAAGATCTCTTGGAAAACGAAGGCAATCAATTAGAAGAAGCTGAATTTCCGGAGGGAAACAACAAGCTTGTCCCTAGGAGGCTCCTGATCATTGTCACACCCACCACAAGTGGCTCAAGAAACCATCCATTTACGGGCGTGCTGCTGAGAAGGTTGGCGAACACCATAAAGTTGGTCCCTCAACCATTGCTGTGGATCATCGTCGAAAAGCGGTCGGATTCCGACGAAGTGTCGGAGATCATGCGGAAGACGGGAATCATGTATCGGCACTTGGTCTTCCGCGAGAACTTCACGGACCCAGATGCAGAGATGGACCACCAGCGGAACGTCGCCCTGCGGCACATCGAACACCACAAGCTCAGCGGTATCGTTCACTTCGCCGGGCTCTCGAACGTTTACGATCTGGACTTCTTCCAGGAGCTCAGAGAGATTGAGTAGGAATTCTCGCCTCAGTTCTCTTAATTATGTCGTCTTTGTTCATTAGGATTTATCTTTTTTCTTAATGTGATGAGCTTAGGATGCTGTTATGGTTAGTTCTACCAAACGATGTGTTTTTTTTATATGGTTAAGTAGGAAAACAATGCAAAGGTGTGGAGCTTGACGTGCGAAATGGTGAGAGTTTTCAAAGTTTTAGGTGAGGCTCTAGGGAGGTATATCGTACTGGGATTCAACAGTGTTAATAGCTGGGACATGGTCATACTATAATTCACACCGAACGTGGATAAGATATGGCGATTGATATAGTTTAGGATACTTAGTCCATGCTTTTATGGGTGTTTCCACATGCATAATATTGAAACTTTCCCGCAACCTTCACATCACGTCAGATTTATCTCATTTGCCAATCCTATCGTGGACATTGCCCAACATGCGACGGTCATCATGATGTCGTAGATCCATTTCAACGGTGCCGTAGTTTTAAAGCATGTTACAAGATTCTAGATCATAACAAAGGAGAAAATCGAGCGCGCTTCTTCTTGAGCAACATTTTATCATTATTAGTTGCTGATTCCGCATTATAGTCTCCAGATGAATGTCAACAATTGATTGATTCCGATACATGTCACGTCATATAATCATCTTGTAAAACTCCTATTTTTCGTTTTAATAATTTCACTGCTACAAAAGCAACAGCTCTTTTGTCCTGACACATCAACTTAATTATCCTTAAGTGATAGCCATTTGATAGTGATTGTTCAATTATATCAGGCCGGGGTCATGAAGTGATTAGATCAGCGGGTTCAACTTATAAGGGGTCGATGGACAGTAGCCTATAGTATAGTATAGTATGAGAATGACTCGAATAGCAGATGATATGTAAATTCATTTTCCTAAACTAATTTTCATTCTAACAGTTGTCTCTCTCCACACGAATTTAAACTTTTTTGGTTGCTCTTATCGTCGCCCGCGTACACGTTTGCTCTTTTGCTAGTGACATATAAAGAAGCCAAAGTTTTTCTATTAACTTGTTTTGGGCATATACGATTCGATACGACAGGGTGTTTGGGACGTGGCCGATGGCGGTGCTATCAGCGAACCGGAAGAAGGTGAGCATAGAAGGGCCGGTGTGCGACTCGTCCCAAGTGCTGGGATGGCACCTGAGGAAGATGAGCAACGAAACCACGGCCACGAGCGAATCGAGCGCGAGGCCTCCCATTCACATCTCCAGCTTTGCATTCAACAGCTCCATCCTTTGGGACCCTGAACGATGGGGTCGCCCTTCTTCCGGTCAACCCAACTCTCAGGTACCACTCCTACCAACTAAGCACTATCATACCATCGTGATATATACAAGATGATGATATTCTCTGCTCCCTTTGATGTCTCCAATTTAGTACCCCATCCATCTGATGTATTGGTTCATATAAATTTATGGGAGTCAATGATTCGGTTCGGTTCGAATATTTTGAAAATCCGAGCTGAACCAAACCGTTAGGGTGTACGCTTGAACCAAACCGAACCTCGTGCCGAACCGAAAATGAACATGGGTTTTCGGTTCAGATGAGAAAATTGAATCTTAGAGTTTTTCACGGCGATTTCGAGAGGGATGAGAAAGAGAATTCAGTTTTTGTTGAGAATTTCGGTTTTGGTTGTGTTTTTGGTTCGGTTTTTGACACCCCTACATATAATGATGCATCGATGATTGAAACTTATCGAGACGCCAATAGAGGCATCAAGTAAAGTACAGAATCCCTATCCCACGTATACATGCTTTGTCTATTGGTGTCTACTACCCTCAGGTCGCTTACACGCCCCGTCGAGCTTGAACTTGAAATAGTCCTCTCGTCACAGTGCGCATTTGATAATCCTATATATATACATGTGACTCGAACGAGATGGGTTGTCTCGTCGTAGCGTTCGTGCTAAACCCCAATTAGCCCCCCTTCCGAAGCTCGATAGTATCGGATGGGGGCCCGAAGGTCTTTGAAGCTCGGTGCCTTAAGGTCATCATCAAGTGTTGAGACCGGACGATTCAACACTAGATCTGATCAGGGATCTAGCACGATTAGGGCACACTTGGACAAGCAATCTCCTTCTTGGACGAGCCCCGCACACAATGGCGAGCTCGGGCCCATCTAGGTCTAATTTTTTTTTTTTTTTTCACATTTGAAAAAATATTAGCACTCTAGAAAACGAAAGGTGGGACTGGAAATTGACTGGCTGCCCACCGCTTATCATATCTCCATTAGGTAGCGGACGGAGACAAGGGACCATATAGATCTAATTTTTATCTTTTTCCGTGAGACCCCGAGGATTAGGTTGAATTCCTCGGACAATGCCTTAGGTGGCCACTCCTAGTCCCACGCACCGACAGGAAATTAAAGATTCAAGGACAAGTCTTACTATTTTTGTACGTATAGGTGGTCGCTAAAAGGTGGGGTGGATTTGTTTTTGGGTTAATATCACGAAAAACTTGAAATTGGTACATATATAATAAATTCAACTCAAAATCAATTTTTTGACCATAAAAAACTTTAAATCAGTACGCTTGTGATAAATTTATCGAAAACTAATTTTTGAACCACCAAAAATCCGAAACTGGTACGTTTGTGACAAATTCACTCTTTGTTAGTTTCCGTTAAATTAGATTAATACCATGAAACCCGCCAACTGGTATACTTGTGATAAACAGGGGGTAAAACCTTAAATTGGTACATTCGTTAACTGCCATATATCATCTAACTCAATAATTTGATAGTAAAATTTAACGGAAACTAACGGAGGGTAAATTTATTACAGGTATACCGGTTTTGGATTTTGGATATTTTTGGTGGTCTGAAAATTAGTTTGAAGTAAATTTATCATAAGTATACCAATTTGAGATTTTTTGTGATATTAACCCGTTGTTTTTTTGGGATTTGAACTTTCCATTCACAAAATAAGATGAGCTATAAGCTTCATGTAATGGCTGCATGAGTCCGTGACCCCGTGATTATCCCTACGTTCAATGATAATCCGAAAAGTACCAGAGATGCCCATGAATTCACAAGGAAACCATTTGACACTTTCGTTTTACAGAAAATTAACGATTTGGGAACCATTTTCAAAAAAATGATTGCTTAAATCGTTTAAAAAATAAATAAATGGAAAACTTTTTCATTGCCTACGAAAATAGTTAGGCATAGATTGTTATCAATGATGAAATTATTTCCCATTGACTAATTTTTCTAAACAATATAAATGATTATATTTCGAAAAATGTTTTCCGAATTACTCAGTTTTCGCGAAACGAACGCACCGGTTGCAGGAGAAATTTCTTTGCTTTAGACACTCATGAATGTATAATTAAACAATAATATATATATCAATATTCTAGAGTTGCCCTACCATTCTTTCACTCAATTTAGCTTTCACTCTTGTCCTTTGGAATCAACTCAATTTCGTCACGTACTTGTTTAGCGAGGGGAAAAAAGCGATATCTTTCAATCGTTGCATGCGTCGGAATGTTTTCAAATTCCCTAAAAGAAAATATGAATGTGATTGTAAATCTCGAGCCAAGACTCAAGAGGGATCGATCACTTTGGCGATGCAGGACTCCATGAAGTTCGTGAAGGAAGTGGTTCACGAAGACGAGACCAAAGTGAAGGGGCTTCCAGGAGAAAAGTGCTCCAAAATCATGCTGTGGCACCTTCGCTATCCTCCCGCTCGTCATCGTCATCATCATCCCTCGACAGTTCCGTCAGAAGCTGATTCTCAACGATGAGAAGGAAAGCAACGAGAAGTAAATAAAACGATGTTTATCTCCTGTCGTGTTCTCGAAGTTGAACGGGTTATTCTTTTGGGTTTGTATACTCTCGAAGCGTATTGTAGAGCTATAGAATCGTTTCGGTTTTGAATCATTCGCAAAGTTGTGGAAGACCCTCCCTTGAAGTTAGGCCTCACGGTGCGATCGGTAATCTTAAGGCTGTTGCAAAACAAGGACAGCGTTGCATTCCTCTCTAAGTGCTAGGGTTTAAATGGTACAAGCTGATTGCGGCGAGCTTGTTCCATTCGGTACGAGGTTAATAGTGCATTTCGTGAGTTCTTGGTTGACCCGCACCGCAATCGACTAAAGTTGTCTTCCTTCTTCCCAATTAGGTATTGGGATGATTGTTTGAAAAATTCTAAACATATTGTATGGAAGCCAAATCAGTAGTTGTAAACATTTCAATTGCACATATTTAATCCCAAACCTTTCGACGACTCTGGGTGAGGACTGCGTTGCTCTCGCCGGCCATTAGGCGAGGCCACAATGCTGTCGTCTAGTGACTAGCGAGGACTAAATTGACACAATTGAAATGTACAAAAACTAAATTGGTCGCTGCACAATAAATTACGAGTTTTTTTTTTGGCAATTTTCCCTAAGATATGTGTACCGTTTGAATGTTTTCACGACCGACTCACACCACAATCTTCAACTAAGATTGCTTCGTAGGTAGTAACTACTTTTGCAATGCAATTAATTAATAGCCAATTCACTTAGGTTGTGTGTGGATTTTAACACTAATTTTCCAAATGTTGTGGCTAGGGAAATTACCAAAAAAGTTCTAAACCTATTGCACTTGTGTCAATTCATCCTTAAACATTTCAATTTAGCTAATTGAATCTTAAAATTTTTGATAATTTGCCAATGTAGTCCATTCGATCAATTTTGGCCAGAAATTGCCAACGTCGTGGCATGCGCTGACATGAACAATTTTTAGAATTTATTATTATTTATTATTATATTTTTTATTTCCCTTTTCTTTTATTTGAAAGTGCAGTCATAATTATAGATAATACATCATAAAATTAACTCTATGAGAATGAGAAAGTAATTATAACTAAAATTTCACATAAATTTGAATCTATTATGCATGACAAGTAATGTGATATATCTACTTAAAAATATCTACTCACATATCTATAGAAAAATATGGAGAGAAAAATTGACTTACACGACTGCAATATAATATAGCATGGAGAGTAAAATTACTTCGATTCTATGCAATACCACATGTAGTAAATACAACATTAGAGTTAAAGTAACTTAAAGGACAATAATTACTTGAGAAGAAATGACTAATGGTCAAGTCGAGTTTCATAAGAATAGTTCACGATAAAATTCAATTTTTGTGACATGCGACATATGAGATGTTTCGTAAGTGTAAAGTGAATTCATGTAAGGCAAATGAACCCACATATTTCATTTTCTGTCAAGATATATATTATTTTCAAGTGGCATTTATTTTATAATTTCATGGTTATTGTCGCTGTTATAACTCCGTATATACATTTTTTAATGTAAGTTGAACGTGTAGGAGTAGAGAAATATTTTGAATAAACATAAATTTTCAGAAAAAAATATGTATAAAACCTACGCTAAGCACGGGCAAATGTACTAGTGAATTTAAGTACAACGCAAGATGTCAAATTGAAATGAACTAATTGATGCTGTGTAAATTGGGAGATGATTGAGTTCATACAATTTTTTTGATAATCAGGTACGACATTTTGGTTGGTGTGGTAGGTACAATCTTTTATTTTTTATGTTTTATTGTTCTTTTTTTAACTGACTATTCCATTTTTGCGAACTTTTTTTTTTTTGCATCTTTTACTAATTTATAAATCTGCTTTGTTTGAGAAACCTGTTGGTAAAGAAGGTTAATTAGAATATTTACTCCGCAATTGTGAAAATTTTGCCACCTCCCCATAAATTAAATTCATTGCCACTTCTTGATTAAGAAGAAATTATATATGTGATTTCAGATGTCAATATTAGTGTAGTAAAAAAGAAGATTTTCATATGTTAAAGGGTTAATATCATGAAAAACCCCAAACTGGTATACTTGTGATAAATTTACCCAAAACTAATTTTTTAACCATCAAAGACTCTAAACCGGTACAGCTGTGATAAATTTACCCTTCGTTAGTTTTTGTTAAATTGGATTAATATCACGAAAAATTACAAACTGGTATACCTGTGATAAATAGAAGGTAAAATCTCAAATTGGTACACCCATCAAAAGTCACGTGTCATCCAACTCAGCAATTTGACATTAAAATTTAACGAAAACCAACAGAAAGTAAATTTGTCATAGGTATGCCAGTTTTGAGTTTTTGGTAGTCAAAAAATTAGTTTGAGATAAATTTGTTATTGATGTATCAGTTTAGAGTTTTTGGCGGTATTAACCCTATATTCACTACAAAAAAACTTGTTTTTTGCGACGAAATTTGCGACGGAAATTTCGGAAAAATCCGTCGCAAATTGAATTTGCGACGGATTTTGCGACGGAAAACATTCCGTCGCTACTCGGGCGTCGCAAATTTTTGCGACGGAAAATTCACAAATTCGTCGCAAATTTGCGACGGAAAAAAATTCGTCGGAAAATTCGTCGCAAATTTGCGACGAATACAATCCGTCGCAAAATTCGTCGCAAATATTCCGTCGCAAATTTGCGACGGACACGATCCGTCGCAAAATTGTCGCAAAAATTCCGTCGCAAATTCCGTCGCAAATTTGCGACGGACACGATCCGTCGCAAAATTCGTCGCAAAATTCCGTCGCAAATTCGTCGCAAATTCCGTCGCAAATTTGCGACGGACACGATCCGTCGCAAAATTCGTCGCAAAATTCCGTCGCAAATTCGTCGCAAATTCCGTCGCAAATTTGCGATGGACACGATCCGTCGTCAAATTGTCGCAAAATTCCGCCCGCAAATTGTCGCAAAATTCGTCGCAAAATTCCGCCGCAAATTAAATCGCAAAATTCCGCCGCAAAAATTCGTCGCAAAATTCCATCGCAAAATCGTCGCAAATTTCATCGTAAAATTCGTCGCAAATTTCGTTGCAAAATTCGTCGCAAAATCATCAGAAAATTCGTCGCGAATTTCGTCGGAAAATTCGTCGCGAATTTGATCGCAACTTAGCGACAAACTTTAATAATAGCAAAATTCAGCTTAAAATATTCGTCGTTATTTTTACATCATTTCGGCCATAAATTATTGTCCATATCAATCAAAGGAGACAATGACATATAATTGAAAACAGAAAAAAGCGAACAAATCATAAATTCGGCAAATTAGCCACAATGACATATAATTGAAATAAATAACAAAAGGAAAGTTATAGAGTCTGACATGATGCTATTTGATATCCAATCTTACAATACATTCAAAACATGAACTAAGAGACGGGACAACTATAGAGGACGAAAAAACCATACAGAAGAAGAGGCGGCTTTGGTACGATGGCAGGACACCAAAAGTAGTCACCTTTGTCAAGACCTGAGGAAATATCGATACATAAATCAGTCCAAAATATAAAAACAGCGTTTAAGCATGGATGTGGAACTAGGTGTAAAATAACAAAAATACGTTTCATGACGAATATAAATGTTCTTACATATGAATATGAGTGAAATTATGAAAAACCCGCATTATGAAGCAAGCTTACTCAAAATTTTACCTAGGGAGACTGGAGAAAATCATCATCATCATCATCATCATCATCATCATCATCATCATCATCATCAGCATCAGCATTCTCGGCATCAATGTGTTGGTCATCACCTATTGGATTGGCTGGAGGTACAGGAGGCCCGGCATTGCGTTGGAGGTTAAGGTGTTGCATAACCATTCTCATTTGTTCTTGCAAGTCATATATTTGTTCATCCTTCTTAACAAGTAAAGTATTCAGACGATCCACTTCATGGGTCAAATGCTCCTCTGTTCGTACCTTCCTTCGACCAGTCCCAGGGGATGATGAACTTCCGTGACTATTCCGCATGTACATCTTTGACAACGATCCCAGCCTAAATATTTTTCCTTTTTTTTCGCCCCACCCGTTGCCTCCATCCATAATGTTATATTATCAACCGTGGCGGGACTCGGGACAATTATCATTACCACTAGCACTTTGCTCATTAAAATATCATCATATTTTTCCTACATTAACAATGTAGATGAAAATAAAATCACTATATATATACCATAAATATTGAAAAATATTCACGGTTTTGCATTATAGTTTACATATAAGCCAAAGTATAACCTTACATACCTTAACGGCTTTTGCTCGATCCCCAGTCCATGTCTTGTCTTTCTTTTGAAATGTGTGTTCAAATGTAGCTGCAAATGTCGGTTCCGTCCCCAATTCATGTGCCTACAAAATGTAAACTTGAGTAATTGAATTAAATTAACTTATAACTCATTTAACAGACTTACCATTGCTTTTACGATGCTCCGCAATGTTGATAGAGCCCCCAAGATATGTGGTGACCCATCACTAGAACTAGAAGATCGATTCTTCTTATTCTCGCTCCACAGAGTTGCCGATTCTGCTCGTATGCCCAAAATGTGTTAATTGCCACCCAATTGTCACCTGTAAAGAAAGACGGCTTTGCTTGCTTGCTCTTCGCCTATTCATAACATTTCGCATAAAATCACTTATTTTCTTATCGAAAATTCTTCTCACTTCATTGTCTTCCACTTCGCTCCACGTGAACTTCCACCGCAATGAATAAAAACACAAATTGAAATTATTATGATGATCACATATCCATAACCATGCACCATGCACCATACACATATAGACAGATTTTGTAAAGTTCATGTCGGGAAAAATATCTGGTCCTTTAGGTATCGAAAACTACAAAGCTGTTCTGGTCCCTTTACATCATTCTTGACCATCAATATACTACACCAAACTTAATTGGTGAGAAAATAAAATATGTAAAACTTACCTTGAACTCATTCCACCACATTTCTTTCACTTCTTGTGGAACACTTCTGTAATTAATATACTCTCCCATCCAGAAGTTTCTTACTATTTTGTTCAATTCCCTCACAACAGACGTAGCATCCGTGAATCTGCATTCATACGAATATTGTGCAACATGGATAATTCAGTTAACATCAATATCTAAAGCCCTAAATATGACATATACTAAAATAAAAATGAAGCACTTACGAATCTCCAAATGGGCATATGAAGAATCGGTTATCTTCTTGACCTCTGTTTCCGTCAATATTCGATTGTTCCGCCCGAATCTTTGGGGTGGAAACGGAAGGAGGGGGAGCTACAGGAGATTGAACCGAGAACGCGTCGGTTGGCATGTGGTGAAGTCCCGTAACATATTGTTGAGCGTGAGAGGAAGGGCCAATGTGGCCATATTGCGACGGACCATATTGTGGTTGAGGGTTAGATGCCGGGACAGGAGTAAAGGAAAGGGACGGGGATGAGGACGAGGACGAGGAAGAGGAAGAGCCTTGTCTTCTAGACATGTGACCTCCACGTTTAAACCGATAAGTAGGAAGGTTATACGAACATGTAAAGAACTATTGACACGTGACACGAACACATAATAATGTACATGACAAAGCTTACCATTTTAATAGAAAGGCTGAGAAAAAGTTTCCTTGAAATGAGCTAATGTCGAGTGCTTATGACGTGCAATTTCCTACAAACAAATATACTATGAATCACATTCATTTTCATATGAAATATCAATGCATGAGCACGATATGGGTGGCCACAGTATCAAACATCACTATATGAATTGCATGCATTTTCATTAATTTTTTTTTTTACCATGTACAAAAATTTAAATTTCACTTTGAAGTGCGTGGCCATAAATATTCTAAGTCATTCTGTAAAGTTTTGTAAGAAAAAAATTATTATTATTATTGTTAAATTTTTTTTTGGGAACTAAAAAAAAAAAATTTCACTTAAAGTTGGTAGCCACCGATATTCTAAGACATTCTATAAAATTTTGTAAATTTTAAAATTTTAAGAATTTTTAAATTATTAATTTTAATATAAAATTTTTTTTCCGTGAAAAATAAAATTCCATACTAAAATTGGATGGACACAAACTATAGTCTAAACTATTAGGTAAAGATTCCTAAATTTTAGTCCTTCTTTATTTTAACAATTTTTAGGGCACGTTAAAAAATTAAATATAACTAAAAGTAGGTGGTCACAAAATATTATAAAAGTTCATTCCGTGAAATTTTTGGAAATTTGTAAATTCTAATTTTTTTTTTTCCATCTAAAGAAATTTAAATTTCACCGCAAGTTGATGGCCATATATTTTCTAGGCAATTCTGTGCATTTTTAAATTTTAAATTTTTGTAATTTTTCTTCACAAAAAAAAAAATTCCCTCACATTGGGTGACCACATTTATGTTAAGCCATTTTATCAGGTTATGGAAATTTTAAATTTTTAATAATTTTTTCCCGGAACGTTAAAAAATCTCAATTTCACTGAAAATGGGTGGGCACTATTAGTTTATGCAATTTTGTGATATTATGAAATTTAAGTTTGTTAAAAATTTTAAAAAAACTTTTACGGTCAAATTTCATATTTGTTGTCAAGATATACCGCTTTTTAAATTTTCCATAATTTTCAATGATTTTTTATAGAATTATTTAATTTTCAAGCATTTTCTATGAAAACGCTTTAATCAATCATCCGATCGTCATTTAACACTAATCATCCACATAATAAACAAATTAACCAATCGACTATCGATCAAAGCCACATGCAATTGTGAAATCGACCGTAATTTAGCCAATGAAAAGTAATCCTAAATAATCCCTAACCAAATCGACTAATTACCTACTTATACTAACTAGGAATTAAAGAGTTGACTTACTTGACTCAAGGACAACAAAAAATAGGCGGAATGGATAAAGGGCGGTCCCGCAATGGGCGTGGTGATGGCGAGGGCGGCGGGCGACGATGGTGACAACGGCGGGCGGGGCCGGCCGGCGGCGATGGTCACGAGGGGCGGCATGGGCGGCGGCGGCCGGGCCGGTGGTGACAAGCGGTGGTGACGGGCAAGGGCGGGGCGGGCGGTTGGGCGGGCCAGGGAGACGGGGCGGGCGGGCGGGGGCGGGCGGGCGGGGCGGGGCGGGGCGGGCAAAGTAGGGGCGAGGGCGACGGTAGGGGCGGGCGAGGGAGACGGCGGGGGGGGGCGGCGGGCGTTGGGCGGGGGGCGACGGGAGGGCGGGCGGGGTAAGGGGGGACGGGAAGGGGGGGCGGAGTTGGGCGAGGGACTACGGGGGGGCGGGGCGAGGGGGAGACGATGGGGGGGGGGGGGGGCAGGGTGACGAGGGCTTACTGGAGACGGGCGGGCGGGCAAGGGGCCGGGGCGGGATGACGGTGCGATCGGGCGACGGGCGGTGGGGGCGGGCGCCAGGGAGACCAACCGACGGGTGGGGGGCCTCGTGGGGTAGGGCGGTGGAGCCGCTGACGGGCGGGCGACGAGGGGACGGTTAAGGCGACGGGCGACGCATCGCTGACGGGCGACGGTTCTCGCAATTTTTTTCGGCAGATCTGAGTCGGGGAAGGGGGGAGTCGGGGAAGGAAGGAAGAAGAAAGTCGGGTACATACCCGAGAATTTGCGACGGACCCGTAAGTCCGTCGCAAATTTGTGATGGATATGCTGTTCCGTCGCAAATTTTGCGACGGACCTAGTACTTCCGTCGCAAATTTGCGACGGACATGCTGGTCCGTCGCAAATATTTCACCGACAAAAATTTGCGACGGACCTAGCATGTCCGTCGCAAATTTGTGACGGACCTTGAATGTCCGTCGCAGTATTTCGAAAAAAAAAAAAAATTGCTACGGAAATTAAAAATCCGTCGGAAAGTTCCAGCGGGAAAAATTTCCTCGTGAAATTTGCGATTTAACTAAATTTGTCCGTCGCAAATTTCGCACGGTTTGAAATTCACTCTCAAATTTGCGCCGGACAAGTACTTCCGTCGCAAATATTTCAATTTCGCACGGTTTGAAATTCACTCTCGAATTTGCGACGGACATGTTCGTGTCCGTCGCAAATTTTGCGACGGACAATTTTTTTCCGTCGCAAATTTTGCGACGGACATAGCCTGTCCCGTCGCAAATTTGCGACGATTGTTTAGTAGTCCGTCGCAAAATTTGCGTGGTCGTTTTAAGTTTTGCAACGGATAAAAATTTGCAAAATTTGCCACGGACAGGTCTGAGTCCGTCGCAAATTTCTACCAAGAAATATTCCTTAGCAAAATTTGTAACAAATAGATCCGAGTCCGTCGCCAAATTTCAAACGGTAGAAAATCCATAGCAAAATTTGCGATGAACCAGTATATTCCATTGAAAATTTGCGATAGACAGGTTTTGAGTCCGTCGCAATTTTGCACATACTAAATAATCATTGTAAATTTGTGACGTCTTTTTTTTGTAAAAATTTTAGCGCCTCATTGATTAGGGTCCTAAATTTGCTACGCCTTTTTTTTCAGTCCAAAATTTTGGCATCTCAAATTTTGCAATGGAAATTAGAATATTGGAAATGTTACGGCACGTTAATAATATTTGACTTGTCGGCATTTAGGGACAAAATTTCGAATGATAAATTAAAATAGCAAGAATAATAGACAATAACAATAATAAAAAAGCACAATAGCAATAATAACAAGAACAATAATGATAACAACCAAAATAGCACTTGTAGCATTAATAATTACACATCTGTAGTGTTTTGTGACAAAAATTTTAATCTTCGTCTTCGTCTTCGTCTTCGTCTTCGTCTTCGTCTTCTTCCTCGTCCTTGTCCTCGTGTTCGTCCTTGTCTTCGCCGTCTGTCTGAAAAAATTAGATTCATAACATTCTTGTACATTTAATTCGCAAATTTCAGTTGGATCCACATCGATCATTGCTCCACACGGATCTCGTAAAAGTTGGTATGTTATATTCCTCAATTTCAACCGTGTTACACACTTCCTCTTATTGGTAGGCTCTATCCTTCCAAAGGTGTTCCTCGATTTTCCTCCGTGCTTTGATTTTACATACAGCCCACCAATCAGCTTTGTCACGCTTTCAAACTAGGATATGATGCATAACATACTTGAATTGCTTGTTGTGCCAACACAAATGGTTCATACTTTATATACCTTTTCTTGTGATTTATTTCAATCAAATTAAACTTCGTATGCACCTTCATTTCTTTGACGGGATCAAACCACGTGCACTTAGATAACACAACACGCATCATTAATGGTCCAAGATACTCTATCTCTATGATTTCATCCAACAAGCCATAAAAATCATCTTTCCAACTGTCACCATTGGATGACCGAATGACACACCACTATTCATTGTGGATTTTCCCATTCCGTATTCTTGAGTATGAAAATTATATCCATTTATGAAATATGCTGGCCAACTTCGAACTTTTAAATCTGGACCCCATAACAGATAATATAGCAATCCTTGCCCTCTAAATTCATCATAATTACTGTGAACCTAAAGTTACACATGCAAAGTCAATAATATATATTTTACTAAATGATGTATATAATTTTAATAACTTGGTTTTGATCCATAGGCAACTTATATATGTCTTGAACCATGCTGCAAATTGTTCATCGCACAAACGGTCAAACTCATTTGGTTGTAGTCCGACATTGAAGTTTGGAAAATCCTAATATTAAAAATCATATCATTATTAGCAAATATTTGACACGCAAAAACATATATTTGCAAATTTACACTTACTTGAAGTATGACTCGACTTCCGGGCAGTTCAAGAAAATATAAGTATGGGTTGCATGAAATTCTTCACCGATAAATACGAAACCGATATCGCCCGCTTGGTCGACCCGATAATTGAAAATAGAGAATGCCATGCAATTAGGATCAATGGGGCCCTCATCATTTCTGCTGCTCTCCGACTCTTGCACCGAACGTCACGGCTCAAAATAGTATGATGCAAATGTTGTCACTTCTTCAACAATAAATGCATTACAAATTGAAGCTTCAACACGTGCCTTGTTCTTTACTTTTTTCTTCAAATGATATAAGAATCTAGTTGAAATACAAAGAAGCTTATCGGAACATATTATATGATAAACTAATTTGAACTGTATTTAAAAAAAACATTACCTCTCAAATGGATACATCCATCGAAATTGGATGGGACCTGCAACTTTGGCCTCATAAGGCAAGTGAACTAACAGATGCTCCATCAAATCAAAAAAACGCTGGAGGAAATATCCTTTCTAAGTTGCAAAGAATAATTGGAATATCTCTCTCTAGTTGTTCCATGTGCGATGCTTTTAACACTCGTTGAGCAAATATCATGGAGGAAATTGCTTAATTCGTAAATGGCGCCCCATACAAAGTTCGGTAGAACTTCCTTCAAAGCTATTGGAATTAGTCTTTCCATCGAATGTGACAATCATGACTCTTCAAACCTGTCAACTTGCATTCATTCAAATCAACACATCTCTCGAGGTTCAAGCATATCCATCGAAAACCGCATGATTTCAACCATTGACAAACAACTCGCCTCTGCTCCTTATCCAATGTATAAACCGCTTTTCGATTTTGGTCCTCTCTGCTTGCATCCATAGCTAGTATTGGTCGATCGCAAATATCTCTCTCATATCTTTTCTTGCGTTCAAGTTGTCTTTTGTTTTTCCGCAACATCCATTGCAGATTTATGACATTGTCGAAAATATTCTTTTCTAGGTGCATGACGTCAAGATTATGATGAATAAGATGCGCCTTCTAATATGGTAGATCCCAAAATATACTGCGTTTTGTCCACTTATGCGAACTTCCGTATGCAAAAGTCGTGTGCCGTCTTGGGTTCTTAACAACGGTTGGAAAGTCCCGCACACGCCCCCCAAATTTGATCGCCGGTCAACCTCAATGGTGGATGCGTTCTTTTTCAGTTCTATTTTTGATGAACTCTTTCTTATTCCTTTTGAAAGGATGACTTGCTGGCAAAAATTGTCTGTGATAGTCAAAATAGCAATGCTTCTTTCCATGTTTTAATCTAAATGACTTTGACCTCTCCAAATATATCGGACATCCTAAGATCCCAAATTTGTACTCCATCCGGATAACATTCCGTAAGCTGGAAAGTCATTTATCGTCCAAAGAAGGGCAGCCTTCATTACAAATGTTTGATCGGTAGAAACATCATACGCCGACACCTTCAACCCATAGCCGTTGTAACTCCTCAATTAATGGTTACATATAAATATCTATAAACTTTTTCGGATTTTGCAGCCCTGTCACGATCAATGTCAAAAACATATAAGGTGTCTTCATGTACATACCAGGTGGAAGATTGTACGGGCGTTAAGATAATCGGCCAGCATGAATAACTTTTTCCTGTTTCCCAAATGGAGCAAATCCCCTCGGCACATAGACCTAACTCGATGTTCCGAGGCTCCATTGCAAACTCGAGGTATGTTCTATCAAAATGTTGCCATGCCTCCGCATCTGAAGGATGACACATTAGACCCTCTTCTATTTTCATGATTTGCATGCCAAGTCATGTGTTCAAGAAGGGCTTTAGATGCATAAAACCTTTGCAATCTGGGGATTAATGGCAGATAAAACATTTGCTTGCATGGTCTACGCTTGATTACGACCGCCTCCTGTTAATCTTGTACCTAGGTTGGCTACAAATTTGCAAGATTCTGCATTTACATCATCTCTCCAATATATCATACAACCCCTACTACATACATCAATTCTTACAACCGAAAGACCTAAGTTATCCACCAGGTTTTTCATATCATAAAAATCACTTGGCATGTTGTTATCATGAGGCAATGATTCACGCATTACTTCAACAAAAGAGTTGAAGCAATCTGCAGACACATTGTGCTCTGCCTTGATATTTAATAGTCGGGTTGTCACCGATAACTTAGTGTGGTCCTCACAACCTGCCCATAGAGGTTCATCTGCTGCTTTCAACACATCCCAGGCTGATTAGATTTAAAAGTTTCATTATACACATTCTCCTCAAAACCCGTTATTCCTATATCTTCCAATTGTGAAGCATGACTAGTACCCACTTGTTCACGTGTAGGAGTAAAACTAGTATTTGCATGATTTGATTCTGGGAGAAAATTATAATTAGCTGCATCAATCACCATCCTCTCGTATGAGTTCAATTGCTCATAATAGCCACATTCTTCCCTAACTTAAAATTGGTCACTTCTTCCATATCCTTCATCGATATAAATGGTTCACCATGGGATGTCCAATTATAATAGTTCGGAGTAAACCCAAATCTAGTAAGGTGTTCTCTAACTTGATCACACACAAGAAATTTACCATTACCGCACTTTTTACACGGACACCTTAACTTATTTCCATCCATAAACTCATATTTACTAATAGCAAATTTTAAAAATAGTTCCAACCCAAAGACGAAACTCATCATCATCAATCCTTGATGTCCGTAAGTTCTTATTATACATCCAAGCCCTTTCTTTTTTGCATTGTGTCTCAGATTAAAATATAAAATTCTGGTAAAATATTCAAAATATCATATCTATTGTTCTTAATTAAAACTATAAAATTTTGGAAATTATAATTTTTGTTATTCACGCAACAATTAATATGAAATTGCAAAAATAGAAAAAATTACAATGTAAAGAAGACTTACCTAAATATTTGACTGAAATATTGATAGGACAAAGTAATGAATTTGATGAGAATTGCAAAGTCCACTTGGATTAAGAGACCTTCAATTAGGTACAAACTCAAAAAGATTAATCACATAAGAATCAATATTTTTTAATAATTTTTAATGTACGATGTAAACGGAATTCATCCCTCGCAAATTTGTCACAAATAAATGAAAATTCCGTCGTAAATTTGCGACGGATACTAGAATCCGTTTGGCGACGGAAACGGCTGTCCGTCGCAAAAATTTGCAACGGAACGGTTCTCCGTTGCAAAATTTGGCGACCGAAATACGGTTCCGTCGCAAATTTGGCGACGAAATGGCTGTCCGTCGCAAATTTGCGACGGAAACGGTTCTCCGTCGCAAAATTTGCGACGGAAATACGATTCTGTTGCAAATTTGCGACGGAAACGGTTCTCCGTTGCAAAATTTGCGACGGAAACAGCCTTTTTTCGTTCAAATTTGCGACGGACAGCCGTTTCGTCGCAAATTTTGGCGACGATCACGGTTCCGTCGCAAATTTTGGCGACGGAATACGGTTCCGTCGCAAATTTGCTACGGAAATGCTCTCCGTTGCAAATTTGCGACGGAAATACGGTTTCGTCAGTAAATTTCCGACGGATTTGCATATCCGTCGCAAAACGGTGTGGCCATTCTCGCACATCCAAGGCCGGCGGCGAGGTGTCGCCGGTCACCGTTATTACACCGGTGATGCAGATACGGAAAAAAAATAAACATAAACATATATTAAAAAAAAAATTACAATGCAACGACGAATAGTCATGAAGCTAGCAATTTTGCACTTACCGTACAAAAGCTTCGCCGAGATTAATACGTGCATGCGCGGATTTTGCTGATTTCGGATATATGAAAGAGGGAGAAAAGCGACTGAGACCGAGAGAGAGCGAGAGACAGCAAGAGAGAGCGAGAGAGAGATAGTGATTGCAATGTCACGGGTTAATAAAGTACGAATTTGCGACGGACGGGTGTTTTCGTCGCAAATTTGCGACGGACTGACATTGCCGTCGCAAATTTGCGACGGTATTATTATTTGTCGGAAATTTGCGATGAAATTTTTTCCGTCGCAAATTTGCGACGAAATTTGCCATGGAATGTATTTTCCGTTGCAAATTTGCGACGGAAATTTTTCGTCGCAATTTTGCGACGGAAAATTTATCACGTCGCCAAATTTGCGACGGAAAAAATTTCGTCGCAAATTTCGTGTTTTTTTGTAGTGATTAAATAAAAGTGATTTAAGAGAATTGTAGAATGCACAAAAAGAAAGAAAAAAAGGTTAAAAGCAGATGTGACCCCTTAATCGGCATATTGCTTAACCTATTTTTCTGAATACGGCCAAGCCACACATCGTTTTTTCAAGAAGAACACGAGCTCTGCCCCTATCGCGAGTTTGTTGCTGCATTCAATCGTGGCCTACCTCATAACAATGGCTTATAAATGTCTAGCAAAAGAAGAACTGTCTTCATCCTATTAGGCTGCGTTTGTTTTGTGAAATAATCAAGATTTTGAAAAATATTTTTCTCAAAAAATAACCGCTTGTATCGCTTACAGAAATGAACGAAGGAATCGTTTTTTCATCAACCACAAAAATAGTTTGTCATAAATTATTGTCGATAATAAAAACATTTTCTGTTGACTAATTTTTCTAAGCGACACATTTAATTATTTTTTAAAAAATATTTTTCAAATTTCGAGTTTTTCATGAACCAAATGCAATCTTATCGTGTTGAGAAACGGGAGCTCGACATATGCTGCCTCCCCACGATTGGGATGAGTCGATGACGTAGGAAACAAGGGCGTTGGGTGCTAATTAAACTTAAAGTGAAGAAGGCAATTAAGAAGAGGCAACAAAACAAAAGCAGAAACAAAGTGATTGGCTAATGCACATGTGATGGTTAGTTGGTCTATCGTACTCAATTCAAACATATTGGTAATGCATAATTGGCAATGCATGGACGATGAGGTGCAAGTTGTCACATGATGGGTTCCACATATACTAAAATACAGGGCTGGCAAATTGGGTCACAGAACCATTTTGAAACTCATATTTAGTGGGTCCCTACCAAAATGGATTACTCATTTCACAAAGAGCGGGTCAATGAAAAAATCTGTTAAAATGGGTAAATGATGGAATGGGTAATGATGGGTTGTTTACATAACCCATATTTAACACTTGGTCGCTGGTCACTGCAGTCCGCTGGTCTTCGGTTGCCTAACGACGGTCATTGGTCGTCGTTGTCTCCGATCACCATCGTCTGCTGATCATTGCCAATTGTCGATCGTCGGTCGTTGCCGGTCGCCAAACGATGTAGGCCACCGCCGGCCATCGATCATCGCCGATCACCGCTGTCGCCGATCGTCGATCGTCGCCATCTCTAATCATTGCCAGTTTCCAGTCGTCGCCGGAGGTAGAAGGCAAAAAAGAAAAGAAAAGGAAAAATGTAAAAAAAATCATATTTTTAAGAAAAAATTATACAAATTGTCAATAATGTCTTAGCAATAAATATTTTTGAAGATTTATAAGAAACAAGTTTTTATAAATTGGATTAATATATAAGTTTTTAGCAATATGAGTTAGGTCGGGTATGAGTCGTTAAAATTATATTGTATAGAAATTTATCAAAATGGGTCAATATGGATCGGATCATTTTTGACTTGATCCACCCGTTTGATAGACTTACTAAACTAATAGCAATTACCCGATAAGTTGAAGAATAGCTTTGTCATATACGGACCAATCGCTCCAAGCTCATTCCATTATCCGAAACCGACATACTTACCATCATCCATGACCAATCACTACAAGAAATGGAAAGCTAAGTTACAATTTTAGTCTTTATTGCTTTGGGGGATTTCAGTTTTGATTCTTATAGTTTGGTTGGTTATGATTTCAGCTCTCGTACCATTCTCCACCGACAATTTAAGACCTTCTGTCAAATTTCCGTCCACAAAATGTCGGGAATTGCTGCTCAGTCAGAATTGACAACCGACACTTGACGCTGAATCGCTGATGCGTACAAGCGAGTAAAACAAACTACAGTCTTGCTGCCTTTACTTCTTGAAGTGTTCAAATGTTGTCCTGTACTTTGTTTTTGCAACAGTACTTCCTCATGCCATTGATCGATGAGAATTTAAATAAGAGTAAGTACACAAAAAGTCTCGAAACTCATTAAATATGCAATTGAATTCTAAATTTTGCTTGTAACAAGTGCAATAAAGTATTAAAATTTATCAAATTAAAGTAATCAAATTTCTCCGTTAGCTCTATCCAATTTGATAAACGGACAATGCGACCCGACTTTATTTATTGATTTCTCCCTTCTGTGGTGGACCATTACTTCATCGAGTTGTTGCTTGAAAGAACTTAATTGTAATTTTTGAAGAAGGTCTAAAATTTAAATGAACCAATTAAAAGGTTTAGAACTTGATTGCATTGGATGTAGAAGGTTAAGAACTTTCTGTGCAATTTTGCCGATATGAAAGAAGAGAAAATACAACTTTAGTTTATGGAAATGTTTCAAAAGGGAGTTCCATATGAAGAGGAAAAAAAAACAAAAAAAAGAGCAAGAAAAGATGAAGATTGAATGGACTCTCCCGATTCTATCTCCACTAGGGGTAAGCAAGACGGACCGATCGGACTGAGAACTATCTGGATTAGAATGAACTTGCCGGTTTAGTCTGGTTCCTAGGAGTGTCAATTTGGTTTTCGATTCTTAAAAGTGAAATTGGTATCCAAGGCAGTAGGTTCTTGGTTTCAAAGGGAAACTGGATTGAACGGATCAAACAGACTATATATGTATATTTATTTATTTCTTTAAAATTTTAAGAGAAGAGAACGGCGTAAATGATCTCACTGTTTTGCTTTGCTCCCATTAGTGCTTGAATCTCTCGCCCTCTTTCTTTTTATTCATATTTTCCTTTTATTTCTCATCTGTTGATGGACCTTCCCATCATCTTCCAAAGGAAATATCCCTCTCTGTATGCTCTTTCCCTGACAACTAGGTTCCCCTGCCAGTTTGTTGCCAAAATAAAATGGAGACAATCTCCTTTGCTTCCCTCTCCGATCACTGCCACATTTGTTGCCCCTTTTTACATGGTCTGGAGGAATTAATTCCTTCTATCATGCTACCCGAAATTTGCCGAAATGCATAGAAGATTTCTCCAATTGATTAGTTGAACCTCTTTCGTTTTGCCAAAAAAGCATAGAAGATTTCTCTAATTGATTATTCCTAGTTGAACCTTTTTCTTAACCCATTTTTAGTAAATGGCTCAAGAAAAGCCTTATAAATCTCTAGCCCTTTTTCTTTTTTAATCTTGCACTCAATTTTATTTTCATGTTAAATAAATATGTGATTTTAGCAATATGGGTCTAATCCATTTAGGACCGACCAACAAAATCAGAACCGATCATTCCTAGTCTCCACCACTGTTGCACGAACCATTTATGATGGCTGCGTCTAGGTCGATTTTTGTCACTACATTGAAACTCCTCCAAAGCATATCTATTAAACATGTTATAAGACACGGACATGTTTTACACGTCTAAAAATGTATTTAGATGTGTATAACATGTATCAATATAACTGAACGTGTCTTGTTGGCATCAATAACATTTTAAGCTGAATACATATGTAAATGGATTAAAATGGTTAATCTACACACACATTTTTATTGTTCATGTATAAAACGATTGATCCGTTTACGATATGACCACACGTACATTTGACAAACTTAATTATGCATCGTATACATATATCATCTCGAGAATTATCAACCCTGACTATGACATAGTGTTAATACTCCAAAAGCATGAGAGTTCTATACCGATATGAAGTCATAATTCAGTCGGTAGGGTGTGCAAGTCGAGCGGAGTTGATGCCTTGCTAAACTCAAGGTTCATTTGACCGGTCTACACGATGCTCAAAACTCAACTCGAGTTCAATTAAGTGTAAGCTTTCCTACTCGAGCTCAACTCAACTGAAAATCAAGATTCCAATGTACTTATAAATGAACTCGAGCTCAAGTTCGAACTTGGCTTTAACAAGCTCTGGCCATGTAATTTTAAAACTTTTGTGTCAATTATTATAATTGCTAAATACTTTTAAAAAAAAATAGAGGTTTGATCAAGCTAGATTATATCTTGTGAACTTGTCAAATTGAGTATTGACGAGCTTGAGCTTGAGCTTGAGATCGACTTGACGGGATCAAGTTGGACTTGAAATTAGGTTAGTTGTGATCTTGAGTAATCCTTGAGCCACCCTTAATATAGTAGCTAGTAGTTTCACTCAATTTCATCCGTACCCATCACACGCGGATTTCGTTGTAACTCTTATACAAATTGTCTTGATGAGAAAAAAAAAAACTTAGAAAGTTTTTGATTGACCTATGTGATTACTCTCATTTGATTCAACTGTTTAGGGGTGAGTAAAATGAATCGACTAGGTCGGGAGCTACCCGAATAAGACCGAATCAGCTCGTTTGGTCCGGTTCTTGGAGTTCCGATCCGGTTCCTGGAGTTCCGATCCGGTTCCTGATTCCTAAAAGTGTAATCGGTGTCTAGGGCGGTCCATTTTTCAGTTTTAAGGGGGAACTAAACTGAACCGGATCGATTAGACTAGATTGACTATATATATTTTTTATTTTTTCAAAAAATTAAGGGAAGAGAGTGGCGTGAATATTCTCATTGATTTGCTTCGTTCCCATTAGTGCTTAAATCTCTCTCTCTCTTTTCTTTTAATTCATATTTTCCTTTTATTCCTCCCCACCGACCTTTCCCATTATCTTCCAAAGAGAATAACTCTATATGTGTGCTCTTTCCCTCACGACTAGATTCCCTTGCCAATTTGTTGCCAAAATAAAATGGAGACAATCTCCTTTGCTTCCCTCTTCGATCAGTGCTACAATTGTTACCCCTTTTTACATAGTCCGGAGGAATTAATTCCTTCAATTATGCTGACCGAAATTTGCCGGAGAAAAGCATGGTTTGATCAATTGGTTGGACATCTTTCTTTTTGCCGTAGAAAAGCCAAGATCTCTCGCCTTTTTTTTTTTTTTAATTTCATCTTCATGTTAAATGAGTGACCGATTCCCGATCTCAAGGCCAACCGATTCGATCCCCGATTCCCGATGTCTACCCCTACAATTATAACCACTTCTCAATGATCTAGAGAACCCCTAAATTTCGGAAGATTTTAGGATACATATTCGGATTATTTGGTATTTGGTATAATACGTAGAAGTGCCCCTATGGCTATGTTCCTACCCTAATGCGCCTAAACTTTTTGTGTATTAATCGAGAGGGAGGCTTGCCAGGTAATTAAAATAAAGGATTAATATCACGAAAAATCTCAAGTTGATATTTTCGTGAAAAAATTTATCCTCAATTTTCTCAAATTGATACATTCATCAATTATAATTTATTATTTAATTTAATAATTTAATAATAAAATTTAACGAAAATTAATAAAAGGTAAATTTGATAGGGGCGTGCTTATTTTGGAGGCAAATTTATCACCTAAAGTGTCGGTTCGAAGTTTTGTCACGCTATCATGATAAAGCAGATAAAAGCGAACAAGGCGGAGAAGTGGGGTCCACGCTCTCCAGCAAAACCAGCTGGGAGTGGCCGGAGCAGAGCAGGTCCACCTCCCTCCCTCCCTATCTAATCATTTGCTCTCCCCCTCCCTCTCCCATCTCTTCCGGTACTTCCCTCTTCCTCTGCTCTCCTCTTCCCTCACCTTTCTCTTCTCGAAGTCGCAAATCAGTGACAGAGAGAGAGAGAGAGAGAGCGAGGGGGGAGGGGCCATACCGTTGCGTCTCGGGAGGCAAGAAAGAAAGGGGGGAGAGCTTCGCTTCGGCTCGAGATCTGCATCCCACTTCCTCCCTCCTTTCTCCTCCTCCCGCCGGTCGCTTCGTTCCCAGGTAGCTTTCCCTTCTTCTTCTTCTCTCTCTCTTGACTGGACCTCTCTCACTCTCTCTCTACTGGACCCCCCCTGTTGACGTTACGAGATCTGCTCTTTTCCAGCTTACCGTCTCTCCTCCTCCTCCTCCTACTACTACTACTTCGTATTTGCTTCTTCTTCTTCTTCTTCTTCTTTGGCATCACTAGCTTTTGTTTTGTCGGCCCCTCGTTCTGCTTCGAAAACGGCTTTGACCCATTTGGGGCTCGCGCTTTGCGTGTCGGTGGTCCGGCTCCGTCGCTTTGGATTCGCGAGGCAATCTGTACGATTGATGGGGGTCGGAGTGTGGGCACACCCTGGGTGCAATTCGTGCTCCAGTTGACCGAGTTGTGGTGTTGCTTGGACAGAGCTTTGCGGGATGCGGTTCGTCCCCGTATGAGATCCGTCGTTTCTTGTCCCCGCTTCCTCTTGCTCTCCCCTTGCCTTCGTGAAACTCGAGGGATTCGGGATGGTAATCTGGGTCGTGATCCTTGCATCCCCTCTTTGTCGGGTCCACTCGAAAGTAACACCAACTCTCTAGGTGGCAATTTCCAGATTTGTGTATCTGCCCAGAAACTGATTTGCTTGCTTGGTTGCGCCACTTCCGCGAAAATGCTGGTTGAGTCTAGGGGGGGTTTTTGAATTCCTTTTCATTTGGGTTCTCACTAATGTATGCATTTGGATTTGCAACCCCCCCTCCCCACCAAATTCACCAGATTAGCAGATGATAAGGAGATGGGGAAAGGGAACTGGTTTGCCTCCGTGAAGAAAGCTCTCAGCCCCGACTCGAAGGAGAAGAGAGAACCGGTACCGACGCTCAACCCGACGTTTGATTGCGCTTCCCTTTCCTTTTTCTTTTGCGACGATCCTTCGTTTGTTTCCTAACGAATGTACGGGATGTGTTTTTCAGAAATCTAGTAAGTCAAAGAAGAAATGGTTTGGCAAGCAAAAAGACATCGTGTCCGATCTGAACTCCCCTGCGGCGGTGTCGGAGCCGGTACCTCCGACGCTTCCTCCTCAGACTGAAGAAGTGAACTTGACGGATGGGGCGAAGGAAGAAAGCGGGCATGTCGATGCCGTCGCGATAGTCGCTAATTCCAGTTCAAATACTGCTGCAGAGGCTGTTAAATCGACTTACTTTGCTCAGCTTGCTGGCAAATCAAGGGAGGAAGCGGCGGCAATTAAGATTCAGAAATCATTCCGAGGATATCAGGTAGATCTTTTTGTCATGTGGGATTTGTTTTTATTTCGCTTTGATGCTGTCAAAGTCCCATCTGCTTTGCAATGGCTTCACTTGTGATTTTGGAAGCCATAGAAACAAGAAACCTTTTTATAGGCTGCTTTAAAAAGAAGGGTGCTTCTTTTCCATTTCTTCTATTGTTAAGGAACATATCTATGAATATAGTTGTTGCTGACTTGCACGGAATTTTCTCCAAGTTTGAATAAGGAAAGTTGTTTCTCTCTGTGAAACTCTTTTGAAATGCTTGCTGTATAGCTGCGCATTCCATTAATGGCAGTGCCGAGCATCAGCTGATCACAAACAATCAATTAGCCAGTTGCCTTATGGGCCAGATGTTTTCCTATTTTACCTGTGCAAAAGTCATACTTGATAGAACCATTCACTCACATCCCTATTTTGGTACTCTCTAAGAAGAGTTGTGGACAAATGTTTGATAAGTGTAGATTTTTACGCAAGTGAAGCATTATCGGATCCTATATGGTAGCATATCCCACGCGTGGGATTAATCTTTGAACAATGCCACGCAAAAAACACTCTTGCCCAATGAAGTTGGCATGGTACCAATATGCAATAATTTTCTGTAGGGAAATTAAATACTAGATTATTTTCTAAAGCTCTGAGACGTGTTTCAAATGAAGTACAGTAGCTGGATCATCAGATATCCCCAAAGCATCAGATGAAGGCAAAGACAGACAGGATTAACTTGGTTCAGACACTAGAGGCTGAAGTTCTTGATATGAAAATTTAACACTGAATGAAACTATTCAATAAAGCGGTTGAGATGAGTACCATCATGAATTTTCTTATGAATAGAGATGTCAAGTGAACTTCATATTCTGGCTTTGGAATGAGTCTTTTCTTGTCATTGACATTGGCATTGTCTTTTTCAAGGCAAGAAGGGCAATGCGAGCTTTGAGAGGGCTAGTCCGGTTGAAATCATTGGTTGAAGGGCCAACAGTCAAACGCCAAGTTGCGAGTACCCTAAAGTGTATGCAGACTCTAGCTCGTGTACAGTCTCAGATCCATTCTAGGAGGATCAGAATGTCAGAGGAGAATCAAACTCTTCAGAAACAACTCCTGCAGAAACGTGCAAAGGAGTTGGAGAATCTCAGGGTATCTTTTATGGAACTTTGTCGATACTCTGAAATCTATATGCAGAAGAGCATGTTTGCAATTGAAATATTGATGCCATTAGTGTGATTTCACTTATTAAAGTTTCTCGATATTAATAAATTGATTCAAATACTATGTTACAAATTATGATTGTGTTTCTTGGAGAAGCTAATCTGATGGTAGGATAATCCAAAGCAAGCTTAGCGAATTGCCTGAAGAGACAAAGGCTGCTTAAATCTTATAATATATATACAATAGATGAGACCCATGTGTTCCTTCATCACCGTGGACAGGTTATCGGCATTTCAATGTCATTCTCAAGGAAATTCTGGTTTCTTATCACTCTAAATAGATGCATTGATCAAGTCACGTCTCGCATCAGCTTTGACATCTTCTGGCTTCGCCACTCAAGGATCTTGTGGCTAGAGATCAGGTTGACTTTGGCTGGAGTAATGCCGGAGGCACATAAAGGATTTCAAAATGTAGGGACATTGCAAAAGTTGAAAACATTGGGGCATATTGACTCCAAAAATCCAAGAGGCAAAAGGCAATTCGCCCTATAAACCCGCCTTGAACCAGCTTGAACAGACCGTGGCTGGATCCTTTTATAAACTTACTTTGTACCAGGGTGAAGATACAGTGGCTGGATCCTATTTTTTTCACACTTCCCAGAAATCTAGGTTTCCATCAACCTACTCCAGTGCCAGTTCAAGAATTCCGACTTGATGGCTTCCTCATGTTAGAGGGCACGTTGTCTCATGTATATTTCTTGTGTGAAGATGAGCTTTTTTATTCTTGACTAGGGCACATTGTCATATGCAGCTTACAGTTTGCTTCCTTAAACACCAATTAGCTCAATGTTGATTACTTCTGATAAGTATCCCCGGCATAAAATCTTAGGTTTTTCAAAGACCTCTTGCTTTTACTGAATATGACCCTTTTGATAGCTTGGGGAAGAATGGGATGATAGTCTGCAGTCAAAGGAGCAAATTGAATCAAAGCTTCTGAAGAAATTTGAGGCAGCTATGAGAAGAGAAAGAGCCCTCGCTTATTCATTCACTCATCAGGTGGGCTATGACGTTAATTGTTCAGTATTGATTTTTTCTTGTATTCCTATAGAAGCCAGTTTTGTAGCTCAACTAGATATACCTCTCAGCTGCTTACATCTCGCCCTACTTTGCCCTTTATTCATTTCTCAAGTCTTGCATAGCAATTTGCTCAAGTTAATGTGCTTTTATTGTTATTAGTTGCTATGATCTGATTATATCAGAGCATTGACAAAATTGGAAGACTTCCTACTAGTATTTGTGCCCTTTTCTGTATAGTCTTGATTCTTTCAATGCCTTTTGTTCACCTAGGTACAAAACGAAGTGTGTTCAAATGCTGTTATGGGATGGTAGCATGAGCCCTAGATAATTGAATGGATATTTGCTTAAATTTGTATACTGTTAATGCTTCTTTTGCTCTAATAGGAAGTTCGCTTCATACAACCTTCAGTA
Source organism: Syzygium grande (assembly GCA_024733475.1). Taxonomy (NCBI): domain Eukaryota; kingdom Viridiplantae; phylum Streptophyta; class Magnoliopsida; order Myrtales; family Myrtaceae; genus Syzygium; species Syzygium grande. Next base: position 19,809,073 of record JAMXDD010000004.1, read on the forward strand.
TGATGTTTGAGTGATTATCTGATACTAGATCCTAGTCTGCCTTAGATTTCTTGCTACTTGTCTTGTCACCAGTGGCCTGACTTTGATAAGATAAATTCTTCTACCACACCGGGTGAAACTCTCATCTGATTTGCCCATCACACTCATCTGATCTGCCTATCACACTCTTACTGCCGCCTTCTTCTTTGTCGAAAAAAATATCATTTGCAAATCTCTGCTTTCTTTTCTTTTCCTTTTTTTAAATAAAACTGTCTACTAACATAAATAAATTTCATCTCATACTCGGCTTCCTCCTGTACAGCAAACCTGGAAGAATCCGTCCAAGTTGACAAATCACATGTTCTTGGATCCAAGCAATCCCACGTGGGGTTGGAGTTGGTTGGAACGTTGGATGGCTGCCCGACCTTGGGAGGGCCGGAGCACTACAGAGAAAGAGCCCAGCGATGACCTGAAAAGTGCTAGCATCGCTGGAGGGGAAGTTACCACATCTTATGCTCGCTACCAACTCAATTTGGATAAACATTCTCCAACAGCCAGCCAGAAGTCTAGCCAGACAAATGGCTTCCAGTCCCCTTCAACTCCGAAGCCAGCCTCATCAGTAACCTCTCGCAAACTGAAGCTGGCTACTCCAAAGAGCAGTGCCCGAGTTGCAGACGACGACTCGGAAAGCATGGTGAGCATGCAGTCTGGTATGAATAGAAGGCATAGCATAGGAGGGTCGTCGGTGCGAGACGACGAGAGCCTGGGAAGCTCCGCCTCAGTTCCTAGTTACATGGTAGCCACGGAGAGTGCGAGAGCCAAGTCCCGGTTGCAGAGTCCGTTGGGGATAGAGAGTAATGCAACCCCGGATAAAGGAACCACGGGACCTGCAAAGAAAAGGCTCTCTTTCCCACCTTCGCCAGCCAGGCCGAGGAGGCATTCGGGCCCTCCAAAGTTCAACAGCAGCATTGTCTCTGAGAATAGCGCGACCAATGGAGGGGCAAGCTAGCTAATAAGTTGGAGTTTCAATAAAATGAAAAAGATACGTGATTTCTTTGTTGTGATCGTGGGAAGAACATTGTTTGATTGGAAAGTTTCGTACCTCGGGTTGGGTTAGTGGGTGGGAGATCCCTTATTTATTTATTCAAGTTTGACATACTTTCCTGTTGGTTCGGTTCTTGACATCTGGATGAGTGCAATGAACCGCACTGCCATTGTCAATGTCCTGTTCACTCATAGAGCGATGCGTGCTCACAGTCAATCGAATAATTTATCTGTGTTTTCTCTAGGTATTATTATCATGCCCAGTTTTCCCTTGCGCCTGTGTTCAAACGATAGAGGTTGCTTACTCTAAGGTTTCGTTGGTAATTATCGCTTATATTAGTTGAAATAATGGTTAATGCCATAAAAAAAAATCCTAAAATGGTATATTTATAATAAATTTACTCTAAATTAATTTTTTTATCATAAAAAACTTTGAATTGGTACACCTGTAATAAATTTATCATTCGTTAGTTTTTGTTAAATTTTATTGTCAAATTGCGAAGTTGGATGATATATGGCAATTGAAGGATATGCCGGTTTAGGGTTTTACTTCTATGTTTGTTACATATTTACCAGTTCGTGATTTTTTGTGGTATTAATCCAATTTAACGGAGGGTAAATTTTTTACAAATGTACGGTTTGGCAAAAAATAATTATGTAATTTATGTAATGGCAAAAATATTTGTGTACTAATCCTTGAATAATTAGTCAATATAAAATATTTTCATTATCGATAGTAATTTATGTAATGGAAAAAATATTTTTTATTTATTCATTTTTGTAAGCGATATAAGCGATAGGAGCAATCATATTTAGAAAAATATTTTTCAATTAATTCATTTTCTTCAAAACAAATGGAACTCAAATAGATGTATAATTTTTCCATCTGTAGTTTCCTTGAAATTTTAATTTCTTCTATGCAATCTCATCCGACTGAATTTACCCTTTATCACTCAAAAAGAAAAAAAATCCACAAATTATTTATTCAAAATGCACTAACACTTCATCCTCCATAATACCTTCGACATTACAACTTGCTGGTGCAATGGAAGAAATAGTAACATTATGCATAAAATTTGTAACCCTTCGTATATTGCTAAGCGGAGTCGCCAGTCAGTATTGGCTCTTAATATCTTTCCAAATCCAAATTTTGGATAATTTACAGGATGAAAAAATCATCATAAACTTAGTTATAATAAACTTAAATACTAGATTACAGTCGCCATCAATCGATCTAGGAAAGTCTACTTTGATTGATGCTAAGGCTTAGGCGGCCAAGGGACCTAAGTACTCTTGTGAAGGAAATTGGGCAAGGAAAACTAGAAATCTTCGGTTTGGGCAATTCGGCTCTGCGTGAGATGGATTAGCATCCCACAAAGCCCTTTTGGTACCGCAGACCTATTTTTGGTTGACTCATAAATTGGGAGAATTACCAAAAAAGTCATAAACCTAGCACAATTGTGCTAATTCAGTTATAAACCTTTTTTTTTTGGTCAATTGAGTTCTAAACCTTTTGCATTTGTGTTAATTCAGTCCATCCGATCAATTTTAGCCGAAATCGCTGACATAGATGCTAGTCGTCCTACTTGACGCGGTCAGCGCTAATGTGGAAATTTTTAAAATAATATTTTAATAATATTTTGAATATTTTTACTTTTTTCCTTTTTTTTTTTTTTTTTTTTCTTCCTCTAGCTAGTCGAAATCGGACCTTGGTGATTAGTCGAGTGGTTGACTCATAAATTGGGAGAAAAGTCATAAACCTAGCACAATTGTGCTAATTCAGTTGAAACTCGATCAAACCTGGTGATTCTCTCCCTACACTGAGGCAAGACATGTGATTTACCAAAAGAATTGGTAATATTTGAAAAGCATCTCGAGAGTCCTAAGAGCTCAAAAGTTAAAAGGAAAATATGAAAATGGTGATTCTCTCCCCTAACTAGGCAGACATGGAAAAAAGAATTAGTAATAATTGAAAAGCATCTCGAGAGTCCTAAGAGCTCAAAAGTTAAAAGGAAAATATGAAAATCTAACGCCTATGAAAGAAAATGCAGTAAAAGCAAAATGCTTGCATGAAAAGAATTTTGATTTCGATACAAAAGCAATTAGAAAAGAGTGTAGCTCATGTGTTTCAAAAAAAAAAAACAAGATTAGTTGATGGACTCTCGAGGCAGGTTGGATTTCAAGAGTCAAAATGACCACAACATTGGATGAATTGATAATGATGCCAAGATAATCACCAACTCTTTAATCCCCTTTGAAAAATTTTAAGCCATTTTTAGCTTTTCTTCGAACCGACATTACAACCTTTTCACAAAGTTTTTTTTTTATTAGTATGGTTCGAGTGAAATTAAAGATTTCCAAAAGACACTACCGCTTGAAGGAGTGAAAGCAATCATTTCTTGTCTTATTTTTGATTTATAAACCCGATGAAGATATTGAATTCAATATTTCTTTTTAGGTCTCAAAGCAACTCCCCTTTTTCTCTTAAAACCTTTGACATAGGTTATATGAGGTATCGCCGGTGATCAAAATTGACTTCCACATCAATGGATGGACCAAATAGCCTTTGAGAATAATTGTGAGAAGACCTTTCTGATGAAGGTACTACAATTCAATATTTTAACAAACTCTTTGAAGGAAGTCGAAATCATCTTGTTCAAAACTCTCATTCAGGGGAATTTTGACAATCGATGACATTTACCAAAATCGGATGACAATTTCATTGTCCAACGAAAGGCATTTGAAATTTCTAATTCCAAAATAAATCTGATAACTTTTTACTATCAATTTTACCAAGTACGCTTTTTGCTACTAGTTTACACCATTTTGGACATAATCCGTTGGATGTGCATATACCATCTTAAAATTTCTTTGGTGACTTGCACATACGGTGAGCTTCAGCAGCCCAGAACTCTTTCAACACGACAAACTTTTCCCAGTAGCACTGTCATCTTAATCACAGTACGGAGAGTTTTTGCAACCCGGAGTTCTTTTGATATACACATGGCGGGCTTCCGTAGCCCATGGTGCTCTTCTTCTGTCAGATGTCCAGGTAACATCTCGGCAATTTCTAATAATGATTCGCAGGTTTAGTAAGCTTCTGCAGCCTCGAAGCCTTTTCATCACAAGACAGAGAGCTTTCGCGGCCTGGAGTTCTTTTAATATATAACACAGAGCGCTTCTGTAGCTCGGAGTTCTTTCAATATGCAACATTGAGAGCTTTTATAGCCTGGAGTTCTTTTAATACACGCACGGCGAGCCTCTACGAACCGAAGTGTCTTCCCTCCATTAGAGATCAAGGTAATTTCTTTGGAAATTTCTTTAACAAGTGATTTGAAGGTACGAAGAGCATCCATAGCCTGGAATCATTCATCGTAGCAAGAGTTCCCCAATGGAGACAACTCTCAGTAGATGAATTACCTTCAATACGACACTGAAAGCTTTTGCGAAAATCAATCAGAAATTGACTTTTCCCCAAATCGGGAATTTCAACTTTCAATCGGCCAAATCCAAAATTAACTCATTTCTAGTTGTTTTTGAGAAAACTTCCTTTACGACATTTGATCAAAAGGTCATTCCGCATCCAATTGTCAAAGCAATTTTGAGATTCCAAGCTAGAGATAAATTTTCCCAATTTAGGCCCTAATTAGGGGTGCTGACCGATTCTTCATGACTTATGCAATTTAGCGAAAATTGAGTCCAATTCATTAGAGATAACTCAATTCCAATATAATTTTTGAAAAAATCACAACAATGGAACTTAATTTGTTCAATTTGGCCAATTAAGGATGGACAAAATCAAGTCGAATTGACCCAATTCGCTTTGACCCATTGTCGTCTAACAATCAATTTGACCAAATCGAGGTTCAATTTGGCTAATTGAACTATTGGTATCAGCCTGTATTGCAATCTTGACAAAGGCTCCGTTCGTTTGGCGGAAAATGTTTTTCAAGAAAACACTTTCCGGGTTTTTCGGTGTTCGGAGAGCGGAAAACATTTTTTCTCAATGAGGAAAAATATCAACAAATTTCTGAAAAATGATTTCCGATTTTCAAAAACGGAAATCATTTTCTGCCGGCCTCCTTTCCCCTCCGGTTGCTGGCTACCGGTCTTTGCCCATGGTGATAGGTAACCCTAAACCCTAGCTTCCCTTCCCTTCCCTTCATCCCCATTCTCAGCTATTATCTCTTTGCTGCTCACTCTAACCTCACAGTAGGCCTTATACATACCACTCCTTAGTCATGGCCATGGGCTGGTTTCGCCCGAAACCCGCCCGGTCAAACCCGAGCCCAGCCCATTGACTGGGCCCGCGGTTCGGGAATCGGAACCGGTTCGTGGTCTACGGGCCCGATTCCGGTTCTAAAATCTTGGAACCGGCGGTTCCGGGCCCGGTTCCAAAAAATTAAATTTAAAATTTAAAAAATTAAAAAATTAAAAAAATTATAACGAATTGTAAGGCACTTAATGATAATTTATTAAGTTCAAGCCCCCTCATTCTCTCTTTTTGTCCCCAAATTTGATTACAATTTACATTTTGATTACAATTTATATTGAATAATTCATTATTTCATAATTTCATTATTTTTTTATTTAATAAAATTTTTATAAATTTTAAATTATGAACCGGAATCGACAGGAACAAGAATGAATTGGCCTGGAACTAGAATCGAACCCGAACCGGAACCGCCATGGGCGGTTCTGGTTCTGGTTCATACATGGCTCGGAACTGGAACCGCAGTTCCTGAACCGTGGCCATGACTACCATTCCTGCACCCTGGGGAGGCGTGTGTACATCCCACTTCTTCCCCATCTGCCCCACTTCCATTCTTCGTACTACATATTCTCCTTACATTTCTAGGCTGAACCTAATCTCAGTTATATTGCTGCTCCTGGGCAAGTATGTGCCTAGAACTCCCTTCATCCACAAATCTCCTTCTCTAGTTGTTGGGTGTGTCGGTCCTGAGTGCTAGCCTTGTTATTGTACTGGAATTTTGCCTTGGGCTGTTGAGCTGCTAGATATTAATCTCTTCCACATTTGGTAATGATCTTCGTGCTTTGATTGGTGCTGGGGTTCCCTCCTGGCTGAGAATCATGAGTAATGAAACCGAAAGAGAGATGAATGGCTGCATTGTGTAGAAGAATGGGTAGAATGTGGTCTGAAGATATCGTAGCCAAGGTGTTTGAGAAAATTCCCGAAGGAAAATTAAAAGAATGTAACCTCACATTGTTGGGGAAACTTTACTCTTGACCAAATGTGAATTTGTAGGCATTCATGTCAACCATGAAAAAGGCGTGGAAGACGTGGTGTGCGGCCCAATGGAGTCGAGACTATTCTTATTCACCTTTTGTTCGAAAAGTGAGTCGACACGAGTTCTTGAAGACAGCCCATGGTGTTTCTCGGGCAATTTGCTCATCCTTCAACAACTTAACCCAAGGGTTCCTATTTATTGACATGTTTTTACGCACTGTGCCTCCTGGATACAAGTACGTGGCTTACCTCTTGCTCATATTACTGAAAAGGTGATGATAGAGGTGGCTTCAAAGATAGGGAAAGTTTTGGAGCCGAAGATTGAAGGGAAATGGGGAAGTTTGTGCAAAGTCGGAAGAGTTAGGGTACTTATAGACCTATCATGCCTACTCAAGCCAAGGGGCCGTGGCGGACTTTGAAGATGATCTACTATGGGTTGATTGTAAGTATGAACGTCTCCCAATTTTCTGCTATTCATGTGGGAAAATTGACCACTACACAACTAATTGTGAGGAATTCCCCTACAAAGAACCTGGGCCCGGGGAAAATGGAGCTGGAAAATATGGATATTGGCTACAGGCGGAAGCACGAGAGGTGAGCTCATTTGAGAAACTATTTAATGGAAACGAAGTTGTGATGCACGATGAGGAGGAATTAGTCCTAGAGACACCAACACGGGCCAATACTTTAGTGGTCACTGATCCCATCGAAGCTAACAACTAGCACCTAGGACACCCTATGGAGAATCAGCAGCTAGTGACACCTGAACTTAAGGGTAAAGGCATTGCCAATGAGACAATGACATCCAAAGGAAAGAAAAGTAAAGGCACGCAACTCTCACTCCTAGATTCACTTAGGTCTGACACCCTTGCCAAAAGTTTATCAGATTCTTCTAGGAAGATTAAAAAGTCACACAAGTCCCCAGCTACAAAGAAGATAAAAGGAACAATCCGCATGATACTACAAGAGTCGTATCTTCTGCTGTTGATGAAGCTTTACTACTGGATACCCCTGTTTTGATGGAAGAAGGGGGTTAAGGCATGGGCTTTGGTGGCTAGCCCTAATAAGCTACCAACAAATATATGAACATTGTGAGCTGGAACTGTCAGGGACTGGGTTCTATCCTGACGTTCCAGCATTTAAGAGCCATTGTGGCTCATGATAGACCCAGTATCGTGTCTCTTATGGAGATGAAGAATAAAAGAGAAGTGGTTGACATGGTTAGAAATCAGCTCCAATTCCAGTAGTCCATCATTTTCGATCCGATGGGATTGTCTGGGGGATTAGTTGTTATGTGGAATGAGGATGTATTGGTGGGAGTGGAGGATAGCTCTGACGAGTTAATAGATATTACGTGTAGGGACCCCAACAATGGAATCATAATGCGAATTACCTTTCTTCGTGCCTCTACCATCTATCCAAAATGCCTTCGGTTATGGCATAAGCTTTGGTCTATACATCAAGCTAAGAGCCTACCATGGATTTGAATGGGAGATTTTAACGAGGTTTTACATTTCTAGGAGAAAGATGGAAGAAGAGAGGTAGACAACTATAGAGTGGTGGCTTTTCGTGAATTGCTGCATGATTGCTCCCTAATGGATAATGAAAGCAAGGGATGCACCTACACATGGGCTAACAACAGAGAAGGGGAGGCTCTGGTAAGAAAGAGACTTGATAGAGCCGCATGTAACAGTGAGTGGAGGGTATATTTGCGGATGTGGAGGCTTATGCTTTGCCGGCTATTGGATCCGATCACAGCCCTATTCTTGCTCTCTTTGCATTCAGATCATGGCAAAAGAAAAAAGAGATTCCGTTTTGAGGCATATTGGCTAGATGATTTGGAATGCTCGAATATTGTTAAAGAGGCTTGGAATGACTTTGGCAGCACTCAGGTATATGTAGTGGGCAAATCGAGGAAAGTACCTAATGCACTGCTAAAGTGGAGTAGAAGAAAGTTCTCTAATGCTCGCCATCAATTTGAATTCATGAAAAAGGAACTTACTAAGTTAACCAACGAGCCTAGCATTAATGGGAGTAAGGAAATGATTCAGGGCATCAAAGAGAACATAGGAAAACTTTGGAGGCAGAAAGAAATATACTAGCATATGAGATCCCAGATTAGTTGGCTAAGGTGGGGGGATAGGAACACTAAATTTTTCCATGCCACTTCAGTTCAACGAAGGCAACCCTATGGAATTTTTATTCTGAAAATGGATAACCAAAGCTGGTGCCGAAACCCTACAATGCTGAAACTTCACATTACCCAATTTTACTAGTCCTTATACACCACTGTGGGTCCAAGGAACTTTCAGCCTATGTTAGAGGAGTGTTTGCACCTGGTAAGTAATGAAATGAATATGGCCTTGATGAGTAAAGTGACCATGGAGGAAGCTAAGGAAGCTTTTTTTCAAATGGGAGCCACTAAGGCACCGTGTCCAGATGGGCTCAATGGACAATTCTACCATCACAACTGAGAGAATATTCAGCAGGATGTTTATCGTATGATGGACAATTTTTTCACGTCAGGTATGTTCAAGCTTAGCCTAAACAAGACGCATATTGTTCTAATCCCCAAAGTGGTGCACCCACCCGAGGCAGCGGTGTCGCGCCTAAAGTTTGTTAATCACTGACTCCAAATCGGTTAGGATGAATCTCTGTTGCTAGCTGGATATTCTCCAGCTGGCAAAGCTGGCAAACTCAATTTCCACGTGCTAGATTGATCCATGGAAGTCGGTGAAGTCCCAGGCATAAAATGATATTTTCTAGATTTTATGGGCATTCTACGAGTCGGGCGAGGAAGAAGATTATCCCGGGTCGGGTCGGGTCGACCCGGCTGACCTGATTCTGTCCAAAAATTCAAATTAAGCTCGATTTTGATCAAATTTTCAAAATTAAACCCTTTTGACACAATCACGTTTTGAATTTTCAACTTTTTATACTCGCGTTATTAGGGTTTTAATCAATTCGATGTCTTAATGAACTGATTAGAAACAATTGGTCCCAAAATTGAATTATCCGCATCAGATTAACCCTAGAAATGATAGTCTCATGGTTTGACAATTTCGAATTCGACACGATTCCCAATTCTGGCTCGAAATTCCTAATTTCCAATTTAATTTTGGGGATTTTTGATTTATTTGTTAAATTGTGCAATTGGATCGACCATTATGTAATTCAAGGTCCCAGAATCATTTGTTGTGAAGACACTATGACTTAAAAATGACTAGAAATGATTTAATCGAATTTTTGGTTCAATTTGGATTTGATTTTACCAAATTTTGGGAAAAGCACATTCCCAGTTGAAATATTTCAAAATTGATATTGAACTGACAAAATTTAATTTAAAATAAAACTAAAGACTATTTTTACGGAATTTTTCAATTCCATTTGCTATTTTTCTTGATTTTCTTCTTTATTTTGACTAAAAGAAATTAAGGAAAAATTCAAGAAAATTCTAAAAAATTTATTTTTGGTTTAGAATTAGGTTTTTAGGCTTGGCCAAGGTCCCTAATCCTAATTTAGTGATTTTTGGAATTTTTTTGAAAAATGGACTAAATATCAAGTGTCAACAAGTGGGTACTAACGAAATAATTGACACGGTGATTGTAGCGAGGTGGAGCTTGTGGAGCCGAGCACAAGACAACACTAAGCAATATGCATCCTCCTCATCAGCGCACACGCACGAAGAGCTCTCACAGAGAGCTGAATCTTGACACGCTCCGCTAATTATTGCTCGACGACGGCAAGGGCAACCGGAGCACTCCACCGAAATATCAAATTTTTAAGTGCATCGTCCACAATGAAGCAATCGAACATGGGAAAGTGCACAATGGGGGCAAGGCAATTGAACAGAAAATTTTTCGTTTGACAAGAAACCCAGAAAGAAAAAAGCAGCAAAGGAAAGGGAAGAGGAGACGAGGAAGTAAGAAACCTAACCTCGGTCCTTCATTATCTCGAGGAAGGAATAGACCATGTTGGAGATGGGTCACAGCTCCACAACGGCCTTCCCTCTCTTCTTCGCATTCACCATAGTCCTCAACGCATCGTTCAGTATCCTTCGTCCTATCTCCCATGAGCGACTTTCAGCAAAACCCTCTGCCACGAAACTCTATAGTCGCGGACTCACGGCGGGCTAGCAAGCGGCGAGGGCTTTCTGTTCTCGCTCTCCACCTTGGCAAAGCACTTTGGACATACTGATGAGCCTTCAAGGCCTCCGAGGTAATTTTGCAAGTTGATTAATCCTTGGACCGGCCCACGAGCCGTTCGCTTGGGCCATGCTCTTAGGCCAGACATTTTATTGATTTCGGACTTTTAGGGCCAATTGCAAATTAAATAGACCTTGAGGCCCCCGAAGGGTCACTAGGTGGGGCAAATGAGAAACTGCAATTTTTTTGTCGTAATAAAAAAAAGCTTTTCTAGTTTAGGCCATGTCGTGTTTCTTTTTCTATCGGTTTTTGATTATTTTTTTATTGGTGACAAACAGGTACAAGCTGGACTTTTCTGCCATGGAAGATGCTTTGCAAGCAAGATTGGAAGGCTTCACGTTAATGAATCGAATAATTAAGTGTCATAATTTTCTAATGTGGTTTTGATCTGTTTGTTTGTTGATGTAGAGTATTTGAACGTATCAATGAAAAATGTCATCGAGCCTGTAAAAATGCTGGATAAAATTGAAGTAATATCACTGACATTTTCCAATGCACCATGGTTCTCAACATGACCAATTTCTTCCCAACTCTAGTTAACCCCTTAAGTTGGTCAGCTCTACAGACATGTCTCGTCCACAACATGAAACTGCCATAAAGTCAAGTCGAACAAGTTCAAAGTAGCAGCCGAGCTCATCATCTCTCAAAATTTGATTTTTCACAAGACCATTCTCTTGTCACTTCCTATGCATTGTCCAGCCGCAAAGTCACGGACATATGAAGGCCCAATCACTCTAAATTAAAGTGCATAACTGTTGTCCGGTTGTCACCAGTTGCGGCTCAAACTGCATATTTGCAGAACTGATGAGCAAAATATTACTAGAGACGGTTCATAAAATGCTCTCTAGTGCCGATATGGCTACGAAATTCTTAATGGATGCACTTAGTACGGTGAGCTATATGAAGAATAAATCCCCATTGACTGCAATTAGATGTCGGACACCCGAAAAAGTGTGGTTAGGTAACGTGACTGATTATTCTATTCTTAGAATATTTGGTTGCCCATGTTTCATTCAAGTTAGCGATGGTAAGCTATATGGAAGGGCAATAAAGTGCATCTTCCTAGGTTATATACAAGGTAAGCGGGGCTATAAGTTTTGGTGCTTGGAATTAAATTTATAGAGATTTTTATGTTTGACGAGTCTCCAGTACTTCTGGGTAGGAATGCCAATAGCGGTGTTCATACGGATCTGAATGGTATCGAGCTTGAGGTGGAGTTGCAACCCAAAACTCCCGAGGTAGCGGTGTCGTGCCTAAAGTTTGTTAATCACTGACTCCAAATCGGTTAGGATGAATCTCCGTCGCTGGCTGGACATTCTCCAGCTCGCAAACTCAATTTCCACGCGCTAGATTGATCCATGGAAGTCGGTGAAGTCCCGGGCATAAAATGATATTTTCTGAGTTTTATGGGCATTTTGCGAGTCGGGTGAGGAAGAAGATTATCTCGGGTTGGGTCGACCTGACGACCTGATTCTATCCAAAAATTCAAAATAAGCTCGATTTTGATCAAATTTTTGAAATGAAACCCCAAAATTGAATTCCTGATCACATTTTGAACCAAAATATGTGATTTTCCTTAATTTTTGACCCTATCATGTCCTGAATTTTCAACTCTTTATACTCGGGTCATGGGTTTTAATCAATTTGATGTCTTAATGACCTGATTAGGCAAAATTGGTGCTAAAATTGAATTACCCACATCAGATTAATCCTATAAATGATAGTCTCATGGTTCGACAATTTCGTATTGGAAATGATTCCCAATTCGGGTTTGAAATTCCTGATTTCTAATCAAATTCTTTGGATTTTTGATTTATTTGTTGAATTGTGCAATTGGACCAACCATTATATAATTCAAAGTCCCAGAATCATTTGTTGTGAAGACACTATGACTTAAAAATGACTAGAAATGATTTAATTGAATTTTTTGTTCAATTTGGGTTTGATTTTACCAAATTTTGGGAAAAGCACATTCCCAATTGAAATTTTTCAAAATTGATGTTGAACTGACGAAATTGAATTTAAAATAAAAATAATGAATATTTTTACGGAATTTTTGGATTCCATTTGCTATTTTTCTTGATTTTCTTCTTGATTTTAACTAAAAGAAATTACGGAAAAATTCAAGAAAATTCTAAAAAATTAATTTTTTTGTTTAGAATTAGGTTTCGAGGCTTGGCCAAGGTCCATAATCCTAATTTTGTAATTTTTGGAATTTCTTTTGAAAAATTGGCTAAAATAAGGTGTTAACAAGTGGGGTGGGTAGTAACGAAATAATCAACACGGTGGTTATAGCGAGGTGGAGCCTGTGGAGTCAAGCACAAGACAACACTAAGCAAAATGCATCCTCCTCATCGGCGCACACGCACGAAGTGCTCTCACATAGAGCAGAATCTTGACACACTCTGCTAATTATTGCTCGACGACGGCAAGGGCAACCGGAGCACTCCATCGAAATATCAAATTTTTCAGCGCACCGTCCATAATGAAGCAATCGAACAAAGGGAGTCACACAGTGGGGGCAAGGCAATTGAACAAAAATTCTTGCATTTGACAAGAAACCCGGACAGAAAAAAGCAGCAAAGGAAAAGGAAGAGGAGACGAGGAAGTAAGAAACCCAACCTCAGTCCTTCATGATCTTGAGGTAGGAATAGACCACGTTGGAGATGGGTCATAGCTCCACCAGGGCCTTCCCTATCTTCTCCGCATTCACCATCATCCTCAACGCATTGTTCAGTATCCATCGTCCTATCTCTCACGAGAGCGACATTTAGCAAAACCCTCCGCCACGGAACTCTACAGTTGCGGACTCACGGCGGGCTAGCGAGCGGCAAGGGCTTTCTGTTCTCGCTGTTCTCGCTCTTCACCTTGGCAGGGCACTTTGGATATTCTGAGGAGCCTTCAAGGCCTCCATGGTAATTTCGCGAGTTAATTAATCCATGGACCGGCCCACGAGCCGTTTGCTTGGGCCATGCTCTCAGGACCGATATTTTGTTGATTTCGGACTTTTAGGCCCAATTGTAAATTAAATAGACTTTGAGGCCCCCGAAGGGTGATTGGGTGGGGCAAATGAGAAACTGCAATTTTTTTGATGTAATCAAAAAAGCTTTGCTAGTTTAGGCCATTTCGTGTTTCTTTTTCTATCGGTTATTGATTTTTTTTTTATTGATGACAAACAGGAACAAGCTGGACTTTTCTGCCATGGAAGACGCTTTGCAAAGCAAGATTGGAAGGCTTCACGTTAATGAATCGAATGATTAAGTGTCATAGTTTTCTAAGCTTCAACAAAAGGATTTGTCTGGCGTGGTTTTGATCCGTTTGTTTGGTGACGTGGAGTATTTGATGGAATGAAATTTTTACGCAATGAAGGAACGAAATTTTTTTTTCATCCACGAAAATGTTTAAACATAAACCGTTATGATAATGAAAACATTTTTCACCGACTAACTCTTGTAAGCAATACAAACTATCATTTTTTGGAAAAATGTTTTCCAAATTATTCATTTTTCGCGAAACAAACAAAGCCTTAAATCTCTTTTGTGATGCCTTGGGTCGAAAGGAAAACTTCGAGAAATCTGAAGTATTCTTCTGTAATGGCTTGACTGCTGAAGATTGTAACAGGAACCTTGGGGATTAGTTCTACCAACAATCTCTGTAAATATCGAGGCTTCTGGTTGCATGCTAGGAGGGTCAACTCGAGGGAGTTTGGCTCTGTCATTGAGAAAGTAAGGTATATGTATACCCCTTACAAGTCGGAAAATTAGGTATGCTTTCCTCAGTTTCAGTTTGCAGCTGGCCCGCCACGAGTCCACGACTGCAGAGTTCCATGGCAGAGGGTTTTGATAAACGTTGCTCGTAAGAGCTGGGATGAAGGATACTAAACGATGCGTTTAGGACGATGGTGAATGTGGAGAAGAGAGGGAAGGCCCTGGTGGAGCTTCGACCCATCTTCAACATGGTCTCTTCCTTCCTCAAGATCATGAAGGACCGATGTTGGGTTTCTTACTTCCTTGCCCCCTCCTCCCTTTCCTTTGCTGCTTTTTTTCTTTCTGGGTTTCTTGTCAAATGGAAGAAATTCTCTTCAATTCCCTTGCCCCCATTGTGCGATTCCCTTTGTTTGATTGTTTCATTGTGGACGGTGCACTTAAAAATTTGATATTTCGGTGGAGTGCTGTGGTTGCCCTTGCCTTTGTCAAGCAATGATTAGTAGAGCATGTCAAGATTCTACTGTGTGTGAGAGCACTTCGTGTGTGTGTGCTGATGAGGAGGATGCCTATTGCTTAGTGTTTTCTTGTGCTTGGCTCTACAGACTCCACCTCGCTACAAGCACTGTGTCAATTATTTCATTAGTACTTGCTACCTCAAAAGTTTTTGGTTGCTACTCCACCTTAAGCTGAATGCCGTTCAAATCCGTAATAACACTCCTGTTGACATTCCTACTCATAAGTATTGGAGATTCATCAAACATAACTTCTCTGTGAATTTAATTCCGAGTACCAAAACTTATGGCCCCACTTACCTTATGTATAACCTAAGAACATGCACTTTCTTGTCCTTCCATATAGCTTACCATCACTAACTCGAATGAAACATGGGCAACAAAATATTCTAAGAATAGAATAATCAGTAACGTTACCTGACCACACTTCTTCGGGTGTCCGACATCTAATTGCAGTCGATGGGGACCTATTCTTCATATAGCTCACCGTACTAAGTGCATCCGCAAGGAATCTTAGAGCCATATCAGCATTAGAGAGCATTTTATGGGCCATCTCTAGGAATATTTTGCCCATCAATTTTGCAAATATGCAGTTTGAGCCGCAACTGGTGACGACCGAACAATAGTTCTGCACTTTAATTTAGAGTGATTTGGCCTTCACATGTCTGTGACTTTGCGGTTGGACAATGCATAGGAACTGACAAGAGAATGGTCTTGCGAAAAATTGAATTTTGAGAGATGATGGGCTCGGCTTCTACTTTGAACTTGTTCGACTTGACTTTATGATGGTTTTATGTTGTAGACGAAATATGTTTGTAGAGCTAACCAACTTAAGGGGCTAACTGGAGTTGGGAAGAAATTGGCCATGTTGAGAACCATGGTACATTTGAAAATGTCAGTGGTCTTACTTCAATTTTATCGAGCATTTTTATAAGCTTGATGACGTTTTTCATTGATACGTTCAAATACTCTGCATCAACACACAAACAGATGAAAAGCACATCAAACAAATTCTTTTGTTGAAGTTAGAAAACTATGACACTTAATCGTTCGATACATTAACGTGAAGTCTTCCAATCTTGCTTGCAAAGCATCTTCCATGGCAGAAAAGTCAAGCTTGTACCTGTTTGTCACCTATAAAAAAAATAATCAATAACCAATAAAAAAAGAAACACGACATGGCCTAAACTAGAAAAGCTTTTTTTATTAAACCAAAAAAAAAACTAGAAGCTCAAGCAAGATCGGGCACCGGAAGCTGCTCAGCGTTGGTGCAGAAGTACGAAGAAGAAAAAGGTGTAGAAGTATGAAGAAGAACAAGATACAGAGGAACAGAGAAAAGAAAGAGACAAAAAAAAAACATAAAATTGCCTCTGGACGAAACTGCCCCTTTAGAAAGTGGCATGTGAGATGCAGATGCTCGTTGGGTCATTATTTGAGACTAATTTGACCACTTTAGCCCCTTATTTGGATTTACAAAATTAGTTATACATAATTTATTGTCAATAATGAAAACACTTTACATTGGCTAATTAAGCGATATAATCAATCTATTTTCGGAATATATTTTCCAAAATTTGAGTTTTTTGTGAAACAAATAGACCATAAAAAGTATTAATTTAAAATTTATATCAATAACAATGTTTTTTCATGTGAAATTCCTCTAAAGCAACCTAGGAGTTTTGTTCTCCTAAAGAATACAAGATTGAAGTTGCAATATCTCAGGGGAAAAATGGGTGAAATAAAAGAAAGAGAAGAAAAATTTGGAAAAAAAACAAAGAAAAAAGGAATTTCTTAAGTTTCTAATGCTCCGTTTATTTCACAAAAAAAATTATCCTATAAAATGATCACTTATATTGTTTATAATAATTAGGAAAAAAGAAAAATGTTTCAATTATCGACATCAATTTATATCTGAACATTTCTGTGAACGATGAAAATATTTTGTTTGTTTATTTTTGTAAGTGATTATGTATGGGAAAATTGATATTTTACAAATCATTCATTCTTGCAAAACAAACGAAGCCTATGTTTAAACTTATGTTCTACCTTCTACGGTAGTGCTTTGACGAATTTCCCTTTAATGACATCCCTGACATGAATGGATACTCCACATGATGGTGAACACATAAAACTTGCCAGGGATACGATTCACTTTCGATTGTTGCTATGGAGACTTGGAGCGCAATTTAAAATCACCTAATCTAAATTTCCGACGCTGATATTGATTTTCGGTTTAAGACAACAAGAGCAGGTAGGAGGAGGTGACGATTTTGTGAGTAAGGAATGATGAATTAAGAGAAAGATGCAGGGGGCCAAAATCATAGAAAAAGAAAAAACTTGCAGTTTCTCATTTGCCCCACCCGGTGACTGTTCAGGGGCCTCAAGGCCCATTTAATTTGAAATTGGGCCTAAAACTCCGAAATCAATAAAATATTGGGCCTGAGAGCAAGGCCCAAGCGGACTGGTGCTAGCCTACTCGGCACGGCTCGTGGGCCTGTCCAAGGATTAATTAACTCATGAAATTACGACGGAGGCCTTAAAGGTTCGTCAGAATATCCAAAGTGCCACGCCAAGGTAGAGAGCAACAACTGAAAAACCCTCGCCGCTCGCTCGCTTGCCTGCCCACTGCGAGTCCGCGACTGCAGAGTTCTGTGGTGTAAGGTTTTGTTGAACGTCGCTCGTGAGAGATGGGACGAAGGATACTGAACGATGCGTTGAGGACGATGCTGAATGCAGAGAAGAGAGGGAAGGCCTTGGTGGAGCTGCGACCCATCTCCAACGTGGTCTCTTCCTTCCTCAAGATCATGAAGGACCGATGTTGGATTTCTCACTTCCTTGCCCCCTCCTCCCTTTCCTTTGCTGCTTTTTTCTTTCTGGGTTTTCTTTCAAATGGAAGAATTTCTCTTCAATTGCCATGCCCCCACTATGCGATTCCCTTTGTTCGATTGCTTCATGGTGCATTAAAAAATGTCAGTGATCTTACTTCAATGTTATCTAGCATTTTTACAACCTTTTTACCAAACTAAGCTTCAAGTTCATTCTTTTGTTTAACATAATGTCAGTTGATTGTAGTATGAATTTTGGGGATTTAGATTATTCTTGCCATTACGTGAGGAATGGGCTCTTTGGTTGGAACTTATGGAGAGAGGATATACTACTACAAAGATAAGTCCGTGAAGTGCTTTGAGGTTGGGCGGCAATATCGGCTATGTCTACATGCTTGCATAAAAGAACTACCATAGATCAATCAGTTGTTCTTCTAATGTTTTTCTTCGGGCTGAATGGTGGTAGGATTGAAGGTGAACCAATTGGAGAAATTTATAAGTTTATGATTAAGTAAAGAAAGATGGGACGATTTTCATCTGTCTCTCTTTGAGGTGAAGCTTAATTGCGTGATTGTGTTTGTTAACTAATTCTATTGCTGGCCCACATACCACTTTAATTCAGCTGACTTACTGAATCTGTTTGGGGCCAGATCTATTGAGAAAAACTTTTATGTTGTGAGATTTTTTTGAAGGGCTGATTGGTATATACGAGTTTTCCGCTTTGGTTTTGTTATTTCAGGATACGTAAAGAGTTTCCAAGTTCATGATCCCCACAGAGTGGGGAGGATAACTGTTGAACTGCAAGGTCGAATAAAAGATTGCAAAGCTCTCACTTATCGTCAAGATATCAAGGCTAGAGATATTGAGCAATATAGAGTGAAAATGCTTCCAACACGTCAGGTACTTGAAAATTTGACTTCTTGTCTGGTCTACTTCTTGATGCGTGCGAGTTTGTTGATGGTAATGTCTTGGATGGTAGAAGCTATGTCATGTGCTAGGGTTCATATGACACGCTTGTTTTTAGCTTAAAGAAATCTTTGTTAATTGATTGTTTACTCTCTCTATCTCTCGGTCTCTCTCTCTCTCTCTCACAGTGGGCTTATGTAGTTATTACAACACCTGATGGCAATCTGGACCATGAAGAAGCCATTAGAAGAAACGTGGGAGGCCAAGTTATTGGTTATTTTCATTAACCATAATGTGCTCTCAAAATACAAGATGGATCCCAAAGTGATTAACAAGAGAAGATGATGCTGTTGAGCAATAAGGCAATGATGTATAATCTATCTCCCAGCACTGGTGAACTTGATTGAAGCTTCGAATTGGTTTTGTTGTATCAGTTTTGGATATGATGAATGGCAGATGACCAGGGTCTCATTGTCTTAAAAACTTTTCACCCTTTCTAACTATTATTTTACTGCTTTGAAATTTTCTGGAAGCAGGACTTGGTTCTCGATTCAGAAGAAGATTGATTTTTATGCCGTCGATTCTGGAAGCGTGCATGGGTGAAACACTAAGACATTCATGATTAATTATGTAATTTCTTTATGTGACACCTTAGGTGAAGTATTTACATCATGAAGCCAGAGAAAAATTTTAAGGAAATTTTTTTAGGCATGCAGTATTGATAGCAAATTAGTGGGATTACAATCATGATACCGCCATAACACCTTAACAAGAGGAATAGTTTTATTTTTTGAGGGTCTACTCGCTACAATCCAAAATCTACACTGGTTTCTCAATGTATCTTACTCTGTCGTCGACCTGAACGGCTTCAAAGTCCAAAACTTGTATGGGATCGTGCTCATATTTCCTTAGCATGGAAACATAAAATACATCGTGCACGCTAGATAGTCTTGGTGGTAATGTCAATTGATATGCCAATTCTCCAACTCTTTCTAGTATCTCGAAGGGTCTAACGAATCTCGGGCTTAACTTTTCTTTCTTTTCAAATCTTGATACTCCTCTCATTGGCGACACTTTTAGGAATACATGATCACCACCTTGAATTCTAATGGCCTGTAATGTCTGTAATGGGATCATACCAATACTTTTTTGAAAACTGTTGTTGTAAGCAAACTTCACTATATGCAACTTCTCATCTCAATTACCCTTGAAATCAATCATTCATGCCCGCAACATGTCCTCTAACATTTGAATCAGTTTTGACTATCCATCTATTTGTGGGTGGAATGCAGTACTATACCGAAGTTTTGTCCCTAAGGCCACTTGGAGACCCTTCCAAAAATTCGAGGTGAATCTTGGGTCTCGATTCGATGTGATGGTCACAGGCACTCCGTGCAATCGTACCATTTGTTAGACATATAAATTTGCATACTTCTCCGATTGTATAGTTTACTCACACAGCCAGAAAATGAGCAGAGAGTTAGTCAGGACGATCCATAGTTACCAAAATAGCATCGTGACCACTTGATGTCCTTGGTAAGCGTTATACAAAGTCCATTATTATATGTTCTCACTTCTATTTGGGAATCTTCAATGGTTTTAACAAACCTGCAAGATTGCGATGCTTTGCCTTAACTTGTTGACATGTTAGGCATTTGGCCACTTGTCTTGCAATATCCGTTTTCATTCCATTCCACCAATAATGTTGACGAAGATTGTGATACATCTTCGTGTTTCCAGGGTGAATATTATAATTACTCCGATGAGCTTCAGTCAAAATTTCTCTTCTTAACTCATCATTGTTAGGCATACATAGACGTCCTCGAGAATCTTACGATGCCTTCATCCGTCACTTGAAAGTCCTTTTTCTTTCCATTCGTCACCTCTTCTTGTATCTTTGAGATTTCAGGATCTATCAGTTGCAACATTGTCACTTTCTGCATAATCTCAGGTTCGATTATGAGTATAGCTAACACACTTGAAAGATTCCCTACTTTGAGCTTAAATTTCGATTTGAAAATCTCCTCGAGTAAACACCATTCCTTAACCATTAAACTTGCTGCTGTCGAGGCGGACTTTCAACTAAGAGCATCCGCTACTTTATTTGCTTTTCCTGGATGATATAAAATCTCACAATCATAATTCTTAAACAATTCTATCCATCGTCTTTGTCTTATATTCAACTCCTTTTGAGGGAACAAATCCTTCAAACTCTTATCATCCGTATAAATTTTGAACTTCTCTCCATAAAGATAATGTCTCCATATTTTCAGTGCAAATACAATTGCTGCAAGTTTCAAATCATGCGTCGAATAATTCAACTCATATGGCTTTAATTGTCTTGATGCATAAGCGATAACTTTCCTGTGCTGCATTAAAACACACCTAAGTCCTTTGTGGGAAGCGTCACTATACATTACGAGTTCTCATGATCCCGATGGTGTTCTCAGAACTTGTGCCGAAGTTAGTTTCTTCTTGAGTTCCAAAAAACTTCGTTCGCATGTCTCATCCCATTCAAATTTTGTATCCTTCCTTGTTAATCGAGTTAACGGTTCTCACAAGGCATGAAAATCCTTCAACAAACCTCCAATAGTAACTAGCAATTCCCGAAAAACTTCGAATCTTAGTTACTATTTTTGGTCTCGACCAATGGATTACCGCTTCAATCTTAGCTGGGTCCACTGATATACCCTTGCTGGTTACTACATGACTCAGAAATATCACTCGATCTAGCCAAAACTCATATTTGCTAAATTTCTTGTACAGCTTATGTTCTCGAAGACATTGAAGTCCTTAAGTGTAGTTTGTGCTCTTTTGGCCCTTTGGAGTAAATCATATATCATCAATAAAGACAATCACAAACTGATCCAAAAACGGTTTAAACACCCGGTTCATTAGGTGCATAAACGCTGCTGGCGCGTTAGTCAATCCAAAGGGCGATAAGAAAAAGGGAAAGAAAAGAAAAAAAAACAACAAAGAAAGAGGAAGAAGAGAGGGGCGGTCGATGAGGTGGTGTTCAGGCGTGAGCAAGGGAAAGATAAGGAAGGAAAATGGCGACGACGGGTTTGACACGGAGTCAAATTGTGCGAATGACGCAACGTTGGGTTAATCGGCACAATGATAATGATTACAAGATTCCAACTTTGCGATTCCAAAAACGATAATGGCGACATTAAACTTCCAACTTCATTTTCCTAATTTTGTCAACGAGCGCCCCAATCCATTAAGGTCCTTTAATCTTTGGCCATGAAAATTCAGGATGCCACACGTCAAGCATAACTTCTCTATGAATTTAATTCCGAGCATCACAACTTTTAGCCCCGCTTACCTTGTGTATAACCTAGGAACATGCACTTTCTTGCCCTTCCATATATCTTACCATCACTAACTCGAACGAAACATGGGCAAATAAATATTCTGAGAGTAGAATAATCAGTAACGTTACTTGACCACACTTTTTTGGGTGTTCAACATCTAATTGTAGTCGATGGGGATCTATTCTTTAGATAGCTCACCGTACTAAGTGCATCTGCTAGGAATCTCATAGCCATATCAGCACTAGAGAGCATTTTATGGGCCGTCTCTAGTAATGTTTTGCTCATCAATTCTGCAAATATACAGTTTGAGCAGCAACTGATGGCGACCAGACAATAGTTTTGCACTTTAATTTAGAGTGATTGGGCCTTCACATGTCAGTGACTTTGCGGTTGGATAATGCATAGGAAGTGACAAGAGAATGGTCTTGCGAAAGATCGAATTTTGAGAGATGATGGGCTCGACTGGTACTTTGAACTTGTTCGACTTGACTTTATGGCAATTTTATGTTGTAGATGAGACATGTTTGTAGAACTGACCAACTTAAGGGGCTAACTAGAGTTTGGAAGAAATTAATCATGTTGAGAACCATGGTGCATTTGAAAATGTCAGTGATCTTCTTCAATTTTATCCAACATCTTTAAAGGCTTGATGATGTTTTTCATTGATACGTTCAAATACTCTGCATCAACAAACAAACAGATAAAAAGCATATCAGACAAATTCTTTTGTTTAAGCTTAGAAAACAATGACACTTAATCGTTCGATTCATTAACGTGAAGCCTTCCAATCTTGCTTGCAAAGCATCTTCTATGGCAGAAAAGTCCAGCTTGTACCTATTTGTTACCAATAAAAAAAAATCAATGATTGATAGAAAAAGAAAGGCAAAAATACACTACAAGTGCCATAACTTGTGTATGGCGATCACTTTGGTGCTATAACTTTTTTTCGGGTCACTTTGGTGCCAAGTCAGAGAAAAATAGATTACTTTAGTGACTCCGACCAAAAATTGACCTGGCATTTACATTTAAAAAAAATGGTGACCTGGCATTTACATTTAAAAAAAATTGGTGATCCAGCATTTATATTTAAAAAAAATGATTTGCCTTGTACACATGAAAATTAGGTGGCTTTTTTAAAAAAATTAAATTTAAATTATATTCAAATAAGGAAAAAAAAGGGGGAAGCAACGGCAGGCAAGGGCTTGCTGTCGCCCCACCACTGCCGGTCGGGCGAGGGTTGCCCTAGTTTGGAGAGGCGAGGCGACCCTGCGCCCGGCGATAGCGAGGGAAGCCCTCGCTTGGGCTGGTGAGGGTCGCCCTTGCCTGAGTTGGGCATGGGTGACCATCGCCTCGCTAGATCCGGCGAGGGTCGCCCTCGCTGGGCCGGCGAGGGAAGCCCTCGCCATGCCGGACTCAGGCAAGGGTGAGCCTTGCTCGACACCGACGAGGGAAGCTCTCGCCACGCCCGACTCAAGCAAGGGCGACCCTCGCTCGATGTTGGCGAGGGTAGCCCTTGCCACGCCCGACTCAAGCGAGGGCGACCCTCGCCCGATGCCGGCGAGGGTCGCCCTCGCCATATCCGGCGAGGTCAGCCCTCGCTTGGGCTGGCAAGGGTCGCCCTTGCCAGATTTGGCGAGGGTTGCCCTCGCCGGAGAAGAAAGAAAAAAAATATAAAAATATAAAAAGGAAAAAGAAGAAAATACCTTTGGGTTAAAGTGTTGTGAAGTAAATGTATCACAATGAGTATAATTTGGGATTTTTAGTATCACAAAAAAAGGTCAGAGTAAACTTATCATAAATGGCATAATTTGAGATTTTTCACGTAAAAAAAAAGTTCAGGGTAAATTATCACATGTATCATAATTTGGGATTTTTGGTGGTATTTTCCTTTTTTTAAGGAAAATTTTTAAGTATTTACATCATGAAGCCAGAGAAAATTTTTAAGGAAAATTTTTTAGGCATGCAGTATTGATAGCAAATTAGAGGGATTACAATCATCTTCGAAAGTGTAGTCTAAAAGATAGAATTATATTGATTTGTCTAGGTGGTTAATTTTAATGCTTCTGGAAACAAACCAACGTTAGAAAACTCTAAGGTTCTGGTAAACTTTCTAGTTGAATTTAGAGATGATATCTCCATCGTGATTCAATTATAAACTGCCTTTATAAGTTAGATAGATATCCGTTAAGTTTCAATTCTTCTCTACATTATCTTAATCCAAAGCTCAAAACATATGCACCAAAATCTATTGGGAAGCTGTCTTGTTTATCTATTTTAATAACGACAGCAGCAGTCTGAATTTTTTCACTTTTCCATAGATTATCAGCTTTGCATTAGAACGCAGCTGCTCTCTTATTACTGCACTTATACAAATGATAGATTTAAGCTTTGAGTGAGATCTCTGTCTAACCCAACAATGCCTGTCTGTATCTCGAGTGAAGAGTTGCTGGAATTACCTGTTACTCCAGCTTGGAAAAATATTTAAACTTAGCTTATTTGACAGGGTGTGCAGTTTTCGTGGTGGATAGGATTTACCTTAATCCTGGCACCTACCCAATTGTTACCTGTTTCGGGTTTTTTGAAACTTGGAACCTTCCTTATAGGCTCTTGGAATCACCTTTGAACTTGAGACATGTCGATTCCACGGGCTTCGACCTTGCATTTTCTTTTCAGATTTTTATTATTGGAAACAAAATTGTCGTGGTAGTCATTGTACATTTAACACAAAATATATGGCTTACATGATGTAATAGATATTCAAGTAATTGTACATTAGTAACATATTCCTAAAACAACAATGTCATCGAGAGTAAAAACCAAAGAAAGAAATCAATTTTATCTATCGTTTAAATCTATGAGTTCACATGAAAGCTTGTCTCACTTGATTGAGAGCATGAATTAAAATGTTTCGTTATAGACATATCCAAGCTCGTCACAGAGAGTGAGGGTGAAAAGGAGTCGGAGATTTGTTTCTTCTAATGTAATTGGGGATTGGGATCAACTAGAGCTTTCACATATATTAATGTGAAAATTTCAAAAAGGAAAAAAAGTTATAAATGACCAAGTACACATAAAAATTTGTCTCGAAATAGAAAAATGAAATTGCATTACCAAATGAATTTCTATTTCAAACCTTTTCCTAGGAATAGAAAAATAGAAAAGCAGAGAAATATAATGATTATCATTTGTGTCCTAAATAAATGAGCTAATACCACCAAATTCTTAATCCAGTACATCTGTACCACATTTACTTTAAATTAATTTTCATGTCACAAAAAATCTTGAGTTGGCACACTCTTGCCACATGTGCCCCTAATAATTTTCGTGTCTAAAAAAAAAATCCAAAATCGGTATGCCCATAAAAATTTGTCTATATCTAGGGGTAAAATCAACATGTTCCTGCAGATTTTCTAATCTCGATTCATTTTCTCCGTATATAGCTTCCCCAAAAAAATGTCATTCAGAACACTCATTCATGTTAAATTTCCGCGTGAGATCCAGGTCACACACCGATCATCCGAGTTGTTTGCCACTATGGTTCCATTTCAGCTATTTAAAGAAACAAAGAAAGAATGCTAATAGATGGTAAATTTATCGTTGGTGTAATAGTACGAGATTCTTTGTGACACAAGAAATTTTTTTTTGGTCGAAATGACACAAAAATTAATTTGCATGAATGTGGCACGAGTCTACCAATTTGAATATTTTTCTTGAAACAAAAATTAATTTGAAATAAATGTGATATGTATATATCAATTTGGGATTTTTGGTAGTATTCCAAGCAAGGAAAAACTATTTGTGGAGATTAAAAAGGTTTTTAATCCCATGAAAATAACATGGGCCCAAACGGTCCATCCGAAAAGCCCAGTCACAGGTCAAGTCGAAAGCGTGCCCCCCGTTGACTCGTTGACCAATATATAGGGCTTCTTTTTATATATGCCTTCGCGTGGGGTGGGGGAACAAATCGAGCTTCGCACTTTTACCGGTTCGTACCGTTCGAGATCGAAGCACCGACGTAAAATCTCGCAGGAGGACGAAGCTTCGGGTCGAAGCAAGAGGTTCGATTTCTCCTTCCTTTTCGGTTCTGCTCTTCGTTTGAGTAGTCTCTCTCCAGATTCTTATTAGCTGCTTGAGGCGTTTGAGATTGCCCTATGGTTTTTGGAGATTGCGATGATGATGTTGACGATGATTGTTGCCGGAATGTATTTTCCCTTTCTTGTCACCTCCCCGATGTGCCATGAGTTTTTGGCTTTCTTTCCGGGTTTTTTTTTTCTTTTTGTTTTTAGGTTTATGTTTCTTGGATTTGGGAAATGGGAGCTGCGGGGTTTTGCCTGGTTGATATGCTGAAATGTGAAGCTTTTTACCTTTGAACCTGCATTGATGGCCGTTCGGCCGTGGCCTATGTTGCACTGACATCGACACGCGACATGCCAATTCTAAAAAAATACCATTTTTTGACACGTTGGGACACGTATATTAAATATATATTTTTAATAATTAAATGTATCATAATTACCAAAAATAATTGGTTTATTATAACCCATAAAATCATTAAGTTCAAATAAAAAAATGAATTTGATATCCATAGAAAGAAGCACATTTACAAATTCAATTAGGGAAATAGAGTATATGCAATGTGCAAATTTCTCTTCAAAATTCACGTTCTCATGTTCCAATACATAACACTATCTAAAAATGTTTATCCCTTTAAATTCAGCATTTAATAATAAGTCAAAAAAAACAAAAAACTATCAACATTTCACCGTAAAAAAGACGCAGCCCACCCATCTGACCTACGCCACAACTTTTTTCCTTTTCCCCCAACCCACCCACACACACGCTCCCTTCCCCGACTTCTCCCTTCTTCCCAGTTCCCAGCCACCACAATGTTTCTTTTCAAGAAACAGTTTTAGGGGTTTTTCAGGCTTGGGTTGGTGTAGAAGATTCTCTAAGTTTTGATGATCAGTGAAGGACTTTAGACACCATCCGATCTTGCGAATCCGGCTTGTGCGAGTTTTTTTTTTTGAAATTTTTATCTCTTGCTTTCTGGAAAAATGAAGCGTTTAATTCGAAACTCTATATGTTGCAAGTTCATTATACTGCAGCGAGCGGCGAGCGCGACCGGGAGAAAAATTAAACCTAAGATAACACGAGCGGCGAGCGGCGAGCGGGAGCGGCGGGCACGACTGGCTGGCGGGCCACCACAGCTTCTTTCGGGGTTTAGCAGGGAGCAGGGAGCGGCGGCGAGAGGCGAGCACGAGCGGCGAGCGGCGTGGAGGACGGGAGTTCGTCGGTCGAACAGAGAAGTAAAGAGGTAATCGTGTTTTAGCCCTAATTTTGGAGGTCGACGCCATTTATTTGTTCACCGTTTTTATTTTTTTTACAAATTTACTCTTCGGACACGGCGGACCCGCGTGCCGGAGGCGTGTCCGGAGAGTTGATTTCGTGTCGGAAATCCGACACCGTGTCGACCGCGTGTCGGAGGCGTGTCCACACGTGTCGACGTGTCCGACACGCGTGTCGGTGTCGGACACCGACACGTTGGCCATTTCAACGTTGGCTATGCTGAAGCTTGTGCTTTTAGTGGAGTGCTCGGCACGGCTCGTGGGCCGGTCCAAGGTTTTAATTAACTCACGAAATTATGATAGAGGCCTCGCCAAGGCAGAGAGCGACAACAGAAACCCTCGCCGCTCGCCCGCCCGCCCGCCCGCCACGAGTCCGCGACTGCAGAGTTCTGTGGCGGAAGGTTTTGCTGAACGTCGCTCGTGAGAGATGGGACGAAGGATACTGAACGATGCGTTGAGGACGATGGTGAATGCAGAGAAGAGAGGGAAGGCCCTGGTGGAGCTGCGACCCATCTCCAACGTGGTCTCTTCGTTCCTCAAGATCATGAAGGACCGAGGTTGAGTTTCTTACTTCCTTGCCCCCTCCTCCCTTTCCTTTGCTGCATTTTTCTTTCTGGGTTTTCTTTCAAATGGAAGAATTTCTCTTCAATTGCCTTGCCACCACTGTGCAATTCCGAACAAAGCTTCTTACCAAACAAAGCTTCAAGTTCATTCTTTTGTTTAACATAATGTTAGTTGACTGTAGTATGAGTTTCGGAGATTTAGATTATTCTTGCCATTATGTGAGGAATGGGCTCTTTTGGTTGGAACTTATGGAGAGAGGATATACTACTACAAAGGTAAGTCCGTGAAGTGCTTTAAGGTTGGGCGGTAATATCAGCTATGCCTATATGCTTGCACAAAAGAACTACCATAGATCAATCAGTTGTGCTTCAAATGTTTTTCTTCGGGCTGAATGGTGGTAGGATTGAAGGTGGACCAGTTGGAGAAATTTATAAGTTTATGATTAAGTAAAGAAAGATATCACGGTTTTCATCTGTCTCTCTTTGAGGTGAAGCTTAATTGCGTGATTGTGTTTGTTAACTAATTCTATTGCTGGCCCACATACCACTTTAATTCAGTTGACTTACTGATTATGATAATCTATTTGGGCCAGATCTATTGAGAAAAACTTTTGTGTTGTGAGATTTTTTTGAAGGGCTGATTGGTATATAAGAGTTTTTCGTTTTGGTTTTGTTATTTCAGGATACGTGAAGAGTTTCCAAGTTCATGATCCCCACAGAGTGGGGAGGATAACTGTTGAACTGCAAGGCCGAATAAAAGATTGCAAAGCTCTCACTTACCGTCAAGATATCAAGGCTAGAGATATTGAGCAGTATAGAGTGAAAATGCTTCCAACACGTCAGGTACTTGAAAATTTGACTTCTCATCTGGTCTACTACTTCTTGATGCATGCGAGTTTGTTGATGGTAATGTCTTGGCTGGTAGAAGCTATTTCATGTGCTAGGGTTTAGATGACACGCTTGTTTTTAGCTGAAAGAAATCTTTGTTAATTGATTGTTTACTCTCTCTGTCTCTCGGTCTCTCTCTCTCTCAGTGGGGTTATGTTGTTATTACAACACCTGATGGCGTTCTGGACCATGAAGAAGCCATTAGAAGGAACGTGGGAGGCCAAGTTATTGGTTATTTTCATTAACCATAATGTGCTCTCAAAATACAAGATGGATCGCGAAGTGATTAACAAGAGAAGATGATGCTGTTGAGCAATAAGGCAATGATGTATAATCTGTCTCCCTGCACTGGTGAACTTGATTGAAGCTTCGAATTGGTTTTGTTGTATCAGTTTTGGATATGATGAATGGCAGATGACCAGGGTCTCATTGTCTTAAAAACTTTTCACCCTCACTAACTATTATTTTACTGCTTTGAAATTTTGTGGAAGCAGGACTTGGTTCTCGATTCAGAAGAAGATTGATTTTTATGTGGTCGATTCTGGAAGCGTGCATGGATGAAACACTAAGACATTCGCGATTAATTATGTACTTTCCTTATGTGACACCTTAGGTGAAGTATTTACATCATGAAGCCAGAGAAAATTTTTGAGGGAATTATTTTAGGCATGCAGTATTGATAGCAAATTAGAGGGATTATAATCATCTTCGAAAGTGCAGTCTAAAAGATAGAATTATATTGATCTGTCTGGGTAGTTAATTTTAATGCTTCTGGAAACAAACCAACGTTAGCAAACTCTAAGGTTCTGGTTAACTTTCTAGTTGAATTTAGAGATGATATCTCCATCGTGTTTCAATTATAAATTGCCTTTATAAGTCATACGCATATCCGTTAAGTTTCATTTCTTCTCTACATTATCTTAATCCAAAGCTCAAAATATATGCACCAAAATCTATTGGGAAGCTGTCTTGTTTATCTATTTTAATAACGACAGCATCATTCTGAATTTTTCACTTTTCCATAGAATATCAGCTCTGCATTAGAACGTAGCTGCTCTCTAATTATTGCTCTTATACAAATGATAGATTTAAGCTTTGAGTGAGATCTCTGTCTGACCCAACAATGTCTGTCTGTATCTTGAGTGAAGAGTTGGTGGAATTGCCTGTTACTCCAGCTTGGAAAAATCTATAAACTTAGTTTGTTTGATAGGGTGTGGGGTAGGATTTGCCTTAATCATGGCACCTACCCAATTGTTACCTGTTCTGGGTTTTATGAAACTTGGAACCGACCTTATAGGCTCTTGGAATCACCTTGGAACTTGAGACATATTGATTCCACAGGTTTCGACCTTGCATTTTCTTTTTTGATATTTATTATTGGAAACAAAATTGTCGTGGTAGTCATTGTACATTTAACACAAAATATATGGCTTGCATGATGTAATGGATATTCAAGTAATTGTACATTAGTAACATATTCCTAAAACAACAATGACATCGAGAGTAAAAACCAAAGAAAGAAATCAATTTCTATCTGTCGTTTAAATCTGAGTTTACATGAAAGCTTGTCTCACTTGATTGAGAGCATGAATTAAAATGTTTCGTTATGGACATGTCCAAGCTCGTCACAGAGAGTGAGGGTGAAAGGGAGTCGGAGATTTGTTTCTTCTAATGGAATTGGGGATTGGGATCAACTAGAGCTTTCACATATATTAATGTGAAAATTTCAAAAAGAAAAAAAGTTATAAATAACTAAGTACACATAATTATTGCATAATTATTACATCCACTATATGTATAAATTTCTTTTACACATCTGCTGTTGGATGGGTGACACAGTATAACATATGGATTCATGTAACCCAAATGTCACTCACAAATGTCACACCATGCAATGGTGAATGAGTAAAAAAATTTGCACCGAAAGGTTACCTTGAACCTTTCTAGGGTATCATGCATATGGTCAATGCGGGATGTTATGACTGAAATTCTGTAGCCTACCCCATAATTAATGCATAATTATTACCTTTTTTTTTTTTGTCAAAACGTGGAACCTACCTTGCAAACTCTAATATGCACACTAAAACCTACTCGACTATGTCAGTTGCACCGTGTAGCTCCACAGGTTCTCCTACATAATCCTAGTTGTAGAGACTGACAGAATTGTGGGGTTGTGATCCTTAGTTATATTGAACCTATGATTTGTTTAATCTGTTATAGGTTTGGAGAAACAGCATTGTGCCTGGCCTTGAATAGACTGTATAGTACAGTGTTCTCTTTCTTTTCTCTTTGGGTTCTTAAGAATGTGCATCTCCAAAAGGTTCTTTTGAAGACGACTCGTCAAAAGAGTTGCTGGCTCCTTTGTAGCCATTACAATCTTTTACATCCATCATTCCTGGTGGGTTTCTGGGCAATGGACCCCCTTCAATCTTTTTTTTTTTGGGTCGAACCTTCAATCTGATTGAAGAGGCTCTGCTTGCTAGTCTCTGTTCCAATGAGAGATGCTCTAGCTCCCTGATTTTGTGGGGGGTGATGGGTCATTCTGAATTGCTCTGTTTTGCTGGATTTGATGAGCATATTAACTTGCTCTTGTTCGGCTTATGAGCAGGAAAGGGTCATTCCAAATAAAATGCCAATTCTATTCTATTCCAAATGGGAACTGGAGTTCCCATTCCATTCTATTCCCTCGCTTATTGTATTTTCGCCCTTGTCTGTTCTATCATGCCGAGCTAGTTTTGTGAATTCTTCTGAGTCGCCAAAGAGATCTTTTTTTTTTTTTTTTGGGATTGTTGTGCCATGCCTTGTTCTTTAAGTGTCATGGTATTTATCTTTTGCCTTTATACCTTGGAGCTAGCAACACCACAAAACTGCATGCTGCGTCTGTCCTCAGAAGTTGGCAGCTGCTAGCCAATTACAGTCATCTCAATATATGGAAAATACTGACCAATCTGTGAAAAATTTGAGTAGGTGGCTAGACACAATCCTTCCGGCAGACCTAATGTACGCTTCTCATTTTCCTCCTTTGATGTTTCGAGGTGATAGTGTCAAGCAAAAGATCTCAAACCAGAGGAGCGTACACCGTTCACACAACAAAAGAAAAATAAAAATAAAAAGGACGAACCATCATATGTGCTAAATGCCAATGCAGCTGCTAGAGCTTGGTGGTGGCTTTTATCATCATCCCAAATCAATAGATCTAGCTTAAAGACTTATAGCAATATGAGTCTAAATCAGAGGACAAAGGACTTCACTTTCTATTTTTTATTAGATAGTCAGATGTTATTCATAAAAGATGATGAAGCTAGTCAGCTTTAGCTCTTGGTTCCAGTAAAAGATAGGGTCCTAGAAGGAGAAACCGTTCCAACTACCCTGTCAACTATACAAGTCGATATTTGCATACAAACTGCACAGGTCACCCTGCATGTTTTATTTGCTTCCGTGATTCCTCATTTTGATTTCTTTAAACCTTCTGATGTTAAGTTGGTGTTGTAATGAATGGATGGTATCTTGACATTCTCTTTTGGTTGTGCCGACTGTAGAGCAGAGCTGTTACTTGCACAGAAAGATTCTGAACATGATGAATATGCATATTTTTTTTCCTTGATAATGTTCTTGTCCTATGGGTTCGAGGAGTCTAGGTGTCATCCCTGATTGTCAAACCTGCCCCTCTACCTTTTGCCCGGTGGAAATGCGTTGACATAGCAAGCACCGAAAATTCTGTCCAAAGTGTCCCTGTGTTTTGTCATTGCTTTTCTATCTTCAGGGTTGTATTATAGGTGTTAAAAACTCTTGTTCTTTAAGATCTGACTGCTTTGAGTAGTGATGTTTGGCCTTTGTTCTTTTTGCTGCCTGAGTTCTGAAAGACCCTAACCTTGAGGAGAAAGAAGAATAAATTTAGCTCACATCCATGTTAATAGACATTTCAATTACAGTACAAGCCGTTCTCTAACCACTAATGAGTTTATCCAATATTATTTGGTACATACAATCTTGACTTTCAACCGATGCATGTGGTCCATCTGTAATTTCCTTAACTGCACCCTTTAATGTCTGATCACATGTCTCTGATCACCATTGTCAACTCTCTCTCTCTCTCTCTCTCTCTCTCTCGCACGCGCACACACACATCTGAATGGTGTGCAGCTCCTGCATAAGGAGGATTAATCCGATAATAACAAAGAGAAAAGACAAGAAAACATAAACCTGTAATCAATCTACACAAAAAGACAATTGTCAAAAGACAAGGATGATTAATCTAATAAAGAACCCATTCTGGAGTTAAATCCAAACCCAGGAATCCAGCAAAAGTACTTAAACCAGGGAAAGTGACAGACTACCTCAACTGATTTGTCTCTATTGGTTAAAAGAGTTCATAGAAAAGAGGGTCACAAATGTTATGATACTTGGGGCGGAGCAGAAAACCAGGAAAAAGACAGGTACCTGTCTTAAATTCAAACAGTGCAAAAGATCCGAGAAACTATTCTATTATTTACTTAAGCATGCTCTCGAAACAATAATCTGTTTTTTTTTAGGTGGATATGATTTACAGAAGGGTCTTCCTTACAAGTGAAGAGTGACATTTTCTGCGGACGTGGGGCACATTTTTTGAGTCCTACTCAGATACGCTATACCAATTTGAAATTAGCCTCTTTGCATTTTGTCTGTCATCACGACATCTTTGTTTGCCTCATTATTTTGCAATAAACAGTGACAATTAAAAAATAAAAGCATCAACAATGTGGGGTCAGCAAGGTGGTTCTGCTTTTACATTTAACTTTATCAGGAGCCTTTTTTCTAATATCTTCTTTCTGTGAGCAGAGTCCGCTACTAACTAAACAAAATCAGTTAGTACAGCTTCTGATTATGAGTGCCAATTCTAAATTCAAAAGGCTTATTATTTTATGTTTAAGATAGCTTCCGATCAATGATTTAGAATATGGTCCCAAACATGAAAAGCTATCGATGATATCATATTCACTTCCCTGCCTTAGTGATGAATTTTGCCTGGAGTGGGGGAGATGGTGCTTGCTCACATCGCATAAGCTTTCCAAGTATTTCCTTTTGGTGTCCAAAGGCAAGAAAAGAAAGAGACAGGAGTCCTGCAACAGCAATAACTATAAAAACAATGAGTCAAGACAAAGTGAAATACGTATTGAGTGGAAAACACCACGAGAGAATCCATCAGGACAACTCCCACAATTCCATATATTATGTGGAAGCACTAAAACAAAGTTCCTGATCTCTCTCTCTCTCTCTCTCTCTCTCTCTCCCTCCCCCTTCCTCCCACCTTTATTAGATGCACATTTCTTCCCTCTGACAAACCACTATATCTGTGTACTGTTCCACTTATCCTAGAGTGCAATTTGAGCCATCTGCAATGGACATGAACCTTCTGTCTCCTGACCATGCAGATGATGACTACATCGACATGGATACTAAGGCTGGGTTTGGCCATTAGTGAAATATCCGTTTCACAGCTTCCTGGTGTACCGAGTGCTGTTTGGACTGTGAAGAAGAATGTAATTGACAAGTTTGATGCGTACATTGTTGTGTCATTTGCGAATGCAACTCTTGTGCTTTCAATTGGTGAGACAGTTGAAGAAGTAAGTGACAGTGGGTTTCTTGATACTACACCGTCCCTTGCAGTGTCCCTCATTGGCGATGATTCTTTAATGCAAGTTCACCCCAGCGGTATCAGACATATCAGGGAAGATGGTCGTATTAATGAATGGAGAACTCCTGGCAAGAGGACTATAGTGAAGGTTGGTTCTAACAGACTACAAGTGGTGGTTGCTCTCAGTGGAGGCGAGCTTATATACTTTGAGGTGGATATAATTGGTCAGTTAATGGAGGTAGAGAAGCATGAAATGTCTGGAGATGTGGCTTGCTTGGACATTGCCCCTGTACCAGAAGGAAGTCAAAGATCTCGTTTTCTTGCAGTTGGTTCATATGACAACACTATTCGGATCTTGTCTTTGGATCCAGATGATTGAATGCAGATTTTGAGTGTACAGAGAGTTTCTGCAGCTCCAGAATCTCCTCTTTCTTGAAGTCCAGGCATCAATTGGTGGGGAGGATGGTGCCGATCATCCTGCCAGTCTTTTCCTCAATGCTGGTTTAAGTAATGGAGTTCTGTTTAGGACAGTTGTTGACATGGTGACTGGTCAGCAGTCCAACTCTCGCTCTAGATTTTTAGGACTGAGAGCCCCAAAGCTCTTTTCTATTGTCATCCGAGGCAGGCGCGCTATGCTTTGCTTGTCTAGTCGTCCATGGCTAGGTTATATCCATCGGGGACATTTTCTTTTGACACCACTTTCTTATGAGGCTCTTGAATATGCTGCTTCATTTATCTGACCAATGTGCTGAAGGTGTGGTTGCGGTCGCTGCGGAACTATTGAGAGGTTGGGAGAAACATTTAATGAGACGGCAATTCCTTTGAGGTACACTCCTAGAAAGATTGTATTTCCTGAAAGGAAGTCCCTGATAATCATTGAAAGCGATCCAGGGGCATTCACTGCCGAAGAGCATGAAGCCGGGAAAAAGGAATTCTTTGAGGCTGCCGGCATGGGTGAAAATGGAAATAATGACGGTGAACAGATGGAGAATGGTGGTGATGATGAGGACAAGAATGATCCTCTGTCTGATGAACAGTATAGTTATCCAAAGGCAGAGTCTGACAAGTGGGTTTCTTGCATCAGAGTGCTTGACCCAAAGACATCAATCACAACCTGTCTTTTGGAACTTCAGGGCAATGAAGCTGCATATAGTGCATGCACCGTGAACTTCCGTGAGAAAGAGTATCGAACATTGTTGGCTGTTTGGTATGGCAAAAGGATTGCAGTTCTGGCCAAAAAGAAGTTTGGCTTCTGGATTCATTCATATTTATAGGTTTGTGGATGATGGGAGAGCCCTCGAACTTTTGCACAAGACGCAAGTTGAAGGTGTTCCTCTAGCTTTATGTCAGTTCCAGGGAAGGTTACTTGCCGGGATAGGCCCAGTCCTGAGGCTCTATGATTTGGGAAAGAGAAGATTGCTTAGAAAATGCGAGAATAAGCTGTTACCCAACAGG
Source organism: Syzygium grande (assembly GCA_024733475.1). Classification (NCBI taxonomy): domain Eukaryota; kingdom Viridiplantae; phylum Streptophyta; class Magnoliopsida; order Myrtales; family Myrtaceae; genus Syzygium; species Syzygium grande. Next base: position 19,844,681 of record JAMXDD010000004.1, read on the forward strand.
ATTATGTCCATTCAAACCTACTGTGATCGAATTTATGGGGGAGATATACAAGAGGTATGTCTTACAGCAAATTATGCTGATCTTTCTTTAATTCAAAAGAACTATATTCTCCTATAGCTTGCATATGTATGTAATATATTCTTCCAGACTGATTTTTCTGCAATTGAAAATTTATCTTGTCCATAAATTCTTCTCATAGCCGGTCTTATTGTTTGGAAATGTCCGTATGACATGTTTTGTGGTTTGGGTTGTCATCTTATAGAATTTTCCCATCTCTCACATCTGAATATATGTCTGGCTCTTCACTTTCGCAGTCTTTCCTTTAGTGCATGTATCGACGAGATGAGAACCAACTATATGTATTTGCTGATGATTCCGTGCCAAGATGGGTTACGGCAGCACACCACATTGATTTTGACACTATGGCAGGAGCAGACAAATTGGGCAATGTTTATTTTGTCCGTTTACCCCAGGATGTCTCTGAAGAGATTGAAGAGGATCCAACTGGTGGGAAGATAAAATGGGAATAGGGGAAGTTGAATGGAGCGCCAAATAAAGCAGAGGAGATAGTGCAGTTTCATGTTGGTGATGTGGTCTCTTGCAGAAGGCATCCCTGATTCCTGGTGGTGGAGATTCTGTGATCCACGGGACAGTAATGGGATGCTTAGGAGCGTTACTTCTGTTTACATCCCGTGATGACGTTGATTTCTTCTCACACTTGGAGATGCATTTGAGGCAGGAATTCCTCCCCTTGTGTGGCAGAGATCACATGGCTTACAGATCTGCTTATTTTCCTGTCAAGGTGAGTGCTGCCGCCTATTCTTGCAATTAGTGGTCCTTATATAAATGTCCTTCTATATATTTTTAATTTAGTTTTGTTTGTATCCATTAATCTTTTATTGTAATAATGTAAAATTATAGGTAGATCATTTATGTTATCACATGTAATACAATATGGGAAAGTAATACTTAATGATGATAGAAGTAATGGGTGTAAGAATTATACTCGAAGTTTGAGTTTGAGTTTTTGCTTATCCTTTAACTCTAGGATAGCGTTTGTATTTATAGAGTTTTTCTTCTAACTGTTACAGCAATTACATGAGATAAGAATGGACTAATTCAAAATATTTTGAATTTTGAATTAGTCCGTTACAGAAGTAACTAGAGTAATAACTACATCCGTTACAGTAATAACTATAGTAATAACTAGCTAAGAATTGACTAATTCAAAATATTTTGAATTTGAACGAGTCATGCATTGTTATCCTTAACAGGCCCCCGCAAGTTGAAGGTGGTCTTCTGGATGATCTTCAACTTGGATTTGAGCATATCATGACGACACCTTGTAAGAGGCTTGGTGAAGATATCCGCTATTTGGTCACGTGTGGATATGAAGCGAACCTCAAGTTTACGTTGTGACACTAAATGGCGGACAAAGTGAAAGTCTACCTCGATATGCTTTGTTCTAGCATGAAAAAGCGGATTAACCGTAAGATACGTTGCCCCTAGGTTGTCGCACCAAAGGATAGGAGGTTTTGCTTGAGAGATGCCCAATTCTTGTAACAGTGATTGCAACCATACTACTTCTGCTGTGGCGTTTGCCAATGCCCGATACTCAGATTCGGTTGAGGAACGTGCAATGGTATGCTGCTTTTTGGCTGACCAAGAAATTAGATTTTGACCCATATAAATTGCATAACCTCCTGTTGAGCGCCTATCAATGGGACAACCGGCCCAGTCTGCATCACTATATGCATGGAGTTCTGTGGTGGAGTGGGAACTGATGAACAATCCATGCGAAACGGTTTCCTTTAAGTAGCGTAGGATCCGCTTTACCGCACTCCAGTGGTCTTCTGTTGGTTCTTTCAAGAACTGGCAGACTTTGTTTACCGCATAAGAGATATCTGGCCGAGTTAGAGTGACATACCGAAGAGCTCCTACTGTACTCCTATACAAAGTAGCATCTTCAAGTGGCTTACCCTGATTAATTAAATTGGTATTTGTAGCCATGGGCGTGTGAACCGGTTTAACACCGTCCATTCTAGTTCGATGGAGGAGATCTCAGAACATACTTCTGAGACAGGGGAGGAGCCCCGATGGATGTTTGATCACCTCAATTCCCAGTGAAATAATTAAGTTCGCCCAAGTCCCTTATAGAGAACTCCTTGTTTAAGCAGTTGATAGTGTCTTGAATAAATGCTTTGCGTTGGACCCTCAGAATAACAATGTCGTCAACATAGATGAGCATGTAAATGGAGAAATTGGGCCGATGTAGTATAAAGAGGGAAGTATCGGTTTTTGATCCAATAAATCCCAGTGATTCTAAAAAGATGCTCAACCGATGGAACCAAGCTCGCGGTGCTTGTTTCAATCCGTATAGGGATTTTTGTAGCTTGCATATATGGTTTGGCCTTTCTCTATCAATGAAGCCCTGGGGCTGAGCCATGTAGACTTCTTCAGTCAAATTACCATTTAAAAATGCATTGCTAACATCCAACTGCCGGAGTTTCCAATTCTTTGTCACAGCTAATGAAATAACTGTACGAACGGTGGTTGCTTTAACAACAGGACTAAACGTTTCTGTGTAATCGATACCTTCTTGCTGATTGTAGCCCTTGGCCACGAGGCGGGCTTTGTACCGATCTATCGAACCATCTGAACGTGTCTTGACTCGATAAACCCATTTGGAGCCCACGACATTTGCTTTGGGATTCGGTGGAACCAAAACCCATGTTCCATTACGCAACAAAGCATTAAATTCTTGAAGCATCGCATCCCTCCATTTTTCATCTTTGTTAGCTTCGGTGAAACATCGTGGCTCTTCCTTAGAGATTATTTCAGTCAAGTTCACATCTGGCAACGGATATTTAGTGCTGGGCCTCGGGTTTTTACGCAGCTGCATTGAATGGGTTCTTGATTTTTGATAAACCGGTTGTGAAGGTATCACAATAGCTTGTTGTGGGGAGGCATCTGAAAGAGCCTCATTAGAACCTGCACTAGCATTAGACGGACTAGAAACCAACGTGTTAGATGTTGAAGCAAATTAGTATTTGATAATGTCGGTGATGGTTCTTCAAAGGTGGGTGGAGAAGTGTTAGAGGGTGGGGTAGGAGGAAGAATATTACCATTAACACCATGGTTTGCCTGGGAGGACATACCAGCTGTGGAGATCGTTAACCAAGGATGTGATGGTGAGGGTATTTTAGAAGGGTGGGAACCAAGTGTGGCGAATGGAAAAATATTTTCAATAAAATGAGCATGTCTTGCAATATACATACGTCCAGTTTTGTAATCTAAACAACGATAACCAACATGCAATTGACTATATCCTAATAACACACATTGAGTAGAACGGAGTGAAAACTTATGCGAATTGTATGGCCTTAATAAAGGGAAAACAGCACAACCAAATATTTTTAAAAACTTGTAATTTGGTTCTTGATGAAAAAGTGTTTGAAAAGGTGAGTTATTGTTTAAGAGTGGTGTAGGTAATCTGTTAATAAGGTAAATTGTAGTTTCAAAAGCATAAGACCAATACTGAAGTGGGAGAGAAGCGTGTGCCAATAATGTAAGGCCGGTATCAACAACATGGCAAATTTTTTGCTCAGCTGCTCCGTTCTGCTCGTGAGTGTGTGGACAAGCTACACGATGGAGAATTCCATGGCTTGAAAAAAAATTATTTAGGGTTCTATATTCCCCACCCCAATCAGACTGGACGGCTTTGATGGATTTTTCAAATTGTTTCTCAGCCATGATTTTAAACTTTTTGAAAATGGAAGGAACCATAGATCGATTTTGAATAGGATAGTACCAAGTATATTTGGAAAAATCATCAACAAATAGAACAAAATACTTATAACCGGAAACAGAATTAATTGGAGCCGGTCCCCATACATCAGTAAAAATTAAATCAAGAGGTGCTTTACTAATACTATGAGTGGGGGGTAGGGGTGTTTTATGAGATTTGCCTAACAAACAGGAAGGACATTTGCTGAAATCAAATGTAGAACATGGCAAATTGTTTGAACGAATCAAAGAGCGAACTTTGCTTTGTTGGGGATGACCCATTCGAGCGTGCCAGGTAGTGGCAGTGGCGGAAGTATCAAGTGAAATTGTGTTGGCGGATGGAGATGTGGTATAAAGACCCGGCAGCCGGTATAGTCCATCCTTAAGCGAACCTTGGAGTAGTGGTGTTTTGGTCTGCAGATCCTTCACAACAAAGTGAAATGGATGAAATTCAAAGAAGCAATTGTTATCTCGTGTAAAATTATGGACAGAAAGCAAATTACGTGTAATGGTAGGGACATGAAGGATATTTGAGAAATGGAAAGATTTGTTAATAGGCGTTTTGAGAGTGGAAGAACCGACATTAACAATGTCTAAACCTGCTCCATTACCTACACGAAGAGATTCATTACCGTTATGTGGTGTAGAGATCTGCAGATTTGTGATGTCAGGTGTCACATGGTGAGTAGTCGCAGATTCGGAAACCGCCTTCTTTGCTGCGATGGAGTAGGAAGAATCCCAGCCATATTAGCAGTAGGCTGAGGTGCACCGTTGTTAGACTGCGAGTACCTGAAATAACATCTTGCAGCCGTATGATTATATTTCTGACAAATTTGGCATCGATCTTTCCTGTTTTTAGATCGATTGCCTGAGTTTCCATGATTGCGCTGGTTGCTTTGCCAACGGTATTGAGAGTTTTAGGTGGTAGATAGTTGGAAATTAGAAATCGGTTGTGGTTGATTAGTAGGGGTGGATGATGGAGGGGTGTAAGTGGTAACATTTGCCTCTATAGGTACCATAGCAGATTTCATTCGAAGCTCATGATTGAGGAGCAATCGATGGAGTTCAGGAAAGGTTATCGGATCAGGTTTTGTAGCCAAGGCAGCAATAATGTCAGAAAAATCAGAACCAAGATTACGAAAGACAATGGCATTTAATTCTTCATTCCCTAGAGGTCGATTGGCAGCAGCCAATTGATCCGAAATGTACTTTACCTCGCGAAGATAAGTTGAGACAGACTTGTCACCTTTGGATGTATTTTGAGTTGCATATGAAGCTGAAGAATGCTTGTATGTGATAGAGATCCAAAAGCGGTTTCTAGAGCCTTCCGGACATCGGCAAAGAAGGCTAATCCAACCACATAGGGCAGGACATCGGTGAAAGAGAAGATATCATCCAACTAAGAACAAGTTGGTCTTTTTCGAATCCATTCATCGTATGCAGGGTTTGGTGCAACAATAGTGCAGCCCGTGGGGGTGATGGTTGGAGGAGGACATATAATGCTGCCGTCAAGATATCCCATCAAGGACTGGCTACGAAGCAAAGGAAACAATTGAGTTTTCCACAATAGAAAGTTATCACCGGAAAGTTTGAGGCTAAGGTGGTGTTGCACAGCAGGAGTGGATGTGGGAGATGACATCGTGAATAGAAGAGGCCAAAAAAAAAAAAAATGGAAAGAGAAAGAAGAAATAGCAGAGGTGTTTCCAAGGATCCTATTGGTCGTCTGATACCATGTAAGAATTATACTCGAAGTTTGAGTTTGAGTTTTTGCTTATCCTTTAACTCTAGGATAGCGTTTGTATTTATAGAGTTTTTCTTCTAACTGTTACAGCAATTACATGAGATAAGAATAGACTAATTCAAAATATTTTGAATTTTGAATTAGTCCGTTCTGTAAGTAACTAGAGTAATAACTACATCCGTTACAGAATAACTATAGTAATAACTAGCTAAGAATTGACTAATTCAAAATATTTTGAATTTGAACGAGTCATGCATTGTTATCCTTAACAATGGGAATAAATTATCAAGTTTCTCTAAAAGGTTAAAATTTTCATTTCGGAATAGGAAAAATTAAAATTTTTGTGTGCTACATCAACACATAATCTAATAGGAACGCATAACATGAGAAGACATGTATTTTGAATACGCAACATGTGTTACATTTTTATCTTTGATCGGTAGATTTCAACAAACTCAGTCAATATTAAAGAAAAATATGATATTAAAAGAATCTTTTTGCTGAAAAAAGAATTACACAGAAAATTCAATTTTTCCGCAGCAATGCGCGACCCAGTTCTAGTATACATTATATAAATTTTCTTTGTAACTTTTTGGCGTTTGAAAGGTTTATCTGGAAAGTGGCTGTGGTTGTGATTTTAAACTTTCTCGATTCTCTCTCTCTTCGTGAGACCCAACTCCATTATCTTGCCAATCATGGAACAACTTGTCCATCAATATGGCAAACTGTTTTTATTGATTCATCTGGTGGTATTTGCTGAGTGGCCCAAGTATTCGCGTCTGAGTCGAAGTTAGGTGAGTTTACAAACTCGGGCCTAAAATGTCAAGTTTTTATATTAAGATTCAGAAAGAGAAGACCCTAGACGACTCCCCCGTGCCATACCCATGTTCAAATTTTGGACCCTTTTGAGGCAATTCCATGTCTTTGATTTTTTAAATTAGGCAAGTCAGACACATATATCTTTATCCGATACTCATACCCAATCCAAAGTAACACTGTAGGTTTACTGCTAAATGTGTAGATGTCATATGAAGAAGCTTTGTCATGTTAGTGTGATTATGATATGTACTTGTGCTGACTGATGTTATTTTATTCGGATGGTTTCTAAATTGTATAGATATTGTGATCGGATTCTATGGTTGTGAGCTTTATTATTTGATGTGGACTGCTGCTAAAGATTGAGCTCCTTTTTCAGGAAGTGATCGACGGCAATTTATGTGAGCAGTTTCCAACCCTGCCTATGGATATGCAAAGAAAAATAGCTGATGAATTGGATAGAACACCGGCAGGGATCCTAAAGAAATTGGAAGAAGTGAGAAACAAGATCATATGAAAAGTGGAGATAGTCAGCTTGAAGGTGCATCCTCATCCTGCTATATCTGTGTATTGTTTGCGCATGGACATGTTTATTCAACTCTTAACCGTTTGTCTTCGTCCTGTTTTGCACAACTTGCTGCCACCAGCCTGTTTCTTTTGTCCTCTTCTTTGTGCAACTGCCTGCCCCTGGATTGTATATTTAAGATATGAGAAGCAAAGATTTCGGTTTTCAGGATTTGTGAAAGCTTATGCTATTATGGCATTCTCCCTGCTGTTGGGATTTTAGAACTCTTTTTTATTGATTATGTTGCCCAGGCCTTGAGTTCCTGCCTTAACAGACTTTCTTTTGCTAGCGGTTCTTTTGGAAGTGTTTTCCTTGTGCTGGATTCCATTGACCGAAGATACTAATTAGTAGCATCAACGTTGTATGCTCAGGTCACCATTCTAGGTCCTTCCACATGGATTGGCTTGTGTGACGTTGATGTTACGCCTGGACGCGACAGGTATGGAATTGGCTTTTGGTGTAAAGGATGTTGCAGCAACGAGGGGGTATGAATGGTGGAATTGCTCGGGGAGTTTAAAGTTCCCTGTTCTTACATCTCTCGTTGCTGTTAAACAGCAGGTTAGCGGATCTGGCTTCTGATGTAGTACTTCTCCCACTCTCTCCCTTCTGTGTGTAGCAATATTTTTAACCTCTGGCTTAGGTTCCCTTCTTGCAAGAAGATGCTTGTATCTCGAGTCGACATGAAGTTTTAACTGGCAAGGCCCCTTTTGTTAAGCTTTTGTAAGAGATCCAGAAATGAAATCCGAATCCTGTTGACGAAGCAGTTAAATCTAGATGTGGGATTCATCTTCACTTTGATGATGTGTAAGGATTGCTATTTTCCCCCTCTTGTTTTCCTTACGATTTCTTTGGTCGTGTTCCACCGCTCGATTGGCTATCTCGCAGATGTTCTCAGAGAGTTATAATCCAGGACATTGTTCTTCCCTTTGTATACTAAATCTGTGCAGTAAGCAAATTGCCCGGGTTATTTACCTATAAAACATAAAGTAAATACAATTTGGAATGCAAACTACACACTATGATCGCTCAAATATCACTATCGCTTGAACCCAATCATGCAGGACAAGGATGAACAAAGAACTCTCTGTTCTCTCTTCATGTATAATCAAATAATTCTCCTCTCCCTTCCCCAATTATTTGGCCTTCACGGCGCAGTCGTCCTCTGCACTTTTCTGCTCTCTCTCTATACTCGAGCTTCCAAGAGCGGTCTGCTTGTCAAGCGAGCCGATGATGTCAGCGAACACGATGTTGATGTTGCTGGGCGGTTCCCCGTAGAGGAGGCTGTGCCACATCCCGGAGTACAACTTGAACGTCTTGTCCTCGCTCGAAGCCACCTCGTACAGGAGCTGGCTGACCTCCTTGTCTGTCACTTTGTCCTCTCCTCTGTGCCGGACTAGGAACGGCAACGAAACCTGCTCATAATCATTGGAAGAAACCAATGAGCAAAAACGCTTTTCTCTCCTCAAAAAATCCCAGAAGTACACGATGAAGTTGCAGAGAAAGATGTACCTCGTCGAGCCGCTTCTCTAAGTCCGTGCTGACCGTCATTAGTTCATGCCATGTTATCAAGCGTGGCCGTCCCTTGTAGCAATACGGGTTTGATCTGATCTGAGAATAAATTTCCCTAAAGAATATTAATATCACTTCATAATATCCCGGCCATTTGAAGCCTTGGGGTTGATCGGACTGATCATGTCAATACCCTACATTAAAAATGGCCATGGTTTTGATATCTGATGTAGCTCATTTGGTGAAGTATTGATTCTGTCTCCGTAAACTTGACACTAGTAATAACATTTCACATGTTGTATGCAATTTGTTTTCATTGTCATCCAATAATATTCCAACCTCATAATCTTTCGGGCTAGGAGATGACCATTCATGTGTGGCCCACATTCACCTTCATGAATTTTTTTCATGATTTGTTCGGCTTCTTTTACATCGACACATCTTCATGGTCGGCCGCCCTCGTCGGCCATGGGCAAGGCCGCCCTCGCCCAGCCCTTCCCGGGCTTCGCCGGTGGCCGGCCGGCCACCGGCAACCGGCCGGCGAGGGAGAAAAAAAAAAAAAGAAAAGAAAAAGGAAAGAAGAAAAAAAAAAAAAAAAAATAGTTAAAATTAAAAATATTGACTGTACACGTTGAAAAAAAATATTTAAAATAAAAAATGCTGACTGTACATGTTGACTCAGCCTCCGGCGAGCCACGTCGGCGTAAAAAATTAATAAAAAATGCCACGTCGGATTTCCGGCCAAATTGGCACTAAAGTGATCTTTTTTTTCCGATTTTGGCACCAAAGTGATCCGAAAAAAAGTTATGGCACCAAAGTGATCGCCGTACACCAGTTATGGCACTTGTGGTGTACTTTTGCCGATAAATGTGATTCAGGATGAGAAAGAAATAATGGAACTTGATGATGAGGGTGAATATGAAGTCAAGCTCAAAGCTTCTTGGCAGGGAGATGCCCGATTTCGACATGAAGACTTTCTAAAAGAAGAAATCATAGACAACTTGGGCCAGGACTCTGGCAAATATAACTTCCAAGTGAAATATACTCCACCACCATTGGCCTTCAAGGATGAGGTGATCGTACTCGATGATTAGGGTGGTATGGATAGCAAGTTTGATCCTCAAAATGAAACTTCATTTGAAAATAAAGAGGATCAAGATGAAGAAGAGAAAGAAAAAGTTCGTCAGGGTGAAAGGCGTTTTACCCGAGAATTGCTCAAGCGAAGTGAAACAGTGGACCTATACGGTCAAGATAGTGGCAAATATAATTACTGCGTCAAATATACCCCTCCTCCGTAGGCTTTCAAGAATGAAATGATAATACCATATGGATGGGGTGGCGTGGATGAAATTCCAATTAGCCAATTGAGTCTTGAAGATAAGAAAGATCAAGAAGAGAAAATGAAGAAAAACACTCGCGGAGGTGATAAATGGTTCATCCGTAAAGCACAGAAGCGAGGCAAAATTATAGATTTCCTAGGCCAAGATAGCAATCGATATAATTACCGTGTTAAATACACACCATCACCATGGGCATTCAAGAACGAAGTAATTACACTCGATGGTTGGGAAGAGATGGATACTGACAAAGCTAATAGAAGCACGGTGTCCATGATTACCCTTTTTTTTTTTTATCAAAATCGACGATGTGGATAAGTGTAAGGAAGAGGAAGGTCATGTTGAACCAATCACTATTAAACTTCCGATTGATCAACTTGAAATTAAGGAAAGGGAAACACAACCTATGATTATTACCTTACCTCCAAAAGAGAAGTACGATGCCAAGCGCGGTCCCTAGGATTATGCACCTAAAGAATTTGACGTGATAACTCGATCGGGAAGATGTTATCTTCCGAAAGAGGGTGAGCACGAAAAGAAAGGAGTAACTAAGGAAGATGTCAAACAATTGCTGTCCGTCATGAGGACAAGCGAATATGAGGTAATCGAGCAACTGAGAAAGATGCCGACATAAATTTCTTTGCTGGATCTTTTCAAAATTTCAGAAAGTCATAAAATGGTTCTCATGAAACTCCTCAACGAAGTACACGTTCTAGAAACAATCAACGAAGTGCAATTAGAGGATTTTGTTGGTGCGATTCTCTTGAAAGACCATATTGCTTTATCTGATGAAGATTTCCCAATTGACGAACGTTATCACAATAAAGCCTTATATATCTCCATCAAATGTTGAGGTAGAGAAGTATCACGTGTGTTGATTGACAATGGCTTTGCACTTAATATATGTTCACTAAGCACGCTACATCGCTTAGGGATCCGTGAAGAGCTCATCAAACCTTCTAAGGTAACCGTGTGTTCATTTGACGGGATGAAGAAAGACATTATTGGTGACATCGAACTTAAAGTGAACATAGGCCCTGTACCATTCTTAATTGACTTTCAAGTAGTGGATATTCCAAGGACTTTTAACCTATTGCTGGGTAGACCTTGGATACACATGGCAGGAGCCATCCCTTCAAGCCTCCATCAAAAGGTCAGATTTAATGTTAATGGCAAAATGATTACTGTGCATGGAGAAATTGATTTCACTACCTACAAGGAGAATGCAATACCGTATATTGAACTAGAGGCAAAAGAAGAGCCGAGCTATTATTCCTTTGAAATGATTTCAATGGTGCAAATTCCCGCTGGTAGCATCATAAAATCCCCAAAACTCTCTGCATCATCCATTATTTTTGGGAGGATGCTATGCCAGCATGGATTCATTCCTGATAATGGTCTTGGGTTAAAATATCAAGGGATCAAGGAACCTATTGCTCCACTTGCCACGAGAATGAGATATGGAGAAAGATATATCAAAGAAACCACTAGTAATCACCATGAAGGCCAAGGCCAAGGTCAAGGTCAGAAGAACCATGGAGGCTATGGAAGCCAAGGTAATCGCACCATTGATCCACTTACATGGAAATGTAAAGCCAAAAAGCCTCTCTATCATCAAATTCATATCAAGGAAACCTTTCCTGGACCTTCCAAGCTTCTGTAAGAAGAAGACTCAAGTACAGAGGAAGAATTTGTTCTATCCGCCTTATTTGGAGGGGATATTATTAATGTCATCATAACTGAAGAAGAATACAAGACCTACACACTGGAGTAGGAAGATTTTCTCGAACTTTCTCTAATGCCAACTTCGTTGCGTTGTTGTTTTGATTCCTAGATTCATATTGATTTTGTTTGCAATCTTTGATTCGGATACAATTTCAATTCCTATTGATGTAGCTGTAAACTCATTTTCCAAATTCAATAAAGCAGTTCAATGTTTTGTTAAGGACGTATAGAAAGAAAACCAAATCTATGATGAACATTACTCTCACTTATGAGACTTGAGGCTTTGGGTTTCTATATTGTTCTTGGTTGTGAAAATGATTTTTGGAAGCAAAGATGTCCAAGGATATGAGGACTAGCTCTGAGTTTTTCATAAAAACTTTCCACAAAATGCCATGCATTAGGTTAGTTCATATGTGATTACTAATCATGTATGTTGTGTGTTAGGCATGAGCATTCACGTATTCATAATAGATTCTTATGTGGCCCAAAGCCCTTGGAGGAAATCATTTGTGATGACGAGGAAAATAATGAGGATGAAGAATGGGTCAAGAAGGAATGGACTTGCCATGAAGAATCAAGGCCACTCGCATTAGAAGAAACAGTTACTATTAATCTCGATGACAAAAAGAATCCTAAAGAATTAAAAACAGGCAAAAGTCTTTCTTCTGTAGAATCAAGAAGAGTTATTGACTTACTCATAGAATATCAAGACATATTTGCATGGTCTTATGCGGATATGCCTGGCCTTGATCCAAGCACAGTTGAGCATGCTTTGCCAATTGATTCAAACATCTCTCCGAAGAAACAGAAACTTCGGCGAACGAAACCAGAATTGGCAAATAAGATAGAAGAAGAAGTTATGAAATTACTCAAAGTTGGGTTCATTAAAGTAGTATCATACTCAGAATGGGTTGCCAATATAGTTCTCGTATTGAAAAAAGATGGATGCGTATAGGTTTGAGTTGATTATCGGGATCTAAATAAGGCAAGTCCCAAAGATGATTTTCCGCTTCCACACATTGATGACCTAGTGGATAGCACGGTCGGATTCGAAATATTTTCATTCATGGATGGTTTTTCTAGATATAACCAAATCCTTACGAAGAAAGAAGATAAGGTGAAAACATTTTTCATTACACCATGGGGCACATTCTGCTACAAAGTGATGCTTTTCGATTTAAAGAATGCCGATGCCACATATCAGAGGGCAATGGTAACTTTGTTTCACGATATAATGCATAAAGAAGTTGAATTATATGTGGATGACATGATTGCAAAGTCCAGACAAGGAGAAGATCATGTTATGGTATTTCGAAAGTTGTTTGAAAGACTCAGAAAATACAAGCTGCAATTAAACCCCAATAAGTGTGTGTTCGAAGCAAAATCTTGCAAGTTGTTAGGATTTGTGGTTAACAACAAGGGCATTTAAATAGATCCCTCTAAAATCAAAGCAATATATGACTTGAAAATTCCTTCCACGATAAAAGAAGTGAGGAGTTTATTAGGGCGGTTGAACTATTGCCCGTTTCCTTAAGCTGTTGAAGAAAAATGCCAAGGTAAAATAGGATACAGAATGTCAACAAGCTTTCAACAAGATCAAGGAATATCTTGTATGTCCAACAGTATTGGTACCACAAATCCCTGGAATTCCATTGATTTTATATTTAACGATTTATCATGAGTCATTGGGAGCAGTGCTCGTCCAAAGAAGACCAAATGATGGTAGGAGTGAACCATTTACTACTTGAGCAAAAAGTTCACAATATCTTAGATTAATTATCTAGCAGTTGAAAAGACATGTGTTGCATTAATTTGGGTATTACATAGGCTAAGGCAATATGCCCTTCATCATCCAATTTTGTTGGTAACTGAAAATGACCCAATCAAGTATTTACTTGAGAAATCCTCCTTGCTCGGAAAATTGGCAAAATGGCAGGTGTTACTCTCATAATGTGATATCAGAAGCTCACCATAGAAGTTAGTTAAAGGACAAGCAATAGCAGATATGTTGACAGAAAGTTCTCAAAATACCCTTAATTTTGAGGAAGAACGATTTGACGATCGCATATTGACATTGGTCAATGATAAATGGACCATGTCTTTTAATAGTACAACCAATCTATCTGAATCTGGAACTGGGGCAGTGCTGATTTTCCTGGGAGGATAACATTATCCAATGTCTGCAAAGTTGATATTTCCTTGCACTAATAATATTGCCGAGTACGAAGCATGTATACTTGGATTACAGCTGGCTCTCTCAATGAAAGTAAGAAGATTGCAAGTGTATGGAGATTCTATGCTCATCATATTGCAAACAACTGGAGAATGGCAGAGTTGCAATGTTAAACTGATTAATGATCATAGATACTTGGAAGGAATAATGGAAGAATTCGAGGAGATAACATTTTACTATCTTTCGAGAGCTAAAAATTATTTTGTAGATGCTCTTGCAACTTTATCATCCTTGCTGCAAGCCGAAGATGGAATGGATATAAAGCCCTTAAGAATTGACATTTTTAGACAACCAGCTCACTGCATGGTGATTCAATCAGAGTTTGATGATGAACCGTGGTTTCACGATATGAAAAGATATCTCCAAACCGGAGAATTTCTTGAAGAAAGCAAACCAAGTGATAGAAAGTTCATTAGAAAGATAATCAATAAATTCTTCCTTAGCGGCCAAACCCTTTACAAGAAGTCATTTGATTCGACATTGTTAAGATGTGTCGATGCGAAAGAAGCCGAACAAATCATGAAAGAGAATGTGGGCCACACATGAATGGTCACCTTCTGGCCCGAAAGATTACGAGGATGGGACATTATTGGATGACAATAGAAACAGATTGCATACAGCATGTAAGATGTTGTCACCAATGTCAAATTTATGGAGACAGAATCAATGCTCCACCAAATGAGCTACATCAAATGTCAGAACCATGGCCATTTTCGATGTGGGGTATTGACATCATCGGTCCGATTAACCCCAAGGCCTCAAATGGGCATCGTTTCATTCTGATCGCAATTGACTATTTCACCAAATGGATTGAAGCAAATTCGTATGCAAATGTCACCGCTAAAAACATTGCGAAGTTTATAAAGCGAGACATCATTGCAAGATATGGAGTTCCAAAAGCAATTATTACTGACAACGGGTCAAATCTGAACAACAAAATTGTGGATGATTTGCTGGCACATTTCCACATTTGACATTTGAACTCGTCTCCATATCGCCTCAGATGAACGGAGTAGTGAAAGCAAAGAAACAAAACATCAAGAAGATATTGTCCAAAACAGCCGAAAATTATTGAGATTGCCATGAAAGGTTGCCATATGCTCTAATGGCGTATCGAACTTCAATATAAACATCAATTGGGGCAACTCCATTTTCCTTGGTCTACGGGATAGAAGCAATACTACTAGTTGAAGTGGAAATTCCTTCATTAAGGTTTTTATCTCGATTGAAGCTTTTGGAAGCTGAATGAATACAACAAAAGTATGAACAACTCAACATGATTTATGAAAAGAGATTAAGGGCTATATGTCATGAACAAGCCTATCAAAAAAGAGTTGCTAAATACTTCAACCAAAAAGTAAAGCCAAGATTTTGAAGCGGAGAATCTGGTAGTGAAGAAGATCATTCCTAATAATTCAGATCCCCGTGGGAAATTCACTCCAAATTACAAAGGCTCATATGTTGTCAAGAAAGTTTTTCTTGGAGGAGCATTGATCCTTGCAGATATGGTTGGAGAAGAATTGGCTTATCCTGTAAATGCGAATGCTATCAAGAGATTTTACCCATAGAATGAAATTGAACATTTTGGAAGAAGATTTGGGTCAATTTAGGATGTGTGCATATCATGCATTACATAAGCATGTTTGGTAATTTTGCCGAACGAAGCAAAAACAATCTGAAATGATCAAAGCTTCCCATATTCCCCAATGGAGTCAGGAAAGTATCATTTTCAATTTATGCTTTTTGATGTCATCCTTTAATATGTTGTTTTCTTTTATCATCCCCAGGGAGACTAAAGAAGGAACATAACCAAGGATGAAATCCCTAATGGAATAACAGTAAATATGTGCAAAAGGGATCTTAGTAAGTTGATCAGGTAAACTCCTAATCCATGAGTTTGAAAGTCAAAACATCAAATTTCTTTTTCCCCAAGCGGATTAACATAAAAGCAGAAGCAAGACAAAACATGTTACTTTAGAGAACTGTTCAACAGTGTTTTAAACAAAAAGGGTTTTTGAAACACGTTTCCTTTGATCATGCATTGGGCATTGAAACCCTTTAAAAGGACAATTTGACAAAGAGCTTCGAAGAATTTCGAAGAAAATGTTTGGACCAAAACCAGATGGAAAGACCTTTAAATGATAAAAGGTAAACCATATCCAAACACATTCCTCATACACTGGAGTGTGTCATGACCTAATCGCCTTGAGGACCGCCTCGGAAAATAGGTTTAGAGGTGCTTTATTGAACTCTCCTAAGTCCGTACCTCACGCGACGTTGGTTGTTTAAATCCATATGTTCGATAGGAGCATCATTAGTCACAATTAAAGGTCGGCTAGAGACCCTAAAATCAAGACGTGGGAGTATTGTCTCGATGCATATGCAACCAAAGATTTCTTAGGAATTGGAGACTTGATTACATTAGTTTTTCAACAATACCCTTTCGGTACCTAAACTCGACTATTTTTAACTAAAGTGTCAAAGCAGTCTTTTTTTTTACTAATCGAGAATCTTGAAATTTCGTCGTCCTAACCATTCTAAAGAAAATAAAAAACAAAGTATTTAAAATGCACAATCAATTGAAATCAAAAATGAAAATGCATAAACAACGACGTAGCATCATCTCTAAAAAGAAAAAGGCAATCGAAAATTCCTAAGGTAAAGCCCTAAAGGCTTATTCAATTTTGGGTACAAATTTTATTCAAATCTAAAGTGTTTATTAGAAGTCCTAAACTAGGTGAATTCCAATTTTTTTATTTTTTATTTTTGAAATTTTTTTATTATTTATTTTTCTGATTTTTTTTATTTTTTTATTATGGAAAAATGGACTTCGGATCCGGTCCGCTTAACCGGTCTGACCCGGACCCTAACAGTCCGGTCAAACTCGCAATTCGAACCGGTTCTTGTGGCCTAGCCCTAATTCGGGTCTCTTCTGATGGGCCATCATGACAAATCATGCCCAAGTTTCTAACTTCTTTTATTTAATTCATTTTGGCCCAATTTCAAATTCAGCCCAATCATTTGGCTTGACCTACAGCCTATTGCACCTCCGTTCCACCAAAATCAGAATGCGATTCGGTCTCCATTTGACTCCTTTTATTTCTAATTTTTTATTGTTTCTTTCTTTTTCTAATTTTTTTAAATTCCCTTTTTGGTCTTCTTCTTCCTTACGTGATTTCCTCCTCCGAGAGCTCAACATCAGGATTTCAAACCGAAGCAACGATTCCTCCAGTCATCAACGTTTATCAAGAAATGATGTGGAAGTGCCTAAATCATGTTATCCTACAACAAAAATGCCTTATTCCATCAGATTTTCACGCAAACTCGACAATCAAATCCACATCTCTCGGCCAAAATAGTACATATATGACAAAGAAGTCCTACATGGATTGGAAGCAACGCGAAGTCCTCACGATCATCTGGTTTGGAAGCAACGCGAAGTCCTCACAATCGTCTACGAACAGGACCGCAACGGAACTAGGCATCTTTCGGCACGGCGAAGAACCGACGAACAACAATAACTCGAGCTTCCGAAGCGACGAACAATGATGTCTCGTATATCCGAAATGGTTATTCATGGGGACTGTTAACCGGCGACGGTGAACGGACGATGGAAGAAGGGGAAGAGATTTGCCGGAATTCCTCTACGCAAGTAGAGAAACCGAGCGCTCTCTTCTTCAAAGACCCTTCTCCGGCGAAACTTCTTCTGTTCTCTTCTTTTCTTCTTCAGTCCTTTTAATATATCTCTTCCACCGCCTTTTTATCCTACGCCCCTTCTTCAAACCGTTCTCTTTTGGTTTGTTATTTCCAACAGACATGCCAGCTCATCTCTTCTTCTAGAACCTCCATCGGATTTGCTTCGGTCACGTCTGATTCGCTCACAGACAAAGGGCATCCGTCACTATTTCTCTTCGTCACCTTCTTGCTCCTTTGCTCACAAAATTGAGCGTAAGGAGGAGATGGGAAAAGAGCCAATGGGTTGGGCTTCCGTAAGATAAATGGGCTGAAAGGAAATAAAGTGAAGGAAAGGCTGGGCTGTAAAGTAAAATTGAAAAAAAAAAAAGAAGAATGGGCCAACGAATGAATTAGGGCCAAATGATTTTGATTTTTTTTTCGAAAATTTCTATCTTTATAATTTTGCTAAAGAAATAGATGTTTGGATGGTTAACGAAAATTCAAGTGTCAACAGAGTGAAATAAAAAATGAGTGATTAAAGGTGAGAAAACCTCATCCAAAAGAGATAGGGGATATTTGCAATGATTACATTGATTGAAATGATGAAAGGCAATCGTTTCATTATCCCAAACATGCAATTATCCCTTGTAAGCTAAATTTGAGCCTAAACAATGGAGAAGTTTCTCAAAACAACCATGTTAATAACTACCCCACAATGGGGCAAAATAGGAGGTTGGGTTTATCATTCATGGAGAAAAGGATCGAGAAAGATTTTATTACACATATTTGTATCAATCTTTCTGTGATAACTTCAGATGAAGTCGTATGGAAGCTTGCAACATCCAAAGAGGAAGAAGAACATTTCATTTCTTATCCCTAAACACATTACCCTTTTTGTTAAACCCAGTTGAGCTTGAAAATTCATTTGAACCCTAAATCCGTGGTCATCTCTTCACACTGAAGCATGAGCATATGATCCACTCCAGATAAATGAAAAAAATAAAAGTATGGCATAGAGTCCTTAGAGCTCAATAAAAAATGTCAGAAGTCAAAAGATGCAAAATAAATCATGGGCATGAAAAAGCAGTGTGCCTGGTAAAAGTAAGGCTAAATGCCCAAAAAAGAAAAAGAGAGTTCAAAAGAAAGCTTAAAATGACAAAGCAAAGCAAAAATTGTGAGAAGTCATAAATTGCAATGAGCAAATATGAGAAGAAAGGATCACAATGAGCATCTAGGGAACTCTTATGTTCAAACAAATAAAAGATCCCAAGTGGACAAAAGAAAAGGGCGGCGATGCCAAGAAGATCACTAATTTCACAAAAATCCCGAATTCAAAAGCAAATGAGCCTTTTTTGAGCCTACCCAATACCAACATTACAACCTCTCCCCAAAATTTTTTCAGATTGGGATGTTGAGAGTGAAAGTGTGATTTCATGACAAGAAGTCATCACTTAAAGAAGTGAATGCAATAATGTCTTGTCTTGTCTTATCTCCGATGTTCTTAACTTGTAAACCCGAAGTGTGTTGAAAGATAAGATTCCTTTCTTGGCCTTAAGATGCCTATCCTTTGAAAAGCCATTAACCAAACTTACATTACAGTTCTTTAAAAGACCTTATCAGATTAATCGAATTGTATATATTGCAAATATCTCTGAATACTTGAGGATTAGTTAGGAGAGATGAGAGATTCAAGATAATTCCCATTTTAGTCAACAAAAGAAGAAAAGACAAGTTCATAGATTGAGACAAAATCATTTCTAATAAAGGTGTTCTAAATGATTAATTCAAGCATTTCTTGGAAAAAAATCACAAGCAATTTGCTCAAATAATCCCTTAAAAAGGAAATTTGATTGCTTGAATGTGTTGATATAAAGAAGGCATGTTTTCAAACCAAGTCTTCAAAATTCTGTGATAATCTAAAAACCACATTTCAAATAGTTTTTGGTTAGCTTCAAACCATAGTTTTCAAAAAAGTTGGTGGTAATCTAAAAACCACATTTCAAAAAGCTTTTGGTTAACATCAAACCAAGTTTTCAAAAATTGGTGGTAATCTAAAAACCACATTTCAAATAGTTGTTGGTTAACTTCCAACCAAATTTTCGAAACAGTTGGTGGTAATCTAAAAACCACATTTCAAACAACTTTTGATCAACTACAAACTAATTTTTCCAAATAGTTTGTGGTAAGCTGAAATCACTTGTCAAAAGATTTTGGTTAATGAAACCTTAAAATCACATGATTCATGGTTGAAATGAAATCATAACATACTAATCGCTTGGCTTTTTCTAAGTCCTGCATTGGCTAGAAGTCATCAGGTAAACTATCAAGCACTCGGGCAAGGAGCCCCAAGTATTACTCAATATAGGCCTATCAGTCTATGTAATTTTAACTACAAGATCATTTCGAAAGTCATGGCCAATCATCTCAAACCATGGCTTCCTGAACTCATTAACACGGAACAAAAGTGCCTTTGTGAGCGGCTGACAAATTCAAGACAATATTCTAATAGTTCATGAGGTACTTCATCAGCTATGCATTTTGAAAAGGGAAAGGAAATTTCAGGTAGTCCTCAAACTGGACATGGGGTTTCGTGACAACTGGGTGAAATTGATTAAATAATGTATCTCCACGATCTCCTTCATGTGAGAGTCAATGGGGAATCTCTACAACAATTCCAACCCTCTTGAGGTATATGGCAAGGGGACCCGCTATCGCCTTACTTGTTCATCATATTAGCCAATGTACTATCCTCTTTATTGAACAAGGCGGTATTGGATGGTAGCGTGAGAGGTATTAAACTGAATAGATAGTGCCCGACTCTATCTCACTTATTATTTGGTGACAATGCTATCTTCTTTCTAGATGGGACGATTAGAGAATGCCAAAATGTGTCAAATATCCTAAACCAATGACTGTTATGCTTCTGGGTTGGCTATCAATTTAAACAAATTCGAATTTTCTTTAGTAAGAGCTGTCTCGAACAATTGAAGAGAAATATGTCAAGTCAGCTGAGAGTCCTGATCATTGACAAGACAGGCAAATATTTAGGGATTCCTTCCGATTAGGGGCAATCAAAGAAACAAATGTTCGCTTGGGTCCTAGCTAGGGTCAACATGAAACTAGATGGTTGGAAGGAAAAACTAATGACAAAAGTGGGTAAGGAAACTCATGTCAAAACAGTAGTTCAGGCACTTCCTCAGTATGCTATGTCGGTATTTAAAATTCTATCTTGATATGCAAGTTGATTTAGAAGAAAATTGCAGCCCTTTGGTGGAGACAAAATGCAGCCAAAGGAGGAATCCACTAGAGAAAATGGGAAACATTGAAAATTAGGAAAAACTCGGGAGGCTTAGGATTCAAAGATCTTGTAACGTTTAACAAGGCAATGCTCGGGAGACAAGCATGGTGCATGATACAGGAACCGAACGCTTTATGGAGTCAAATGATGAGAGGCGTTTATTTCCCACAAAAGGATTTTTGGAACGCTAACAAGGGCCACCATCCTTCCTGGGGATGGCAAAACTTATTGGCAGGTAGAGAGGTGATTGAACCCGAAATGAGTTTGCTTGTGGGAGACGGAAGGAGTATTAACATTAGGGAGGACAAATGGATACCACTAGGTAGAATTGGGGGTTTGTTGAACCATAACGTCCCCCAACTTGTTGTAGAGTTGATAAACCAGGAAACCAAAGAGTGTAACACCCTGAAGCTAGTCTAACTTTTCAACGAGGATGTAGTGAAAGAGATTTTATCTATCTCTCTCAGCCCTAACCCAACGGCAGACAAGTTGAACTGGACAGGTAACAAGGCAAGTTTGTACTCGATTAAGAGTGGATATAATAGCCTATGCTCCCTAGGAAATTCTCCTAACACCAACTAGGCGTCACCATCATACTAGCCTCCGAGAATATTATGGACAACAATATGGCAGCTCTACACCTACCCAAAGATACAGTTCTTCCTTTGGAGTGCTAGCAACAATGCATTATCAACTAAGGAAAACCTATTCAAAAGGAAAATGGTTCATGACCCGCTTTGCTCGGTTTGCCGTCTAGCCCCGAAACTCTCCTGAACACCTACTTATCCTATGCGACTGAACAAAATACATCCGGTCAAATCCTTGACTAAACTATGATACTTCCCAAAAGAACAAAGAACGAGAATCGACTAGTGGGTTTTAGAGAACTTATTTGCCCGAGCTGACCCATCCTCGAGAGTCATCTTCACCGGTGGCCTATGGTCAACTTGGAATGGGAGATCTCAATGTGTGCTTATTACTGAAGACGAGTTCGGTGGTCGACCGCTGATTTTGATTTGAAGAAGTCCCAGATCTACTCTTTAAACGTGTGACCCATAATCTTGTTCTAATGATTCATCTTCTTATATGGAATTTGTTTTATAGCTTTGATTTGCAGTTGGACTGTGTATCTCTATTGTATATCCATGGAAATGAATCAAATATTTCTTTGACAAAAAAACCATTTTTGACAAAAAATGCACTCTCTCTCTAGCTCTCACTCTCTCTTTTCCCGAATTCTCTCTCTATTGGCCGGTTCACTTTTAACCCTTGCCGGCCGGTCGTCAGCCGTATTTTGGTGATCCTCTTGTGCACCATCAACCTCATGAGAGTCCCTGAGTTGTGGTGGTTGGCTTGCAAGTTGAAGATTGCCGAAGTGCCACAAAAACAATGATCTTCATCGTGGTCGAGAGGATCGATCTCCACACCGTATCTTGTCCAACAAGTTCTAGCCGCTACTCAGTCATCCGGCGACTTCCCCTGGCGATCCGAGCCTTTAGATCAACTTCCACAACTTTTCCATGATGACGACATCGCCAAAGCTTAACCAAAGCTTCATTGAGCTTCTTTACTTTATTGATTTTTAGTGATTGTTCAATCGAGTTTACTATAATCAATTCTTACATCGATTTCCATTTCATTGATTCAAAACTTGAGGTGATTATGGTGGCCAATTAGCTCAATCGTACATCAAGAAGTCCATAAACAAGGTTAGTACCTGAAAACTTATGATGAACTTCGTGTGGCCGATTGCATGTAAGAAGATTATGCAGGCCAATTGTGATTATCTGAAATTAAGATGTTGAGTTGCTGAGTTGTTGAATGGAGGCTAGATTGATGATTTTTTTAGTAAATCATGCGTAGGAATCAATGGTGAATCAATGCATGTTTATATGTTCTATATTTTTGAAGTCTAGTGAGCCAGTGAGCTTAATTGAGTGATTTGACGTATTCTTCAACTTTTTCTAATTTTATGTGTTCAGATTTTGAAAAAATGTTCTTTATGAAAGTTGTATCCAACATTTAAAGCTTTACACTCATATAAATTTCATAAAATTCCGAAGTTGTTTGATTGGTGCGATGCATGCATCAAAAAGACGATCAGATTTCGTTACTGATCTATTTTTCTGATGCCTGCACTGGCTTATTTTGTTTTGCTAATTACACGTAGTTTGAGTCCTTTGGTGCTTCACAAGGTTTGGACCAAAACTTGTGTCCATTGGGACTACCTAAGGTTTGGATCAAATTTGTGTCCATATGGATTTCGCCAGGTTTGGACCAAAATTTGTGTCCATTCGGACTTCATACATTTTGGACCAAAAGTTGTCTATTGGGACATGGCAAGGTTTGACCAAAATTTATGTCCATTTGTACTTTGCAAGTTTTCAATCAAAAGTTGTGTCCATTGGTACTTCGCAAGGCTTAAACCAAAATTTGTGTCCATTCGGACTTCACAAGGTTTGGACCAAAATGTGTGTCCAATTGGACTTCACAAGTTTTCGACCAAAAGTTGTGTCCATTGGTACTTCACAAGGCTTGGACCAAAATTTGTGTCCATTCGAACTTCGTAAGTTTTGGACCAAAAGTTTCATCCATTGGTACTTTCCAAGGTTTGGACCAAAAGTTGTGTCCATTGGGACTTTCTAAGTTTTGGATCAAAATTTAGATATCAACACAACTTCGTAGATAATTTGCTTTGGAAGTAGAAACATTGACATTGAATAAGTTTAGATAATATGATTCGGTGATAGTGGAAAAGTTGGATATCCATATGAGAAAGAGAGGGAGCCATGGATGAGGTGGTGAGCCCTAGTCTTCAATTGGACGCCTCGCTTAAGGATTGCTAAGGACGCACAATTCTAGTTCTTATGTCTTAATTTCTCCATATAAAGAGGTGAATTCTCAAATGTATGGATTCATAATTGAGTTTGATAATACTGGAGAATTCCTCCCAAGTGAGCGAATTTCATTTTGGCTATTTATCCAATTAGTTGGTGGTGAGCCTCGAGTTCTATATTCTTGGCTGGTAGATCATTCCTTTATGCCTTGTGGTGGATTTCATCTATCCTATCCTTACTTTCATTCGAACACATCCCACAATACATACTCCATTAAAAAAACTTCCCAACAAACACTTCTTCCACACACTCACCCATCATATATGTTTAGCATCCTTTAATCCTTACCACGCACCCAACATTGACCAAGTGTTGCGATGGAATGATCGATGAATAGAGCGAAGGTTGGCTAGCGTGTCGACACAAAGATGTAGCTGCTAGTTAGTGGGGACGTTTGCGGATTTGTAACTACTTTTGGATAAGTATTACTAAATAATAAGAGTCACTAAGGCGCATATAACTTTTCAATAATTGTCTGTAAATAACCGTCAATAGAGGGCCATATAAACCCACATTGTACGAATTGTAAAGGGTCGCCTAAAATCAATCACAAGAACACTTATTATTCTTCATTTTCCATAATCTTTGGTATCTAGTATCACTTACACTGCCGGCAAGAACTGTTCCCGGTATTCGTACTTTTAATTTCTCGCCATTTACTTTCCCGTTCAAAATTAACAAATAAACTCTCACAACCTTTGTCATCCAATCAATTTACACTTCAAATTTCACTTTCCGGGTGAAACGTTGCCAAATAAGTAAATAAATAAAAAAACCAATCACACTCAAGGAAAATGATTTTCTAGGGAAGCGAATATTTTTCAACATAAACCTTTTCACGAAACAAAGACATGCCTTCGCACGCATAAGCATCTACCTCTCTCAAGGCCAGGCTTGCAATTTAACCCCGAAACAACCGGGAAGGTCTCCATCGAAAGACTCAAATGTTGCACCTTTGGCATATTCCCCAATTCCCAAGGCAATGGCCGCTATTATGGAATTAACAACTTTCACGTTCATCAGGTGGTTCAAACGGAGGCATCAATGAAACACGTAAGCCCTCTGCAATGACCAAACTACCCCTTGCTTAATCTTCCCCCTTCCTCTCCGATTTCTCTCTAATTTATGAGATAATTATGCAAATAGCTCCTGAACCTTGATCCAATGTGCAATGCGATTTCCAAACTTTTTATTTGTTTAATATAGTTTCCGAACTTTGGCCTAATGCGTAATGTGATCATCAAATTGTTAATTTTTTTAATGTGATGTTTAGACTTTTAGTACATATTTTACTTAATTCTTGAGTTATACGAAAATATTAAGTATCATCCTTTCATTAATTCAAGTTTATGGATAATATTAAATAATTTTATATAGTTCAGGGACTAGATTGAACATGTATAAAAAATTTGAGGATCATATTTAGCAAAATAAAAGTTCGAGAATCGTTGTATATTGAGTTAAAATTTAAGGACTATATTAAATAAATTAAAAATTTATGGATTATATTATATATTTAACTAAAAGTTCGCGACTATTTGTGCTATTTTCCCACTCTCGAATATACCCCTCCGAAACACCGAACTGCGCACAAACTCCACCAGTCCAGGCTTACCTATTTAATGCCTCGTGGCCATGGCGATCTTCGCCTTCATCGTCCTCGAATTCTCCTGTTTATCCAGCCAAGTCCTCCTCCCCTGTACCACGAAGCCTCCGAGAAAGTTCAATGACTGAATGAACAAGAGAACTCTCACCCGCATCGATAAAAACTTTTGAATTCGCAATCGACGAATTTTTCTGTTCTTTCTCTTTTGGATGCAGGGGAGGTTCTTGAAATTTGACTTCGTTCCCAGCTGCGAGTTTCTCCTTGCGCTCGCTTGTTGTTCGAGGCGCTAGTTGTCGTCGGATCTTGCGGGAATTTTTTGTTGGGTGAGTGCTCGTGGGTCCTGATTCTTGTGCCTTGCCTTCGCTGATTTTGTTTGTTCGGTGGCAGCTTTTGATTGACTTGTTTGGCGCTCACGGCTCCGATTCTTGCAATGTTTCGTGGGTCGGAGCCGTTCATTTATGCTGCGCGCCCTTTCGTTCTCGGGTAGATGTTTTTTCGTTTGATGTTTCGTTTGGATGCTGGGCATTGTCGGGTGAGGATTCTTGGGTCGGGACATTTATGTCTGGTCTTGAGGGCTGATTGAATCGGGCTTTGGGGGTCCTATCTTTCAAGATGAGCGCTTGAGCAGCCAAAGAAACTATTTCATATCCATGAGTAGTTTGTTTTAGATTCTGATTAGTAGTTGATCATTGGGTTTTTACCTTTTGATGCTGTTGTGTGACTTGTATTTGTTCCTCTATTTGCCATTTGCTTGCAGGTGGACTCAAGGAACAGGCTTTTAGCCAGAGTTAGTTAGCCCGGAATCTTCTTTGTATCTGCCGTGTATTCATTGAAGTGATTTATGATATTTAAGAGGGATTGTTGCTTGGAGAAGTCGTAACAGGATTGCTTGCTTGAAGAAATCGTAACAGGAACCGAGGATATAGCCTGTATAGTAAGCCCCAGGTGTTTGGCGACGTTAGCTGCGGAGTGACCAAATGAATGTTGTGGGAAAAGTTGGTAGCCTCATTTCACAAGGCGTATATTCTGTTGCCACCCCATTCCATCCTTTTGGTGGTGCTGTTGATATCATTGTTGTTCAGCAGCAAGATGGTAGTTTTAGAAGCACCCCTTGGTACGTTAGGTTTGGTAAATTTCAGGGAGTCCTAAAAGGCGCTGAAAAGATTGTTCGAATAGGTGTTAATGGCGTCGAAGCCAACTTTCATATGCTCCTTGATAATTCTGGTGAAGCTTATTTTGTGAGGGAGGTCGATTCGAGTAAAGAAAGTAGTAGCAATGGGTTTGGGAAGGAATCCGGTAATGTGGACATTGCATCGAATTATGACAGGAGCAAAAGTGCGGTTGGCATTTGCAGACTTGGGCACAGCGTCTCTGATTCTGGCACTATTCAGTTGCGAGATGAATTTGACTCCCCAGGACGACTTGATAGGTCAGAATCTGATGGGAAATTTTATGATTTCCAAGATGAACAATCTTCCCAGGATGGTTCGGTTCGACCTATCGGAATATGGGTCTAACCGATACGGAAGTTTGGATGGTGACAATTTTGCAGAGTCTCAATGTGCAAATTCAGAAGTGGTTTTGTTCAGTGTGGATGGTCATGTACTGACAGCACCTCTCTCAGCATCTGAACAGGATACTGGTGATGTCGAACTTGATACGCCTCAGTTTCATCTCGGCCCCGGTGAAGGCACTGACTTTGTGGACGGCAGCGAGGAGTTTGGTTCAGGTGAAAATGCTTGGGCTTCTAACTACATTGGGAATATGAACACATCAACTATTGAAGTTGTCCGTGTTATAAATAAGACTGATAGTGCTTCTGGCCGTTATCTTGAAGTTTATGATGGAGAAGGCGAACATGCTTCTGGGGATAAAGAGCCTCAAAATGCCAAAGATCATGAAGGAGACACTTTAAGTGATTTAGAAGATGCATATACAAGAATAAAGCAGGAAGATGTTTTTAAAAGCTGTTTAGAGCTATCAGAACTGGCAAATCAGAGTTTGGAGCCTGACATTACTAGTTCCTCAGCAGGGGCAGCTAATTTGCTAGAGAAAGTCTCTCAGAGTCTTCCGGCAGTTGCTGAAACAGAAGATGACCGGAATATTGAGGCCCAAAACAATGACGACATATCTCCATCTCCCTCTTTGACTACTGGGGCACCCACAGAATTAATATTTGATGTTGGACCGGTCAGCAATGAGACATCACACAACGATATTATGGGTTCTGTCAGTATGGCTGACGGTTCTCTCTGTCTTCGAGAAACTGAGGTCGAAAAACGCAGTGCATCAGTGGTAGTTGAAACTATGGGAAATAGTCCAGAGGGTCCTCAACTAGTAGATGGTTGCAGTAAACTTGAGATTGTGGAATCTCCAGCAGAGGACTTGGGTGAAGGGTCAGGGAGTTCAGCTGATGGTGAATTACTCAACAGTTAGGTGTCTTTAACAGATCACTATCATGAATTTATTGTTTCTTGTTTAATCCTTAAAAGGTTGCTCATTTTCTTTTTTACTTTTGCAGAACTTGAGATATCACTTTGTCGAAATGAAATCCGTGCTGGAATGGGTTTGGATGCAGCTGCTAAAGCATTCAATGCACACCGCATATATGCAGAGGAATTTCTTACTTCGATGACATCAATTGTGAAGAATGAAAATCTGGTAGTGAGATACAAGGACAGATATCTGTTGTGGGAAAAAGCTGCTCCTATTGTTCTAGGGGTAGCTACATTTGGTCTGGACATACCTGTGGAATTGAATGACACAATCCCTGTAGAACCAGAAGAGGCAGTGAAGCCCATCGATGAAGATTCTGTACTTACTCCTACTTCCTCTGGACGTGGATGGAGACTCTGGCCTATTCCATTCAGAAGAGTCAAAACATTGCAGCATGAAAGCAGTAATTCCTCAAATGAGGAAACATTCCTCGACTCTGAACCTGCTTCCCAAAATGTGGCCACAGAATCAACTTCTGTAGCAAATCAAGATGTCAAAGCTCCCCACAAGCAACTTTTAAGGACAAATGTTCCAACTAGTGAACAGATAGCATCTCTGAATCTAGAAGAAGGTCAAAATAAGATTACATTTGGTTTCTCTACCAGGGTTCTTGGGAAACAACAGGTATGCATAAGACACAGCATTTGGATTCTTTTTATCTAATTTCATGGTAGATTTCTTCCCTGATTGGTGATCTATCTATTGTTTGTAGGTTGATGCTCATATCTACTTGTGGAAGTGGAACGCAAAAATTGTGATCTCTGATGTTGATGGGACAATTACCAAGTAGGTCTTTTATACAAGCTAGAATATTGAAGTAGCTCTACTGCCTCTTGTTATTCGGTGTTGATATTTATGCTCCTCTTTGAAGTTTTACTGGGCACTGCCATTTATTTTCATCCTGGGTTATGTTCTTGTAACTTTATTGCAAAATTGTTTTTCTAATGAGACGGGTCATTCTTATATCTCTTGGTTGCACTTGCTTCCTGTCAAATTTTCCTTCCATCATCAAGATGTACATAGTTAGGGTTTTTTGGTTCAGGCTACATAGTAAGTTAGGTATTACATATTATGTGCACAACAGACATGCCTTCTTCCTTGTACTTAACTTTGGTGCTTCTATTATGTAATCTGATGATTTATTTAAAGATCCCTTATTTCCCCTTTTAGAAAAGGAATTCTCGTATACTTGGAGTAAAGACTGGTTTGATCAAACAATGCAATAAGAAGGACATGCTCATTTGCTTCTTGGAGCTGTTGTCAAAGATTGACTGTAATATTGTCATTGCTGATTGTTTGACTTCAAGTTTATATCAGTTACATTTTAGACAGACTTACGAGTTTCCTTTCATAGGTCTGATGTTCTCGGTCAATTCATGCCTTTAGTCGGAAGAGATTGGACACAATCTGGAGTGGCCAGACTATTCTCTGCAATTAAGGTATGCTCATATGTTATTCGTCTGTCTTTCCAAGAAGCTATTCTTTTGTTGTCTAATAACATCTGAAGTGGAGGGAATGGCCCTTCATGTTTTCGTGGCCTTTTTGGCCATTTTTGTTATAGTAATTGATATTGTATTAAGGTTTTAAATTTAAGTAATGCATTTACAACCATGTTTCCCATTCCCAAAAATCAAAGTATTAGGACACGAGACCACAATGTATATTTACAATGAAAGTTCATTTGAAATCCTAAATCTTTTATATTGAGTTCTAAATGTTTTAATTGGTGCAATCTGTCAGAATGTGTAATCCAAAAGTTTGAATTAATAAGTGGGAGGGGACTGCATGGATGTAAGGCCTATTGAAACCTCATACACAAGCGAATTGAGAAACTTTAACACTCCCTCTCACTTGCAAATTGGACTGAGAATGACATGGAATTGACAAGTAGGGAGCCTCATACATGGTACATAAGGATGGGACGGAACTTGGTTATGATACTACGTTAGAAGGTGCAATCCTATAGTTTAAATCTACATAATTGTAAGGCCCATTGAAATCCTATAAATAAGCAATGTGGGATACTTTTTTTGGAATCTTTTTTGAGAAAGTGCAATCAATTTCTTTCGTTAAATTGCACCAGAATTGCCAGCGCGGCACTCGAAAATTGGCTATAGGACTGATTGCACTAATTGACGTGTTTAGGATTTGACTGCAGCTTTTAATAAATATTATAAACTTGACTGCACTAGTTAAAAGATTGAGAACTTGATTCTTGGTTGCAGTTCGTACATAAAGCTTAGAGTGGTTCACTTTTTCCTTATATAAAGGATTTATCTAAATGCTCCTTGTGTATAAGTTGAATATCACATGTGAAACAAAGGACATGGATATAACTAAATCAAACAAGCAATTGGAGGCAGGACCCAATAAGAAGACTATAGGCAGAATCATAAAAATCCGGGTGTCCACATTCACAATCTTGGCGTATGCTCTAATCTGATGTTAGACGATTGTTTTTCTCAAACTTAAATTGTTAGGATATGAGTCTACGATTTCTTAACATTATGACACTCACTGAAATCTTCTAACGTTCAGTATGTTGTAAGGCATACCCTCATGAAAGAGTACCCTGAAGTCAGATCTTGTGTTAGGAAAGAATAGGGGGGAGTCAATGCTCTTTTGGAGAATGTATATGAAGGAACTCTGAAGATTTTTCGCAGACAGGGTTCAAAAAGAATTATAAGTATGTCAACCACTTGCTTTGGTATTCTCGAAAAAGTCATACCACCAAAAAGTGGTCCAGCTTTGCTAGAATGGACCACTTCTTTGGGTAGCTTATCACAGTAAATGGGGCTGTTCAGGTTGGATAATCCACTTGGCTGCAATGTTGGATAAGTTTTGTGCATTAAGATTTGATCATATTGCAACATCCAACGTTCCATTAATACTTGTGAAACATGGTGTTTTTCCTTTAATAATATCTCTAATGATTTGGAATTTGTCTCTGTGGCAGGAGAATGGGTATCAGCTACTCTTTTTGAGTGCCAGGGCAATTGTTCAGGCTTATCTAACCCGAAGTTTCCTGCTTAATCTTAAACAGGTAAAACATTAACCTGATTCATTTTCCTTTGTTGGTCCCGTGCTCCTGTTTTGGGAAAAGCAAGAGATCAGGTTATTTGGGAGTCTGGTACAGCCTTAGTAGTTTACTGCAAAAATGATTACAGGGTTAGCGTTGCACATCTTTTCTCACGAGAGTATGTTAACTCTATTTGTGTTGACCTAGTTTCTTGGGCCTGGTTTCTAGAGCACATCAAGAAGGTCATTTCTTTTGCGACCTATTTCTGTCTTTTAAAGTCCACTATATCTTGACATTCCTTTAGCTGTTAAGATGTCTGTTTTCAACATGCAGAAATATGAAATTTAGACTGGTTTTGCTCTATTTCCTAGGATTCATGATGAGTTGATTCCACCTTGTACCTGGTTTATTTGTAGGATGGAAAAGCTTTACCGAATGGACCTGTTGTTATATCACCTGATGGATTATTTCCATCATTATATCGAGAAGGTGATGTTTATGTTTGAAATTCTCTGGTTGCCTCCAGTAAATTTTACTTGGTGATACATTCATGTTCATGATATCCAGATAACACTTACTTTTGTCATTGCATTCTACTTTTGGATCATTGCTATTATGCTATCCACATCTTTTCAAAAGAAATGACTCTGTGATCCTTGCCATTCTCCGAACTGTTTGCAGTTATTAGAAGAGCGCCACATGAATTCAAGATTGCATGTTTGGAGGTAAATATCAAATCAACCTCTTTCTTTTTTTTTTTTAACATCAAATCAACCTCTTACTGGAAAGAAATAATTACTCTATGCTATAGAATTTCATTTCCCAGCATAATTTGCTTTACGAGTGGAAAGTTCTTGCTTTGCAGGATATAAAAGCACTTTTCCCTTCTGATCACAACCCATTTTATGCGGGTTTCGGGAACAGAGATACTGATGAATTGAGTTACAGGAAGATTGGGATCCCGAAGGGAAAAATTTTCATCATCAACCCCAAGGTAACCATCCTTCTGATCCCCCTAACTTTGACTGCTCATGCTGCATTCTCACTCAATAAGTTACCGTGCCTTGGCAGGGTGAGGTGGCCATTAGTCATCGCATCGATGTCAAGTCATACACATCCTTACATACCCTGGTCAATGACATGTTCCCCCCAACCTCATTAGTTGAGCAGGTAAAATACCTCTCTCTCTCTCTGTCTCTCTCTCTCTCTCTCTCTCTCTCTCTCTCTCTGCGTCATGTGCGTGGAGCTATTAGTGCTTTTGAGGTTTTCTTCTCTTCTAATAGAAATCTATGTGGTTCCAGGAAGATTATAATGCATGGAATTATTGGAGAGTCCCATTACTGGACATCGAAAGTTAGTTCGTAGCCTGTGTATATTTGTGCTATTTTTCACCAACGAGAGCACTGGCCAGAAGTCTCCTCCGAAGCCATCTGACTCCAATTCTTCTTCTCCTGCATCTCACCTGGATAATGAGTCTTTTTCGCTGGGGTGAAGAGCCCACCATTGTATCGAGAACGGCTGCATTGTCCCCTGACACTGTAGTAGGTTACTGAATTATGCAGGGAAGCTCCTGGGTTACAAATGCCGATCCTATTGAAACTGTGAAATTGGCAGTTTTTCATCAATCACAGCTGTTGATCCTATTCAAACCGTATAGCAGGTTAGTTTAAAAACACGTTGTAAAAGAGCTGATTCACGTTGTTGGTGGCTCAAGCTGTCTTGTCCAATCATGAGAAGTAGACAATTCTTGGCAACACTTTGCTTCCTAATGTTTAAATGCATCTGTTGGAGCGGGAAATGTAATCTAGAGCTCAATAGTTGATATGTTCTTCTACAAATAGGGTTCGTAGTATTGTACTATTGTTCCTATTGAAGTCTATACAATCTTTACACTCTAGTCTATAAAGTTCAAAGATCCATATTTCCTTTCATGGAGCATTTATTTATTCATTTGCAAGTTTAGGACAATCTGGAATATGCTTCTTACACACTGTTTGATGCTTAAAGCGGAGATTCATTTTGGACCAACTTGATCTGTTTGAGTCTCATATTTGGACATATTTAGTACCCACTTCTAAGCGAGAGCGACTCATGACAAGATTTGGGGAAAGTGGGACATCGTCTGAAGTTATTGCTTACGTTTTTGGAATTCTTTCTTTTTTATTTTTTGGTCGAAACGTTTTTGGAATTCGTTAGTAATGGAGATGAGCTTAACAGCACGCAAGTAGTCGGACATCTTTAGTAATGCATGCAACTGTGCTACAGATGGAGCATTTGTGCGAGATAGAGATCTACAGAATCATTTCAAATCGGTGCTTATTCCCTGATCAACTTAGAATATACGTCGGATTCCATTTAATCATTTGTCGACAGTTGAATCTGCCACGTACATAGGCCCAGGATTATATGTATACGCCATTGCATTATATGATTTGATGTGTTGACTTTGATGGGTCTAATTTGTTTATATGTTTGGCTGACAGAGTACCCCGAAATTGTGCTGAAGTAATCTTGTCGTGTCTATTGGGTTCAGGAGTTAGTTTCTTTATACCGTCATGAGTTTATAGCATGCTTCATTTATCATATAGATGAGCCAAAAGTTGTATTTAGGAGTCAAACCATACATGTACATCCCCTCAGATTTGTAAGCTTATCTAAATTTTACCATGAGACTTAACGCATCTTCTCAACTTCCTCTCTTTAGGACACCTAAATATAAAGTACGATCAGATTATTAAATAGAGCCACATATTTTCTCAACTTCCCTCTTTAGGAGCTTATCGAATGTTCACGATGCAAGAAGTCAATGTCATAGGTGCCATGTATTCTATGAATGAGTCAAGATCTCTTGTATACTTCTGGACCTAATTCTTTGAAAAACCCTAAACTTTAGTTCTAGTCTTAATTTTTGCTCGAACATTTTTTTTTTCCTTGGAAAAAACCTCAAACTTTATGTTCAGTCCCAAATTTGCCCTGAACTTTTTTTTGTCTTGGAAAAAACACCAAATTTTAGGTTTAGTCTCAAATCTACCCTTATTTTTGTTTTGAACATATAAATGTATTCTCGTAGTCTAGTCCCAATTTAACATGGCATTTCACATCGATAATAAATCCATATTATCAATGTCACATGGAAAATTATTTCCAAAATAAAACCATTCTAAGATATGAAAATTAGGGATGACTAACGGTGGTTTTTGGATAGAGGGCTAATGGGGGCAGATTTGGGACTAGAATAAAAATTAGTGATTTAACTCTTAGACAAAAAAAAAATTCGGCGTAATGAATTAACGGTGGTTTTTTGATTGAACTGAATCTAAAATTTGGGAATTTTATATCTAAACTTCTGATGTAGGTAAAAATCTCGAGCCCATTTTATTGGGCTCAGGCCATGAGGGGGCCTAGTGAAGGCGAGCTTGAAGGGAGAGAGAGACTCTGGCGGTGCCCCGCACAAACCCAAAGAGCAAAGTTTGGATCCAAGAGAGAGTTCAACCCATCTAGGCGACGCGTGACCGGACCCTGGAGAGGATCAACCATGAGTAGGTCGTCTACGGGCTTTTTGTTCAAGTAAACAAGGATGATTGCCTAGTCCGTTCCGCCTCTCTTGCATCTCTTGTCTAAGAAGATTCTCTCTCTCATTGCTCAAGCTTGCTATCGCTTTCTTTATTGTTCCTCGTGACTAATTTAAACATCGGAGGGTCCCCTCTTGAGGTTTTCTTCACTTATGGGGTGCACTTCTAGACAGTCTAGGAAAATTCATGAACAAGCATAGGGAGAGTTCGACGAAAATAGCACATCAACTACACTACCAAATTGATATGTTAATATAAAGGTTCATTTGTTTTAAGGAAAACTGTTTTTGGTAGGGATGATCGGTTTCTGGTCGGGTCCTGGGATCGGGAAATGGTCAGTTATTTAACATGAAGATGAAATAAAAGGAAGAAGGGCGAGAGATTTCAGCTTTTCTCCAACAAAAGAAAGAGGTCCGACTAATCAATCAAAGAAATCTTTCATGCTTTTCTTTGGCAAATTCCGGCTAGCCTAATCGAAAGAATTAATTCCTCCGGACTAACGTAAAAAGGGGCAACAAATGTGGTAGATCGAAAAGGGAAGCAAATGATTGTCTCCATTTTGTTTTGGCAACAAATTGGCAAAGGAATCTGGTCGTGAGGGAAAGAGCATACGGAGAGGGATATTCTCTTCGGACGATAATGGGAAAGGTCGGTTAACAGGGGAGGAATAAAAGGAAAATATGAATAAAAAGAAAGAAGGCAAGAATTTAGAGCCTTGAATGATAAATAATTCTATTTTTCTATTTTTTGTTTCTGGGAATAGATTTGGAACAAAGCTCCATTTGGTAATGCAATTTCATTTTTTTAATTTTTGGAATAAATTTTTAGTTCTGAAATAGGTTTGAAACAGAAATGAAAGTAAAATTTTTTTACTTTTCTATTTTTGAAACAAAAATAAAAATAAAAACTCTTATTATCCTCACACCCTCGCCTCCCACATTGGTCACCTACCTACCCGCCATTGCCTCTCATCGCCGGTGCAGCTGAAACAAAAGCTTGTCGAGGGCTTTCTAAGAAGGGCTTGGGAAAAGAACCACTCATGTTCTTCCTCCTCCAATCTTGTTTGGTTTTAACACTATACGATCTATCTGGCTCTCTTTCCTTAAATCGATTACCAAAACATGGATTTAAGCCCCTGGACTGGTAAGGGACTACGAGCAACTACTACTATCCATACCATAAAGAGTTTTCAACATCGTCATATGCTTCCTAGCCGGAAAATACAAACATTTGTGAAGCCCGCCGCACCGAACAATAAAGAAAGTGCTCTTAACTAATTAAAAATTGGACGGTCCCCTCTTGAGGTTTTCTTCACTTGTGGGTGGCAGTTCTAGAATCTAGGAAAATTCATGAACAAGCACAGGGAGAGGTTGACGAAAATAGCACGTCAACTACGTTACCAAACTGATATGTCAATATAAGAGTTCGTTTGTTTTAAGTAAAACTATTTTTGGTAGCGGTGATTGATTCTCGGTCTGGTCTTATTGGTCCTGGGATGAGGAATTGGTCAGTTATTTAACATTAAGATGAAATTAAGAAAGAAAAAGGGCAAGAGATTTTGGCTTTTCTCAGGCAAAAAGAAAGAGATCCAACCAATCAATCAGAGAAATCTTCAATGCTTTTCTCCGGCAAATTTTGGCTAGCATAATCAAAGGAATTAATTCTCCTAGACTACGTACAAAGGGGCAACAAAAGTGGCAGTGATCGACAAGGGAAACAGAGGAGATTGTCTCCATTTTATTTTGGCAACAAATTGGCAAGAGAATCTGGTTGTGAGGGAAAGAACATACAGAGAGGGATATTCGCTTCCGAAGATAATGGAAAATGTTGGTCAACAGGGGTTGACTAAAAGGAAAATATGAAAAAGAAAAAAAGGAGAGCGAGATATTTATTTAGTACTAATGAGAACGAAGCAAATCAATAAGACCATTCATGCCGCTCTTTTCTTTTAATTATATATATATATACTTATATATATTTTATCGGTTCGGTTGCCCATTGGAATCGAGAACTAGATTGCCTAAACACCGGTTCTACTTTTAAGAATTGAGAACTGAACCGGTACTCCCAGTAATCAGACCCAATCAGCCAGTTCGGTCCGGTTCGGGGGGTTCTAGTCCGTCTTACTCATTCCTAGTTTCTGAGAAATTATTCTTCGATTTTTTCGGTGTTCGGATAATGAAAAATTAACCGATCTAGGGAAAATATTTTTCGTGGAAAAACGAGTTCCCCCTCCTAACAAAATTGAAAACGCTCCAAGAAATACAGGGACCGGATGGCCAAAAGGAAAAAGACACACAGACCCCCAACCCCCCCTCCCATCTCACTTGGACCGGGGGCAATTTAGTAAAATGGACACTTTGGCGCGAAACCAAAGGCGCAAGACCCGAACTGAAAACGCCCATAAAACCGCACCACGCGCCCGCGTCCGCGCAAAGAGGCTGACCGCTTCGTTTTCCAGAATTCCTCGTGCGCGACCTGGACACACACGCGGAAGAACCATTCCAACGAACGATCACCGCCTCGGAAAACCGAAAGAAGAAATCGAAGGATCGTCCGGAATTCGCGTCCGAATTCGTCGCTCTCGATCTCGGGGCCGGAAGCCGGGAAATAATCTCCGGCGGGCGGCGGGGGCTCGGGCCCGTTTCGATCCGGTTTCGCGGCGATGTCGTGGATCAGGACGGCTGTCAACAAGGCGGTGGAGGTCGGGGGGCGGAACAACTTGACCAGGACCGTCCGCAGTTATGCCGACTCGGTGGTCCATCAAGCCGGCAACGCCGTCGCCGGAGGCGCCAAGCTCCTCCAGGATCGCATCGTAACTCCTCTCTGTTCCCTGCAAGTTTTTTCCGTGTTCGGTATGATCGCAAGCGGCGAAATCGCCGGACTTTCGATGCCGCGTGCTTCCCGGAATTGTCGTCGTAGATTGATGGTTTTAGGAGAGCTCGCTGTTCTTGCAGACTCCGGTAGGGCCGGCCGATCTTCCTTAATGATATGGTCTCATGACTATAACGAGAATATTGTCTCGTGATTATGATGAAATCGGATCCTGTCGGTGACTTGAGTCGCGCTTCGCTGGGGTTAGTGGTGGTCGTAATTGAGCTTGCCGCAATGCGCTTGGTTTAGATCGATAACCAATTGTTTAACTGTGTCGTCGCTCTCGTCACTGTAGTTCATACGGCTGAATTAGCACTGGCGTTTAGTTATCGCTCCTTTACATCGAGTATTTAGACATTCAATTTATCAAAGCAGGGGGGACGGAGTTTGCAAAGCTTTAAGCAGGCTGCGAAAACATTGGAGGAGATGTCTGTTTCCTGCAGAGGATTAGAGAGAATTCTACTATTACGGAGGTGGTTGGTTGCGCTCAAAGAAACTGAGAGAGATTCTGTGGGTTCGTCTGGAAATGACCACCAAGTGACCGAAAATAGCTCTGATGAGTTTAAGGACTCGCCTAGGAGACAAACGGCGGTGAGTCGACCTGGTTCTTCATCGCCATTTCTGCAGCAGTATGTACCTACTTCATATTAAATTTTCCAAGCTAATGTATAGGATGTAAGGGTAGTAGTGTGAGCTGACAGGTGAGTGGTGATACTTGTTTCTGTTTAGTTATTCTGGTCATTTACTTATTCGTACAGTGCATGCTGCATCGCATATTTTTATATTTAGTGCTGAAGTTGAAAATTGGCGAAAGAAATGTTTATTTTAGAATGTTAAATCAATATGGCTATCTGGTTTTTATATCTACTATGCTTCTGTAATTGAATTTTAATATTATTACTTGATTGTGGTTAGGTTTATTACCATGATCCTGATCTTGGAGGAGAACCTCTGAATTTCCGTCATGTCTTTCTTCATAGTCAGGCACTTGAAGGCATAATCATGTCCATGGTAAGTGGTGCATCGTCAGCCGCACGATCAGAATTGTCTATTGTTTGCTGATAGTT
Source organism: Syzygium grande (assembly GCA_024733475.1). Taxonomy (NCBI): domain Eukaryota; kingdom Viridiplantae; phylum Streptophyta; class Magnoliopsida; order Myrtales; family Myrtaceae; genus Syzygium; species Syzygium grande. The sequence goes on from JAMXDD010000004.1 coordinate 19,882,897, forward strand.
GCAAAGGCTGTCTTTGATTGCGTTACCCTGAGACAGTTATCGTATCGCTAAGGAAGCATATCATTTGCATTCTTATATGCAGCTTATTAACTTTCGTGATTTATTGCTGCGTGAATCTATCTGGCAAAGTACCCAACAGATTTCTCTGTATTTAAAGTAAATTGCCTTTTGTGCTGTCATCAAGAGTGAGCCAAATGTACCTTTTTATTTACTTTGTGGTGTGTCCTTTCTCTCAACTGGTTAGGCATGTTATGAATGTGTAGTAAAGTCACAACCAGAGTCATGATGACTACTTTTGAACGATTTGAAACTTTTGAATTCTAGATGACGAGAAATCTTGTTAGATCTGCCAGTCTAGGTGCTTATTTCTTCCTAGTCAACAGTGTCGAATTATTAATGTCGATGCAATGCACATCCTGTTGTAACTCAACCAACTGCAGCCAGTGGGCAAAGATTAGTTGGTAATAATTTAATTGAATGTGCACCTCTGGTCCGGAATTTGCCGATAGACAGAGTTTAACCGCAGGTTAACTGTTTTGTTGATTCAGATTCTGGAAGCACCTACACAGGAAGAAGTTTCATTACTCCTGGAAATTTTCGGGTGATTTAAACTTCTTTACATTGCTGTTCATTTACTTGATTTGATGCTAGATTGTCATTCTCTGATTAGGCACTTCTAAGGCCTACATATTGCTTTTTATCAGGCACATTCGGTATAACATAATTTGATTTCCATGTAAGCATACATTTTGTTTGCCCTCGTTCAGGCTTTGTCTTACAGGAGGAGTGGAAGTGCATAAGGCAGTATTGAGCAGCATTCAAGATTTGGCTAATGCATTTTCTGGCTACCTAGAAGAAGTACTTGTGAGGACTTAACATTATCCTATCATGCATGCATCTTCATTAAAAATGTGACCAGCAGGAAATATATTATGAACAGTCAGAGTCCACCTGCATCTTTTTTCCACGTTATTCACAAAAGATGATTGAATGTAGAACATAATTGACTGAAATCTGAGTTCAAGATGCTCATAATTGACGGAATGTCCTCATATGTTAACACTGTTATTCAAACTACGATACCATTTGAGTTGCACCTATATCTAAGTGCTTGTTAACTTTGTCACTCCACTTGGTCAAAAAATGTTAAAAATTGTAACTTTCCGCATTTCAGCTGAACATGCTCTGTAATCTGCTTTATTTTGACCTCCTTTAGTCTCTTGAAACTCCTTATGTCATAATATGCCCCATATTCAGCACATGGTTTAACTTATAGATATGTAACTACAAAGTAGATAAGAGAGAAGTTTGGGGATGCAGGAAAAAACCTCTGAATGTTTATTGCCTTACCTCTGATTTCTTTCTTTCTACTTTTTTTTTGGTCAGAGATGAACAGTTGAATTCAATCTGGATTCTTTTTAAGGATAGAAATGTGCTATTAATCTAAGCTAGAAAGAAGACATACATACCAAGCAGAAAAAGTTTGGGATACGTATACGCCTAGTAAGAATACAATCATTCTTCAGAATTGTAGTTTGAAGGAAACATGTCACTTCAGGTGAAGCGAGAAGAGTTGCTACAATATGCTCAGGTGGCGATTTCAGGGCTCAAGTTAAATGCTGACGTTATAAGGTACATGCTATATACATCTGTTGATGCTGAGGAATTCCGCACGAAATACTCTTTTTTTATTTATTTGCATTTGGTTATCTTGAAATCATCTCCTGGCTGTGTCATATTGCTTCAGGATGTGTCAGGACCATGCTTCACTCATGTAGCCATAGTTAATGTATGATGTATTGCAACTAATGCTAACTTATGTTGTGACTTGCTCCATTCACTGTTTTTTCTTCTGAGGTTCTGTTGTCCTTAATCATTTAATTTACACCACCATATTGCTCACGGCATTTGTAAGTTGTTGAATTCTTTCTCTAAGTTATTATCGCCTAGTATACTGTAATATAATAGGAATTGTGGCCTCTCCTTCAATTGTCATGAAGTTGTGGACTTCCCCTCCTCCTCGTCCTCCATCTCATAGTCCAGGATCTCTTTCTCAAGTTCTTCATCTGCATCGACACTTAATTTTTATTTCTTCTTTTCTAGTTGATGCTCCTAATTCATATCAATTCCTCCCGTGAGCCTGAAGCATAAGTCGCCGTTGCTTTAACCCTGTTCTTGAAAAGCTAAATCATGATAGGACTTTTGACCTGTCTTTGTATGTTGCATTAGTTCACATGCATCTTATTATGGAACCATCTGTTTATTCACTGCCTTTTACCAATATAATTTTCTAAAGTTGAGTTTGCTTTCTAATATGGCTATCTGCCTGGTTTTTTTTTTTTTTGGGTAAAGGCTATCTGCCTGATTCATCTTTTCAAGATATGTAAATGGGGCTAACTTTATCCTCTCATCAGTTCAAATTTGATGATGGTAACACCATTTTATCTACAAGGCAGTTATCTCGTTTTTTTACTTATCAAGATGTAGCGGAGTTAATCCCTATGACAAATTCTGCAACAAAATTATGTCACCAAAAATCAGCTGTAAAATTTCAAAGGCTATTGAATAAAGAATGATCAAGCATTCTGTTATACATATCTGTTAGAACTTTCCGCAGTGTATATTCATCACTTTCTACTCTAGCTCATACAACAAGTGCATAATACTTTCAAAATAGTATCAAAATTTTTCCCATGTACAGTATCATTCCTGATTCACCAGACAGAATCCTGACGAAAGCAGTAATGAAATCTTTCCCCTTAAAAAATTCCAGTAACCGTGCTACTTCATCCCATTACAGATCTTGTTGATGGACCCCAGATCTAGGAAGCATGGACACTCTCCGGGGGGCCTCCATGTTGGTGTCGGACATATTTTTTTTTATTACTTATTTATTTGTGGATTTGAATCAAATTAATTTGATTGAAATAATCATAAAAATGATAATTTATCATGTATATATAAAAATATACGTATAATGAACGTGTCCCAATGTGTTGGAATTCTCTAGTTTTAGAGAAATGATGTGTTGCGTATTGTGTCGTATCGTGTCGCGTGTCGGTGCTACTTAGCCCAGATAGAATCAGGCATCAGCATATGATTTGAAAATATACTTAGATGGATAGCATTCAAAGAACAAATGAGATCTAGTTTCATCATCATGCTCACAAAAGACACAAAAAGAATGATGTTGCATTCCCCACTTGATTAATCTGTTTTTCAGAGGCAATTAATCAAGAAAAGCAAGTCATAAAACAAAACTGCTCCCAGCTTAGGATATTTAGGTAAAACCAAACAAATTATGCCAACTGACCTTAATGAAGGCTGCAGGGTAGCAAAAGCAGTTGCTTCTGTGAATTCTACTGTCTTTTGTGGCCCAAATGGCCATCATCTTCTCTAGGGACATACAAAGAGCACTGCAAAGAGACATTTGAATGTGCAACAATTCATCAGAACTTGCCGCACCCCAATCCCAATCACCTTTCTTTGTTACAGAAGCTACTTTTAGAATGCCTTTGCAAATGAGAATCATAGATGATTCGATGGCCCAATGTTTGAACCGGAACCCCTGCAGGATGCCAGAATCATGCCGCAGAGATACCTTCTCACCATTGCCAATATTCCAGTAGAAGTGTGGTTGAAGGAAGTCTCTCATCCAGAGTAGTTTCCTCCATGAACAATCATCTGGAATTATAAGGCACCAAAGCTCCTGCCTCAATTGAGATAAGCATGAGCCCATTCATCTAAATAGGTCCAAATTGCAAACTTGATGCCATAGGGTCTTCATAATTAGGACAGGATTCCACAATTCCTTATCTGTCAAGCTAAGTCCTCCGCACCTTTATCAATATAGGACTTCCTTACCCACAATAATGCATCACCATATTGTTTCAATATATGAATTATTTCACCTAAATGGTTAAGCTTTGGCATCAAAATCAATTTTCCATTGTTCATATCCCATTAATAGTTTGTTTGGCATGTGGTTCTTGTGTTTCTTATTCCATGTGTTCTCCCATTGTCATAATTCATCTGCTTCGCACGTGAGAGGAGGTGATACTTTTAGTCATACATTGTTTACTTTGGTACTTTTATCATTGGATGAGAAGCTGAGAGCTAAGTAACATGAAACTCAATGATTCCTTTAATCGTTATTTTAGTTGCAAACTCTTCTGGTAGTATGTGGTAATCCTGTGTATGCCGTCTTCATTTAAATTGATTTTTTGAAGTCAGTAATGATAGGTCATGCTGGTACCACATCACTGTGGTGGAACCATTGATTTAATTTTCCACTCATTTTATTTTCTTCTTATTTGTAAGTCTGTTCTTTCACAATATTTTTGGTGATGGATCACCTAAAAGCTAATCGTGTTATTTTGTGGTCCTTTGCCAATTCTTCAGTCTCCTTAACTTGCTTTTATGAGCTGTTTGTTTCTTGCCTCAGAATAGATTCCAAAACCTTCAGCCTAAAGGAAAAACTCAATAAAATGAGCTCACTGCAGCAGCCTTTGGATAAAGATCATGAAAAATTGTCTCAAGAAACAGTTGTTGTGACAAAAGAGGTAAGACTGATCTTGAGAGATTCGTGAAATATGCATTCAAAGCACATTTAGATATCATATGAATGTCTTTTGGTCTCTATTAGCAGAGGACATTCTTTCTAATATCTTTACGATCTGTCGCCTATATCCAGAGAACTATGGTTAAAAGAAAATCTGATTGTAATCCGATGCAGGCCCTACAGCATGGAACTTTTTCCCTACCTTATATACCGGTTGAATTCACCTAGTACTTGGTGTTGTTTTCAGAATTGATGGCATCTGTAGGCATTATTTGGACACTCAAGTTAATATTGGCTGCCTAGGCCTTTTTGGGCTACTCCTTCAATTTGTCACTATGCGAAATGCTTGTAGCAGTATTAGTTTCATCACACCAGGCTTAGTGCATTAAATGTGGCATTAGTTTAACCATTTATTCAGAGTTATTGAATGCTTATTGCTGGTTATGTGAGAGGTTGGACCCTTTAAATTTCTTTAGGGGCCATTTTGACTAGCTTTTCTTATTTACTCCTAACAAAGATTTAGATAGACAAAATCTCATGGAAATTAAACTCCACATAATGAAAAACATCACTATTGAGAGTTTGGATTCTTTAACTAGTTAATTTCCGTCCTTTGTTTCCAATAATCAGTGGGTCCTAGAAATAAGCTCAAATTCTTAAAACAGAGTAGATTTGATTCTGATCACCATGGTAAAAATACAAGCTATTAGAGCCAAATGCTCTTGTCATGCAGGATATGGAAGAGGCACAGTTGCAAATTCAACTATTTTCCATGATGGAGTCACTGCTACTTAGAAAGAAATCTTTGAGAAATGGGGATACTCCCCATCTTCATGCTGAAAAGGTCAGGTTTTACTAATAAGTGAATCTCATTCCTTAAAAGAAATCCAAGTTTCATTGTGAGAACTTATACTTTGACTTGCATTTTGAATATTATGAACTCTGATAGATATATAATTTAGTCTCATTATTTGCCCTGCAAAATGGAAAGGTTCTCAAAAAAGTAAAAGAGTTTCACGAATTCTTCTTTCATTATGTGTCCTTGTGTGCCACCAAAGTGTAGTTGCGTCCTCATGTTGTTGGTCAATTTCTTGCCAAAAAAATGTGAAAGATTTAGTCTTTCACCATTATCCAATATATATTGCCGATTGCTTTATTGGGATTTTCATCCTTTGTGCACCAGTATCATTTTAGTTAAAATCGCGATCTAACTCAAAAAATCATGCGATTTAACAAGCCATATCATGAGAATCGTGTTAAGTCAGTTAAAAAATCATGGGGTGACATCAATGATATTGCCTTTAATTCAATGAAATTGTTGAGATGGTGAATTGTGATGGCTGTTTTTCTTTTGTCCAGTTGCGCTTTGTTGGGGATTTGCGCTCTTGAATTCAAAACTGACTCAATGGCATTGGGGAAACTGCGTTTAACTGATGCTTAATTGAATAAATTGGAAAAGAAAAGGGCCTTCTCTTCTCTTGTTGCTGCAAACAAATAGGGTCTTCCTGTTCATACAGCTCAGTTCTTGCTTTAATTTCTTTTTGTTCGTAAATGGACCACCAGCTATTTAGAACTGGATGAAGGAAATTTTTTATTTATCTATGTGAGTTATATTGTTATTATGTCTAATAAATTATTTCAGCAAAAGGAAAGAAAAGAAGTATCTTGGAAAAGCTGATACAATTTTTTCTTTTTCAAAATGAATTTTCTCTTTATGGAAGTGTTGCTATTGGTATACTGTTTTTTCTGAGTTTCCATTAAGATGTTATCCAGTTTCTTTGGCTGAAGTCATAATTTGAGACTACAATCTAGATTTATCTATAAATGGATCTAAATTTTTGAGGTACTATGACTGTTTTTATTTAGCTATATCTAATAAACCAATTTCAGGTACTATTAAGTACATTTGCTTATGCGAGTTGAGACCTAATTGGTGGTGCTGATGTTATAAGACATGAGCCATTTACTTGGTTCTTGTTTAGTCTAATAATGTAGACTCTTATGATCAATTTGACTGGCACTCATAAATTTTTCAGAAGTTATTTTACTAAGTTTCTAAAATTTTTCGGCTTTTTGATTCAATGTTACAATCTGATTTTATGGGGACCTCACCTAGTTTAGCTGAAAAAGAAAGTTTGACTACGTTGATCACTGTTGTTTCCCATAATTGTCCTGCATCTTCAAACTATTTGCATAAATTTTCTACTGAATTTGAGACCTTTGGTTAGTGTTTATGAAAGTCTTGTTATTATTTGACTTTTTGCTGCCTGTACCGGTTATATGACTTCTTGCACTCGGCATTAACCACGTTAGACCAAGTTTTCTTAACCATATGTGCCTTTTCCAACAGTCTAAAATGAGGAGTAAGAGCCTTCACACTACAAATGACAAGTAAAATATGGAATTTATATCGAATGATCTTGTGGCAGTGGCATACTAACTTTTAGCCATTCACAGGGTTCTGTAAACATATGATGGGCTCTTAGGGAGGTCACATAAAAGATGTGAGGCTACTAGAACTGCATGTTTGGAAGTAATGGTTAAGGCCGTTATGTAATAGAAATTACGATCGTATTGGAACAGAGTTGACTAGTTATTACAGTGTCTGGTTAAGTATTGAAATAACTATTACTTTGCTTAATTTGACAGTATAGCATAAATGGAAGTTCCATCATGGAAATGGATAAAATGCCCAAAATGCCCTCAATCATTATCATCATCATCATCATTATTATTCACTAATTAATAGATATTAATTAACGTGAGATGGAGGTAGTAAAGATTTTTGTGAGTGTAAACTGTCAATCCATCTATCCTTTAGCTCCTAATTATGTCACTATTCACTGATACCGTAGGTACGAATAAGCAATGATGCATATGATCATCATCTTCGCAGTTCCTGTCAAGTGTCTTGTTACACTAACTGCGAGATACGTACAGCATTGAGGTGTTTATGATGTGCACTATTATTAAAATGTCCTCCCTAGGACATGAGCTTCACATTCTAGAAAGCACAAGAATCACTTCATATATGCATTCAAGTGGCTTTTGGGTTAAGAATGAATGAGAAGAATCTTGAGATGATGATCACCACCACGATATTGAGTACATCCATGAATTGAAATTGATTTGATGTAGGTGGCAAAGAAATATTTCCATATTTAGTTAGGATGTGATACAGGAGGTTGAATTGGCCATTAAGGAGGTAACAACCAGAGATATCGTTCTAAGCTTCAGCATCGTCAAATTAGACCTCATTGCTGGGGCATATCCATAGTTGTGTAATGTGACTCAGGCAGATGAGATGACCCAATACATTGATGGAATTTACCTTTTCCAAGTTTTGCTCCTTGGAGTGCTATTATGACCGCCTAGTCTATGTATTTATCTCATATCAGTCTTTTGTGCCAAGATCATGACTTTGATGTGTTCTAATTGGCCACCTGAAATAGCAAGTACACCAATGATGAGTTCCAAGACTCAAGATTGTCTTGTCAGAGGTGTCTAATGTTGAATGGGAAGCTTTATCACGTGGGCAATATTTTTTTTGGAACATATGATGTAAACAACGAGAAAGATGGTACTCAGGTTTCACCCAACTTTTCAGCTCAACATTTTTAAGGAAATAAGGCAACTACAATTGCACATTCCATATACTGTCATGGTACCTTTGCTTTTCTTTTAATGTTTTCTTGGCTTTGCAGCTTATATTCTTAAAATTTTTATACCATGGAATAGTTGACGGGACAATAATACTACTGATGAACTTTTGCTCGCTCTTATTCTTGCTATGAGCCCTCTTGTTGCTCTCTTGTTGCTCCTTTGTCTTTACTTCACCTTCTTTACTGGGTTATGGTACATGAGTTCCACTCTCAATGGTTCTAAGTTACCGTTGTGATCTGTCACGTCCCAACCTCTATATCTCATTCTTCATCTGGTTAGTCTTTTGTAGGTGAAACCATCCTTTCATACACTTCACATGTGAGCATTTCTCTGCAGGTTGATAAATTGAAAGTGTTATCAGAATCCCTTTCTAATTCTTCCTCAAAAGCTGAGAAGCGCATCTCAGACCACAGGTTTAGAAGCATTTGGATATTCTTTTTGTGCATATATTTTCTTCTTAATACATTCGTTAAACTTAAAGCACTTCTAGACAGTTCTGGAACTTGGTTGCATGTGAAAAAAAGATGCTGAAGGTTCTTCCATTGGAAGGATCAGTGCAGTTAACATGTTCTATATTTGAATGACTGTCAAGTTTTTCCTTCTAGGTATGTAACCAGTAGAAACTTCAGCAAGTGAGACTATGACAGTTGAGACTAGTATAGTGGCTGAAGATGAGAGATTTTGATCTTTTATGCAGTACATAAATGAGTTGTCAGATTTTGGATTGCATGGAGTTTGTCTCAAATGTAATGCCAAAGGAACCTTGGGTGTGGTTCTACGGAAGTGATGCTAGAAGAGATTTATCTCTTTCCCCTACAATATCATAGGAATTTTGTTATACTTTTCACTCATATCTTAACAAACCCTCTTCAATCAATGACTAATCAACGGTAATACCCAAATATATTGTTGCTATCCATTGTACTGAACAGCAACTAGATGTCCATTCCAATTTCTTATCCAAATTGGCCTTGGCTCTTAGGGTACTAGTTATTAGGTGAACTGACTGATGAAGCTTTTCTTGGCTGTAAAATAACTGTAGAAGGCCCTAGCCTGTTTGCATGTGCAGTGGTAAAGCTAAAGCTCGAATTGGGCCCCTGCCTAAAATGGAACTGGATACATGATGAGGTGTTCAATTTTCCTTCTATAAAAAAATTGTTGTAATGTTTCTACATAGATATCAAACCACATGAGAAGTGGTATTTTTGCTTCCATTTAATAATACCAAGAAGTCCTTTTGTTTTGCTAAAACAGATCTAAAACATCTCAATTAACATGTACAGTTTCTGGTGGAATCAAGGAGGGTTGAACTCTTGAAAAAATTGTTGCTATGGTGATCTAAGCTAGCCTCTTCACTTCATGTTTAGAAATACGAGAAAGAGTACGAAACCTTGATATATTTATAGTGTAGGTGACAATCTATTCTGGTATTAGTTTAGGCTCATGAAATCCCACTTTCTTCTAGAAATACACATCATTTATATATTTTTATTTTCATCCAGAGTACTGGCATTTAAGCATCATTCTCTTTTCATGTTGGTGGCTAAAGCCAGAAGTTTCTTTGTTTATATGTGTTGTGTGTCATGTTCAATCTTGGGATGGCCTGTTAAACGTTAAAATTGGGAAAATTTTATCCAAGTCCACTGAAGTTCAGTATTTTGCAATCGGGTCAGTGAAATTTGATTTCCATCACCCAATGCACAAAACTTTGAAACATTTGCAGTTGATGCACTTTGAATGGAATCTGACCAATTTTTCATGAGAAATGATGACTTGGCAGTCACATGGCAAATTGGAAGCCAAGTCATTGGCACCTGGGCACCACATTGGTGTTTCGCCTGAAAATTGATCAGATTCCGGTCGAATTGCATTACTTGAAAATTGAATTGAAAATCTTGTGCTATTTGTGAATAAAATCAAAGTTTAGTGACCAAATTGGAAAACAGCTAAAATCTAGTGACCACCAATGAAATTTACCTTAAGAAACATGGATAGTACATTGGAGAATCTAGGTTTTACTTTTTGCTCTTATGTACGAAACTCATGGTTATAAACTTATAAGATGAAGCAAAATCACAGTTGTCAAGGTACGCTAAATGCTAGCTTTATTATTTATAGTTTCAAGCCTAGTCTCTCACAGGAAAAAAGCATTAACTAGCCTTGAACACCATATTCGGTATTCATGTCCTGCCATATAACCTATGAGCTTACACCTAATTTGAAAGAATGCTGAGATAGCTGCTGGTGCAGTACTCATGAAGAGTAATGCACTGTGCAACATTAGCGCCTATGTGCAGGTCGTTTTATGAGAAGGATGATATTTTGCACTTTAAGCATACATTAGCTCTGTTTGAGTCCTAACAAATGTAAACATAGTATCCAAAGGCTTGTTTAGGGGAAGACAGCTATTAATCAAATGATTATGTTTAGGGTTGGAAATTTGTATCGTTTTGGACTTGGTGACCCTATTCTTTGATGGTTGAAATTTTGGCAAAGAGGAAGCTGCTAACTGAATAGTCACAAGCCCTTATCTAGATTAGGAAGCTGTTGTCCGGTACATTGATTAGTCGTTGAAGAATGAGAGATAAATTGTGCTTCTTCAACAGCCAGTACCATTTTACTGGTGGGGAGTGGAAGGTGTTTTAGTCAGAGTCCCTAATCGTATTTTTCCCAATCTGGTTATTCTTTAACTCTAAAATTTGCTTGTGCTGCAAATTTTTTCCCTAATCGTATTTTTAGTACAGCTTATTTGCTTCGATATTCATCTGGTCATTTTTCTCTTCTTTCATTGTCCAAGCAGATCTCACAAAGAAGAAGCTGTCAATTTTCGTGTGGCTAAAACAACAGAAATGAGCCAACTTGAGAAGGTAGTTTGTCTAAAGAGAGGCAACCATTTTTTTAATACTTTCAGCCATAAAGAGAGAAGTTCATGATACACGTGGCATATATATCAATCTCTTATTAGCTCAATCCAGTTATGAGAGTCCTCATGAGGAATAGCTTCATCTGTTCTGTGCTGTATCCATGAAAATCTTCCTCACTCCCCTTGTTGCATCATCCAGTCATCACTTATGGTTTACCATTTGAGTACAAGGTCAATGAGTCAATTGTTACTGTGCCTAGTTCATGATCTCCCTCTTTGTCATTCTCTTGTGAATAATACCTCTAACTGTTATATTGATATGTAAATCTATCACATTGCTAGGTTAGCAGGCCATACTGGAAGAACCTCATATTGGATTGGTGTGTTAGCACATGATTCTGACACTTCTTTTTTTACACTATTCAGGAACTGGAGGTGGAGATCAAAGAACTTGAGAAACAAAAGGAAACACTTGAAAAAGAACTAAAAAAGGTTTGGCTTGTTCGAAAATTCTGATTTGCCAGTAATTTTGGGAGAAATTAATCTTTTATAATTTCTGTCTTCTCCTAGCTAATTGAACACTATAATTCTGAAGAGTAAAGTGATAATTTCATATGATTTAGATTCTTATTGTTTGATATGAAAATTGCCTGTACAATCACTGCGAAAATCTTGATTTGCGAGCATTGAACCTGCATTTGAGTTCCATGGTGGCCTTTATATTGGGTGTAGGTCAATGGTTCACTCTCTGGTGCTCGTTTACACCTTCAGAATGCCAGAGAGGAGAGAGAGCAGTTTGATGAAGCCAGTAACCAGATTCTTGTGCACCTAAAGTCTAAGGTAAATCATTTTGTTTCATGAATAACACATTGGCTTTGTAGTTTGCATTGTGTTTTATGGTTTGGCACTGAATGGCTGTTTAATTGCCTATCATGGTCTTCTAATAGGAAGATGAGCTATCAAGATCAGTTCTCTCGTATAGAATGGAAGCAGATGTTGTCAATACGTGGATTGATTTTCTTGAAAATACATGGACTCTGCAAACTTCGTATATAGAGGACAAAGAAAAACAAGTTAAGTATGTGATCTACTTTCCCCAATCAGCTAGCATCCTTTCAGATATAGGCAATAAGCTCAGCCATTCTTTACAGCTTTTCTCATAAAGGCATGAGCAAAATGGAACTTTAAGTTATCTGCTCTAGCCTATTGTTTTCTCAAGGGCAAGTGATGACAATGACATAAGCAAACTTCTTTTTTAATCTTTTTAAACTCAAGTAATTTGGTGGGCTTTCATTTCCTCTTCGAACCTCAATTATATTGTGCAAGGTTTATGTGAAGAACCAACAAAATTAGGCTGCAAAATGCTCTGTATAAATACTTAAAACTGTTGCCAAAAGAAAAAAGAAATGCTAAAAGTCACAAGGATCCATGTAAAGGAGAATGAGCGCAGGGATTAGATGTTTGAGGTGAAGTGCCTTAAATAATCATCTCAAGATATGAAAACCAGTCTTGGTTGCGATTTTCCCTTCTTTTTCTTCCCCTTCTTTTCTTGAATTTTTCTGTCATTATGTTTTAAAAGCAGAGGCATAGATATAAGTCTTTTCTTTCTTTTTAGTATATCTTCTACAACTTTCGAGTATTCTTGTGGCTCCCCCTATCTAATGATTATTGCTAATGTGCATATTCAAGTGGTGAACTGGAGAGATACGGAGATTATTTTGTGAATTTGGTCATTCAGCTTCTCTCAGCTTACAAGGTATTATTTATCTTATTCTGCTAGAACCTTGTTCCAGCATTCACAATGTTCAGCTTCATTTGCCATCTGGTTTTACATGTTCTTTGGTTCGTCTTTTCATTCATCTTATTATACATTTTTTACTAGGAAGGGTTGGGTTTGTCACTTGCTTCCATCAAAGAAACTGTGGAATACCTGGACCAAAGTCCAAGGTATCAATTCGTGCTATATTCGGGATGTTTATCACATGGTTGAAACTGATCTATAGATGTTTTTGGATGTCAGATCTGAAAAGAGACCTAGTATGAACGAGCAAAATACCAAAGAGAATAAATCAAAGAGAAGATACGAGGAAGAATATCTGGATCTTGAATCCAAGGTAAGCTAGCATATCCTTTTAGTTTTTTCCCCACTTCTGCCCACAGCAAATAAGTTTTAGTTGATCGGTCAAATCAGTTACCTTTTGGAAGTCAAATGCCCTCATTGTTGCATCATATTTCTCTAGTTGGTCTTAACTTCTAGGGATACTGAATCACCAAGTTAATTTGATAGATCTTATATGAAGTGCAACTGTCATATCATATCATATCATATCTACTCAAGAGATTCTTTTTGATATTTCAGTTTTTGACGACCTTAAGCACAGTGGAAGCATTTAAAAAGCAGTTCTACATCCAATCCGAAGACACTTTCAGGTACAATATAGTGTGCATTTTGGTTCTCAGTGTTTCTGGTCAATAGAGAAATTCTTTTGAAAAGGGCATCTATCTTTCATGCAGGAAAGACCATGAAAAGGTTGAAAAGCTATTTGCTTCTCTCGAAAAGATAAAAGATGAATTTGATTCTATACAGAGACCAGGTTTGGAAATTGAGACTCCTACACAAAAATCACAAAATCCACTGACAAACGGCCATCCGATTAGTTCATCTTCTGTTTTGGCTAAGGCCTCGCAAAACTTTAGAGAAGATGAAGCAACGGATGGTTCTTCTATCAAGGTTGAGATGACCTCGAACACGATTAGCGAACCTGAAAAGTTGGAAGTAGATTATGGAAAGGCTGACAGAGACCATTTAACCAATGAAATTGGTGACTGGGAATTTGATGAGCTCGAGAAGGAATTCAGAGCCATCCTTTGAGCAACTGGAATATAAACACCATTAACCTGGCAGCAAACAAGTGATTGGTCCTATAGAGAGATTTTCTACTTAAAATTTTTTATGCTTGGCAATGAAAAAAGGTGATAGGATGATGTAAATTGTACGATTCAGTTCCGTGACGAGGCATAACCTTTTGTACAATCACAAATGCAAGTTACGTCCGATTTTTAACATCTACATATCGTAACAGGCTATACGACTTACAATCAGCTGTAAGTCCTGGAATTATGGAGGTGAAAATTTTGTTTATGTAGAAACAAGTATTACTACAGCAAACTTTTCTGAAGAAAACTTGCTCTTTACTACCCATTCGAATATGGCACTACTAAAATCTAATCAAACTACCTATTGATCAATCGTCACTGACCTCTAATCGATGCATCTCAGTCCATTGGAACTGAGTCAGATAGTTTTCCTCGTAGACATTGGCAGTGAAGCATTACAGACTTGCACGGCAGGAACCCACTTTTGAATTGTCTCTCACTTCAATGGATCGTGCCGGTTGATTGGCGAATGAACACATGCGCGCCAATACTTTTTAGCAGAGCCCACAATTTTTGGGAAGTGAGTCATGTGATCAGCCCATGGGCTTAGTTTTAAAGTGAGATTTCTCAGCCGGTGTATGCAGTGGCTTTCTAATGTTTACTCCTTATTTATAATGATACAAGTACAATGTCTATCTCGCATTGACCACCACAAGTCATCGCGGTGTCGTCCATTTCCACCACCACCAGCGCCAAACGTGGTTGTGGCCATCCCCCCCACGATGAAGTAAACGACGAATCGATCGGAAGTCCTTTCCAGGATTTGTTCTTCAAAAATGAAGAACTTTACCTTAGACATAAAAACGATTCTTGTTCGCTTCTTTTCATGGGCAGAAGGCGAATGAAAGGAGGAGGGATCGTCCACGGTGATTGACGTCTCCTTAGAAAGCGTGGTGGCAACATGGGAACGATCAGCTTGTGCGACTCCGGAACCAAGAAAGGATCATTGGAAAGACAATCATCAGTTGCTGGGGCATCTTCACGATGGGAGTATTTCATTCCACAAGTTCTAGAAAGATTTTCCTTTTGACTTAGACGTTTACCAATACTCTTGTTATTGACAGGAGAATCCAAGAGACAGGGCGCACCTCCCCTATTCGAGACTAGTCGATTCAGACCATAGGAGGGTAATACCTATAATTGGTTGTCAGAGATATAGTAATAACATAAATGAGTAATGACATAAATGGTCCCTAAACTTGGTGTGTAATGTGATCTCTAAACTTTTAATTTGTTAAATGTGTTCCCTGAAGTTTAGCTTAAATACAATGTGGTTTATGAATTTTTAATTTGTTCACATTTTCTTCTAGTTCCACGATTAAATTGAACATATACTAAAAGTTCAGGATCACATTAAATAAATTAAAATTTTAGGGATTATACGGCATATTTGCTACAATTCAGAGTTCGTACTGAATAAACTAAAAGTTCGTAGACTACATTATACATTGAGTTAAAGTTTATGAATTATTTGTGACATTTTTCCTAATAGAAATGAGTACATCTATGACGTTTTTGCCTATGTTATAGCGATGCATATATTTTCTGGAATATGGTAGACACTGAACAAAGATACTGTGATGATGGAAACAACTGCATTTGTTGCTCTAGCCTATGTTGATCACGTTTCAGTTTTGCTCGTGCTATTCGTATTGTCGAAATTTCTGCGGCTTTGTGATAGTTGGGACAACTAAAGTTCTCGCACATGATTGATGTGGTGGTTTCTATGCGAATTAGGTGGCATAAAAGTGCACCAAAAGTCTTCAACCTCAAACACGAAATGCAATCAATTTAAAAAAAAAATTCTATTAGTTCACATAAATTCTTAAATCTTATTCAAAAAGTGCAATCAAGTGTTTTCAATGAAGTGTGCCTAAAATTCTCTACATGTCACTTAAAATATCACTTATGTAGTATCTTTAAATTGCACTTTTCAACATAGTTTTTATTGGACTTAATTATACTTTCCAGTAAAGGTTTAAGCATAATTGAATCAATTGAAAGATTTATGTCTCTATTGCGATTTTTTGTAAAGTTGTACAACTTGATTGTGGCAATTAAAATGCTTAGAACTTTATGGTATTCCGTACATAAGATTTAGGATTTATGGAGCAATTTTCTCGAATTATGAGCACGGCAAATGACCGATGCCCCAACTCCCAAGTAACCAAACAGTTTCGTCTTTTGGTCACTAAGTTTTACCCGTTGTCCTAGTCAACCAAACAAGTGAAAATACTGTATATTCCGAAATTGGGTTTCCTCATCAAGCCTCAAATTTCTACTATGCAGCCACGGTTTGAAAAATAAGCCTTTCTTTTGGATGCATATCCGATCTACTATTCAAAATTTTCCTAGTCATTTATGGGACCTTGCTTTTGTTTCTGTCGGCGATCAACAACAATCTCGAGTTCGAACTCCAAGAAAAAACACTGTAATAGGATAAGTAAACAAGACAACAAGCTTATCAATCATTTTGATTTTGACCAAGAGTCAAATGTGGACATATATACAGACCACATATTAATGCATGATATCAGCAAGGCAACAAAATGCATGGACAACTTACATTCTAAAATGAACGAAAAACAAATATGATAGTGATCTCTCTCTCTCTCACCAAGTTTTGAGAAACGAGCTCAATGTTCAAATTCAAAAATAATTGGCAAGATACAAGAGAAGCTTGAAGACAAAACACCGAAAACAAAAACAAAATCAAAATCTGAAGAAAATTTTGTATTTGCAAATATCCAAGTTGGCATTATTTTCAATTATTGTCCTATTTCCAATGTATTGTGAATTTGCACTTTCTAAGAAGTAAGGATTGCAATTCCTGATATGAAACGAGAACACGACTAGACTGTAACACTGATTTTTTAAGAAAAATCTGAATCCAACATGATACAACTCGAAACTGACATAAAATAACACATTTTTGCTTGTTTTTAATAAAAAAAAATCATGCAATTACTTTGTAACATTTTCATAATTACATGACACGACATGACACGCAAATAGGAATTGCCAACCCTACGTAGTAAGTGTCCATGAGAAAATTAGGCAATCGACATATAAACACATGAATGATTGGATCCTGTGAGATCCACGTGAACCCCATCAAATCTAATAGTACATGTGATCTTGGTTTCGCCACGTTGAGTGCACTCAAGTGTCTCTTCAATGATGGGCATCGAATGGAACATATGTATCCAATTGAAAAAGGATTGTATGTACATCCATTTAGAGCTTACCTCGCCAGAAGATAAGAAATAGAATACAAAAGGGGGTGCGGTCACATAACATGGAAAGTGTTCCCCATAATTTTCGAGTTGTTCCCATCAAAATCTTTGAGTTCACTCTTTTCAAACGTGACTTGGACCGGTTCGTGCAAAGACTCCCAATAGGTTCATTTGCTTGTTACATTGAAGCTTCGACTAAAAACAAGGGGCACTGTCGACATCTCGGAGTACGAGATTCCTCACGTCTCGAACATGCAATGTATATTCCAGATTCAAGGTACTTGTTTGACAGATGTGGATAAAAGGAATTTGAAATATTGTGCATGGGCTGCTTTCAGTACCAGTTGTCTTAGCCACTTATCCACAGTACAACCCACTACAGAATCAAAGAGCCCATCATGCATGTCAAGCGCACCGTCAACTCATCTCTCTCTCTCATTGCGGAAAGTTTTGGCTCGTGAATTACCCAAAAGACCTATAGCAATAACAAAACACGATTGAATACTTAAATATTAAATCACGCTTTCATCTAAAAATTTAGTTTTTAGATAAATTAGTAGTGATTCTGCAAAATTTCACATAGCATCATAGCAAAAAATTCCGAGTTCAAATATATTTAAGCCCTATTTGCTTGCTCAATTAAATACGTAGGCAAAAACACCAGACTAAGTAGGAGGGAGAGTGATAGAATACTTAAATATTAAATCACGACTTTAAATTTTTAGAACAGTTGACAATGGTCCCATAAAATCTCAAAATACATACAATTAGTTCGATTAATCTCTTTAGACTTAACAGCTCATTCAGATTCGAATAATCTTCGCTATATACTTGAAAAATGCACAATTACAACAACAATGTACAAGTTAATATAGGAGTAAATATATTTTAATAATTTTTTCTAGAACTTTATTCGAATCAATTTGCACATATTGAGCAAGACAAAGTACATGCATGCACCAATCATAATGTCAATCGAACATTTCATATGTTAGATGTAGCTACAAACTTGCTTTTTTTGTAGCAGAGACCCATACTTTCCCAAGAGGGAAAATTATCCAAAAAGTCTTAGATCTATTGCATTTTTTACAATTCAGTTCTAAATTTTTCAATTTTACCAATTTAATCATAAATTTTTGCATTTATGTCAATTTAGTCCATCTGATCAATTTTGGCTGGCCAGCACTGCCATCTAACCAACGCTGATGTAAATTTTTTAATATATGATATCTTTTCAAATTTTTTTTTATTAATTTCTTTCTTTGTTTTTCCTTTTTTTTCGTTTCTTTCTTTTTCTTTTTTCTACCCTTCTTCCCTCTGGCCTCACTCCTGCCCGCCCTTGGATGGTTGAGCCTCGCCTAGCCAAGGCAAGGTCGACCTTGCTGTCATTGGGCAAGGTAGAACCCAATGACGATGAGGTCGGCCTTGCCGTCAATGTGACCCATTAGCGGTGAGGTTGACCTCACCCAAATTTGGGCGGGCGAAGCTCGCCCTTACCAGTGGCTGACGGGGGCAAGCTTTGGTCCTCGCCTCTGGTTAGTTGCCAAAGGGGAGAAGGGCAGAAAAAAAAAAAAAAAGAAAACAAACAAAAAAATTAATTAATATATTTAAATATAAAAAAAATTCGTGTCGTCGATCAGCCAAAATTGGTCGGATGGACTGAACTGACATAATTGAAAGATTTAATATTGAATTGATAAAAATGCAATAAGTTTATGACTATTTGGATAATTTTCCCTTCCCAAGTTAGTAGGGGTTTAAATGGACAGGGTGAGCCCGACTTCTAGCCAATTATTTACCTGGCCTAAACTTTTGACCTTGGAATTTTCGAGCTTGGAAAAAGTCCAAATCCAAAATGGATTATTTTGTTTTTCCCATTTTTATTTGGGGCTTTCAGATTTGAGGCAATGTAGGCTAAAAATTTTTAAAAATTGCAAATAAATGTTCACTAGTAAAGTATCGTAATTTTTCAAATTTGCAAATAATTTTCTTTATTTCAATAGTATGATAAATTAATTTGTTCACTAGTAAAATTTCATTTTTTTCATCTAGAGTAAAAGTATTAAAAAACACGAATATACAAAATAAAATGCAAAAAAGAAGGAAATTCCGTTCTGAAATATATATCATGACAAAACCCTTTCAAGTCTATTTGGGCTAGTGAATGATTTGTTTTTTATTAATTTCAGCAGTGTAGAAAAATATCCATTAATTGAAAAACGGGCGTGTCAACATAAACTTTGGGTGGCGCTATTTCCAACCTTCATATAACTGAATCCATTCCTTTTTTACTAAAAAAATAAAATTGGCCTTAATAATTTCCATATTTCGACAGTTTCTTTTAACTTAGTTATGTTTCCTTTATGATTTTCCGTGAAATTTAAGCTTATAGCTATTAAGAAAATAAAAAGTGGTTTCTTTTTCATCATTATTTTTATAAAAATATATTGGTTATTCATCCCTCCTACCTCAAAAGCTCATTTTCCTCGTGAATTATTTGTTTCTTTAATTTCAGTAGTCTAGAAAAATATCAAGTCTCTTCACTTATTTTATCAAAGAATTTGTATTTTGTCCTAACTGTTGGTGAGATAATTTTACATCAAGCATGTAAGATATTTAGGAGTATTTAGAAATACACTAATAAATCAATGTGAATAAGTTATGCACATTGAGACATCTTGATATTTTTTCGTTCCATGAACGATGTGTTAATTTTTGTCAATCCAAAGTGAATGAAATTTCAATGGAACTTTAAAAAAAGTATTCTTGTTTTATGCAAAGCTGCGATTGGCAGTGATAGTTTTTTGCTACCAAATATACCCCTCCTCTCAGCAGAAAAAGAGAGCCCGCAAAGACTACTTTTGTCATTTGTTCTGTTGATGTCTTGTTAATATCTGCTGATGTATGCTACTGATGAATGAATGAAGCTATCTTTTGATAATGACAAAAAGAGGAGAATGAATGTGCAACTGTGTTTACGCTCATCTTATAATATGGATAGTTGATAAAGTACATACAATGATCGTCTAAGTAGTGACAGGGAGAAACAGAGTTACATTGGGAAGCATCGATGTGCTGATAGTTAAATTCATTTGGTGATATATTTTCTCTTAATATTTGCCGGGTGAACATGTGAGTATTGCCATATTGTCTACCAATTGCAATGAGCTGGGAAAAGTACCCAAAAAGTCAAAAATCTATTAAATTTGTGCCAATTTAGTCCTAAACCTTTTAATTGTGTTAATTTAGTCATAAACCTTTCAATTGTGGCAAATTAATCCCAAACCTTTCATATTTTGTCAATTGGGTCCATTTGGCCAATTTAGGCTGAAAAATGTTAATATGGTTACTGACCATCCTACATAGTATGGCTTGCACTGATGTAGACTTTTTTTTAATGATTTTTTAACAATTTTTATTTTTTATAATTTTTATTTATTTTCTTTCTTTTATTTATTTTCCTATTTTTTTTGCTAGTGGCCAACGACAGCTAGCCTTGCTTGGGCGAGGGTCAGCCTTGCCTAGGTGAGGGCAAGCGCCTATTGAGGGGGGCCCTCACCAGCGCTCGCCATCGCCTAGGCTGGGTAGCTTCAACAGGCCTTGCCCTCACCTAATGTAACATGGGACGAGGCCAACCCTTGCCATGCATGGCCTATGCCAACCGACCAACCACTAGTAGAAATAGAAGGGAAAGAGAGAAAGAAAAAAAAAAGAAAGGAAAAAAATTCAAAATATTATTAAAAATTATAAAAAAAATATTCATGTCAACACCAGCCTTGCCATGTAAAACCGCTGACATCCACATTAGCCATTTTTGTCTTAAATTGGTTAGATGGACTCAATTGACAAAATGTGAAAATTATTAGGACTAAATTGACACAATTGAAAAGTTTACAACTGAATTGGACAAATGCAATAGGTTTAATGCTTGTGGGCACTTTTCCCCACTAAGCTTATCTATGTCAGGTTGCATGTAAACATTGTTGTGACTTGGCACCATATTATTTTAAATTGGATTGTTATGTAACACATGTGAATATTGTCATATCATGCCCTCATGCTTTGAATTTAAATTGCTATGTCATATTTGCATCTGGATTGTCATGTCTTATCAATTTCCATGTCATGTTTTGATTCCGAATTGCCAAGTCATATATTTTCCTTGTCCGAATTGCCATCTCATGCATTTTCCATTTTATGTTTCCACTTTGAATTCCCATGTTATGTTTGCATTTGAATTACGATGTCATTTCATTCTTCATGTCCCGATTCAATTTCAATCACCTTGTCATGTTTGCATCCAAATTGCCATGTCATGTCATTTTACATATCATGTTTGAATCTTGCTTTCCTATATCATGTTTGTGTCACGGCCCGAAGAAATGGATCGTTCATGAGGTTTCCTGGACGATGGACCGTGACCAAGCCTTGAACGAGAAAGCGAGTCCCGAGTGTTCTAGTACTAGGGTTTTCTTGATGTGTTCTAGAATACTCCTGGGAGCGGGAAATACATTAATTGTAAACCTCTCGAATTAATGAGGTAGTTGGGTAGTTGGGGAGATATGATCTCCACCGTTAGATCGAGGAGAGATCTACGGATTTATTTTTGTATCATCTCATACTTTCAAGAAGCAATAGAAATCCGTAGCTCTCTATTTCTCTCTAAAAGTTCTTGTGAGTTGAGTGTGGGGAAGGCCGACTTGGGAAGAAATTCCTAAGGCCGCACGGGTCGGAACGCGAGATCGATCGCCCGTGACAAGTGGTATCGTGAGCCAAGATGGCCAAATGCAGCCGAAGGGCGGAGGATGATCGGGAATGCCGAGAGGCAAGGTGCCGAGGCAAGAGAGGACCGGATAGCTCAAATTAAGGGATATGGTTGGTGACTGGAGACCCGCACCTAAAATGGAGATCGCCGGAGATGTCCAAGGAATAGTCGAGGATCTTGCTGTAAATCGGGGAGGCGAGTCCGAACGGGAGAGCTCATGTTCGCTTGGGAGAACTCCGAGGGAGATGGCCGGGCAACCCTTGCCAAACTAAAGGCGAAGGTCGCCGAGCATTAAACGGGTATTGCCATGCCTCCACGAGTGGATGCCCCGTCAAGGAGTTTAAAGGCTCGCAAGGTGCCCAAAGACGTGGACAACTTCCTATGGTACATGGAGCAATACTTCCTAGAATCACCAATGGTGCAATCCGGTAAGTTGTACTTAACTCGAAATAGAGGGAGTGATGATCGGAGTGGTGCACCGATCACTACATGGGAATTGTTCGTCGAGGAAAAAAAATAAGAAGAAGCTTCAAGATGAACTCCGCCGCCTTGAACAAAAAAGGAGCTCATGAGTATGTTCGGAAGTTCTCGGAGTTGCTACCCAAATTCCGCCATGAATGACACGGAAGCCTACTTCCAATTGTGGGTGGCCTAAAACCATGGGTGAAGCAAGAGCTAAAGCCAATGCTAGAGATCTTTCGACGCCATGTCCGTAAGGCCATGGTGGAGTACAAACCTTTCCGAAGCAAATACCCGACCAAGGGACAAGGGCGTTGGTGGGGGAGATCGTTAGGGCGAAGGCGGAGTCGAAAATTGCCCAACCTCGAGGCAAACTAGCCATGATTGTCAAAGACAAGGAGGAAAAGAGGAGGCAACTCGCACGGTTCCATAAAAAAAAGGCGAATCCTAAAATTGATGTTCGCGGATTACGAAATGAGTGCACTCAATTGGGAATCCGATCTATTCATCTCGAAGAAGCTCAAGAAAAACTCAATCTTCGGTTGAGAAAGGAGCCGTTGGCTCAAGACGGTGAACTCCAAAGAAGTCCCTACCAATGGGGTGGCTAAGGATGTGGAGTTTCAACTCGGCAATGGAAAGCAAGGAAATGATCGAGGTAATTCCACTTGACGACTATGACTTTGTCATTGGTTTAGGATTCCTTGATAGGATAGATGCATCATCCCATTTGCCGATTTATTTGTATCTTGGACACACGTTGTCAATGTGTGATCCCGGTCAAACGTTTGGGCGACCCCGATGCTTAAAGGGAGCGAGGAAAGGGAGGCTACTTTCCTAGCTATTGAAAATCGAGGACCCAAAGGGTTGATGTCCCGAAAATCCTCGATTCCTTCAAGGACGTTGAGGTGGATCACAAAATCGAGCTCGCGCCGACTGGCACCTTATCGCATGGCGCCCCGAATTGAAGAACCAATATTCGACCATCGAAGGCTCCGCTTTGGCGCCCGGTCCTATTTCGTAAGAAGCATGATGGGTTTTTGACAATCAAGAACAAGTCCCGATCCCTCTTATTGCCGATTGTTCGATCAACTTGAGAAGCACAATGGTTCATTTGATCTTTGTCTATCAAAAGGATGAACTAAAGACCGCCAGTCCTAATCATATGAGTTCTTATGCCATTTACAAAATGCTTCCAAATTGAACAAGGTTGATTTTGATCTTGATGATATTGTGGTGTATAGCTTGGAAGTTCCATTCCCCGGGCATATCGCCGGGGTGGACGTGCGGATGGACTCGCCAAGATCGAGGCCATATTTACCATTTTCCGAGGATATTCGAATTGGATTTTGAAGCAAGTCCAGGATTCATGCCAAACCTCACGAGGTAGAAGACGCCCGATTTTGCTATTGGTGGTGTTCATGGTCACCCGGTTTTGAGTCGAGGAAGCCGCATTTAACCAAAGAGAAAGAGATGACCGCGGTGGTTCATTGTTTTATCTCTTCATCCCATTCGTGAGGACGGATTTTCCAAACTCAAAAGAAGGTTCAATCAAGCTCGATTTGAAAGGCAAATTCCGTGGGCGATGCGCCAGCCATCAATGGGACCATCCAACGATCAAGGGACGGCGATTGTCATTCATGTTTTCATCCGGGGATCCACCGCACTTTCCTATTTTTGGCCTTACTTGTTTTTGAGGCATATGTCCGGACTTGCCTTTGTATGCCAACAAGACAAGCTTGCCATGGAGAGTCATTGTCAACTTTCCGGCGGGTGTCGGACTCATTTTCCAAATTTTGAATCTTGTCCGCCGAATTGCCAAGCTTTTTTTCCGCAATGATATCATGTTTTCACATTTTGTTGTTATCGTCTTAATTTCATTCAAACGGAGCGGGTTGCATGTTTCAATTTCCGCGTCAATTGCCATGTAAATTTTGTCATTTTGCATCAAATTTGTCATGTCATTTTCCATATCATGTTTCGGGTTGGGAATTTTTGTCAAAGCTTAAGGTACATCCGTATTTATGCTTAAACCTTTCCATGTAGACGAAGAAGACCCGGATCGAGGGAGTCATCCTTTGATCATCCCAAAAAAGAGATATCGTCGCGCCAATACTTAATCCGATGGAAGGGTCTTCCGAGAGGAAGCAAGTTGGGAGTTCAATCCAAAGATTTCGCTCATGAGGTTTCGGATGGACCGTGACCAAGCCTTGAACGAAAAGCGAGTCCCGAGTGTTCTAGTACTAGGGTTTTCTTGATGTGTTTAGAATACCCCCGAGAATTACATTAATTGTAAACCTCTTGTCAATGAGGTAGTTTTTGCAATAATCTCCACCGTTAGATCGAGGAGAGATCTCGGATACGGTTAGTCCGCATTGTATAAGAAGGGTCTCCTCCCCTCATTGTATCATCTCATACTTTCAAGAAGCAATAGAAATCCGAGCTTCTCTCCAAGTTTCTCTCTCTAAAAGTTCTTCATGTGTGGGGAAGGCTGACTTGGGAAGAAATTCCTAAGGCACGGGTCGTCGAACGCGAGATCGATCGGCCCGTGACATTTGCATCCCAATTGTCATGTCACGTGATTTTCATGTCACTTTTCAACTTTAAATTATCTTGTCATTTTTGCATTACCGTGTCATATTATTTTCACGTCATGTTTCAATTTTTGTGTTACGTTTTAATCCCAAAATGCCGTGTCATGTTTGCATCCGAATTGCCATGTACAATTTTATAGGAAGTTAGTCCTACATGTTCTCTTCAACTTTCATGTTTTAAGTTTTTTCAAATAAGCCCTCCATCTTAGACAAATTTCCAGTTTTCCCTAAGGACTCAACTGCAAACAATTTTGTAGGCTGAATTGACCTTGTCCGATTTAGTGCAACATCTAAATCTTGCTAAAATAACCTCAAACTTTCTAATCTAGCAATTAAGTCTCTAATGAACAACTTTCCATTTTTGAATGTTTACAAAAAAGCCTCCAACTAATTATTATTGCAAAACAAATTAAAGGAAAACTAATATCAGTTTTTTAGATCAAGCACAAAATCTTTTTGCTACTTTGTGGATGCAAGTTTTTGAATCAAATGAAGTCGGATTTTGATAAAAAAAAATTATATTGTTGGAAGGATCTCCATCTCAATTATAGCGATATTTCATAATTTTTTTTTTCGAAATTATGACCACAAAAAATCCTACAAATCTTCCTTACCAAAAAAAAAAATCCTACAAATCAAAGAACATGCGCCAGGTCGGAGGAACTTTGAATTTCCAGATTTTATGATTAAGTCTTTAAACATGCATTCAAGTTGTTCAAGTTAATCAAGGTCATCTTCAACCTCATTAAATCAATTTTTCCAGAAATTCAAGGCAATCCTCAACCTATTTCATCATTCAACAACATTCAACTTTGATCATCATCAATCATCTAAAGTATTCATCTAAACATTGGGCTAAAGTCTAGGGACTATATTGAACAAATTAAAAGTTCAGAAACCAAATTGCACATTGAGCCAAAGTTCAGGGACTATTTGTGTCATTAACCCTTTTCGAAAAATGTTAACCAAGAGTTGACTTCAGTGTTTGACCAAAAAGTCAACTCTAAAGACTTTATTTGATTATTGGTGAAATTAATGTCTTAGATTGGACAGAAGACAGTGGAAATTGAAAAAACTTCGAAGAACACTAAAACAACTCTTTTTTTTTTTCCAATAAACGGGCCTTATCGTGATTAGAAATCCTAATATCGAGTTTTTAATTTTAATGACTTATCGGCTAAAAATCAGGTGTTAATAGTTTTGATGGTCAATTTTTTGACCCTCTAGTACGATCACCCATTTTTTATAGTATCGAGAAGTTTGTGACTTTGAGATGTCAATTTCATGTCATGAAAGTATTGATCTCAAGCATTTCAAAGCAACAAATTTGGATCAACCGAATATCGGATGAAGAAGTCATCACCAGTCAAACTTTCATAAAACTTTCTAATGCTCGAAAAAGGTTCCATATCCCCAAACCACTTTAGGAGGTCTCGCAATCGAACTAAAATTTCCAGGCCTCTAAGTTATGTTGAACAAAATTTTTCAAAATCTCACTGAAATAACGTCCTGCTTCAACCGAAAAAACATAACGTTCTGTTCATGGTCTCGAGCCTTAGGCCTCCATATGGTACAAAACCTCATGTCTGTGATTCGGTAATATCACCTATGAATATTGACCTCATTGGAAAGTCAAGCAAATTGGATGTCAGATGCATAAGTTCCGAGCCAGGAAAGTTGCACGTCTCTAGATGAGGGGCACACACCTCCGATCGGAGCACTCTCTCTTCAACATGATGAAACCCCTAACTAGTTTGTGATTTTTGGATAAGGAAATCTCTCCAAAAAGCTCTTTCTTTTATGAGATTTGAGCTTCTAGTCTCTTTTTCAGCAGGCTCGCAACAAACCTGTTTAAATGACAACTCCCGTGGTTCCAAGGTAGGTACTGAAAAGTCTTACACTCTTTATATGCGGTTAAAAAGCATTTGTAGAAAGTTCTATTAGAATCAAAATCTTAGATAACTCTGTTTGGTTGCTAATCAATGCATGTTCTAGGCCGTCCTAATTCCAAATCAATCTTAAATTCCCGAATATGCTCTTATGCCGTTGAAAGTTCTACTAGAGATTATGTATGTTTTTAGGCAATCGTAAATCACTATTTTGAATTGTAAATCTGCAATTGGGCCGTTATGCTTCTAAATATAAATTGTTATGCTAGCTGTGCTACAATGCTTGCTGCTATTGTTGATGGTATATAAACTGTGCTGTTTAGAAGGAATATAAGGTGATAGATATATAGAAATGCTCAACTAAATTTCACCCCTTTTATATGTGAGCCAACCCATAGTTAGATATTGAAGGAATTAGGGTTCTTGTTTAGGATAGGCTATGAAATGTGATTATAGGTCAAAAACCACTAGATAGTGCAATTCAAACCCACGAATTGAGGCCCCATGCATAAGATCATTCATATCGTGATTTTGGATTCAATTATGATTTTTTTAATTGAATCACGATTTTGCTTTAGCCTGGCCAAAAGGGAAAGCTGTGTTTCTACATTACCTTGTCTGAGTAAAGCGGCATATTGAATGAAAACGACTCCTCATGTAGTGTAGATTGCATATATCATACCATTTCGTTTTCATGTTTTGAATATGATTCGTTATGTCATGTCGCATGTAAATATTGCTGCACCATGTCATTTCATCATCTTATTTTGAATCTAATTATCTATGTCATGCTGTATATGAACATTGTCATGTCTTGTTATTTCATATCTTTATTTTGAATTTGATTTGTCATATCATGTTACATGTGAGTATTGTCATAACATGTCATTTCGCTCTCATGATTTAAATCTAAATTGCTATTTGACGTTTGCATCAGGATTGTCATGTCATGTATTTTCCATGTCCGAATTGTCATACTAGGTTTCCATGTTATATGTTGGAAGCGAGTGTCGGGAGAATCGACTAACCTGTTCGATGCACTCCAAACCAATTTTCCATGATCGTATGTTGAATCACTAGCAAACGATGAACGAATCTACTTCACGTTGGTCTGAATACAATCATAAAGAAAGTATTCTCATTCCACAGCATTAATGTCGATTGTTTTCTCAAAGTAGATACAAAATCCTTATGCATAGAGAGAGAGAGAGAGAGAGAGAGAGAGTTCTAATTCTTTAGAATTTACTAATCTCTTATTGGATATTCATTACTGAGGAAGTTATCTTAACTTCCTTTAAGAAGCTCCCCTAGCACCTCTTTCAAAATGGTGTCTCTCAGACACACTTCTTATTAGAGCAAATAGGGGTGTACATGGTCCGGGTGGGTGGTTCTCAGCCGGAATTGTGGACCGTCCGCTACAGGACCAATTCCAAAAATTGAAACTAAGAACCGCCCGTCGTTTCCATGGACCTGCCCGAGAACCGGACCGCCGGTCCGATCTGGTTCTTGGGTGGGTCCATGGAACCGGTCTCAACAAGTTTTCCTAGACAAATAAAAAAAAATCTGTTGACCAATATCGGATCAACAAAACAAAAGGAAAAGAGCATAACTTTTCATATAATTCCTACATTATAATCGATTATATTAACCACATCATCCATAAATCAAGTGGGTACCTATTAATTATTAGGAAAATTAACCAAGGTATCCCAACTACACAAGAGCTTCAGACATGATAAAAAAAATTCATCTTTTTTTAAATTTTTTTAGTCAGATTTTTTTAATTAAAAATAAAAAAATAGAAAATATTATTATTATATTACAGGTCCGGTCCGGTGGGCGGGTAAGCAATTCCACACTGGGAACCGGCCCAAACAGTACTGGTTCCAAAAAATTGGAACCGGGAACCGGACCGGTTTCCTTGGGAACCACCGGTTCCGGGTGGTTCCAATCCAATTCCGAGCGATTTCGGGCGATTTGGGCGGGTCCCGGTTCTTTTGCACACCCCTAAGAGCAAATGGTGTCTCTTAGACACACGCATCATGACCGGACCGACGAAATATAACATCTCCCACTCACACATGATGGGCTTGATGATACTCTATCAAGAACATAAGGCATTCAACATTCATCTACTTTAGAAATAATTCATACTAGTAAGAAAGCCGTACGACCAATGAGTACACCTGCACTTGGGAGCTCAAATTATGCACCTGTTAAGGACAACATAATGGCTATAACCTCAAAAAGAAATAAACAATTGATGTCTCACAGTGCCCCAGACATATTTTATTACATCAGGGTTGTAGTTGCGTGATTTAGGCCCTTGAAGAGAACAACCAGTATGAGAAGGCCCAAAGCGAAAAGCTTGCCCTCAGCAAGGTAAAAGACCAGGTTTGCTAAATCCTTGGAAACTCTTAGCGACAAGTGAAAAAGGACATATTTGGAAAGCCAGAAAAACAAAAAGGCTATATGCTTTTGGGTAACTTAACTAGAGTCCTTGTAAAAACGACTCATAAAGGAATCATAAGAGATATCCTCCATGTTGAACAAAGTAACTGCATAGGGTTTCGCAACCTATACTAGGGCGGAGTTCCAGCACTCCCACCCTCCGCCCTTGCATCTGCCCTTTGCCCCACCTCCCTATGTCAAACTTTCTCTCACCATTCGCCATTCCCACTTTTGTCTACCCGTGATTGTTCAGAGCCCCTTTGCTCTATCCTTCTCTGTGGGTGAGCTGCTTTTCCTCCGATCTGTTTCGATCTTCCTCTGTTTGGTGCGGTGCTCATTGTATTGTGCTTTCTTTCACTGGGTTTTTCTCTCTGCTTATCTTATTGGTTTCGTTCCCCCCTTCTTTCCTTGTTGTCTCCTCTCCTTCTTTTCCGCACAAAAGGTGTTTGTTGTTTTTCCCGAGTGAAGTTCAGTGTGTGCTCGTGTCTTTCGTTGCCGCTCATTCTCTCCCAGCCCCTCCTCATTACTGTCTTCCTCCTCTTCATTGCTGTTGCTCTATCCCTTGCTCCTCATCTCATTCGTATCCTTTAGATTTCCTTTGCTCCCCATCTCTCACCCATCCCTTGCTCCTCTTTTTTCCTCGCTCCCCACCACCTTCCCCTTAGTTTTCGACCCCTTTCAACCCCTCTCCCTCTTGATTTCTTGAGTGAGGTTCTCCGTCCATTTTGCCTTTCTTTGAGCACATCGTCCTCCCCCCCAACACTCTCGCAACTACCTCTGCGATCGTGTCCCTGCCCAGCTGCTCATGGTGTGTTGATGCTCATGATCCAAGTCCTTAAGTGCATCAATCCAACCCCTTCTGGCCGGAGGCAACGTTTCATTTCACCAAGAAAAACTTCGAAAATGGTGGTTAGAACGCGACGCGGTAGAGGAGGCTTTGGGAGAGCCTCATCGTCGAATACAACAAAACTCAAAGCTTTATCCACCAAAATAAAGAATAGTCTCTTCAGTTCAAAGAAAGAGAAAGAGGCAGCCTCTCTAGGGATTGAAACAGGATTTGAAGCGAGCTTGCCAAAAACACTTTCTGTTGCCCTCCCTAATTATAATGACGATATTTTGGCTGAGGTTACTTGTATCCTTGGAGACGCTGAATTGGGAGATGGAAATCTAACTGATGTTGTTGTTGGAGTTAGCAATTGTACTTCAAATTCTAGAACAGCGGCTAAACCTAAACATGTCTAGGCACCCTTTTTGGTAAACACTACTGTTACCACATCATGTATGTCTTGGAAAAACATTGCTATGGGTAATTTTGCCCAGTCTACTGAATTAGAATTTCACCCACCAGTCAAGAGTGGCAATAAACTTATCGCCGTTCCCCTACCCGAGGTTCTAGACGAGGGTAAATCTCACTATCAAAACTGCCTAGTGGGATACTTCCTCACCGCAAAAATATCATTCTATCAAGTCAGAGGAGTTATAGAAAAATTATGGGGCAAAGAGAACATTCTCAATATTACAGCCACGGAGGATGGCTTCTTCAGTTTTCACTTCTCCAATATTGCGAAAATAGTGGAAGTGAAGGTCGAGGTATGGGACATTACAGGAAAACCTATGTTTTTGCCGAAATGGCACCACCATATAAGATTACAGAGAGCGAAGGTCACCTCTGTGCCTATTTGGGTCCGTCTTTATAATGTCCCCTATGTTCTCTAGACCAAGAAAGGTTTAAGTTACGTCTGTAGTGTTCTTGATAGACCTTTATATATGGACTCGGCCACTTAATAAAAACGGCGATTGTCTTATGCGAAGGTATGTATCCTAATGAATGTAAATAGCTCATTCCTAGGAAAATTCGATATCGATATGGGTAAGGGCGGCTTCTTTGAGGCCACGGTTTACTACAGCTAGTTACCTGTTAAATGCAAGACTTGCAATAGCTTTGGCCACAAAGATTGTAGAGCTACAAGTAAAGAAATCTGGGTTCCTAAGACCCAAAAAAATGTTGCCCCTCCTAACTTAGTCTCAACTCATCAGGGGACGACAACCACTTTGAAGAAGTCAAACGGGTTACTTCGGTTCCATCGAATCCATCTCCCACACCGAAGAATATTGCTAACCCCATGGTTACCCAAGTCGAATGCCCATGCTGATGTAAGGTATCATCCTTCTTCCTCACAATATACGCTAGTTGGTAGAAAGGAAAGAGGATTAAATAGTAGAAACAAAGATGACAACAATACAGTGCCTTCTGACAGTAGATTTGCTCCTTTGGAAGTGGAGGCTACTTCGGATTGTTCCGTGGATACATTGGGGGCGTTGGGGGATGTAACGGAGCCTTCTGATTTATGAATATTGTCGCATGGAATGTAAGGGGCCTTAATCATAGCCCCAAGAGAAGGGAACTGGTAGACTTTGCTCTATCCCTAGATTCCCAAATTCTTCTTTTGTTTAAGCACAAGATTAAAGAAGAGAATGCTAATTTTATAATTGATAGTAGTTTTAGAAGTTGGAATTATACTCATAACTATATGTACAACAACTTGGGTAGAATATGGATACTATGGAAACCGTCCACGCTTAGTCTAACTGTTTTGGAGGTCTTTGCCCAAGTCATACATTGTCTCCTTGAAAAACCCAGGGTGGAACCTTTTTTGCTATTTGCCATCTACGGGTACAATACCGAAGTTGAGCGGAGGCTCCTTTGGCGTAATATTTCAAATTTTTCTTCAGGACAAATAAGAGACCTTTCTTGATTGTTAATGGGGGATTTCAATGAAACAAGGGACACAAGCGAAAGGATTGGCTCGACTATTCGTTGGATTGCAGGTATGGAGGAACTAAATACCATGATTGAAGAACTTACACTTATTGAACCTCCGTCTATGGGACCTTTCTTCACATGGACAAACAAAAGCATCGGAGATAATTTCAAAGCGAGCAAAATTAACAGAGTCCTGATTAATGCATAATGGCAAAACAAATACAACCACTATTCAGTTGAATTCCTGCTATAAGGAGTTTCATACCACTCCCCATGCTTGGTGCGACTTGACACCACATATAGGAGAAGGAAACCTTCTTTCAAATTCTTTAATTTTTGGACCACTAGCCCGGGTTTCCTGCCTTTGGTGTCCACTTGCTGGCAACAGGTTATCAGAGGATCTAGAATGTTCACAGTGGTGGCAAAGCTCAAAGCATTGAAACAACAACTCAAGAGTCTGAATAAATCTCAGTTTGGTAACTTACATTTAAAGGTCAAACAAGCTAAGGAGAATCTAAAACAACTTCAACAGGAGCTCGTGATTGACCCCTTTAACCCCATTACTTGGGCAGAAGAAAAGGCACAGCTAGAGGAGTTACTTGTTCTTAGTAGACATGAAGAGGTTTTGCTTAAGTAGAAATCTAGAAATCTATGGCTGAAGGAGGGTGATAATAATAGTAAGGTTTTCTTTGCCTCCATGATACGGAGGAGTGCCCAGAACAGGATCAATCATATCAAACTCGAGGATGGCTCTACTATTATCGAGGATAGTGCTCTCAAGAATGCAATTATAACGTATTATCAGCATCTCCTTAGAAATTTCAGTCTTACTAGCATCCCATATGAGAGATATGCTTCTTTATTTCATGAAGATATCAATACTCTTGTTACCTTTCCTGTAGTTCAGAGATCAGAAATCCTCAGATTTTTAAAAGGTTTCAACGACTTTAAAGCTCCGGGTCCATATGGCTTTAATAGTCTATTCTACAAAAGCGCTTGGCACATCATAGGGAAAGACATTGAGGAAGCTATCATGGAATTCCACGTTGATTACACTCGTACCGAAGGTTTAGAATCCATCTTTCCTCAAGGAGTTCAGACGCATTTCTTGCTACAATGTCATATACAAGATCATATCTAAGCTTCTTGTAGAACGGATTAGTTGCATGCTTCCGAAGATTGTTGGCCTCAACCAAATTGCTTTTATCAGCGGACGACAGATCTCGGAGAATATTCTGCTATGCCAAGACCTTCTACACAACTATCACAAGGGAGGATAGGGTAAACGGGTGGCAATAAAGAATGACCTCATGAAAGCCTTTGATATGGTAAAATGGGATGCAGTCCTCTGGGTTCTCAAAGCTATAAATACTCCTCACGACTGGATTGCTCTGATAGCTGAATGCATTACTACTCTGACATTTTCAGTGAACTTCAATGGTGAGTAGGTTGGCTATTTTAAGAGTACGAATGGGCTGCGACAAAGAGATCTACTTTCTCCATACCTTTTTGTAATGGTTATGGAAATCTTTAACAGAATTGTTCATGTGAAAGTTGCTGCTTCTTCTTTCAAGTATCACTGGTGTTGCAAAACGCAACGAATCACACACGTATGCTTCGCAGACGATTTGTTATTAGTTTCCCATAGAGATGTAGGTTCCGTCCTTTGCCTTGTAGACGCCCTAAATGAATTTGCAACTCTCATAGGACTGCGTTTCAACCCGGACAAATGTCAAATCTTTTTCTCTGGGTTGAATGAGGATGAGAAGCACCTTATACTGGACCACACGCCTTTTTCTACAGGTACCCACCCCATCAGATACTTGGGTATCCCCTTTGTTACCATAAGAATTACCAACACAGACCGTAAGAATCTTACTGATAAGATCTTCAAGAAAATTGAAAATTGGGGCATGAAGCATATTAGTTATGCAGGGCATCTACAGTTAGCCAAATCAGTCCTCATCTCTATATGCACCTATTGGATGTAAATGTTCCTACTTCCAAAGCACACTATATACGAGGTTGAGAAGAGGATTAGACAATTCTTATAGGCTGGTAATTCAGCAAATCATGGCTCGCACAAGGTTGCATGGCAAGTAGTATGCTCACCTAAAAGGGAAGGAGGATTAGGATTGCTTAATTTGAACTTATGGAATAAAGTATTGCTAGGTCGCATGCTATGAAATCTTATCAATCTTCCATCCTCTTCCCTTTGGAGTACTTAGGTTCACAACACCAAATGCAGAGGCACCCCAATTATGCAGCTCGACATCAAAGGCAATATGGCTTGGAGCTGGAGATGTTTTCTCAAACTGCGACCCATTCTAATATCAATTATACTAGAGCCCAAAATACTGTTGCCAAGATATATATATGATGAACTCGGACATGTGAGACCAGCTGTGGAGTGGTATAACCTAATTTGGACTAGCGGCTTTAGCAAACACAATTTTATTGGTTGGCTAATTTGTAGATATAGACTACCTACAGTAAGAATCGTCGTATAATGGATACCTTCAGTTGATATTCAGTGTAATTTCTGTAGGTTTGGTATTGAAGATAGAACACATTTATTCTTCGAGTGTGAATGGACAAACAACATATGGCATTATTTCCTAGCACAACATAGGATCAAGCTCCTTTTAGGAGGATGGAATGAAGAACTTCAATGGATGATTAAGGCAACAAAAGGCAAAGACTTGGCAGCAAGACTCCTCAAGTTGTCCTTTCTAGCAACCATATATTGCATTTGGATGGAGTGCAACAGCAGACGGTTTCCAAACAAGTCAACTGACTTTCATATTCTTTTGGCTAAGGTTCGTAAAAATGTCAGAGGTAGACCTTCCCAGACAAATGTTGTATTAGCTACTATATAGAAACTTCCTACCTCCATCTTTTTGAATTATTAGTACTTTTTCTAATGCTGGGGGATGCTTCTAAGCTGCTGTACTTCATCTGATTTATAATACTTACATTCACACCAAAAATATATATATGTTTTTTGTTATATCAGTCCAAGTATACCTATCCCTTAAAGTCTATACTTGAATTTTCTCAAGAACACCGTGTATTTACAATTATTTCTAAAAGCTATTGAAGGTGAAATAATTGGTCAACCAGTAAACACATGTGATAGATGTAAAACAATAATAATCTTCCTTTGCACTCACGTCTCTCTCCATTTCGGAATAACTGCTTTCCTAGACACGTCCCATAAAGCCATATCTATTCATGGCCTCCGGTAACATGCTAAAGTAGCAACATTGTGAGAACATGTCAGAAGTAACATAGGGCACAAAGTAAGGTAAATTATAAATTACCTTAATGACTCACACAATGAATAAATAGGGATAATTGTACTCATCTCCCTTATTTGTTGAATAAAGCATGTGTAATATGAATTACATGCTATAGTGGATTTCTCTTTCTATAAGAGCGTATGTCATTTATTAATCATGTCCACTATACGGATCTTAGCCTAAACATGGTCACGTGCTTCTCACGTACTCATGTTTAGCCGAGTACTATATCAACTCACTTTCCACATCACCTAATTTAGTACTTGCGTCTGGCTACCTTCAAGCATACATGATTGTGGGACTATCATGTTCGGTCTTATCACATACGAATAACATACCTCATCTTGATTCCAATCAAGGTGATATTAAATCGTTTTATGTACTAAACTGCTCTTCCAGCATTTATAGTACATATCGTCTTATCTCAACCCGCTTACTATAGCGTTTGAGGTGATTGCTCGTGTGAGTGAGCTAATCATTGCCTAGTGACATACCTTTCAACAATATATTTGTGTTTGTACTAGTCTCATAACATTGTACTAATTGATAAAATATCAATTTATTAACAAATAAGTACATTACATATACACACATAATCCATAATCCTCAACAATATTACATATTACAATCACATTTTACGTAATCCTAGAGACATCCTGTGGGTCAAGAACACGTCTCTAGGAACAGCCTTCATAAATGGATCAGCAACCATCATGTTGGTTGAAATATATTGTGGGACTACTTCCTTCTGCGCTATTATATCTCTGATAAAGTTATTCTTTATGTCAACGTGCTTTGTTCTACGATGGTACTTGGGATCTTTCACATAGGCAATGGCTGCTTGACTATCGCAATATACTGTCACTGGTCTTGGGACATCAGTAACAATGGCTAAATTTTCCAAGAAACATTTCAGCCATACTATCACGCCTCAAACCCTACGGCATGCGGCATCCCTTCTACGGTCGTATCGAAAGCGACGTCCCAGGACGCGTCGCCGACCTAAAAGAAACACTCACACGAGTAAGCAAGCGGAAGTGAATTTAAAACAACTCAAACAATAAAATATGACAGAGGGGTAACATCAGAGCATTCACAAATACACAACATCAAAAGGAACAGTGGTTGTTATCTTACTACACTATACAAGAGAGGGACATCCAAAGATGAGACGAAACATCAAATGTCCAAGGTCACTCTCGGTCTTTGAACCACACGTGACGGCTATCTGTCACTCCAAACCTGAAAATATTTAACAACGGGGATGAGATAAATCTCAATAAGCAGACCCCTAAACCCCACCTAGGCCAATGTGTACCCAAATAAGTCTCAACATGCGACCTAACCATCAACATACTATAATATACACAAACATACTTACCTCGCTTCTAATCATGCGCCAACTCTGCATATTAGTCAAATTACCATAAGTAATAATAGTTCAGGAACACATCACAATCATTCGAGCGCCATACACACGTGCGTTCACCCAATTCAACCCAAACACATTTCACATGCGCATCCATCTAACTTTCTCATGAGCCGGGTCAACACCCCTCAGGTCCTTTTTCACTGCCTGCATCAACACGCCTCAAGGCCATTCTCACAGCCCGCGTAAACATGCCTCAAGCCCAACTTTCTTTCTAATGACCCGCGTAAACACGCCTCAGGTCCAACTTTCCTTCTACAACCAGCATAAACACGCCTCAGGCTCAGCATCCTCCAACAACCCGCGTAAACACACCTCAGGTCTTTTCTTGCCTTTTTCGCCACACCCGCGTAACCATGCCTCAAGTTGGCAGTCCTTCGATCAATCCGGATTTTTTCAAGCAAACACACACGCCATACAATTCAATCGAACCAAGTGCCAGTTACACGACAAGCTAGCACAAGCACCATTTATCACTACAATTCAAGCTCACATAATTTGTGTCAACCCAACCACAAATGACCAAAGCGAACCATCGCCAATCGAGCATTGAATCACACACGAACAACCAATACTCTTGACATAGATTCCACCATCAAACAAGTCATAAGTTCAACCACAATTTCAGCTATAACCCGCCACAAAATCAGCCACGCTTAGCACATCAAACAACCGAGATTCTAATAATTAAAGTCACAAATGCATACTCACAATCGATCATCTCAAGACAACAACAACCAGCCAGAGAAACAGTGAATATTATACACCAATCGAGTGTCAAATCAACCTACTAATCCAACAATAATTCCCCTCGACACAACTCGCCACTCCGACACATTCTAATCTACATTTCATTCAATAGCCCAACCAACGTCACTTCCTGATCCCGCTACGATCCAGCCATCAAAACAACAAGCAACATACGTAATTCGGGCACCAAATTAGCCCACACCTCCAACAACGCTCGACCGCAACATAGCTCACCATTCCAACACGATTTAACACACATTTCACTCGATAACCCAATTGATGTCACTCCATCAAACCAGCCATCGAGGCCCACCATAATCCATCACCAAATCAGCCATAAACAATTCAAAATCCAGCCATAATCAGTCCGCCAATCTAGCAACCCAATCAGTCCGCTAATCTAGCAACCCAATCAGTCCTTAAACAGCCCTCAATCCACACTAATTGGTCCATAAACAAGTCTACTAGTACCCAATGTCCTAGACAAAGTTTAGGGAGTCGCCTACCTTGACTTGAGCAAGGAAGATAGAGCGGGGCAGCGGAGAAATCGTCGAGACAGCCGCAGTGGACTTGGCGATCGGTGAGGCTCTTGGCCACGACCGGGCGACAGTGGCGACAAGGGAGCTCCAGCTGAGGTGGCAGCAGCTCGGTGGCAATGGGGGCAAGCAGGGGCCTTATAGGAATAACAAAGAGCTCGTGATGGTTGTTGATGACGGCGGCAAAACAAGAACGAATGAGGAAGGGGTAGCTGGTTGGAATAAGGGAGGGGAAAACAGTCGGGCCAAGAGGTCAGAAGCAACGGACGGCGGTAGCACACGACGGATGGATGGGTGATGGGAACGACAGGATGTGGGCGAAAGCGATAGAGAGGTCTCATTGAATAGCAAATGCTCTGGCGGCGGCTGGGGAAGCCGGGTGGCGGCGGTGAGTTGGCGAGGACGACGGTGGCAATGCTTGGCGCGGTGGTGACCGGTCGATGAGGCGCAATGACGACTGGCGGTGAAATAGGGGAAGGAAAGCCAGAATAGGGGAAGGGGAGGTCGGAGTGAATCGAGGAAGGAGAAGGAGGGGCTGCGGCGACAATGGGTGTCAACAGCGGTCGGTGACAGCACATCGGCCGCCACGCGACGTGGGCAGGGGCTGTTTTGCCGACGGATTACGCAGAAGAACAATGAGCAAGTTGCTGCTTGCATGGAGGAGAGGGCGGCCAATGGCGGCGGCGAGCGACTAGGTGGAGAGCGCGCTGACGGAAGGGGGAACGCGTGGCGATGGGCGAACAGCACACGGCGGCTGGGCGGTGAGCGGCAGGTGAGCGTGTGGTGGAGGAAGAAGAAGGACAATCGAGTAGAAGAGAGAGGGGGGAGAGAGAACGTGATGGGAGGGGGGAAAGAGACTCCAAGAAATTCGTCACGAAACTCCAAGAAATTCGATACCAAAGTTGGGGCTCTAAATAATGGTCAAATTCGATCGAGTGTGATTCTAGCGAAATCTCAATTTTAAAAATAATAACCGAGAGTGATCAGTTCCCCGACGAGATTTTACTATAAGTACACTCACGAATTACACGTTTTATAAATTTCAAAAATGGGCGAAATTCGCAATGTCACACATACTGCTTCTTGTACTGCAGTAAAACATATAACAAATTTTGCCTCCATCGTAGATAAAACTGTGCATGTCTGTTTCTTGCTATTCCAAGAAATTGTACCATCATTAAGAAAGAACACATATCCAGACATCGATTTACGCTCATTTAGGTCTACTCCTCATTCAGCATAAGAGTATCCTAATAAGCATAGTCACTCTCTTGATAGCAAAGTCGATAGTCCATAGTGCCTTTCAAGTCACTCAAGATCCTCTTAACTGCTTTCCAGTGTACTTGACCAAGATTTGATTGATATTGGCTCACTAATCTCATAACATGACATATGTCGGGTCGAGTACACATCATAGCATACATCAAACTTTCAACAATACTAGCATAAGGAACAGTTACCATTTTTTTTTTGTTTGGAGTCTTAGGACACATCTTAGTACTCAAGCCTTCGCCTTGCATAACAGGGGTATCAATGGGATTACAGTGCTGCATATTAAAGCGTTCAAGAATCTTTATGATATAAGACTTTTGTGACATAGCAAGGAGTTTCTTTGATCGATCTTTTTTAATCTTAACTCCCAATATATATGCAGCTTCTTCCATGTCCTTCATTTCAAAATTAAAGGACAATCATTCTTTTATGGTTATAACCAAACTCTTGTCATTTCTAGCCAACAGAATATCGTCCACATAAAGAGATAAAACCATAAATTTATCCTCGGACCGTTTGATATACACACAGTGATCCTCTTCGATAATTGTGAACCCAAAATAAGTTAGGGCTCAATGAAAACGAAAATACCACTGTCTAGACAATTGCTTAAGGTCATAAATTGAGCGGTGAAGTTTGCAAACTTTACGCTCCTAACCTTCAATAATAAAACCTATCGATTACTTCATATAGATTTCTTCATCAAGTTCTCCATTGAAAAATGCTGCCTTTACATTCATTTAATATAATTCTAGGTCCAAATGTGTAACAATAGCTAGGATAAGGCGCATGGAGGCAAACCTTACAACTGGTAAAAAAGTTTCCTCATAGTCTACACCCTCTTGTTGAGTATAGCCTTTCGTCACAAGATGAGCCTTATACTTTTCAATGGATCGATCCACCCTTCGCTTAATCTTGAAAATCCATTTGTTTCTAATAGCCTTGTGATCGGGTGGTAGATCAACTAAGTCCTAAACGTGGTTTGTTCTCATAAACTCAATTTCGTCTTCCAAAGCTTTTCTCCATTCTTCCTTGTCAGGAGATGAGAGAGGCTCTTTAACTGTTTTAGGCTTCGCATTGTCTTGTGGAGCAATCATAAATGCTTCCCCTTCAATCTCAAATCGACGATAGGGAATACTTTTACGATTACTTTTACGCAACTGAACTTCTTGAGAATTCAACTTGTCAAGCAACGCTACACTCCCACTAGGTCTTGTATGTTGAGGTAAATTTATATTTCCCTCAATAACATTAGTGGGTGCATTATCGGAATCTTCTATCTCATGTAATTGGAAGTCCTTATTGATCTCACCTCTAATAGGAAAATCGTTCTCCAAAAACGTGACATCTCGTGACTCTATTTCAATCACACTTCCATCAACTTGTTCACCTATAAACATGTATCCTTTGGAGCGTTCAGAGTATCTAATAAAGATACACTCTTTCCCTCTATGGCCTAATTTGCCATATTTATGGGAAGAATCATGAACATATGCTGCACACCCTCAAAGTTGTAGATTACTTAAGTCTGATAATTTACTAGTCCACAATTCATAAGGGTGGAAGCAACTGACTTAAAGGACATACGATTAAGTATATAGGCAGTAGTCAATAACGCATCTCCTCAACATGAGATAGGTAGATTTGTCTGTGCCATCATAAACCTAATCATTTTTAATAGGGTTCTATTCCTTCTTTCTGTAACCCCATTTTGTTACAGAGTACCAGGAATAGTTAATTGTCTTACAATTCCCTTTTCATCACAAAGAGTATTGAATTGCTCAAATAGA
Organism: Syzygium grande; assembly: GCA_024733475.1. Classification (NCBI taxonomy): domain Eukaryota; kingdom Viridiplantae; phylum Streptophyta; class Magnoliopsida; order Myrtales; family Myrtaceae; genus Syzygium; species Syzygium grande. The sequence continues at coordinate 19,924,155 of JAMXDD010000004.1, forward strand.
TATTCACGTCCGCAATTGGTTCTCAATACCTTTATTGTTTTGTTCAACTGATTCTCTACCAAAGCTATAAACCGCATAAAGCAATCCAATGTTTCGGACTTATAGGAGATTAGAAAAACATAACCGAAACACGTAAAGTCATCTATAAAAGTTATGAAATATGAGGCTTCATGCCTTGCTCTTACATTTAATGGACTACAAATGTCAGAATGTATAAGTTGTAATGGAAGTTCGGCTCTAGTTCCTTTACCAAATGATTTTCTAGTTATTTTTCCCGCTAAACAATGTTCATATATGAATAGTTCAGCATTAGCAAGTAACCCCAAAAGGCCTTCTCTTGCTAATCATTTCATTCTTTATAATCTAATGTGACCTAGTCTAGCATGCCAAGTACTTGCATCAATCTCCACATTACTAGAAGATGTAATTAAAGAAAAACAACCATCAACATTAACTTTGTACACATTATAGTCAATGTCTAACACCATAAAACCATTCATTACATAATCAGAACCGTAATAAACTGTTCTAAACAAATCTCAACACAATTACCATGAAAATTAAATACATAACCTAAGCTAAGAAAAACAACTACAGAGACTAAGTTTTGCCGAATATCTGGAGCATAGAGGACATCATGTAGGAATAGGTTTTGACTACCACGAAAGGTTAATTTACATATACCGATACCCTTCACTTTAACTCTTGAGTTATTTCCAACATATATCCATCTTCTTTCGGGCTATATTCGACGATACTCCACAAATGCTCATCGGTCTCTAGTTACGTGGTCTGTTGCTCCTGAGTCTACAGTCCACATTGGATGAGATTCAACAAGCATTACAGTGCTAGAAACAAAATCATTACTCAAAGTAATGGAGTAATATGGTACCTTTTTCGGTTCAGAGCATTCACGAGTGAAGTAGCCTAGTTTACCACAATTGTAGCACATTATCTTGGCCTTGTCCTTCTTCCCACCGCGCTTCTTGCATCGGAAGGTCTTGGCTCTCTTAGGTGCCTGATCAATCTCTTTTCCTTTATTGTTGAATTTATGGTTCCTTTTGCATTTAAAGTCCGAAGTTTTGCCCGAACTTGATTTAGCAACATAAGCATGGGTAGAAGATTTTGCAGCCTCTAGGCACTCATCTTCTAATTCCAAATGACGCGCAATATTGTAAAAAATGACGACATTCTCATTATGCGTCATATTGATTTTCATATGTTCCCAGCTGTCAGGAAGAGACCTTATAACAGCCTGAACTTGCTGTTCGTCAGTGAAGATATGACCTGCTAACTTTAGCTCATGTATCATATTTAACATCTCCTGAAGATGCTGCCTCATAGACAGATTTGAGCACTTCCGGTATGTGTCAAATCCAATGGTGAGCCTCCTCAATTTAATGGCAAACGTACCCCTAAACTTATCTTTCAAGACAACCCACATTACTTGAGCTTTGTCATAACTTTCAAACTCACACATGAGATCATCTTGCATACAACTCAGCAACGTAATGCGAGCAATGCTATTTTTCTTTTTCCAAGCTTGAAAAGTTTTTTGATCTCTTCTGTGTTGAGTAGAAGTTTCATATTCAGGTTCATCCATAGTGTGGTTGAGGGTTTCCAAAACCTCTTGCTTCTCAAGGATATATTGAATTTTTCGATACCAAATATCATAATTGTCACCGTTCAACTTTTCACCCTTGTTAAGGTCAGCCACAATGGTCTTGGATGCTTGTCGCGCCGCAGTTTTTTTTTAGGGCTTTCGAGATTTATGTGCTAATGAGGTATTTCCATGCAAGGGTCTCTCCTAGACCAACCTCACGTGACAGTGGATGATCATTTCCTACTTAGTCTAAATTTGTGATTTTGGAGTCGGCACTAGTCATTATTGGTAGGTAGATTGGAAATCTAATAGGGTATGGGAGAAATACCACGATTCTACAAACCATATATTCTGAGTACAGGGACTTAGTTACGTTATTGATCCCGAATGAGATGCCTAATGCCCTTTCGATACCTAAGAATGATACGATGTTTAACGTGTCATGCAAATTTTTGAGGCTTACCCACCAATTCTATCCATTCTAATTGCAGGAAAACCAATCAAGTATTAAATGTACAATCGATGTCAATCAAATCAATCAATCCTAAATGGTCTCTAAAAATGAAAATCAATCAAAACATCCAAATCCTAATCAAACTCTAGAAGCTTATTCATTTCATAATTTACACAATTGTTAGGGTTTTAGAGTTTCTTAGGGGTTATAACCTCTGAATTTGAAATTTTCTAAAAATGCCACTTGGGCACTTCCAAAAATTCAAATTTCACTTTCTAAGTTTAGCTACAGTGTTTTTGGACCATTTTGTGAATTTTTAAAATTTTTGAAATTTTTAATTTTTTTTCAAAAAATTCATTAACCGAGAATTGATTTTTATGATTTTCTGAAAATTTTTATGAATTTTCCAATTTTTTATTTTTTTTCTAATTTTTCACATTTTTTATTTGTATTTTCTGAATTTTTATGAATTTTCTGAAATTTTTTTGAATTTTTTTGAATTTTCTAATTTTTTTTGTTTTTTCTGTGAATTTTCTATTTTTTGTGAAATTTTCGAATTTCTAAATTTTTTTACTTTTATGAATTTTTTATGTTTTTATGGATTTTTTTAACTAATTTTTTAGATTTTTTTAATTATTTATTATATATTTTTTAAGTTTCTCGTCGAAGTGGTGAACCGGACCGGCCTAGTTCAACTCGATTCGGGTTGACCGAACCAGGCGTCGCCAGCGCCAGTCGCCGGTCACCTTCTTCGGCGAGCCCAACACCGAAACGACGACATTTTGGATGTTTTTCATTGGGACATTTGATCGAACATGTGGTGTGCACAATTTCCAGTTTAGTGTTTTCGAGGTCGCCAGTTTGGATCGATCTCCGGCGACCTTCCGACGGGTACATTACCATTCTGGTTGATTCAATGTGAAGACCTTGTCACCCCCTATCAAACTAACCTAATCACCTTGCCGTCGGACCTTCGCCGGCCGGCGATAAACCCATTAGAACAACCTAACCTAACACTGACCTAAAATAACATTTCCAGGTTTCAAATCACTATCCTACTCGCTCTAGTCGTCTAGTTCGGTTCAAATCAAGGACAAAAACATCAAACAAGATCAAGGAAGCTAGATTGAATGGCCCTACTGCCATGGCAATGCTCCGGCGAGGGTACCCGAATTTCGGCGATGAGGTTTCAATGGTTGACTGACTCGGTTTCATTGATTTCACAACCCAAAATGCAATCAATCAATACAAAAAATGATTAGAAACTAGTTTTGATCATCAAAATGCTAAAATTCATCAACGAAATCACATAAATATTCACATTGGGATTGGAATTGAATTCTGGAAATTTTTTTAAAAATGACTATGAGCCAACTTTACCTTCTTCGTTCGATGATGAAGAGGAGTTGCCGAACTGATTCAAGTCCCTAGAGTTGTTCTTTGACACTTGAACTTCACCTTAGTAGCTTCCGATTGCCGGAGTAGCTCTCGGCATGCCAGACGAAGCTCATTTTCAAAGCTTTGTGGTTGACCAAATTGAACCAATTGCTTGGAGGGAGATCACATCCAAACCCTGATTTGCCGGCACTCTGCTGTCTAATGCGGTGCCGATCGCTCAGGTAGGGGACCTCTGACCTCTTCTCTCTCTAGCTTTCTCTCTTTTTCCTTTGTTTTTCTCTCCTCTCTCTTTCTGGCATTTCACCAAACACTTCCCCTCTTCATTGTTCAATTTTTCTTCATTTTTGTTCATTGATTTTTCCCACCCAAAGTTCATTGGAATCGATTTCCGATTGATTATATCAGTTCCCTAGTGCCAGCTAAAGATTCTACAACTGGTCCAGTCGATTTTCACATGATAAATTGGCTGAAAAAGATTGGCAAAGATGCGGGCCTGAAACGTTTTTTTTCTGGGTTTAATGCATCTGGTGAGTTAGGCGAAGAAGACGGGTCGCGGGTTGGGTCGGGTCGGGTTGACCCAGTCGACTCGGCAGGCTCGGTTTTGATTAAAAACTCAAATTGAGCTCTATTTCGATCGATTTTTCCAAATTAAATTCCAAAATTGAATTCCCCATCACATTTTGGACCCAAATATGTCATTTTTCCCAATTTTTGTTAAAATCATGTCCAAGATTTCACATTTTTGTATTCGGGTTAATAGGATTTTGTTCAATCTGATGTCCTAATGGCCTGATTAGGCAAAATTGATACAAAAATTGAATTACCCACATCTGATTAACCCTAGAAATGATGGTCTCATGATTCGAAAATTTCATATTGGGCACGATTCCCAATTTGGGCTCAAAATTCTTAATTTTCAATTAAATTTTGGGGATTTTTTTTATTTTTATGAAAAATTGTGAAATTGAACCGACCATTATGTAATTCAAGGTCCCAGAATCATTTGTTATGAAGACACTATGACTTAAAAATGACTAGAAAAAATTTAATTGCATTTTTGTTCAATTCTAGTTTAATTTTGCCCAATTTTGGGAAAAAACATATACCCAATTGAGATTTTTCAAAATTGATGATGTATTAATGAAATTAGATTTGAAAGAAGACTAATGACTATTTTTATGGAATTTTCTTATTCCATTTACTATTTTTCTTGATTTTCTCACTTACTTTAACTAAAAGAAATTAAGGAAAAATGCAGGAAAATGATAAAAAAAAATTTATTTCTGGTTTAGAAGTAGGTTTCTAGGCTTGGCCAAGATTCCTAGTCCTAATTTTGAGATTTTTGAAAATATGAAAAAAAAAATGATCCAAAAATCAGGTGTCAACAATGCCGAAGCCATAATCAATTTCTACTACACATTGACATAATAAACATAAAATCAACACTAGCACATATTCCACATAAATACACATTTTAATTTGCAGTAAAGGCAAACTAAATTAATGATAATTCAACAAAAGATATCGAAACGAAAGTTCACTATGTTCCCAATTAACTTTGACGTACAATTATTCTACTATCATTAACTTATTTAATTTGCACAAATTTTAAGTTTTAGGTGAGAACTCCTTTGAATTCTACCAACCTACGAACTCCCACTTGAAAAAAAAAAGATTATCATGCATCATACAATGATCACATTCTCTCATACAATTATTGACAACAGTATAATGTTAAACAAAATACAGGTAATTCAAGCAGAATACAAGTAAATAAAAAATGGACCTCCAATAATTGTTCGAGTCAGCTCAGAACTGAAATTACAAGCACGTTAAACCTTATAAACATGCCATCAATGAACCTTGCTCTACATAATCTTTATGTGGTCATTTACATGTAAGCTAGCTTCTGTATTTCCAAAACCATAGGGAAATACAAGTAAAATGCAATAATACCCCAAAAATACACGTATTTAGGGTTCCATATGCATTTTTATACCTTTAAAAGCTTCAAACATATAAAATAAGTATACCACAATGTAAATAATTTCAATACGAACATAACCATACCAATCACGCTCCAATCGGAGCTCCCACAAGCCCACAGACGCCACCTAAGTGTGCGGCGCATGTGGCGCACGCGCCTCCTCAATACGGGCTTCTGAGCTTGTCCGACTTGTTGACCGTTGACCGGTCCGACCGGTTAGGTCGGGTCATCGGGTCGGGTCTTCGGACGGGTCAAGTTGCCGGTCGGGTCAGGTCGGCCGGTCACCGGAGGTAGGTTCGCCGGCGAGATGATGCCATCAATGACGTTAGCATGTCGGTTACCAACAATTTGCTGACGTCATCGATGACGTCAGCACGCGCCGGTTGGCGACGTAGGCGTGGCTTTCACGCATTGGCATTCCCAGCGCGTGGGGCGCGTCGCCGGCAACGTCGTGGCTTTTGGTTGCGCATAGCGGCGCGTCTGGCAGTTTCTGGCGGCGTTTGACCGTCCATTCTGCTTGTCTTGATGAGTTCTTCAACTCTATATAAAAAAATATCTCATTTTTACTGAAAATAAATATTCGATATAGGGTTAAACAGAACGGCATTCATCCTTCAAACCCGTTCGTTGCGTCCGATTTCGTTTTCGACAATTCATGTTGCAATTTCTGAGCAATGAACATCCAGACGATATGAATCCTCTTGATCCTCATATCAAACAACAAGCAAAAAAATTCGACGGAAAAAACAAGGCAGATATCATAAACAAGGCTCTGATACTAATGTTAGAAGCGAGTGTTGGGAGAATTGACTAACCTGTTTGATGCACTCCAAACCAATTTTCCTGGACCGTATGTTAAATTACCAGCAAACGATGAATGAATCTAATTCACGTCGGTCCGAATACAATCACAAAGAAAGTATTCTTATTCTACAGCGTTAATGCCGATTGTCTTCTCAAAGTAGATACGGAATCCTTATACGTAAGAGAGAGAGAGAGAGAGAGTTCTGATTCTTCAGAATTTATTGATCTCTCATTGGATATTCATTGCTGAGGAAGTTACCTTAACTTCCCTTAAAAAACTCCCCTCGCACCTTTTCAAAAGGTGTTTCTCAGACACACTTCTTATTGGAGCATATGGTGTCCCTTGGACACACACATTATGGGAGAACCGACGAAATATAACATTATGTTTCCCTTTGAATTGCCATGTCATGTTTGCATCCAAAATACCATGTCATTTCATTATTCATGTCTTGTTTGATTTCATTTGCCTTGTCATGTTTGCACCCAAATCGCCTTGTCATGTCATTTTCCATATTATGTTTGATTGATTTTCCTACTTGCATCCAAATTGCCATATCATGTGATTGTCATGTCACTTTTCAACTTCGAATTGTCATGTCTTGTTTGCATTGCCATGTCATTTTATTTCATGTCACATTTCAATTCCAATTTGCCATGCCAAGTTTGCATCCGAATTGCCATATCATGTCATCTTCCATGGTATGTTTCACCTTCGAATTGCCATGTCATGTTTGCATCTAAATTGCTATGTTATGCCATTTTCAGGTCACATTTTAATTCCATATGGCCATGTCATGTTTGTATCGAAATTACCATGTCATCTTAATTCCTGATTTGCCATGTCATATTTGCATTCAGAATTCTATATCGTGTCATTTTCCATGTGATGCCGTGTTTGCATACAATTTGCCATGTCATTTTCACATCTAGTTAAGTTCCAATTTTATCATATTAGGATCACATTCGAATCGCATGTCATGTCATTTCCCATGTCATGTTTTAATTTCATTCTTGCATGTCACCCTAGTTGACACGACAAATGCAAACTTGACATGTCATCCAAAATGACTTCTCATTTCATCTGCATCTCATGCATACACACTTTCACACACACATGAAGTCACGCCTCTACATCAAGAAAACGGCCTCGTTAACCAATAATGACATCGAACAAGTGCTCTGGCAACATTTTGAATTTTAAAATCGAACTTCATGCGTTTTTACGATATGAAATGATGAATGACTACGGACCTTATTCAAAAAATGGGCCATGGTATCGAATGGGTACCATGGGATGCTAAGGGACTGTTTAGTAACCAGCCAAACAGTACCTAATTCTATTCTTTTGTTCCCTGGAATAAAAAATAGAAATCCATTTGATAAATTTTTTGTTCCTAGGCACAAATTTGTTTCCAAAATCACTTTTGGAATAGAATCAAGAATAAACAAAAAAAAGTTGATTCTTCACTTGGGAACAAGAATCAGAAATGAAATTTTTTTTTTATCTTCTTCTTCTTAGCCGGTCTTCTTCCTGGGCCTGTGGCCAGTTGCCATCCGGCAAGGGCGGCGGCGAGGGTGGCCCTTGCCTGTGGCCGGCGTCGGCAACATGGCCATGGGCCAAGGAAGGGGAAGAAGAAAAAAAAAGAAAAAAAAAAAGGAAAAAAAGAAGAAAGAAATATTCAAATATTCAAATTATTATTAAAATATTATTAATAAAAATAAATTTGGTATAGTTACCAAAGGTATTTCTATTTTTTTCTATTTCAGGAATAGAAATTTTAGTTAGTTACCAAATGATTTCAAATGCTTAGAAATTGTTTCCAAGAATAAAATAAAAAAAATCAATTCTGAGCAAAAATTGTTTGCAGGAACAGAATAGTTATCAAATGCACCTTAATTCGTCCCAAGCATGACTGAACCCCCTAGACCTAAGATCTCTATCTTTTTTTTTTTGACAAATTTCCTGCACACGTGCACTAGGTAGCTCACCTTCTCATCATCGACTTAAGTTTTCGAAACCGATTGGTGGTGACTTTAGTTTGTTGTTTGAGCTTATTACCATATTCGCATCTCGTAAATTACCTTAACTTCGGATTTCGGGAAGAACCTAGGTACCGAGACGCTACTAGCGGCGACCCTTGATTTGCAAAATTCGGGGTGCAGCACTAGTAATTGCACCAGGAATAATGCATTAGGATTTTAGATAAGAGAAATGCAAAACGACTAAGTATTTCCCTTTCATTTCAATCATTCTAATCAAATTGAATGCACGTTAAATTAATTTTGAAACTCAAACCTTGGCCCTGTAATTTTCCCTTTCTTTGAAATGACATCGATGATCCATGTACCATTACTCGACATTGTAAATCCCCATGTACCTATATTTGGTTCAAGCAAGTCTTTGAACTTTCTAAAAATTGTTCCACTGTTTATCTTTCAGTCAAATTACTACTCATCAGAATGCTCATTTGGACGAAACGCTGCTTAACACTAAAATCGCTAACTATGAACCTGTTCGAACCGAATATGATTACTTGAGCCATTTTAAACCACCTGCGAAGGCATGAGAATCAGTGGTGCTTTTTTCGTTTTTTGCGGTAATTAGAAAACCGCACGATGAAAATCCACTGACTTACATCTGCATCGGCAATGTTTCTCACCGGAAAATCATCCACAGACGGCTCATCAGATGTTTCTAAAAAGTTCCGAGACTTGATTGAACCAAATTAAAGTACATAAATATTGAATAAAAAATATTTAATATCACGAAAAATCTCAAACTGGAACACATATGACAAATTTACCCTAAATTAATATTTTGGCTATAAAAATCTCAAACTTATACATATGTGACAAGTTTACCCTCCGTTAATTTCCATTAAATTTTACTATCAAATTACCGAGTTGGATGACACATTACAGTTTGTTTTTTTGGTCGGTATGACACATGGCAGTTAACGGGTGTACAAATTTAGGGTTTTACCTTCTGTTCCGACTTGTGATTTTCGTGGTATTAATCCAATTTAATGGAAACTAATTTTGGGTAAATTTGTCATAAATGTACCAATTTGGAATTTTTAGTGGTCAAAAATTTAATTTGGGCTAAATTTGTTGCAGATGTATTAATTTTGAATTTTTGATGATCAAAAAGTTAGTTTAAGATAAATTTATTGTATATGTATTAATATAGAATTTTTCGTGGTATTAATTCATTAAAAGAACATCGATCACTGGGCGCTAGTGTCATTTTCCCACTTTTCTTGATGTGCCCAGCAAGCACTTGTTGTACGGTGATGCCAGGGCTTAGGCATCAGAATAAGAACCAAAGAAGGATTTTCTCTTTTTGTTCTTCATTTTTCTCTTGCTTTTACTTTCACATGTATCATCAATTCAGGTGTGGAGGGGGGAGGAGAACAAGCAAAATGGACCAGCTGGTTAGGCAGTGGCTCGTCTCTTCTCACGGTCTGTAATAGTAAACTATTAATTGAATTCAAAACTTTGTAGTTTCTTCTTGGAAGCATTCAATATTTCAAGTAAGAAACTCTGACAATTTTCCTAGAACCCAATGTTTTTAATTTCTCTTTTCCCCCACTAAAATTTGCTTTTTCTACATTGGCACCATCCTCACTTTAAATGATGCTCGCTCTCTCCCCTTTTCTCCCGTACCAATAAGCTCATCTCCCCATAATCATCACCCTCAACAAACCAAGCTCGAGAGAGAGAGAGAGAGAGAGAGAGAGAGAGATTTGGTCAAAAGAAAATGGCCAGAGATCAAGAACAGTCATCATGTAGCCATGCATATGGTTTGGAGGAAGAAGATGAAGAAGACTACATAGACATGGAGGTGAACATGGTGATGAGCACTTCATCTTTCTCAATCAGCCCGAACTCATTCTCCTACACCATCCCTGCTACTTCACCTCCACACCAGGCCAGAGACTTTGAGTTTCAAATGTCCTCATCTACCGCTTGCCCAGCTGACGAGCTCTTCTACAAGGGCAAGCTCCTCCCTCTCCACCTCCCTCCCAGACTCCAAATGGTCCAAACCCTCATCCAAGGCCAAGACCCATGTGAGGAGAAATTCCCCATTTTTCCCTCATCGGCCTCAGCTCCTCCAACAAGAACAAGCACCCCATTGGGTTCCTGCAACATCTCCCCTGCCCAGTCCTGCAGGGTCAGTTGTGAGCTGAGCCCAGCAGATTTTGATGAGGATGACCATAGCTCCTTCTTTGAGTGGTCCAATGAGGTCAGAGGCTTCATCAATCATGACCGCCCAAAGAAGCACAACTCTCGTAATTGGTCCAAGAAGCTGAAGCAGATCAAGCAGTCCTCGCTCTGCCAAAGGATCAGAACCTCTTCCAGGGCATTCCTGAGGTCCCTGTTCAGCAAGTCTGGGTGCTCAGATGAGTCTTGTGCTAAAGCCTCAGTGGTTGCATGCAATGCAGAGGCAGAGAAGCTCTGCAGAGAGAGAGAACCCTGCAGCAAGTACATGAGAGTAGAGAACAAGAAGAAGAAGAAGAAAAGTAACCCCTTCGGAGAAAATTGCATCAATGATGGGTTCAAGATTAAATTAGCATCCGCCATCATGAAGGACATCGATGGGGAGTATGTTGAGAGTAATGGTATTGTCCATAGGAAGTCATTTTCGGGGGCGATTCAAATGCATTCCGGGGCCAAGTGCACATCCTCTTCCAGCTCTTCTTCTTCGTCTTCTTCGTTGTCGTCTTTTTCGTTTAATTTGAACGGGCTGAATGAGTTTCAGCTGCTGAAAAGGAGCAGCAGCGCGAATTCGGAGCTGGAGAGTTGGATTGAAGGAGCGATTGCTCACTGCAAACGGTCTCAACACACGTTTGTTTAGTCTCTCGGAAAGAATCCCTCAAGAGAGAAGTTGGGGTCATGACCCTGTGATAATGGATCCAACAGTAAGTGTTTCGTGTTTGAGTTGAATTTCAACAGCTCTATAGCTTCAGTATACAGTGCAATATGTACATGAACTCTCTCTTTGAACAGTGGGCAAGTATCAAGTCGAGATGGTTCACCATATTTGTTGATCCCCCGTGATTTTTTGTTGAAATCTTACTTAAAAAGTTACACCTATGCCCGAAGTATGAAGGCATTGCAGCATACAACAAAGTGATTACGGCGCAATTTGATAAGTGAAAGCACGTGTATATGCCATCTAAATTAATGAACCGATACAGTATTAAGAATGTTAGATATGAGGATGACACTCAAATACAGCTTAATTGCCAACAAGTTTTGGTTTATGGGGATAGAAAAGGTTATTATTTTAATTCATTCATCGAATAAGTTTAAAAGAGTGTTTAAAGGGAAAAAGTTCATACTTCCATGATGATCTGACTTGTTGGATATCCATTATTCACAGCAAGGCAACAAGAAGACATGAGCGTCATGGAAAAAAGAGAGTAGAGAACATGAAACTGGAAAAGATACAGAAAAAGAAGTGAGACTGTAGTTCAGTTTCGATTGATACGTTGCCGAAAAAGAAAATTTCTTCAATTAATGCACTTTCTCGAGCTAGGTCACAATGTACGCCGGTGGATGCCTTACTTTGTTGGGACTGGACACGAGGGCTAGTATGACGCGCGAAAGCTGATCCACAGCATCGCCTTAACGAAAAAAAAGACGCACACAAAAAGGCCGCTGAAGCTTTTGTTTTAGCAAAAGTAGAGCATAACAGGACGTTCAGCACAAATGCGTACGTCATCCTTTTTTCTAACCGTGAAGAACTGAACTAGATTCTCTAGTCTACTGCTTGAGCTGTGGTCCTAAGGTCGAAAAAGGGCATGGTATCTTCCAAGCACAGTTAAAGTTTTTGCTGGACAGAAGCGAAAAGAGAACTGTGCATGAAAATGATGAACATCATCAGTTCCATTATATTCTGTTGCTGCTACTGCGTGTAGAAGTATAAAGTTGGCCAAAAAAGTCTGCGGGTGTGTGGTTATTGAAGGGGTCAGAATGCACCTGATTCCCTTTTTCGGGAAATAAAATCAGGTAGATGACATTGGCAAGGATTCCAAAAAGGAAAATTATATGGAACACAGTGTAATCTGGGTATTACACAACCCATCATTGGTATCGATTGTTATAGTTTGGGGGAGATAAAAAGCAAGTTAGACCCAACGTTGGCTAAATGGTCCAAATTTCTGGACCCAACGCAGTGGATCTCATTATCAAATCACAACTTCTTTCCAAGGTAACTCGGTGGTCACTCCCGCCATCCTTATGAATGGAGTGGTTTGCAACTCGTTGGGTTTAGAGCTGAATGTTTGAAAAACCGAATTGTAGCTCGACTAGTATGAGCCCATTAGTACATGGGGACAGTTAGGCAGATATTTGGGAAAGAAAGACGAATGCATGGAGAGAGGGAATAGAAACCAGTTCAATTCTCCAGTTGAGAAATGGCAACCAACTAATCAACAATACGAAACACATAATCGGAACGCTGAGATACAAATGCAGAGCTATAGTCTTCATGAAACTCAGATAAAGAAGATAGAAGAACGATTTCTCGAGCATGTTATCCCCATGTTGTTGTTCTTGATTTTGACTGGACTTCACACTAGGGAAGCACGTCTGCTAGATTTTCGACATCATTAGATAAAGATCACTGAACTGGCGAGTTTTCGTGGGTCATATGAGAGTTCGGACAAAAGCAAAAACTTCCCCTTGGATGTACAAAGGGAAACATCAACTTGCTTTTCTCCCAGCAAGAGTGTTGCCTGCGGACGCATCCAGATTCCGAACAGAAACCCAAGAATCGGCCTTCAATTGATGTATAAGATCTTTTAGTAGGTTTGATCTAATCAAAGACCGTGCTCGCGGGTTGTGCGTGTGTATACCATTAGCATTTGCGGAGCAAAGATTAATTAAACGGACTTTTGTTGAGGAAAAAGAAGCAGAATTATTGCAAAAATGGTGTTTTGAACAGATTACATTACTGCTTATAAAAGATCAAGAAAAACGATCTGCACAACCTTGTACAGTGAAACATGACACGGGTGGCTCTGCTGGGGCCGGTCAGCAACTGGAGCATGTGGGCAATGTCAGGAAAAGATTCATTCATGGCATCAACGATAATCTTTTCTACGGAGACATATTGGGAAAAAGAAAGAAACCTGCAAGTAAATTGTCATATCCACACACTTTATTCTGGTGCCAATGTGACACCTCTGTAAAGTAAAAGCTAGGAGAAAGCTGATCAAAGGATATATTTCCTGTATTTACTATTTCAGTAAATTCTCTCTCTCTCTCTCTCTCTCCATCTGTGTGCAGTGGTTTCTGGGCACTACATGGCAGCATTGATGAATCAACAGGGAAGAGCCAACGAAACCATTTTCTATTGCATGTCACCAGAAAAGCTTCTCTCTGCACATTGTGTAATTATGCTGTTGAAATCTGCGACTGCTGAATCCAGATTCCACTTAAATTTACTGGTTATAGGTACAGTTATTCGGCAAAGAGTAGTTGCTGAATATGTTAATAATATCAGCCAAGAGGCAAAATATATTGTAGACTTGGAATGCCATGAGATCCAATCCGAGATTACAGCTTACGTGAAAATGTGCATTTTACTAATCAGCATTCCAGACATCACAATTCAACAATGAAATTGGACTTTAAACACAAGGCCCCCATTTTGTGAGGCCGAGCTCAATAGCAATCCTAATTATATCAAGAGAGGCCAAGTGAATTCACTAAAAACCCTCCATTGGAATCATATGGAAACAATTTCCTGAAACATTTAAAAATCTTTACATTCATTATTTTCAAATTTTAGAAATTTAATCAACGGCTTTTTTTTTTCATTTTCCACCCCTCCCAGGAGAGACATCATTAAGTATGTTCAAGAATCTTATGTGAGCTTTGCATGTGCATAAGAGGAAGTAGGTGACCATGCTTTAGAAGTTGTAACTATCACTATATGGGGAATAAGTAGTGGGTCAAATTTGGAGGAGGACCTGCTACAGGGCATAACCGGTCTTTGTCATTGCTATCATTCACGGTCGCGAGGTTTCATGCGCCAAGGACAGTGCAATATCAACAAAGACCCGTCTAGACCCTAAAGAGCTTCCAAAATGTTCCTAGGGACGGACAATACAGTAATTGCGCTGTGTTCTAGACTTTTCCTGCATTCTGTAGCGGTAGTTGATAGATGGGGAGATATGATATTAGCCACTCGATTGAATGTCGATCAATCAATATAATCAAAGGGCCTAGAATATAAGAAGGGTCGCCCTCCCCCTTATTTGTAACCATCTGACAATTGAAAACAATATAAATCACTTCTCTTTAGATTTTCTCTCTCTACGATCCGGGTAAGCGAGTGAGTGATCGAGAAAAGGCTTGGCTTAGGCACTCCAATGATCCAAGAAGCCTAAGTCATCGTGGTCTGATCCCAAACAACTGACCCTTGACAAGTGGTATCAAAGTCAAGAGAGAGAGTTCATCCAAGGAGATCAAGGAACATCAACTGGTTTAAAAATGAAAAAAAAAAGAAAAAAATAATAATATTAAAAATTAGTTCGAGGTAAAATTGTTACTTGTGTACCTGTTTGGGGTTTTTTGTGGTATGTTCGGGGTAAAATTGTCACAGGTGTACCAGTTTGGGGTTTTTTATGGTAAAAAAAATAATTTTGGGTAAATGTGTCACAAGTGTACTAATTTATGGTTTTTCGTGGTATTAACCCTTTTACTAATCAGCATTCCAGACATCACAATTCAACAATGAAATTGGACTTTAAACACAAGGCCCCCATTTTGTGAGGCCGAGCTCAATAGCAATCCTAATTATATCAAGAGAGGCCAAGTGAATTCACTAAAACTTCTCCATTGGAATCATAAGGAAACAATTTCTTGAAACAATTAAAGAATCTGGACATTCATTATCCCCTTGCTAGAAATTTAATCAACGGCTAATCACCACCCCTCCCAGGAGAGACATCATTAAGTATGTTCAAGAATCTTATGTGAGCTTTGCATGTGCATAAGAGGAAGTAGGTGACCATGCTTTAGAAGTTGTAACTATCACTATATGGGGGAATAAGTAGTGGGTCAAATTTGTACACTACTGCTACAGGGCATAATCGGTCTTTGTCATTGCTATCATTCACGGTCGCAAGGTTTCATGCGCCAAGGACCGTGCAATATCAACAAAGACCCGTCTAGACCCTAAAGAGCTTCCAAAATGTTCCTAGGGACGGACGATAAAGTAATTACGCTATGTTCTAGACTTTTCCTACATTCTGTAGCGGTAGTTGATAGATGAGGAGATATGATATCAGCCACTCGATTGAATGTCGATCAATGAATATAATCATAAGGGCCTATAATATAAGAAGGGGCGCCCTCCCCCTTATTTGTAACCATCTGACAATTGAAAACAATAGAAATCACTTCTCTTTAGATTTTCTCTCTCTACGATCCGGGTAAGCGAGTGAGTGATCGAGAAAAGGCTTGGCTTAGGCACTCCAATGATCCAAAGAAGCCTAAGTCATCGTGGGTCTGATCCCAAACAACCGACCCTTGACAAGTGGTATCAAAGTTAGTAGAGAGAGTTCATCCAAGGAGATCAAGGAGCATATCAACTGGTTGAGATAAATGTCAAACCAAGAACAACTTGCTTCAATTGTCATGGATGAAAGGGCTTCCGAAGAACAGGTTGTCCAAGGAAAAGCTAGTATCGTGAACGGTGAGATGTTCGTTCAAATGGCACATAAGCTGGATGTGCCGAAGCCTAAAGAATTCAAAGGCATCCGGTCCGCCAAAGTGGTGGATAACTTCCTATGGAGCATGGAGCAATACTTTGGTGCCGTTGGAATCCAAGATGGATTGGCCAAGGTAGTACAAACCGCTTTGACGTTCCTAGTTGATAATGCCATAATTTGTTGGCATAATAGATGGGACGAGACAAAGCGAGGCGCGGATCCCATCAATACTTGGGATGACTTTGTAGAGGAGTTTCGGGATTACTTCTTCCCGAATTTGCTCAACAAGAAGCCCGTAGCAATCTCCATCGCCTTGAGCAATGAGGCATAATCCAAGAGTATATGAAAGAATTCATCGAGCTTAAGCCCCAAATTCCCAACCTTGGGGAGGAAGAGGCTCTCGGAGTGTTCATGGATGGACTGAAGCAATGGGCATAGCTAGAGCTCAAGCGAAGGGACGTCCCACGTATCTCAAGGGCGTTAATTGTAGGTGAGTCTCTTGCCGACTTCACCAAGGAGTCCTTGAAGTCCAGAGGGAGCAAGTGGAGATCGGATTGCCACCACGAGGACAATGAAGAACAAGCTGTCCATGGCCAAAAAGACATGGATCGAGACCACAATCGTGGCTGAAGAGACATGGTGGACGAGAAAAATCATAGGGAGAAGGGTCTTTCAAACAATAAGACCTGAGGTGGAAGTGACCTGGGGGGACTACAAAAGCAAGTTCAAGACTACATTGCCATCCCTGTGCTTCATTTGCAGCGGTCCTCATTGGACCCAAAAGTGCCCAAAGAACAACAAGATCAACGCGCTCCTTGCCATAGAAGAGATGATAACCCGAGGCAATCAAAAGAGAAACGTGAGGTGCGACTCGGGACGGTGAAGGTTCTTAACTCAATCAACACCGTGAAGGCCACAGCACCGCCCAAGAAGAAGCCCACAAGTTCGTACTTGTCATTTGTTGAGGTCAAGGTACGTGGCAAATCTCCTTTGCCTTGGTCAATACAGATGCTTCGAGCTTTTTCATGTCAAGTAAAGCGGCCAAAAGCTTGGGACTCCACGTGGAGCCAATTGGTCATCGATACAAGGCTGTCAACTCCGAAGACGTGCCAGCCGTAGGCGTTGCCAATGACGTGGAACTCTAATTCAGTGGATGGAAGGACAAGCTCTCATTTGAGGTAATTCCACTCAATGACTACGATCTCATTCTAGGAATGAAATT
Organism: Syzygium grande; assembly: GCA_024733475.1. Lineage (NCBI taxonomy): Eukaryota > Viridiplantae > Streptophyta > Magnoliopsida > Myrtales > Myrtaceae > Syzygium > Syzygium grande. Next base: position 19,941,354 of record JAMXDD010000004.1, read on the forward strand.
CTTTGATACTACGGGCCATGACAGATTTGAGAACCAATATGATTGTGTTCACCGACCTGGAGTGCCCATCGATGGTGCCAATGATCCATGGAGTAACTGAGACAAAAATCCTCTCCATGATCCGACGCGTGGATGATGGAAGAAGAGTTGAGAAGTCTGTGACCGAGTCCACCATGTTGCCTAAGTAGAGGTGGTCCATCCTCCTCAACATGAAATGCCGATCCATGTGTTATTCCTAGAAGTGGTGAATTTGCCAACCAACACGGAGGTGGCCAAACCAAAGGAGCCGAGTGCCCAACAAGTCAAGAAGCCAAAGGCAAAGAAGCCTCGGAAGAATTGGAGGAACTCCAAGAAACCAACAAACAATCCCGAGTCAAGAGCATCAAGGACGTCTCTCGAATGGATGGAAGAGAATGTCACGGTCGAGGTTTCCATGTGCCAAGGACTGCACAATATCTACAAAGACCCGTCTAGACCCTCAAGAACTTTTGGAATGTTTCAAGGGATAGGTGATACAGTAATTGCGCCGTGTTCTAGACTTTTCTTGCATTTGGCAGATGTAGTTAGTAGATAGAAAGATGCGATATCAGCCACTCGATCGAATGTCGATTAATGGATGTAATCAAAGGGCCTCTAGTATAAGAAGGGGTGCCCTCCTCCTTATTTGTAATCATCTGACAATTAAAAGCAATAGAAATTGCTTATCTTCCGGAGCTTCTCTCTAGACTTTCTCACTCTATGATCCAGGCAAGCTAGTGAGTGATTGAGAAAAGGCTTGATTTAGGCGCTTCAACAATCCAACGAAGCCTAAGTCGATGCACGGTCCGATCCCAAACAACCGACCCATGACATAGGCATGTAATTTACATCTAAAAAGCTATACGCTTGGCAGCAAAATCACCAGCTACGCACTAGGATTTGCTTGATCAACAAGTCAAAATTAAGTGCTGGAATTGGATAATCTTTTTCACACCATATAGCAGTGAAGTGGAGCTTCGTGATTTGCTATAAATGAGTCCCTCATTTAATATTTGGGGAAACAAAGCCAGAGTTCTCGTAGTAAACCGTAGTAGAAGGCAAGTGGTCCGAGACTTTGAATTGGTCCTTAGTTAACTTGTTCTTCAGCCAGAAAAAACCATGATATTTTTACAGCACGAGGAAAAAAGAGGAAAACATTGAGGTCCTTGACACAATGACGCATATATTGTTGTCACAAGTGTGGGTAGATCACAAATAATATCACGAACCAGTTCTAAAGAAATACTCTTCTATTCTGACAAGAAAAATACACATTTGAACTAAATGAATAGGCAGCTCCGAACATAGCTATTATGTATGCATAAATATATAGGTAAATATATTATAAAAATTTCAAATAGATCGGAATGGAGGTGAATGTATGAAATGTAAAGTTAATGTATAAAAGCTCCATTCATTTCGTGGAAAATGTGACATTTTTGGAAAATATTTTCTCGAAATACATTTTTCATGAAAATGACAATATTTTCTGGTATTCAGCTAAAACCTAAAAATGAACTTAGAAATATTTTATGCTATTTGCTATCTAATTTGAAAAAATTCAAAAATTTTTAATTTTAATTTTATTAATTTTATTATTATTATTAGTTTTTTCTTTTTACTTTTTTCTCACTCAATCACCGGCGATGGGCCACAGGCAAGCTCGAGCCTTGCCACAGCCGGTGAGGCTCGAGCTTGTTAAATTCCGACAAGGCCGAGCCTCTCGGCGAGGCTTGGCTTTGCGGCGAAGCTCCGCCTCGGCTAATCCGACAAGGTCAAGCTCGTAAGAGGTCGGTCAGGCAAGCTCGAGCCTTGCATGATCCGGTTAGCTAGGCGAGAGCCTCACTCGAGGTCGCCAGACGTCAGCGAGGCTCTGGTGAGCTTGGGTAGGGCTTGAGCCTCGCCCAACTCACCGGCCTGTGGCGAGGCTTGAGCTCGCCTGTGGCTTGCCGTGGTGGCCGACGACCGATCAAGAAAGAAGCAAAAAGAAGAAGAAAGAAAAGGAAAAAATAATAATAATAAAAATAAAACGTTTTTGGTGAAAGAAAGTGAGGTGAAAGAAGTGGAAAAAATTTTCCCCACTTTCGAACATGTTTTTTCCATTGACGGAAAATGTTTTCCTTGACTAGTTTATTTTTCCGTTAACCAAAAGCTGGAAAATCCAAAAAACGTTTTCTTGGAAGTTGTTTTTCATCAAATGAACAGAACCTAAATGTGGATAGATTATAAGAAATCATATTCTTATTTTAAACCAACCAATTTGATCTAACCAACTAAATAAATTACTCCTAAAAGGATCCTCGCGGACAGAATAAGATTACAGTCAATTTGATAATGATCAAGGGACATTGCTTCTTCTGTCCAAACCAGGGAATCCCTTAGATGTGATGCAAAATGGATCTTGTCCTATCTTTGAAAAGAGATTTCTCTATGGAAAAATACAAATTGGAGTTTGAAGAAGGGGAAGGAAGAGTCCTCGGCCCGCAACCGATAGAAGAGGACTCTATGATGCGATAGAAAGCTAAAATCCAAATTCTTGGTTAGTTAATAGACATGCAAATATGCATATCCAAAACGTATCAGAAGTGCAGAATAACCATAAGCACAGAAAATGAGAAAAAATGATAAACATCTGAGGATGATTCGTTCTTTTATGAAACACAGGAAAGGCCAGAAAGTGGGTGAATGGGAAAACATAATTATAATTCATATATTGGACTCTTGATTAATTAATAAGATATTCGTCTCTGCGTTCCTTTCACTAAGGGAAAGTTCTCCATAGTTGTTAGCTGAAAATATGATTACACTCGAGGGAAACCAAAGTATACTGTGAGCGGAAGCATGTCTAGAAACGGTATGAACGCAGCACTTACTCATCTGGTGCCAACAACCAACCAAGAAGAAGTGAAATCCCAGAGATGAAGACCCTTGTGCCTGATAAGAAAGCCACCATTCTTTTTCTGGTAGCACTTTGTCATCCTCATGCTATATTTACAGTGAAAAACTCTTGATCCTTATAGAAGATGGCTCCAGCTTTGGCTTCAGAGACTGACATCAGATAGCATATATGGGCTTTACTTCTGAATCAGTTTCTGAATGGTGGTCTGAGCGCGTTCCACTTCGTGAATACTTCTCTTTCTTTCTCACTGATCGGATTCGTCTATGTTTTAATACGAAGTATGTCATCGTACCAAGAATTCCAGCCATTGTTATTCCACCTACAACTGTCACAAGAATAGCAGCCCACTTATTGTGTCGACCGACGACAATGTATGACGAGGATATAAATGCCACGGTAGTGCACACAGAGGCTAACCACATCAATTTGTTGATAACATGAACAACCCTCCTCTCAGACTTTGTCTCTCCCCTGACGAGAGTGATCTGTACTACCACAACCGCCAAAGAAGTGAAGAGGGCAACAGCATTCGAGATGAAGAAAACCTTAAAAGACAGAGTACTGACTACGACAGCCATCCCACTGTCGTCATCACCGCCAGGAACAGTGAAAATTGCTGCAAAAGCTACTGTCGCAAAGAGGACAGCAACCACGGTGACTGAGTTGGTTGCATTGTTGATTCCGACCCGATGCAGCCTTCGAAGCTCCTTTGCAATTCCATCCACATTTTTATTAGTCTTGCGTGTCTGTTCAAGCTGGGTATGAACATCTTTCTTGATCTCTCTAACAGTTCTTCTGAGCTCATCTCGTGGTTGGTTCAGTTCGTTGGCTCTTATACCACCAAATCTACTTAACAATTCTTTTATCTCTGTACTCTCCTCCGAGAGGGGGAGACCCTCAGCTATATCAAGGGCCGTTTTATGGTCTCTGGTTAAAGCGTTCACATTTGTATCAGGAAGGCAAAGAAGCTCGTTTACAATCTGCATTAAGTATTAAAACAAGGTACCTTTTCTTAAAGTATCAAGAATCGCCATAAGATGCTAAAATCTGAAAGCAGATGAAAAAAGAAATACATGGGCATAACCTGAGTGTGAATAGATAGGTTTCCTCAAAGCTTAGCTATTAGGAAATGGGCCCACGGTATTTCTTTTTGATTGGTAGGCCCATGATGTTATATTTATCATATCTATTAACACTCCCACAAATGTAAGCTGAAATTTTCACGTGGAAGATGGAATGTAGATGTAAACACGTAAAAAAGGACCAGACACTACAACACAATAACAGGACAACTAACAAAATAACAAGTTATTATTGTTAAGACTCGACTCTTGACGTCTGCTTTGATACCATACAAGTAAATCGTTTTCCCCAAAAGTTTAAGCTAGTAGAAAACGTGCCCATAAGGTATATCTAAAGATTTCTAAAAGTTGGCTATTGAAGGTTAAAAATCCAAAACAAATGCAATCACGGCAATTTGATCAAGTAGCCTATCTAATACCAAATTTATTTCAAGAAAAGACTATCTCTGCAAGTTGATCGAGTCTTTAGCTATCTTTGGAATTATATGGTCTACTGTTGACACGAATATAACGAGGCAATACAGAAAATCCAGACAATTAATGTAAAAACAGATTTTGTCAATACCAAAGTGTCAATCATTACCTGAGCTCGCTTTTTTCGGGTGGCAACATGTAATGCTGTATTTCCAAATCTATCTGGAAGCATCACTATAGCTGCATCTGCTTCAAGAAGCAACTTCACCACTTCACAGCTGACCCCTTTTACAGCCATGTGCAGTGCAGTTTGTCCTTTCCTTATCAGTTCTTCTTGCTAGCTGTGGATCCTCATCGAGCAACACTTTTACAATGTCAACATGCCCTTGGCGGGCTGACAAGTGCAAGGCATTCTTCCCGTTTGATTTGGAAATCTCTAGCAAACTACAATCTTTAGACAGCAGTTCATTAACAACTGCTACATGCCCTCTCGCAGCTGCAGATACAAGAGGGGTTGCATTTGATGTACCTATTGTCTTGCTCAACCCAGGGTCATATTCCAGTAGCAACTGGACAATTGCTGCATAAAAGTGGTCATTTCACGATAGATTAGAATTCTTGATCTACTTACTTTTCTTTTAAGGAGCAGAAAGTTGGTAATAAACACAAAAGCACTCTCTTCACTATGAACCATTAGATAGTATTATTTTGCAAAATAGAGCACTCCAAACAGATTTATATCTTCATTATCAACTAAAAGATAACTGCAGCCTACAGAATCCATTTAGTGCACTGAACATAGTCAGGATTTGTTGTCATCATTGCGCAGCAAGCGTTTCCTTCATCTCTTCCCCAGGAAAGCTCCACTCTCCAACTCCAAGTGGTTGCTCATAAATATGGACTTCACACTCCACCTTCTATAGCACAAGGGATCGTTCCACCTTACAGTTATAAAGCTATATAATGCTTATGTTAACCAGACAGGTAGTACTACAGGGGGACCAGTGTCTCAGACATCAAAAGCTTTCACTATTCATCATTAAATTATTGCAATTTCCATACAAATGCTCAAACACTCATAAAGCATAGCTAGGTATGCCCACCAACCATCTACAATATCCCATGTTGACTAGATTCTGTGTTTCGTACGATGGAAGACATCACAGACAAGCATGACTCATTTAACACAAAAGGCTTTGCCTGAGGAAGATGATTGTTAAGTGCAGGATTCAAACATTACCTTGGTGACCTTTACTAGCAGCAATATGCAGCGGGTCCAAACCAGATGCATTTTTCATACCAATCCCCTCCTTAGTTGAGTATTTCAGCAGCTCCTTTACTATAGCCAGGTGCCCCTTCTCGGCTGCGGCAAAGAGTGCTGTCTCTCCCAACTCATTGACCTCATTGACCACCGCGGACCTTATCTGTGCCACTTCAGCATCAAAATCTGCCCCACTGAGTGTTCCCATCATCTGAGCATCAATTTCACCTAAAATCTGCTTTATGGCATCCAAATCACCCCGCTGCGCAGCCAAGTGCAGCTCAGTGTCATTGTGGCGGCCGGTCACCTGCTTCACATATTTCTTTTTGCCAGCCTGATCAATCCGCTTCCCGGAGTTGGACAAAACCAGAGCCTTTCCAGAATTCGAGACAACTAGAGCCTTCCCAGAATTTGATAAGACCAGGGTCGGTGTTGCCGTCGCCGAAGCTGAAGGAGATGCTGGGATAGGCGAAGATTCCGGGATGGAGAGGGGCTTAAGGTTGAGCCTCGAAACCAACCCTTTCTCCAAGTCCCTCTCCCGTTCTTCACAAATAAGCCACAATCATCAGGAACAGAAATTACACATTGTTAAAGCATGACCAGCTAAACCAATCAATTGGCATTACTCAACTATGGCTAAGAAAGGTTGAAATCCAATTTGACAGAGAAAAAAATCAACGTTTTGAACCAAATTGCTCTGTCATTAAGCGCCATTCTCAGCTTACTCGCTGTTTAGGGTGGAAAGAGCGACAAATCTCAAGGGCTCGATTGAAAAAAAAAAAAACGAGCTCGCGCAAAGTCTCCGATGCGTCGGATTCCCAAATGCCGAACAGAACTCAAGCAAGAGATCCAAAAGACAGAGACAACGATCGACGACATTTTGCCACGGAAGAACAACATCGGCACGAATACACAACCAACATCCTCGTTCCATGGATCTAACCACGCCACCTAGTGGCGATCAATGGAACGAAACAGACAGAGGATTCGAACCATCATCGACTGATCCGCCGATCGCACGTGAGGACGAGCGTCGTGAGAATCGTACCTTCGTAAATTTCGGACTCCATCGGATGATGATGATGATGATGATGATGATGATGATGATGTGGAGGACGACGTAGAGAATCATGGACCTAAATGCCGCCCCATTTTTCCTTCGCGGCGGCGGTGGAGAGGAGGCGGCGGAGGCGGCGGCGGCGGCGGCGGCGGTGGCGGTGGCGGTGCCGGGGACAGATCGGGCTCGGGGAGGAGGCAGAGCGGAAGAAGGGGAGGCGAAGGCGCAACGAAAAAACGGTGACATCTCTCTCTCTCTCTTTCTCCCTCCCCTTTTCCATTAGCGCTTTGCCGTTGAGATTCCCCTTTTGAAAATTTAAATAAAGAATAAATAAATAAATAAATAAGTGGAACAAATTAATAAATCAGAACGCACTTTTGTAAAAATCAAACAAGGAATAAATATATCGATAAATCGAAAACGTGCTTGGTAAATCAATCGCACGGCGCTGGGCTGGGACGGCGCTCGTTGGGTTGGCGCCACCGCGTCCAGAGAGGTATGGCCACCGTGGCGGTGGGGCCCGGCCACCCGCCAAGCTAGGTCTTTTATGGTCCTGCTTGAACTTGGTCAATATAAAGTGTCGTGTCGCATGAATTTAGCAGTTGAGTGGAAACTAATTGTGTTCGGGTCAATTTCGTGTCAACCACAAGCACAATACATGTTGTGTTCGTGTTCTTGTTTGTGTTTGTGTTCGTGTCCAATCCGGTGATCGCGAAATTGTTTTGCATAACCCGTTTAAATTCATGGATTGGTATTGACACGGCATGTATGTGATCCGTTGAGACATGATTAGCTAAAAGAGATTTTCTTTTTTATGATATTCACTACTAAAATTTTAAAACCATAGTATTACATTGACCATAAACACGTTTTGATTTGATTTCATGATATTTCTTTTAAGGGTTATTGCAACTTGTAAATAGTATCTGTGAAAATTTAGAATTTTTTGCATCAAGTTTGTGTTGACGTGTCGATTTCGGGGTCGAAGATTGATATCTTGTCATGGTGGACCATCCAATTATGTCAACTTGTCGACCCACTATTTAATCGTGTTACATGGATTGGGTCATGCTCGGGTCACGAAAGTAAGCACAATGAGCTATCATGTCTTGTTTGTATTGACTTGATTTGTCGTATACTCTTATGCCAATATGATGTTGAGGCTAACAACGTAACCTAGTGAGGGGCTTGATCAAACTGTGTGTGGATTAAGGAAAACTTTCACGCAATGTAGGTCGCAAGCGCAAGAAGAAGATTATAACACTTATATGCTAGATATGGTGACAACTAATAATGTAAGTGTGTGAGTGAATGATCGCCGAAGATAATGAACCGTGAATGTAAAGCACACGGCAGCTTATAGTGATTCAGCTTTGTCACCAAGCTTACGTCTACTCTCCAGATAACAGGCTTAACACATGTTGGATTTCATTGTTAATTTGCAATGCAAGTTATGACAGGCAAGTATTGTTCCTTTCAAATGATAGATCACTCTATCACGACACAACGATTGCTCTTACACTTTATTTTGTTGCAAATATAGAACAATGAAAACCTATTAAAAAAAGTATCAAATCATACTTCTTGATTTAAGATAGCCAAGATGAAGTACATTCTCAGTAGTTGTTTCTGCCAACCTTTTCAAGCTTCATTGATCCCTTTTTAATAGAAATTCTTAATCATCCCGTTGGAGATTCTAAAGACGATCAAGAGAGCCGTTTGAGAGTAAGTGGAAGCCTATATTAGAATCGGGATTGCCCATGCAATCAATTCTTCCAACGTCTACAAGTTTCCTCAAATAAAGTCTGTCAGAGCTGTCACTTTACTAATTCTTGGTCTAAGGTAAAAACTTGTCATTTGCTTTGCTGATTCTTTTCTGGTTTTTCTACGATCATTCAGTCATCTTTTTATGGACGATCAATAGTCATCCACGTATCACTTGCCACTTGATATCAACACAATTGAAAACTCATCAGTAGCAAGTGCAGATTATTTGCAAGTTGGTTGACAATCTTCAATGACGGCATTGATGAAATGACAAGACATTGCAAACTCAATGATCCTTTTGACTTTATCAGTATCCAAAGATCTCCAAGGACACTAAATTGACTTTGGCACCTCCAAGTGACATGTGCTGCTTGTCATATTGGTACTTGTTATCTTAATTGTCAATATATGGTTCCACGTCTTTGCTGGTATAATAAGAAACATCAACATTTGCAAAATTGTCACAGCATCTGTACTTATCAAGTAGAAATTAGTATCAAGGATAATTTTGGAATTATCAAAATTCTATATGGATGTTTTCCCAACACTTGACACGAATTGCTAACACGAATTGTCACCTTTGTGTTGAACAATAATTTTTAGGAATATTTTTTACTTTCCACTCTTACGTTTTCATGCCAATTTTTAATCAAGTTCTTTTACTTTTAGGATCTGTTTGGTAATGTTTCTACTTCTAGGAATAATTTCTGTTTAGAAATAGCTTTTTCTAATTATGTTCCTGAGAATAGTTTCTGAGCAAAAAAACGCGTTTGGTAATAGTAGAAAATTTCTTTTCCCGAAATAGAAAAAGAACAAAAAAGTGTTTAGTACTACCTTAAAAATTTCTACTCCCAATTTTTTCATTTAATTATAAAATGTGAGTGAAGACTTAACAATTCTTTATGTTTGGATAAAATTGGACTAGAAATAGAATCATAATATATTATGAAATAAAATTGGATGACCTTAATACAATTATAAATAAAATTACTTATTATAGACAAAGCAAATACCAAAGGGTGGTCAAGGAAATTGCAGTTTAGGGTTTGGGTTTTGGGGTTTGGGGTTTGGAGATTTAGGATTTGGGGTTTAGGCTTTGAGATTTGGGGTTTATGGTTTTAGGGGGGGTTTGCAATTTAGGGTTTGGGGTTTAGTGTTTCCGATTTTGAGTTTAGGGTTTAAGGTTTTAGGGATTCGGGTTTTGGGTATAGGGCTTAAAGTTTAAGGTTTTAGGGTTTAGTGTTTCGAGGTTTGGGTTTGGGTTTGGGTTTTAGGGTTTGGGGTTTGGGATTTAGGGTTTCGGGTTTTAGGGTTTAGTGTTCTAGGTTTTGGGGTCTAAGGGTATGGTTTAAGGTTTAGGGTTTTAGGGTTTCGGATTTTAGATTTAGGGTTTTAGTGTTTAGGGTTTAGGGTTTTAGGGTTCAAGGAATAGATTCTACTCCAAATCTATTCCCTAGCCACTTTTCTGTTGTAGGGAGCAAAAAAATTGACTGACATTACTGAACGGATTTCGATTCTTTTTTTGCTTCGGAGAACAAAAGAACAAAAAATCACATAATCTTGAGCATTACCAAATAGGCCCTTAGTTTGTCTTGCCGAGTCCTTTATAAATTTTCTAATCGGGTCCCTTCCGCATGAAATCTGGTTAGCTATAAACTGCTTCATAGAAGAAAAGTTTGACATTCATGAAAAATTAAAACCTTGAAAAAAGTTAGTCTTTCCAAGAGCTTAGCGCATGTTGGAAGGCGATCATGACCATCGCCAACCTTGAAAGTTTGTAATAGAAGTGAGAGATTTCAGGCTCCGTTATAGGTTACGTATGGAACCTCGAACCTACCCATTGTAACATATTTCTCATTTTTTGGAATCTTGAACCTACCATGATACCTTAGAACCAAGAACCTACTGTCACAGATTTCAGGATTGGTTTTAGGGTCTACCCAGGTTCCACCTGTATTATTAATTGAACGATTATAATAAATCATCACCTTTAATAATCACCACTTGCTATTATAATTCACCGACCATGACTTATATTTAGATACACAAAAAATATGAAACATTAATAAAATAAAAGTCTCGATCATAAAATAGAAGCTCATATTAGTGGTTACAAATTATACACTCATCATTGGACTACATGAAATTCCGCAGGATCACGCGAAATCATATACTAAGAAAAACACAAAAATTAGTTTTAGGTTCACCTACCTAAAATCTGGAATCTATTCATCTAAATAGGTTATTAGTTTTGGAACCTTAAAACTTATTCTGCATACCTTGAACTTGAAATCGAACAAGTTCCCACTAGTCCAATTCTTAGTTTACAAATTCTACCGTAGAACCATGCTCATCACTAGTTTGCAATAGTCAAGACCTCCATTAAAGTCCACATCGAGGTCTCCAAGCTTCATGCATGTTGGGAGGCTATTGTGAGTGAGTGAAAGCGATGAAACAACTTAAAAGCTCAGAGGAATAAAATGTATGGATCTAATGTTCAGGTTTTGATAAGTAAGAAATCGAAAGTTCATGTCGGTAATTTTAAAAACTTTAGAGTTTTTTTTGGTTTAAAGACTTTAGAGTTTTGGGAGTTCATTATATAGGAAAATATTTTCCGCTTTTCAGATTAGAGAATTCATTTTCCTAATGTTAAGCTAACGTTAAGCATGTACATATTCTTTGACGTAAATGATTTTCCGTTAACCAATAATTTACAGCAAACCAGTGCAGGAAAATTTTTTCGCTCAAACAAATACACCTTTTAGTCTCGTTCCGAGAACTTGACTTGGGCACTTTGGACCACAGAGCACGAACTGACATCCCAATGTTAAGGCCTAGCTATCGGGGTGCATGGACCTAAGTCCTCAGCCTTTATAACCACTCCACGCCGACTTGGGTCAAGACACCGAGACTCAGGACCCCAGCCTCCTGATCCAAGTCATGATGGTTCATACCGAATCTCTTGTTAAAGATTAATTATCATGTTTTAAGTTAAAGAACCTTAAAATGATTGATAACTCATATTTTAAAAGGATAAGTGCATTAGAAGTCCTAAGTTTTTTAAAAAGTACAATTAAATCCTAAAACTTATCACGAAAATGCAATCGAGTCTTAAAACTTTCAAAAATATATAATTAAGTCCTAAAACTTATCAAATTGATCCAATTAATTCTTTCTGTTAATTGCATTTTTTGAAAGTTTTAAGACTCAATTATATTTTCTTAACAAGTTTTAGGACTCGATTACACTTTTTGGAAGTTTTAAAACTCAATCGCATTTTCATGATAAGTTTTATTATTTGATTGCGCTTTTTGAAAGTTTTAGGACTCAATTGCACTTTCATGATAAGTTTTAGGGTTTCTAGTGCACTTATCACTATTTCAAAAGTCTATCTAAATACAAGAAATTAATGAGATCATTTTACTTGAAAATGACATGTCTAGAAAATGTCTTTCAATAATTTTCCACAAAACAAACCTAAGTCCATATTCCCACCTTTCACATGAATGTGATCTTTTCTATTATTATTATTATTATTAAGGTAATAATACGAGTAGTTCTTGAATGGGATAATGACACAAAAGGTATGTGAACATTTACCCAATGAATAATGTGATTCATAAATTTTAAATTTATTGAATGTGATCCTTTGAACTTTTAATTTGTACAATTTAGTCCTTGGACCTTTGATACACGTTCAATTTAGTCCTTGTACTTTATGAAAATGTTTAATATTATCTAGGAATTTAAATTAATGGAACATCTTCGTATAATTGAGGGACTAAAAATGTCTTATCAATAAAATTTCCACTTATCCTCAATCTAGGCATAGATAGCAATCCATTTTAGAACATGTATCAAAAGTTCAGGGACCATATTAAACAAATTAAAATCTCATATGCCACATTACATATTGAGCTAAAATTCAAGGATTATTTGCGTCATTTTCTCTTCTTGAATGGTTGATGGGTGGTTGGTTGGTTCGAGGCTAGGCTTCTTCTAGAATATTTCATAGGGAGGGGGCATTTAAGTCATTCCAGCAGGGTTGTTTGTCTTTCTAAAAGTAGAGTTATGTAAATGATAACGTAGCAAAAGATCCGATCCGTAATTGGTACTTTCCAACCACTGGGTTTTTACCCCAGTGGCCACCCTTCTCACTTGAGAAGAGGGAGGTGGGGAGTTCGAATCCCCACCTTCGCAGGGAGATAGGGATGGGGCCGCGTAGTTTAAGATGTGGGTTTCGACGCCCAAGCCATGCAAGAGGTGGGGCTCAAGTCTGAATGTGTATCGTGAGTAAGAGATAAAATAGGAACGACCAAAAAAAATTGGTACTTTCCCAAAAAAAATAACATAAAAAAAAGACACCATTGAATGTGTCATCTCCAGCATGGTTTTCCCCGTGGGCTCATCGTGCACGTGCATGTACGCGCAAAACACATGCCCAATAAGCACTACAACGAGAAGTGGCGATACTCTGTATGTCTCCAGACAAGCTCATCACACGCCCCTTTCTATTTCGATGCTGTTGCTCGCTTAACATGGCGAAGTCCTATTCAAAATGATATGAATGAATGACCAACTTGAAATACCTAGCAAAGCAATCGTTGGTCCGATTAATTTTGATGATTACAAAATCCTCACGCATTTGTTATTTCCACCCAATTTTGCGCATCCGCCCATGTTTGGTTGAACGCACATTAGTCGTTCTAACAATAACAATTGATTAGAACCCATTATTTATATGTAGATATAGTGGAGTCGCTGGTGACTAGTCACGAAATCATATCGCAAATTAAGTTTCAGGCACTTGCGTAAACTCATGTTACCATCCAATTCTCAATCACTTGTATGGTTGAGAGATTAGTACTATAAAGAGAGGCGATGGTCTTTATAATCAAGTAGTACTTGGAGAGTTGTCTTCTTATCAACCGACCTTTGTACTTGAATTCGACTAGTGAATTAGGCGAAACTCTCAAACAAGTCATGGAGTGCAGCTTAGCACCGATACAGTCGAAGCACCATATAGTAGTTGAGCATTTCTTTATCCCTACTTTCGTTAGATATATTAGCAAATTGGGGCCAATAGTTGGTAAGTTTTGTCATAACCCAATATTGGGAAAACTACCTAATCAGTCATAAACTTATTGTACAAATATCAATTCAGTCTTAGTAGAATGCCACATAAATGATTTATGGCAAAAATTGACCAGAAGAACTGCAATGAAATTATGCACAAAGGTTTTTGGTATAAATTGGCCAAATTAAAAAGTTTATGATTGAATTGACATCCATTTAGGATTAATTGGACAATTCTCTCAACCCCTGCCACTAGCCAAAAACAATATTTTGCCTTGGAGTAGGGAACAAAGGCCAAGAACCGATTTCTAATGGTGATGGGCCCAGCCCTTATTGACCTCTTATCACCATTGTAACCCTGATGTCGTTATGCCTCCAAATTCAATAAGGAAAATTATCAAAATAGTCTTAAACCTATTACAATTGTGCTAATTCAATCCTAAACTTTTTGCATTTGTGCCAATTCAGTCTATTAAGCCAATTTTGACCATCAGCACTAACGTGGACTCTAGCTAGCTGGCCAGCCAACACAAACTAGCCGGCCCCCGCCTCTGGCTTGTCGCTAGACCAGCGACTAGCTAGAGGTTGAAGATGAAGGGGAAGAAAAAAAAAAAAGGGAAAAAGAAAAGAAAAGAAAAGAAAATTTAATAAAAAAATATTTAAAAATTGCCACATTAGCATTGGTCGAGCGTCTATATTAGTGCCAGCTGGCCAAAATTAGCCAAATAGACCGAATTAGCACAAATGCAAAAGTTTTAGAATTGAATTGGCATAATTATAATAGTTTTAGGACTATTTTGGTAATTTTCCTAAAGGTAATATGACATTGGCCTCCCTCAACTCCCTCATCCACCACATTATCGTTGTCTCCAATCTCCACAAATTCAAAATCGATTGATTCTCAATTCGTATTTGAAGTTAATATTAGATTTGATGTCATTTATTCTCAAGATCTAATTGAAATGAATACATTATTTGAACTTATATTAGACAAAGTTGCAAGCACACTAATCAATTCGCCAATGAAATCATAATTCGATGCATATCTACCATTTCATTAGATTCATAACTTATCATATTGATCTTTACCTATCAAATGATGTAATTTTTTCATATTTATGATGTCTATCCATTTTTATGACAAAATAATACAAAACAACACTTTACGCTCCAATTATGTATAAAATGATATATAAGGATTTCTCATTATATTTAGAAGGTGATTCTTTTGTAAATGAAAACAACAATTTACAATATCTTCCTATACATGAAAATCATATTACGTACAAAAAAGAAAGATTCTTTTTTCATGTGTCGTGACCAGGTCGTCTACCTGGTAATCGATAGGTTTCTCTTTGGAGCCGCCTACTTCTTCATCCACTTGGTGGCCTTTTCGAATAAGCTTGAGCAATATCGGTGTTCTGCCTCATCTTTGTTGAAGTTCTAGGCTCGCGGGAATCTCCCCAAATCTAGCACTACCACTATCAAGGAAGCAATGGCTGCTAAACTATTACCACCTCAAATGTGCTCCAGTTAGAGGAGGAGTGGAACCATTGAATGTTGAAGCTATTAGAATAATAGAATCTTTCAATCACATAAACATGAGATCAAATTGATAAATGTAGCATATCTGATCTAATGAGAGAGATGTCTTCCTATGGGTATGAATCTTCACCACTCTCCTCTATAATGGTTGTAATTGGAGTGTATTTCTCTCTCAACAATTTTATGAAAAATAGGGGAAGCGTGATAATTGGATGTCAACATTCTCCACCAAAGAGAGACCTTATATAGAGAGAGTGATGGGACCAATCCTAGAGCTGTCAAATCTCAACCGTCCATTAAGGTTTAAGATATGGGTTCTACATGCCTAATTGGATATCACAAATATATGACCCATAATATATTTAATTAAATTGGGCCTATGTCAAATGTTAAATAATAAACTTGATAGGCCATATAATTGGGTTGGACCTTGTCAAGTCCTATATTCTCCCACTTGGCCAACGGTTTTGATTTAATTCATGAGGCTTAGCACAAAATAATCAAGCATATACAACATCCCTTAAGTTAAGTCATGTCTGACATTTATATAGAAAATAATTGAAGCCACTATCCATGTTCCAATGCCACAGTACCGTTTTCAAGTTACTATCCCAACACAAACATTAAACACAACATTTAATGGCTTAATAGTCACAAACATTAATGTTTCATAATATAAACCATTGTTCCAATAATATGGACCAAAGGAACAATTCCTTTTTCAAAACAAGACTCTTTTCATCCCAACATGCGTAAGCATTTGATCAAAGTGGTGAAGGATAAAGTCATATCCCTTGGGCGTTATGGAACACAAATAGAAATCGGAAAATGCAAAGGAATTGGGGTCTCCCTCTTTCATTTGAAGCAACGCCGATGACTACCTAGCTTTGTAGTCTTTTGCCCTTTGGGCTTTGTTTCTCTGTACATCTCTTGTATATTTTGTCTATCAACCCCCATTGGACAATTTTTGTCCCATTTGTTTTTGTCTTGGGGTTCCTCTTGTATATGGTGTTTTTGAAAAGTAATATATTCTTACCTTTACAAAAAAAAAAAAACATGTTTATGGGATCCACACATAATTATTTGTTTCAAAAAGCATCAAAGGTGCACATATAATAAGAACCAACAAGCAATAAATCCAAATCCATTACATGAGGTGATCACAAAATAAATAAAAATACATCATGTGTCCAAAACCATGGCCTAAACTAAAGGCTATCAATAGCAACATGTTCTCGAAAGAGTGGTAAGCCTTTTGTCATGGGATCTGCTAACATGACTTTCGTACTAATATGCTGAATAGACATAGTTTGATTTTGGACTCTTTCTCTCACAACTAGGTACTTAAATGTTGATATGTTTGGATACACCACTCGACTTGTTGTTCTTTGAGAAGAAAACATAAAACTGATTGTCATAGTGAATCTTCAATGGTCTCGAAATAGTATCAACTACCTGAAGCTCCATAATGAAGTTCCTCAACCATAAACCATGAGAACTTGCCTCATAACATGCTAGATGCAGTTAAGGACTACTTTGCAGTCTTCCTTGAGATGGGTCCTTCAGCGAGCATAAAAATGTAACCTGATGTGGATTTTTTGGTGTCGATGCACCCAACATAATCAAAATCAAAATAACCAATAACCTCAAAGCTATATGTTTTCTTGTGGGTAAGCATAAAATCTTTTGTACCCTGTAAGTAATGCATCACTTTCTTAGCTGTTTTCCAATGACCCATTACTGTGTTTATTTGGTAACTGCCAAGCATTCGAACAATACGCGCAATGTCTGTGCAAGTACATACATAAGACTCTCTAGAGCAGATGCATAGGGAACATGCTCCATTTTTCCAAGCTCCAGTTGATTTCTGAGGCACTGCAGCAAGCTAAACTTGTCACCCTTAACAATAGGGGCAATACTGAGAGTGCAATTATGCATATTAAATCTCTTGAGAATCTTTTCAATATAGGCTCTCTATGATAATCCTAAAATCCCTCAAGACATATCTTTATGAATCTCAATGCCTATTACATAAGAGGCTTCACCAAGGTCTTTGATCTCACGGACGTCGTCCTCCACAACACCCATTCGATTGCTCACAGCATGATGTGACCCCTCAATGAACCCAGTTCGTTCGTCGAGTTTTGTGAACGATGTCCCTAGACCGTGTTGGGCTTTAACTTAACCTTCCAAATCCTCAATCCTCTTTTGGTCTTCGGCAGTTCGAGTGTCGACCATGGTTTTGAAGTCTTTCCTTATAACTTAGGCTTTGATAACAAATCTCACTGTCAGAGCCGTTGCCCAGTTCAAAGGGTTGCGTGGCTGTATTATCCTCGGTCACAAGCTATACACAAGCTGATTCAAGTACGCTATACCTTAATGGTAAAGCCCATGCACAATTTGCAAGAATATTTGTAAGAAAGAATGAACGAAAACGAATCAAGAGAAGATGTTCTACTAAGTTATATCAATCAATGGAATAGGTGCTGTACATCAAGGGTGTCGTAATTGGAGAGTTTGAGTAGTTGAACTTTCCAAAGAGCTTTTACAGATATCATCTATTACAGCACGAGTAAATATTACATGTGCTTGATATGGCATCATCTAGAAATTATGAGAAACAAAAAAAAAAGTCTAAAATACAGCGAGACTATGTTTACTTGTACTTTTAATATGATCATGGATAAATGGGTCCTAATCCTCCTAGACAAGCTGGATCAAGGCACTTCGTGAGATTTTGTAACTCCCGAGCCCATACCTAATTTTTTGTAAGGGAAAATTCCAAATAAGAATTTGAAATGCCATCTTTTTCTCAAATAACGGCCTAAAATGGATCTTATTTCAAATAAGAGCCCGAAGTGGCTATATTAGTCTTAAAGAAGGGCCTAACCTCACCAGCTAAAGGGCATTTTTGTCCTTTATTTTTTTTGAATTTTTTTCCTTTTTTTTTTTTTTTTTTCTTTCTTTTTCCCTCATCCCTTCACCGCATCGTCGGGCCTCGTCGATGGCTGGTAGAGGTCGTCAGACTCAGGCAAGGGCTGCCCTCACCGGCGTCAGGCAAGGGTCGCCTTAGGCTGGGCTAGTGAGGGTTGCCTTTGCCAACCTAGCCCAAGGTGGCCCTTGCCGGATATGGTGAGGAACACCCACACCCGACGCCGGCAAGGGCAGCCCTTGCTTGAGGCAAGCGGAGGTTGCTTGCCATCGACAAGGTGCGGCGATGGCCGGGGAAGGGAAGAGGTAAAAGAAAAAAAGTAAAGTAAAGTAAAAAAAATCAAAAAGTTAAAAAAATATACTTAAATTTTTTTTTTTACAAAAATACTAGGAGTGAGCATAAAGGACTGCCCGAACTGAGAACCACCCGGACCAATCGGTTCTAGATGATTCTGGGAGTCGATGGTTCAATTCTCGGTTACATAAAATTAGAACCAGTGATTTTTGGTCAGGTTCCCATTCCAGGGTATGAACCAGATTGGAACGATTCTCCATATATATATTAATTTTTTTAATTTCTTAAAGAACAACCCTTTTAACCTAAATCATAATATCCCTCACGTGACTCAAGCCTCACACCTCGCTCTTCAGTCTCGCTCTTTTACTCTCACCTCTCAAGCTGCAATCTCCGAAGCTGCACATCATGACTCAAGCGAGGCATTGGGGGGAAGATTGGAGAGAGAAAGAAAAGCGAGAGCTATAAGGGGATTGGCTCCCAGCTCCATCTGGTCTTGCATTGGCTCCATCAAGACCTTTCGACGTCCCCGGTCGGCGCCCGTGGCTCCCATTTTCCGGCCAAAGAGTTCTCTCTCGCTTCGACTCCCCTCACCCTGCGGATCCCCTGATTAAATGCATAGGTCAAAGGAGTGTCCGTTTTCCATTATTGATCAATTTGGTGATACTCTTGCACGATTTAGATGACTGCATCTGCATTGATCGTTTGAGATGCTTGCCGGTTTATTTTCGCTCGAGGTCGAGAACTAAGGTTGAGGTTTTGTGAGAAAATTGTCTCCGGTTCTAGATTTGCTTACACCTTGACGTTGTTATGATAATTTGGAATTAGACCGGTACATGGATACTTAATTTATGCCTTTTCGGTATAACTGACCACCGTGTGTTCAATTCAATGCTTGACCCAAATCGACACATTTTTAGTTATGATTCTGGATTACTTTGAATATAGTTGAAGCGTATTATTGTAAAATGAAATTTGCATACAATAGCGAGAGAGAACAGGAATTCCACTTATTCAATTGGACTACCCAATAATCAGACCGGACCAGGAACCAATTGGCCCTATAACCTTTCTCCAACGGCTGGAATAGCCAAATATTAGTCAGTTGATCAAAAGTCATTATTTGAGATTATTTGGCTACCTCAATCTCTTATTCGACAGAATTTGATCATTTCAGATCTTAATTTGAAATAATATTCATTCCAGATCCTTATTCAAGAAAATAATAGCACTTTAGGTTTTTCATTGAAATTTTCCATTTTCTAGCGAGAGCACTGCTAATGCACTGTGCAGCAGCATAACTGAAAAAATTCCTTTCCCCGTTCGGTTGCAGCCAGATCACCCGATCCTCCCTATTCTCTTCTGCGTCTTCTTCGTCAAATTCAGAGAACAAAAGGCGAGGCACGATCCACGACAACCACCGACAAAACTTCAGCAGCAACAGTTGTCTTTTCCTCATTGCAGGGACAACCAAAAAGCAACAAACAAAACGCCAAAATCTCCAGAGTTTTCAGTTTCGACAGAGCAATCAATTCCCGTCCAATAACGCGCCACCCAACAGGATGGGCAACGCCCATGGCCACCGCAACAAGCACCGCCACGACCCACGTCCACCAGACGTCGCTTTCCCCAATAAACTCGTCCCCCAACCACCCCACATCCCCCATGATCATCATAGCCACGCTCCTCCAGATCCACCGTCCTCGACCCGAGACGGCCGCGCCATGGGGTCTTTGCCGTACGCCCACGTCGACTCCGCCCTCCGGAGCCTCGCCGGCCAAGCGGAGGGGTTCGGCCGCTCCGCCGTCGGCGGCCTCCACGGCCGTCTCTACCGCGTCACCACTCTGGCCGGTCAGTCTCAAACTTCGGTGCTCGAGCTGAATCGAATAATGGCTTGTTTTTCTTTTCCTTTCCTTTTCTTTTTTCGTTTTGTGTTGCCTTCAAATGATTATCATGGTTTTTGTCCGGTTATTGGTATTTTCTACTGAAAGGGGTTTCTTGGCGTGACAAGAAGAAGATGGTATTGAAGAAGACTTGGGAATTTTTTGCTAGGATTACAAAAGGCCTTGTTCTCATTGTGCGAACATGTTCTGTGTGGTAACATGCTCATTGTCGACTAGTACTTTGTGAGTTGATCAATTCTATGGCTGATGCATGCATGTACCTCTGGTGAATGTGATAAAATGCTTGAAAGTTTGGTCTCTTTACATGTCCCAATGTAGACGATTTTGGCTTATACACCAGGTGTCAAGGTCCTGTAATGCCTAAGTTTGAGTTTAGTCGTGGGAAAATGCATCTTAGGAACTATTATGTCGCATTAGGTCCGTAATTCCCTTTGATGCATGCCTGTTTGTCTGCAAGAGAGAGGTTATATTTCGCTTTGGTTGTTGCAGACGATGGGCCAGGATCGCTTCGTGATGGGTGCCGTAGAAAAGAACCCCTCTGGATAGTTTTTGAAGTGCCGGGCACCATTCATCTCTCGTCTTACTTAAATGTGTCTTCCTATAAGACTATTGATGGCCGTGGCCAAAGAATAAAAATCACTGGGAAAGGTTTGAGGTTGAAGGAATCTGAACATGTCATCATTTGCAATCTAGAATTTGAAGGCGGTAGGGGACCGGATGTCGACGGCATTCAAATAAAGCCCAATTCAAAGCACATATGGATCGACCGTTGCAGCCTCCGTGATTATGAGGATGGCCTTATTGACATCACAAGGCAGAGTACAGATATCACCATTTCTAGGTGAGTAACTTTCTCCATCTTCGATAAATGGTTTCTGTTATAATTAATCTGATCTCAATGTAATTGATTATTTTTATTCAGGTGTCACTTTTCAGCTCATGACAAGGCAATACTCATTGGAGCAGATCCCTCCCACATTGAGGACCGATGTATAAGGGTGACCATTCACCATTGTTTTTTCGATGGAACTCGACAACGACATCCCCGAGTGAGGTTTGCGAAAGTACATCTGTACAACAATTACACCAGAAACTGGGGCATATATGCTGTTTGTGCTAGTGTAGAATCACAGGTGATAATACTAGCCTGTGGAATCTCTATTTCATGCTAATTTAGACATTTTTCCTTGTCTTTGTGATATTGGTAGCATGGTTTGTTTCATTAAGTAACAATGTTCATGATTTCTCTTCATTTTGCAACCAGATATTCTCCCACTGCAATATCTATGAAGCTGGTCAGAAAAAGCTGGCATTCAAATATCTCACGGAAAAGGCAAGTGCTTATACTTTATTGTTTACTGTAAACTGAAGTGCAACTAGTGGTCAATTGTCAGAGTGCTTGTACAGTAAGGTTAGAAATTTCTTGCTTGTGAATACTCATGATTCTTCTCCTGGGAATACTGGAGAACGGTGATACGTCAGTATGAATGGTTTGCGAACAGTTGCTCCCATCCTGGACATCATTCCAGAGCAGGAGCAAAATGGCTATTTGTTGTACAGAGTTGGCAGTTGTAAGAGTAAACCTTGTTTTACTTTGTGCTAGGTAATCCATAAGTTTCTGGAACTCATTAGCCTGTTACATGACCTTGGCCTCGTTAAGCATTGCGGCTAGTTATATGTGGAGGGGAAAATGTTGAAGCAGTTAGGCAATCAGATAAAGTACAATTATGTTGACGAGAATTAGTTTATTTTTAGCTCAAAAATATCTATTCATCTCTGATGTTTTTTGAGTTGAAAAAAGTCGTTACTTTAAGCATAGCCAACATAACTAAGCCAACAGTGTATCCCAAATGCGAAAGAGACAAAGGTCGATGACTGAAATGAGAGTTGACTGAGTATTGAACTGGAGATTCATTTTTTCTTTCAGTCAAAGACTGAAGATTCATTATAGTAGGAGTACCTCCATATTTCAGCTGCCTTGCTTGTGTATAGTATAATTAAAGAGGAAGAAGCAGGAAGGAAAGGTAGTCGAGTACAATGCCAATCTTGAGCTTACTGAGCTTCGATACATTGAATTAGGACAAGGTTCTAACACTTGATTTAACATGGTTGTTAGCTATCTCAATGTATTGTTTAGCTATGGTAAAGCTACGTTGCAAAGAGTCCATTTAACGGTTCTCTGCCACCTCTTACCATGTTGGCTTCAAATTTATGTGTATTTTTCTAAAGATATGGCACTCATTCCTCTTGATTTTATGCACTCAATGCGTAGACTAGTCAATTATTCAAAGCAAAAGTAAAACAGATTGCATTACAAGTAGTTTTATCTTAGTAGAAGGGAAAGTACCAAAAACACTCCCAACACTATGTTACTAAAAAATTTCCAAAACTACCACTTTGCACCAAGCATTTTGTTTTATATTAATTGCAATTTCTTTTCCGGAAGTATTTCTACCACTTTTCTCATCTTCACCTACTAGAGAATTGTATTCGCAAGCTTACTTTAGATCTAGCACAGCCATCACTGCCCCACCCCATCATCTTGCCACCGTTGCTGTCACAGTATCTGAGCTACTCATTGCCACCAGGGGAGAGAGAGAGAGGGGCGGGCCACATGGGTGATGTCACTGGTGCCGGAGCGAGCCGGGTGGTGGCTGGCAATGGTGGGCAATGCTGGTGGACAGTAGAATTTGGGTGTTAGGGCTTGAGACTGATTTGGAATTAAAGTTTTTTGGGTGTTTTGAAGAGCATATTTTAGTCATTACAACAACTTAGGATTTGATGAAAAGTGGGGCTATGGAAATAGGGGATGTAAATTGTTTCTAAGATGAAAAATGAGTAGTTTTTCTGTTTTCCCTATACAAGGTAAGTACTCGAAGAAGACTTCTAAATGTCCTTTGCAGCTTGTCGAATCACCATCTTAGTGTCAAATTCATCGTGATTGATAAGGACAATGCTGCATCTTTGAAGCATGCCTGGAATTTTTGTCCTGACTTTCAAGGATCTCAAAAATTTGAAAGTCCTGACCGTGTACGATTGCCACTTTGGCAACCAGTCGATGCACGTATCAGATTCTGGAGAATGGATATCATGGACAGATAAATTCTCTATAAACCTATTCAAAATATCAAAATAAAAAAAAAAAAAGATAAAGAACATCTTTGGAACATCCATATAGAAATCAGGATGAGTACATGTAAAAAGATATGCCGGTAGACTTGGCATCACATATGGCTTAGGTCTTTTCACTACATCTTCGAGTTAAAAGACTATAATTCCTTGCATGAAAAAAAAAAGATTAAACTCATGGCTTCCTTAAATGGCTTTGAAAGAATATATTTCTCAGATAATTCTATCATATTTACAATTTGTAGAAAAATTGATGACATTTTGTGGTTTTTAAGGATTCTTCCTATTGCCTCACGAAAAATACGTCGCTTGTGCATCGCTTGCAATTAGCATTCCATGTCTTAGTAGCATAATGGACCAAGCTGCGGGCTATATCTTTCATCTGTTATTAATGTAGGACTTGACATCATTACTGGATTATACCACTTATTTTGGCTACTGATACGAGATCATATGGTATTCCTGTGACTAGCTATGTGTCTGAGACTTGTGATCTCACTTTTCTATAGGCCGCTGACAAGGAAGTCGCAGGCACTGGTCACATAAGATCTGAAGGGGACTTGTTCATGGTCGGAACTCAATCAGGTCTAATGACTGATAAAGCCAAACACTGCGTGTTTCATCCTAGCGAATACTATCCCACGTGGACGGTGGAACCTCCCACAGATTCACTCAAGCAGGTTCTACAACATTGCACAGGATGGCAGAGTGTGCCTCTGCCCATTGATCATGGAGTCGCTGCATAGCACGTACCTCACCGTGTTTCTTGTCTTATAAATATCTATGGCCCTTTTTTCACACCCTTGTATTTCGGGTAAGGTCTAAATTGCAGACAGAGCTTTCTTCTCGCTTATACTAGTAGCAAGGACGCAATAGTTGTCTGGGGATCAAAATAAAAGTATGGTGTCAAAGTATATGCAGGCCTTGATAAGTTTTGATACAAGCTGTTTCATTTCGGATCCACCTATCGATCTACTTTGGTTTAGCAGAGTAAAATGAAGGGTTTCATGCAAGTAACATCAGCGTCACGGACCAAACGAAGCGCCATCGTTGTTGTGTATGCAATAAACCGTCACGTGTGTTTGTTTTCTCCCTTCCTTCTTTCTTTCCTTTCTTCTCTCTTCTTTTTGAACAGAATGCACGAGCAATGAAAGCATCTATTGACCGGCATTGGAAAGTATTGAACATCACTTACTTTGGTGCAATGGCAAATTGCTGAGATAACCCGTGCCTCAAATGTCCACATCCCATGAGTGGTGTTCTTGACCCAAGGCATCTAGAAGGGGCACAAGTCAAGTCTTCTAAAGTTAGGTCATTTATGTTTAGAAAATTTGTTTGAGTGGCTACATACTTGCTCGTGACTTGATTTAATATTCGTTATTCATGTCGCAAACACGGCGGACTTCGTACTTGATTTAATATTCGTTATTCATGTCGCAAACACGGCGGACTTCAAAATATGCATGTATCCGCTAGTTTAATCAAATCCCCGAACTCTTTTCCTTCCCGTGAGTGATTGCAATCTTGTATTTTCTCCCACCATTTTAACTAGAAGCTGGTGTTATTTGACTTGCTGATTTATGGAAACTTGAAAAGGGGAAACTTTCATGTGATCGTTTTGATGTGGAGCTGGATTTCAAATGTCGATGTACAATTTTTCAAACACTGACCAGGGGTTTGATGACAAAAACATACAAGATCCCACGTCCGCAACAGTTGCCTCTAACCTACAAGCCGTCGGTTAGAGGCATAATAACAAATTAAACATCAACGCAATGTTGCACTCATTGTAGGATCATCTAAATCGAGAAGAATCTCGTGTATGACTAATCGAACACGAATGACTGGAAATGTTACTGCTTAGAACCGTGGTCTCTGGACCGGGTGCGGTCACACCGATTGAGTTTTGCGAGATCCATATAACACTCACGTGATCAACGGTAGTGATTAATCCGGCCCCTGTGGGCTTTGAGCCAGGCAAGTTTTCGTGGATGAGCGTGCTGGTGCGGGCACAGACATGACGTATCATCTTCTCGGGTTAGGTTTCATCACGCGATCCCGAATCATTGGGAGCGTCTTAGTCCTTGTTTGGCAATAAATAAATCCATAGTCGTCATACAATCGCCCGTATTTAACATGTCTAGGACCGTAAACATCCCGAACAACTGGAGACCAAACGAGCACCTCGTAAAAAGTCTAGCGATGGTTGTGCTTTGCCGTGTTTTTTTTTTTTTCTCTCTCTCTCTTTTGCTTCTCAACTGGGAAGAGCGAAAGGAAAAGATCAGCAGGCCAAGTGGAACTCTTGGCAACGTGGAAGGAATGCTGCTGCGATCACGGTGGCCTTCTTCACGTAGTCGGCGAGCCGTGCGTCCCGGCACGGAAGGGGGCTTGGCGGAGGAAAAAACACTCATGCCTGGATTCGGATCCATTGGATCGAGTGCATCCTAACCGTCCATTTCGTGGGTCTCACACGAATTAATAAATGGCCGGTCCTATTGACCGATGTAGCGAAAGAAGGGGAAGATTGCTAGCCACGGAATCGATCCCCCATCAATTGCATCATGGCCGGTCCTATTGACCGATGTAGCGAAAGAAGGGAAGATTGCTGGCCACGGAATTGATCCCCCCATCAATTGCATCTTTGTCAATGACAGTTATGGGATATCGTACGATGGTACAGGCACCGTTTACGGACTCCTCCACATTTTCAATTCCCATGTTTTTTTTTTTTCAGGCATATGTGCATAGAGACCCCGCTTACCTAAAGATCGATGGAGCATATCCCGCGAAACCCGTTAACAGTTTACTCGCAGTGGATGGAATTTAAATTTTGAGTAATAAGAAACTTGCGTGAAACGTTTTCTTTTTATTAACTTTACATATTAAAAATAACATGACAAATCCAATGATTTTTTCATTTTAATTTTTTAGGAAAAAACTGTAAATCGATACAAACGTGACAAATTTACCCTCTCTTAGTTTAGTTAAATTTTACCGTCAAATTGTTAAGTCGGATGATACGTGATAGTTAACGGGTGTCCAATCAAAATTTTACCTTCCTTTCGTAACAAGTATACCGGTTTGTGATCTTTCATGATATTAATCCAATTTAATGAAAACTAACGAAAGATGAATTTGTCACAAATGTACTAGTGTGGGGAATTTTTTGTGATTAAAAAATTAATTTAAGGTAATTTTATCATAAATGTATTAATTTTGAGTTTTTTGTGGTATTAATCCTAAAAATATATAAGAGCCGTTGGATGAGGATGGGGGTAAACAGAAGGCAGGGAGGATCGCATGTACCTACCTGCGAATCTTGATCATTGACAGTTATACCATCTTTGTCAATCGAAAAACTCGTAATTAATCTATACGTATTTTATTCATGATATTCGCTATGGAAAGTATATAAAAAAAAAAGGAAAAGTGTGAGGAAAAATAAATAGAGAAAAAGTAAAAAAAAAAAAAAAAGTCTTCTCAACGAGACCACGACCGATGCCGGTTCGACGACGACGTCGAGGAGGAGGACGCCGACGAGGTGGTCACCGCGCAATCGCCGCGGGTCAGGCAGAACAGCTCCAACAGGTAATTTTCCAGATCCTCAGGGGCATATCGGACAAAAAGCCCGGCGTTCCTCTCATCCCCGATCGCCGCCTTGTGCGCGTCGTAGAACTCCCGGTACGCCGGCACCAGCCTTCCTCCGACGGAACCCAAGATCTCCTCCCGGAGCTTCGGGTCGGGCACGATCCTCTCGCTCTGCTTCCAGCACGCCTCCCCGAAGCTCGTGTTGAACCGCCGGAACCGCTCCTGCGCCTGCGCCGGCGACGGCGGCGGCGAGCCCTCCGGCAGCGACGCGAACACCTGGCCCCACACCAGCTGCTCGTAGCTCCCGGTGAACAGCCTCACCTTCCTCTCGTGCTTCGCGACCCACTCCTCTCCCAGCAGGTACTTCAGATTCGACGCGCGGACCTTGGAGACGACGTGCTGGAGGTTGTTCGCGAGGGAGAGGTAAAACGTCGCCCCGTCCTTGTACCGCTTCGCCTTGCCGTCCAGCTTGCAGAGGAGGACGAGGATCAGCCACGCCAACCGGCGCGAGATCGCCGGGGCGTCGTCGGACTCCGGCGCCTCGTCGAAGTACGACTCCGGCAGCGACGACTTCGCCGGCCGCGGCCAGTCGGCGAATACGTCGCCGACGATGCTCCCGTAGTCGGCGAGGAGGGTGAGATAGTTCATAGTGCGCACCGTGAGGGCGTGGACTCCGCCGCCGGCGACCGGCGGCGACGACTTGGGGGAGTCCTTCTGGACGGCCGCCTCGAAGTTGGAGAGCAAAGCGCGGGCCGACTCCCCAAGCCGGTCCAGCGAGGCGAGCGCCTGCGACCGGACGGCGGAAGTCGACTCGAAGGCGAAGATGGAATCGATCTCCGGCCAGCTCTCGGAGATCGTCGAGTACATGTCGAGGAGGCGGAACATCTTCTCCTCCGATGACCTCTTGCTCCTCGCTATGAGCTCGGGGTATCCGAATAGCAGCATCGCCCCGTCCCTCGAGATCTCAGCGAAGCAGGACTCGCGGATCGAGTCGGACGACGCGAACACGTGGTCGCAGAGGATCCTCTCGCCGGTGAAGAGGCTCCGGATCGCAATCTTCACCGCCTCCAGCCAGTTCTTGACCTTCATCTCGAGCACCTCCCAGTCCATCTTGGCGACCTGCGAGGCGCTCAGTCGCTCCACGCCGAGCCGGTAAATCCCCTCGTCCACGATCGACTTCCGGATGATGTTGTAAATGGCGACGCACTCCTTTCCGTAGCCGGAGGCGATCATGCATTCGGCGATGGACCGGAGGTCCGACATCGCGGCCGTGGAGGCCTCCTCCACCTCGGCGATGGAGTCCCCGGCGGCGCCGCACCCGTCGTCGTCGCTGTACTCGGAGATGCTCGACCGCGCGGAGGCGCGGGACGACCGGGCCGACACCGACTCGGGGTCGAGGTGTGCCCGGTTCAGGGACAGTATCTGGTAGAACTCCTTCTGGAGCCGCTTCATGGCGATCTCCATCAGGAACTGAGCATGGACCAGCCTCTCGTCCGAGGCGGAGTTCGCCGCCGACGCCCAAGCGTGCATTGACTTCTGGAGGTTGTTGACGCATGCAATGAACTGGGCGGCCTCGCGCTTGCTCTCGTAGAAGAGCGAGGTCACGCGGGCGTAGGACGAGGTGTCGGGGTTCCACTTCATGATGAGGAGGGCCGCGAACTCGATGACCTTGTCGGCCTCGGCGGCGGCGGCGGCGGCTGCGGCGGCAGGGACCTGCGCGGGCGGGGCGGGGAGGGCCAGGGAGCCCCGCGCGGGGGAGGCGAAGGAGGGGGTCCTGGGTTGGAAGCAGATGCTCCTCATTCCCTTCCTCGGCATGGCGGGTCCCCTTGAACGGTGTCGTCTCTGCTGATCTCTCTGGTGAATTCCGTGAGTTCAATTGCGGGAGTTTGAAGGAGGAGGAGGAGGAGGAGGAGGAGGACTAGGAAGAGGGGGGCCGTAAGAATGGCGTTCGGAAGTCGGGGGTGGGGAACGGGGTTTATATAGAGCAGAGGGGAGGAGAGACGGAGGGAGGGGGACGCCGCCCGCACGAGTGGGAACGCCCTGCGAAAACCGAAAAGTCGGAACATGATACTACAACATTGAAGATTGCGCCTGCACGAGACGGGAGCGCGGAACACTTTTGGACTTTTGGAGGCTGGAGCCGCTTGGAGTCAATGTGGTGGATACACGTGGCGCCTCCTTAGCTCGGTTGCGTGCGTCGTGGGAGCACCCCGCCGTGGACAGTTGTTTTGGACCCCCCCCTCCCTCTCCTATTTTCGTTTCCTTCCGGT
This sequence comes from Syzygium grande, assembly GCA_024733475.1. NCBI lineage: Eukaryota > Viridiplantae > Streptophyta > Magnoliopsida > Myrtales > Myrtaceae > Syzygium > Syzygium grande. The sequence continues at coordinate 19,970,590 of JAMXDD010000004.1, forward strand.
GCCCTTTGGTTTCCCCGGGTGGAGCACGATTGGCCCGCCCGTAGGTTTTTCTTTTTTTTTTCTCTTTTTTTTTTATTTTAAAAATTAGCGGGTTGAACGATATATCTCACAAACGATCTATGAACTTTGACCTAACTTAATGTACAATATCATCTCTGAACTTTCAATCCGTTCAATGCGATCTCATATTCAATTTAGTCTATAAACTATATGAAAATGTTCAATGTTGTAATCGATGTCTAAATTGAATATGTACCAAAAATTCAGTGATCATATTAAACAAATTAAAATTTTAGAAACCATATTGTACATTGAATTATAGTTAAATGACTATATTGAATGAATTAAAAGTTCATGGACCATGGTGAATATCGAGTTAAAATTGATGGATCATTTGTATCATTTTCTCAAAATTTTGAAATATGACGTGCTAATATATTAAAAATATTTAGAATTTAATTGGACATGACTACACTTTTCCAACTAAATGAGTCTTGTCATGTTGCTTTTATAGGCAAAAGTTTACGGAAACTGTTTGCACATCGTATGATGGCCCAGGTGCAGGATCTCTTTGATCTCGAACAATTCCCATGTGTTGGTGCTCTTCTTCTCGGCGGATTATCGAATTCTGGATGTTCAAATTATGGGTATACAAAATGGACTGCCCAAATTGAAAATCGCTCGGACTTGACCGAACTGGTCCGGTTCTCGGTTTCTCGTTTCACCTTGAAACTAGACCAGAGCGAGAACCGATCACCTCTATCTTTTTTTTTTTTTTTTTTTTTTGGTTGAAGATCACCCCTAGTTCAAATCAACCATTTATAAAAGTTTTGGAATAAGTACACTAGAAGTCTTAAAATCAGTCACGAAAGTGCAATCGAATCCCAAACTTACAAAAATTGCAATTAAATCCTAAAACTTGTCAAATTTGTGCAATTAAGTTCTTCCTTTGACTCCGTTCAACTTGACAAATAGAAAATGTTAACTCAATTGATCCTTATTTTGAAATGCTTACTCTGAGATAATTTCTTATGAAAGCATTAAAAGATGAGATATTAGCCTGTGAAAAGTCTTATACATGGCGATGACGTAGCTAAATCATGAAATATAAGGCTAAAACAACATAGTTTTGACATAGATTTGATTTTTAATATAAATTTTATTTTAATTAAATTTTAAAAATAAAGCTAAATTCTAAAAAAAAGGGGAGGGAGCTATCAGTGAGGGTTGTCGACCCTTGGCTAGGGCCCAGGGATCCCTGCTAGCCATCGCCCACCCTCACCATCCTTCTCGGCGAGGGTGGGGTGGCGGCGGCAGCGGCTAGTGCTGAGTCCTCACCACCTGTTTCCTGTAGGGGTGAGTGCGGTTTGGGCGGGCGATTCTCAACATTGAACTAGGAACCGCCCACTAAAGACCGGTTCAGAAAAATTAGAATAAAAAACGCTCGTTGATTCCATGGACCTACCCGGAAACGGACTGCCAATTCTCGGATGGATCCATAAAACCGGTCCCACCAAGTTTCATGCAAATGGAGGTGACCGAAAGTGAGAAAGAGAGGAGATAAATGGCTAAAGGCGTGGCCGTCAGTTAATGGGAGTTAAGAGTCAAACTGATTAGGGATTTTATGGTTTTCATTTTTCTAAAAATGTTTTCTTTTTTTTTCATTTGAAATTTTTCTAAAAAATCATATATATATGTATATATATTAACGGTCCAATCTGGGTGGGCGGGTAAGCGGTTTCACGCCTAAAATCGAGAACCGGACCGGTACACACCGATTCTAGTAAATTAGAACCGAACCGGACCGATCCTCACGGAAACTGCGGTTCCAGGCTGGTCCAGCCTGGTTCCGGACGGTTTTCGATTCCTTTGCACACCCCTATTTTCGTGCCCTTTCTTTTTGTTTTGTTTTTGAAATTTAGGTTATCTTTTAAATTGAATTTTGATAAATTTTATATTAAAAATTATATTTGGACCAAAACAACGTCATTTTAAGCTTTCACAGCAATAGTTAATGTTAATTAAGCTTTTATTTTGTCCATATGAAAATACAGTTTATTTCAATTTTATGGGCGATAATAATTAGGACCGAAAATTTACAGATTTTTTTGGATAAAGCGAAAATTTAGAAATCACTAACCATATAATAAGTTCATTTTAAGCTTTCACTGCATCACTAAATGTTACTTTTTTTTTAAAAAAATGGATTTAAAAAAGTCAAGTAAACAGCAATTCTTGTTTGATTTGAACAATTTTCTCAGACAGAGACATAATACAACTTTCTTATATCAACTATTTATCTGACAAAGCTTTAGCTGTTAAATCGGACCTACAACACTAGGAAACACACTTGCCCAAAAAGTTTAATTGGTTGACATTTATTGTTCGTTATTTAACGACCCACTGTAGATCCGACAACTTTAGCTATATTAAAATAGGACCTATCACAATATGGGCAATACACCTGCACAAAAAGGTGATAGGTGGCCTTTAACAGTCCAATATTTAGCTAACCCTATTTTTTTTAGGTGATTAATTTCAAGGTGGATAGATTTCAAATCAAAAACTTGAAACGTACCTCATTAAAGCAGGTTCTTGATTTTTGGTACCGGAAAACAAATCAATTCCCTTATCCTAGAATTGAACCAATCGGTTTCAAGGTAGAGAGAACCAGAAATAATTTTAAATAATATAACAACTATTTTATGAAAAAAAAATATGTAATATGTTAAGACATTGGTGGATACCACATCCTTTCTAGGTTTAAAATCCATGTCCGTAATATTTATGCTTTTTATACAAGCTAAAAATCAGTTCTCATTATTGACTGAGCAGGGCTAGTGTTTTTATAAGAAATCTTTGGCCAACCTTCCTACAAAAGATCTTTTTTAACATCAAATAGGTTAATTCTAGATAAAAAAAAAGGGGTTAATACCACAAAAAATCTCAAATTAATACATATGTGATAAATTTACCTAAAACTAATTTAAACCCCAAATTAGTACACACGTGACATTTGCCCTCCGTCAATTCCGTTAAATTTTACAGTCAAATTGTTAAATTGGATGACACGTGACAGTTGACGGGTGTACTAATTTAGAGTTTTACCCTTTGTTTGTTACAAATTTACCAGTTTATGATTTTTCGTGGTAATAATTTAATTTAACGGAAGGTAAATTTACCACAGTGGTACCAGTTTGGGATTTTTAGTGATAAAAAATTAGTGTGGGGGTAAACTTATCATAAGTGTACCAATTTAGAGTTTTTTGTGGTATTAACCCTTAAAAATTGATAACTTCAACAATTTATTTGTCCCTCAACCTCCTTAAGTTCCAGGAATTTGTCGCTTCAACAGTCCAGTCAAGGCCGGGTCCCCAAGTTTTTTTCCTAAGAGCCTACTAGTACCTGTGTAAAGCAGTCTGGAACCGATTAGGCAAGGCTGGTTCTCTTCGATTTTCAGATTGCCCTGATCTCTCTTCGCTTCTAAGCAGCCTAAGAATGAGGCGAGCAAACGATCCAAACTTTAGGATCTCCATGTGTGTCAAGCGTCAATACATCATTATATTACTTCTATGTTACGTCTTCGCTTCTTTCTTAATTCCATCCTTTGCTTGCCCGGCAGAGTTCATCGCCTTTGAAATGCATTCTCGGGACCCCATAAATCAGAGTCCGAACTCAAATTAATTGCTCAAGGAGAGAGTCATTCGTGGAAAAATTGATAGTCTCCCGCGTAATCAATGTAGTAGTTTTGTGCGCCAACACTTACATAGTTCAGAAAAATTATATGGAGAATCACATTATCTTTACCGTCCACACCACGCCCCATTTAGCTCATGCATTCAATTTCCCAAGCAAAGCATACAAATCACTTCAGGGCAACAACTGATTTCGGCCCATTGCGGCCTATCGTCGAGAGAACATTGTCAACTCCCTATCAGCTTGTGCACGGGTAGTTAAAGCCATTGAATTTACATTTGAGAGGTTTAGGGTTTTTTCTGGTTGCCGTGAGTAAATTTTCTACAAAGTATACTCTTAGTATTTTCAATAGCTTTTTAGATTCATTTGTTCCAATCTTTCTACAGGTTTTTAGCGAGAAAAGAAATTCATTCTGAGTGGCAAGCACATATTAAAATGCTTCATCGACCTAAGCTTCTACTGCTGTGTTATTAGTCCCAATTAACATTTTCATTATAGCTAAATTGTTCATTGATCCAAAGTATAGTCTATACAAATAATGAGAGGAGAACTGAGTCAGTTGTGTTTATAACTTGATAATTTTTTTTTATTTGCGCTTTCTTTTATCTAGTTAGTACCAATTATCACCGAAAATCGGAATTTTTTTTGGTGGAATTAGTCACATAATGTAAAATATCTTCGCTCTCACATCTAAATACAAGTCTATAGAACATAGAAAGCTAAGATGCAAGTGATGCGTTTGTACGGGATCAACCAAATCCCCCATCAATGGAAATACTCGCCCGTGGAATGAAGCGTTGGCATCTAGCGATTAACGTGCTCGGATGTGTGGATCTCACGTGACCCTTTTTCTTAACGAAGTCTCGTACGAGACAGAAGATACATAAGAGAGACGCCTTTCACTTTGATCGGTCCAACGAGTGACGTCCACAGAATTTTCATTCGAGGGAAAAGAAGAACGAGTGGTAAAAGTCTTTGTCCCTTGCCTCTCGCTTTCATCGCGAGATGTTTGAAACGAGAGATTAACACAAACTTGTCCTTGTAGGTTTCAGTTATGACGCCTTTCCTTTGGTCTAGTCTTCTTATCTTTATTTTATTTTACTCCTCTTTTATCTGTTCATTCTTTACGAGGCAAGGACGTCAGCGAATAGATCGCGGAAAAATGGAAGATGATGGCTAATTAGCGGCTAAGCGACAAAAACACTCGGACCGCAGCATCAGCGATGACGAAACTCCATTGGTTTTGCGGGTCTGATCGTTCCACGTTGAACATGATTTGGGAAGAGCTTACCTGTCTCGCAACGTGCTTTCGGAATTTTCTTCCTAGCTTTTACACGGATCGTGGTTGAGAGAGCGGTCCGTACAGTAGATTGTCGATCATGCGCGTGAAGATAAGCCGTTAATATTATACTCAAAAGATGGAATGGGTACAGATAGTCATCATCCCCAAGGGCTAAAAGCTCCAGAAAACTGGCCACGAATGGTGTTATGACTCTGGTTATTTTGTAACTGAAGTCGTGATTTGATAATTAAGCATTTCATTGCTCGGGCTCACACGTAAGTTGGACTTCAATTTAGGACCAAAGTGTGGAACCAGTTATGAAGAGAAAAATAAGGTTATGCAAAGATTTGGATTCAGTATTTTATTATGATATTATTTATGACACCACTGTCAATTATTTAGAATAATTAAATTATTAGATATAGGCATGATTTAATATTTAAATATTTTGATAATAACATATTTTCAACTACTTTTCATCGTGCATAAATTGATCATTATACTTGAAAGATAGAATGCGGACGTGATCACGTCAACAAGAAAACGAGGAAACGTGAAAATTTAAGGCTCAAGAGGTTTAGAATTGTCCAAAAGTCTGCAAAACAAGTGAATTGATGGGGGGAATTTATTATGAGAGGGCTATGGTGGTAATTGCCTAACAATATCATTATGTGGCCATCTTGGTGTAGGAAACCAATGGTAGATAGGTGGCCACGTGTCAGGGAGACAAAGGCCAATCAAGGATGGCAATGTGTCGGGTGAATATGGCTGAAACCAGGCCCACTATAAAGAGTGAGGGAATATACCAAACCAACCCTAATGAGTCTTGTTCCCAACCTTTCAAGTTAAAACTCTCTAAAACTTCTCAATCGGACAAGAATAACCCAATATCCAGTTACCTATCTTAAATCAATCTTGCACATAGCAATGCTTACTCGAACTAAACCTATAACAAAAATCCATAAAAATGACATCTGTTAGTAAATTCCGAAAGAAAAAGTACATTTACTCTTCATTTATATGAAAGGACAAAATTATGCATCTACAAGAATTAGATTGATGCAGGAGCATCAGGTTTTATCGAGCAACTCTCAAGCTCAACTTAGGTCTCATTGATTGATATAGCCCAATCCTTACTCCCACAAGCAAATGCCAATTTCGGCTACAAGTTGATTTGATGTGTTCAAGATTGAAAAAAGTCAATTCAATGGACTAGTTGTTAATTTCATGATTGTCGATCGATTACCAAGATATTGATTTACAAGTTTGTTATCAATTTCGAGGCTGCTAATTGATTACGTAACAATTGATGGATGTTCTGGTCGATTTCCTGTTGAATGATCTTCCAGGGTGGCTATTCGGCTTCCAAGGCTGGTGAACAAATTTGGAGAGTCTACTCCTAAATTACTGTGATTTTGGTCTTAGTTAAAAACATTCAGTCGTAGTTGTCATGCATTATGTCCTAGTTATTATACGTTTTAATTGCATTGTCACTTTCCAATCTCAATTTTTATGAGTCTTTAGTGTGATGATGGTTTCAGTCATAATTATGTAACCGTCCATAGTCATTGTGATTTCTTAGGATTTTTTTTTGGTCGAAAAAAAAAATGTCTTAGAATTTCAAAAGTCAATTTTGTTTTCCTCTATTTGCGCACACAAGACTTGAATTTGATGTGTACATGAGATTTTCCTCAAATGAGTGAATATCTATCCCTTTATCTGGCGGGTGGTTTGGTCTTTTATGCCTATGTGGTAAACTTCATTTAAGGGTTCTTTATCTTGGCCAGTGGCATGTTTCTTTATGTTTTTATGGTGACCTTCATCTATTCAAATACCATTTTCCACTCATACGTGTTCATTTGAAACTTTTCCATCAACCATTTCCATTAAATACTTTTCCGAACATTTAACTTGGAAAAAACCAATTTTCCTAATCTATCAATCGCACTAAAAGTACACGTCATGACATCATTTGTAGCATATGCACGTGGACCAGCGACTATTCCAAATCAACATGGAACCTTAAGCCAATGTATCTGGAGCCTCTAAATTGACCGTTTGCCGCTGTGAGCCTGGGACTTGCAATGTGGATGAAACGACCTTTTTTTTTTTTTTGGTCGGTGGATGAAACGACCTTAGAAGACGGTACTGTGCCCAGCCAAGAAGTTACTACGTTCTTGTCACGACTAAACCATCATGAGAGTAGTGGGCCATTTACAACACAATGTCATAAGAATTGCACTATTAAAATTGATAATTGATGTGGAAGTCTTAAATATGGAATCGCGAGAAGGGTTAGAAACTTATATTGTAGTCTACTAACGTATTTCTTAGTCGCAAGACATTTGCTTAATAAATGGGTCAAACCTTACTGTATATTCTATTCACTTCAAATCATCATGTGGTCCTATTTGAGGGCTTAATCCGCACGCTGTGACGGATTATTGGAAGAACGTAGTCGTACCGAATACTGCAATAGTCAGTTCTCCATTACATCACCATTTCCTACAGAAAACTACATAGACAACTGGTCAGTTTTTACCTTTGAATGCAGAATGCACACTCTCACCTCGCCTCACCAGTAAAAAGAGAGGCTCCTCTTGCGCTATACTTCGGTAATTTTGATGCGACAAATTAATCGCATTTTGCCTTTTAAACTACAGAATTGGTTAAGAATCCCAAATGGATGAGATTTACATGTTATGTGAAATATTTGGATCCGACCTGATTAGCTGGTAACTCGTTGTGGGAATTCAACCGATAAATTGATCATATTGCCTCTTCGGAAGTCGTTCAATCGATTTAGAAAGATGATTGCATGTCGAGGTAAATTTTAACAAATAAGGCGTTGCCGTAGATAGTGAAAGAGTTTATTTCTCTTTGTTGAGTTTTGACTTTTAAATTGGTGAAAAGGGCATTTTGAACCATGCACATTTGTTTTAGGGCTTTTTGAAGATGGACTATAAACGGAATGTGTTGCGCAACACATTTCTATCCTTAACCTCCACATTCTCTCTTTTCTTTGTTTTTCCTATCTTCTAGTTAGATATTTAGATCTTGTAGCTCATCAAATGGTTTTTTGACCTTTTGAATTATACTCTTATACTTGTTGTTGAAGATTGTTGAAGACAGTGAAGTCCCTCTCTCTCTCTGTGATTTTTTTTGTCTTGAGTTTCCACGTATATTTTTTTGTCTCATGTGGATTTAATTTTGCTTTCATCTTTTTGCTATTTGTGCGTCAATTGTTCATCTTTTGATACTGTTATGCAACAAATTAGTATAAGAGCGAAGGAATTTCGATCTTTTATTCAAGATGGCATCTATCAAGTTCAAAGTGGCACCCTTCGATGGCCAAAATAAATTCGGGCTATGGAGCATCAAGATGAATGCGTTGGTGCATCGAGAGGATTCGGTTAGAGCCTTGGACAGGAAGTACCTCGATAACATGACTCCAGCCAAGATTGAGGAGATGGAAGAGAGGGTGCACAACACCATCCAATTGTCGTTGTCCGACAAGGTGCTTTGTGAGGTTGCCAATGAAGAAACGGCTTCGGATTGTGGAAGAAGCTCGAGAGCCTCTATATGAAGAAATCTCTTACAACAAGATTATTCTTGAAGCAGTGTTTTTACATGCTAAAGATGCAAGAAGTTATTCCTATTCAAGAACATCTAGATGAATTTAATAAGATCATAATGGATATGAAAAATCTAGATTTAGAGTTAGATGATGAAGACTAAGCCCTAATTGTGTTATGTGCATTACCGAGCTTGTATGAGAATTTTGTGAATTTCGTGCTATATGGAAGGGAATCCATAACTCTTGAAGATGTGAAGGCCTCATTGAATTTCGTGGAGATATATACACAGTTGAATGCAATTGGTAGTGGTGATAAAGCCAATGGCTTTGTTGTTAGGGGAAGGTTAAATCATTGTGATAGGCGCAAAAGTAATAAAGGGCGTTTGAAGTCCGTTGACACACTGCAGATCCGTCTCGCCCAGCCCGTTAAATGGGACATCAAAAGTTCGAAGAGGTCCATACTCCCCGGAATAGTTCCTAAAGCACCAAGCTACGTACTTTTGGGTCTGGTAATACGTTTCCCCCACATCAACCCATACTATAGTATAATATCTAACATATGTATCCTCGTTCCTTACGGGGTACTCGGTCACCGCTCTCTCTATCTGATGCGGAATCCCAAAACGTATTGAAACTTCTGACATCTTCAGGGTCGAAGGTATGAGAGGTTGGGTTTTAACAATAATGAGAACGAATCTCAGCGAGTAAAAACCCCCTAAGCCTAAACTAGGTTAACATGCACCTCCCGACAGGCAGACAATCACACAAACAGATCAAAATCAACTAACCTAGGCCATCGGGCCCAGATCGATCACATAAACGATCCTGCATGTTAGACAGTTCATAACGATAATACTCATGGCACATACGCGACACACTTAGTCACGTGCACGCCATACACATGCTCATGCTCATTAATGCTTGCATCACACACAAGTCACCGGTACGAACGTAATTGCGCACTTGCCCATGCACTCTTGCACACATATGCCATCACTATGCCATGCTCATGGTCCGTCTCAGTAATACACACTAGCACACCGCTCATTTTATCAATTAGAGCTCGACCCCCGTAAAATGCATTAGGTCTAAATCAATACCAACATTTCCTGGCCCGTGTAAAACGCATCAAGCCAGTGTCTCTAGCCCGCGTAAAACGCATCAAGCGCAACACCGATCTCCATATACGAACTAAAACCCGCGTAAAACGCATCATGCTGGCCGTCTTCCGGTAGAACCGGGCATCGTCCCGTGTAAAACACATCAGGACAGGTTTAACATCCCGCGTAAAACGCATCAAGGCTTATAGTGATCATACGTGCACATAGCCAATTTTATTTGAACCCTTTGTAAAATGCATCAGGGCAATTAGGTGATCACATGCTCATGTCAAGACATGCATACTCGCACAAGTCTTGTCTCCAGCCAATGCTTAGCATGCGAAATGCGTGGCCATGCAGTCTAGCACTAGAGCAATCACACGATGTATAACAAGCATCAAACACACATAGGTTTATAAGCGATCAATGTCAAGCCATGTTCAATAAATGCCACGACGTGCTCAATTAATCATTTGACATGCCCAAATTCATCACAATATGCCCAATTAACATACTAGCATGTCCATATAAGTAATTCATTTCAATATTGCGTGGCACATAATCGACGCATATAATTCACACGATTAGAACAATATAATTTCACACACTCAAGGCCCGCCATGCTAGTACATACTTGGTCACACTTAGGCACACGACATGGCATCATGAAATTGACATCCAATTAAGCATAAATCAATCACCAATCGAACAATACCACACATGCTTGCCCTAACTTAACCGAACTTAGGCCAAATTAATCCAATGATTCCAGCCATGAGCCAGCTCACTTTAGGGCACTAAACTACCTTGAAATCCACATATTAAACTCCCAAATCACCACATAGTCCACCACAATTAAATCAGCCGACTAATCAATCCCTAAATCACCTAATTAACTACTAAAACATCCTAAACCTATCTAGAAATGCTTAATTAGCCTAATTAGGGTTTAGGGACTAATACTCACCTAATCCTAAGCTCCAAGAAGGCGGCTGAACGGGCGGACCGAGCGGGTTCTTGGCGGCGGACGGCGGCTTTCTTGGCGGTGATAGGCGGCGGTCCGGCGAGCGGCGGTCCAAGGCAACAAGGGTGCTGGTCGGTGGTGATGGCGGACGGCGGCGAGAGAGAATGGGTTGTCTAGTGGTGAGGCGAGACGGCGAGGGGCGGCGGTCCGCGGCGGCACTCGAGCAGTCGGCGGCGACGGTCCTCATATGTGGTCGAGGGGGAGAAGGATGGAGAGAGAATGGCAAGAGGGTGAGGGAGTGATCGATGAGGGTGGTGGTGCAAGGAAGCGGACGATGGCACGGTGGCGGCCGTACTGACGGTGGTGGTGCTCACGGCTGAGCAAGAGGGATGAGAGGGGGAGAGAGCTAGCGTAGGGGAGGGGTTGGCCGGAGGAGGGTGAGAGAGAAATGAGAGAGAGAGAGAATAGGGGAGGGTTTATCATTGGGGGGCTTAGTAGAGTGGTTGAACCACTTACACCAAAATGCCATCTTGCCCTTGACTTCAAGGGTTGAGATCAATCCAAGACCAATAATTGAGGGGCAAACTTGTCTAATAATTTCTGAATTATTGTGGCTGATTAGACCATAAATTAAACCCCAAAATATCCCCCAATTAATCCCAAAATTCGGAATACTATAATTAGGCCTAGGGGCAAAATCGTAATTTTCTGATTCGGGTCGAATTTTCATTTTTCGACCATACCGACCCCAAATATAGTTGTTCACACTAAAACGACGTCGTCCTCGCAAAATAGTCGCGTGCGTCCATGAAATTCGATGTCCAAGTCCGGATCCAATTTCTCGATTAAATCGCTCAATTACAATTTTACAATTTTTTTTCTGATTCGGATTTTCATTTTTTACCATAACCCCAAATATAGTTGTTCACACTAAAACGGCGTTAGTCAGTCGTTGAAATTCGATGTCCAAGTCCGGATCCAATTTCTCGATTAAATCGCTCAATTACAATTTTAGGATTTCTCACTAACAGACGGCTGTTTAGAGGTTATGTGTATCGACCTAGAGTTACTTGAGTCATGACAGTTTCGATTACGAAGAGAACGCGAGGATTTATCGCTAATTCCGGAGGTCGCGATTATTCGGATTAAGTTTGGAATTTGTTTGCCGCGCGTACTCTCGATCGTGCGGAATCACCCGCGATTCGATCATACGTCGTTGACCAACCCAAATCCGTCACCTTCCTAAGATCGACCCACATTGGCCCAAAATATTTCCTCGTCGTTTCTTGGAATCGGAACTCAATTCGTGATCAGGTTCCCGATCCACGTACCTTTTTTCCTAGTTAGCCATTCCTTTTCGGTTAGTATCTCGAAAGTGATCAATTCTGGGTAAGACTTGGTAAATTAAAAGGAGGAATAACATCAATTTCATTGATTTCGGAAATGGGTCGAAATTCAGGATGTTACAGTTTTTATGGGTAACAATGCAGTTTGCAGGATTATAGATATTGGTACGATGCAAATAAAATGTCATGACAAGATAGTAAGAACTTTGATAGACATTAGGCACATCCCAGATTTAAAGAAGAACCTTATTTCGTTAAGCAGTTTGGATTTCTCTAGATGCATGTACACTGGTGGAGGTGGAGTTTTGAAAATTTTAAAGGGCTCCTTGATTATGAAGAGAGGTAACAAGAAGAATAGCCTTTACCTTTTGCAAGGAAGTACCATCATGGGTTCTTTAAATGTATCATCCTCTTCAGATTATGAGAAATCAATGTTGTGGAATATGCGGTTGGGCCATATAAGTGAAAGAGGAATGACCATCTTGAGTAAGCGTGGTTTACTCTATGGGAAGCATATGGTCTCGCTCAACTTTTGCGAGCATTGTATTTCGGGAAGCAGCGCAGAGTTAGTTTCAACACTGAGGTATACTCAACGAATGGTACAATTGACCAAATTCACTCCGATTTGCAAGGACCTATGCAAATTACATCTAAGGGGTGCAATTTATCTTTTGACATTTATTGATGACTTTTCTACAAAAGTTTGGGCTTATTTCTTGAAGCGTAAGAGTGACGTTTTTTATACGTTCAAGAAGTGGAAAATATTGATTGAAAATCAAACTGGGAAGAAGATAAAGCGTCTCATAAGAACCAATGGACTTGAGTTTTGCGTAGGTGAATTCGACAAGCACCGTGAAGATTTCGGGATTGTTCGACATTGAACAGTTGGGCACACTCCATAACAGAATGGGGTGGCAGAGCGCATAAATTGGGCACTTTTAAAGAGAGCTAGGTATATATTCTCTCTAATGTTTAACCAGACATATCACGAGATCAATCATACGTTTGGAGATAACACTCTCTCAAGATGATTTTGCATCTTGAGCCAAATCTTTGTTTTCACAATGTGTACATGGCTTGTCACGGTTGTCTTTCGTAGAACACCTTAAGGCTGACTGATGACCATCATAACGAGGACTTAGACAATTGGACCGTGACGAGACTCCCTCAGCTAATCCACCCTTCAAGGCTTAGCCTCTTCCTCGTGCAGCGGAAGACACATATGTTAATAAGCTCTCAATAACATATCTGATCATGAAAAATTGATGCCAAATAGGGAGAAGAACGCTGCTACTTCTGAAAAGTAGGGTTTTGACATTTGGACTTCGTTGAGCTCTGAGTCAACAAACATGGAAGATGTGGCGCCTTCTAGCTCGGTTTCCTGTGAACACCCTGCCGAAGACCGTTATTTTGGATCCCTTTCTATTTCGTTTCATTCCGAAGTCTCTTTGGTTTTTCCCGGTTAGGGCATGGTTGACCTGCCCCGAGTCTTTTTTTTCCTTTTCATAACTAAAATAGAATGTCATACATTCGAAACACGACGTACCGGTACATTAATAATATTTGAATTTTAATTGGACATAATTACGCTCTGCTAGCCAGCTGAGACTCTCTACATGTTGTTTGGATTACACACAAAAGGTAAGGTATTTGCACGCTGTACGACGCCCTAGGTCCGAGATCTCTTAGATCTCCAACAGTTCCCATATGTCGGTGTCTCTTCCTCTCGATTACCCAACTCTGGTACATAAACATTCAAGTCGGCCATATGTACGCAATTCTGAACTTGTCAATGTCGATAGAGGTTTGTGATTTGTGAATGTGCACGATTTATAGGCAGATCAGAAGGTTGTTCTATTTTTTAAAGTTAAAGCCATTTGTCAACGGCTAGAAAATTGTGGTCGTCGATCGAGGGCTTTATTTTCTATTTTTGAATGTTACAAATAATTAAAAATTTAATTGTGGAAAATTGTTGTAAAACACTCATTCAATTTAACATGATGAAATACAAATACTGGAAAAAAATTACTATTTACAAGTGTCCTAATAACTATTAAAAACAAATTGCCTCCAAGAGAATGTCTAATTAATTTTGTGTCTTCAGCACCATGTCACTAATTATGATTTGGATGATAAAATGTGGTTGTTGTCCTCTTCTTCGCGTTGGGCATGTTCAATCAGAGTCAATTCTTCCAATAACCAATCATGCATGAAAACAACCATTTCTATATTTTTTATCGCAATAAAATGCACCTAGTGCCTTCCAAAATAAGTTAGCTAGTATTGAAGTTGGACCCCGGTTGTACCGTAAATCCCAATGAGGTCATGAGCCATGCTAGAAAGAATCGAAGAACTTGAAACTCTACTCTTCCCAAACTTCATAATGCCGTTGTTGTCTTTGCCAACTCTTTTAATGTAGTTGAGTAGTTTGTTGTCCAGTACGTCTCAACCTCATTGGTATTAGATGATTAAGTCACGTCTAGCTAACAACTCTCAAGCTCAAGTCAGGTCTAGTCTATTGATCTAGCCCAATCATTACTCCTACAGACAAAGGCCAATTTCAGCTACAATTGGATTTAAAGGGTTCAAGTTCGAAGATGTCGATTCTATGGGAAAATGTCGATTCACTGAACCAGTTATCAATTTCGTGGTTGCTGACTAATTACCAATTTATTGATTTACAAGTTTGTTGTTGACTTCGAGGCTGCTAATCGACTACCTAGTAACTGGAGGTTATTCTGGTTGATTTTTCCGTCGCCATTGGTTGATTTTCCAAAGTCGCTATTCGTCTTCTAAGGCTGGTGGACAAATTTGGAGGGGCTAATCTTAAATTACTATGCATTTGGTCTTAGTTAAATGCATTTAGTCCTAGTTATCATACATTAAGTTCTAGTTATTATGCATTTAAATCTTAATTTTTATGGGTCTTTAGTGTGATGATGGTTTCAAGAGTCATAATTATGTAACCGTCCATAGTCATTATGGTTTCTTTCGATTCTAAGAGTCATTTTCGTTTGTTTAGAAGAGTCTCTATGAAAACAGGTGCAATCACATCATGCACGCACAAGACTTGAATTTGATGAGTACATGAGATTTTCCTCAAGTGAGTATCTATCTTTGGAACTTTGGGGGTGAACTAAAAGTTCTTCATCCTTGATTGGTGGTGTTCCTTTATACCTTGTTAGTCAACTTTATTTATCCCAAAATTCTTTATCCGTGGTTTGGTCCTTTATGCTTAGGTGTTGAACTTCATTTAAGTTCTTTATACTTAATTGGTGGCGTGTTCCTTTATGCCTTTGTGGTGATATCTATCCCGATTTCATTTTCCACTCATATACATTCATTTAACACCTTTCCATCAACCATTTCCATTAAACACTCACTCTTTCGTACACTTAGCCCGAAAAACGAATATTCTAAATCTCTCAAATCGATCACACATCATAGATGACCGAGAGTCCATGTCGCACTAAAATTACATGCCATGACATCTTTTGTAGCATATGCACGGGGACCAGCTACAATTCCAAATCAACATGGAACCTTCTAATTAACCTTAAACCAAAGGCAATGTACCTGGAATCTCCAAATTGACCGTTTGCCGCTGTGAGCCCGTGACTTCCATTGTGGATGAAAAGACCTGAGAAGATGGTGTGAGTAGACTTTTTGTCTATTGTGGCCAGCCAAGAAGTTACTACGTTCTTGTTACTCCTAAACCATAATGAGGGAGGTGGGCCATTTACAACGATGTCATAAGAATTGCACCATTAAAATTGATTACTGAAGTAGGAGTGCTAGATATGGAATCGCGAGAGGACTTAGAAATTTTTATTTTGGTCTACGATTGTATTTCTTCGTCGTAAGACATATGCTTAATAAACGGGTCAAGTTTTACTATATATGCTAGTCACTTCAAATAGTCATGTGGTCCTATTCGACGGCTTAATCCACATGCTGTGACAGATTATTCTAAGAACGTCGTCTTACCGCATTCTTCAATGGTCTGGTCTACAGTACATCACCGTTTTGTATAGAAAAATGCCTAAATCCTAAGGTCTCCATGGTCTACGACTGGTTAGTTGTTACCTTGGAGTGCACGGTGCACACTCTCGCCTCGCCTCACCCATAAAAAGAGAGGCTCATCTTACATCGTACTTTGGTAATTTTGATGCGTCAAATTAATTGCATTTTGCCTTTAAGAAACAGAATTGATTTAAGAATCCCAAATGTACGAAATTTACATATAATGAACTTGTTGCAGAAATTTAACCGGTGAATTGATATATAATACTCTCTAATTAGATGGTAACTGACGCGCAGTACACCTAATATGGATCAAACCAAAGAATCAAACCGTTAATCCTTTTGTCATCGTGCCAATTTAACATTCCTCCTTTCGATGTTAGCCTTTTACGTAGGAGCCATGTCAAATTTGGGTGCCAATAGGACTTTTGCACAATTCTAGCACCAAGTCTGAAAAAGGTTGTTTCTTATCGACTTTACCAACTTCGCAAAAAAATGAATATTTGACTTTGCTGGCTCGGTCATTCGTTGCTTCCAAGGAAGTATAACGACCTATCATTACGTATTGATTCATAAATCTTTGCCGTTCAATTCGGCAATCAATGTATACAGTCCAATACGAAATTACTGAGAAAAGTAAAAATAGAGTGTCTTGTGACTCCTTCAATGACTACTAGTCTTACGACATAATAGTCTGATTAAACCTATGTAAATGGAAGTTAAATTGGAAAAAAAAAATGCTATATCAAACCAACACATGTGAGTCTAATTAGGTAAATTGTTCAATTAGTCCTAAATCTATTGTTCGAATGTCAATTCAGTCCTAAATTTTTCAGCCAATTTAATTATAGACTTTTATGCGAAATTTTAACGTAGTCACTTCATTCAATTTTCTTCGTACAATGGGTCTGAGATTAAATTAACAAAACTAAAAGATATATGATTGAATTGATATCTGTATAATTGATTTATGATTGATTGGGTAATTTTACACAACCTTATGCATACGGGGGATTATATAATATGGGTTCTATATTATATTAGCTTTATTTAACGATACACGTTACTGGGGTTTATATGCAATAAATACAGGCCGCACATTTTTTGTGGAAGTGACGCATACCCATGTCCTGTCAGTCCCCAGCAGAGTCCAAAGTCAGACCGGCGTTTGGCCAATAGGAGACCACACCACGCAATCAAGCAGATGGGATTCGTTGCACAATTGGGGATACTTGAAATTTTCTGTTGTTGATTTGGCAGACCACGAGCTGGTCCACTTGGCATTGGTATGACAAGTTAGACTGCCCACTTTTCCCATTCGTCAATCGAGTTTGAAACACGAATCTTTCTCGACGAAAGAGACTGCAAAGAGATTGGGAATTTTCTCATCTCATGAGCTTGCGGAAATTTTCTTTCGTTGATCTGGCGAGGGCTTGCCACGAGCAAGGAGGCACTTGTCCTGGGTCAGGGAGAAAATATTCAGTGGTTGCAAAGCGTCACACGTGCCCTGGACGTGATGTGTATTTTTTGCAAGCATCTAATAATAGGCCGATACATGTTCGCTGAGGTGGAATAAAAATTAAAAAATCAATTTCTGTCTTCTTCCTCCTCCATCCTTCGTCTTCCTCCATCCAGCTTGACTTTGGCGAAAACTCAGGCAACACTGGCAATAGTGAAGGGAGCTCGCCGTCAAAACTCGCGGACATGGATGATGAAAGAGCCTTCTCTCCGGCTCCGTCTTTTTGTGTTTTTCTCCAACCTCCAGATCTGGAATCGCATCCCTCGTCGATGGCCGTCGTCACCTTCGCCCGCGTCGCTCTCCAAATCTCCAGATCTGGCCATCCATGGCCGTTGTCACCTTCGTCAGCTGACTTTGTATCAAAATTGGCTGGAATGATTCAATGGGCAATTGTAAAAAATGTTTAAGAATAAATTGGTCAAATTGAAAAGTTTACAACTGAATTGATACAAGTACAATAAGTTTAGAACTTTTTTGGTAATTTCACCACCCAACTTGTCTAACTTATTTTCATAACCAACTGTGCGAGGTTTACATAAAACCTCCATTTTCAAAATAATGTCATCTTACTTTTGTGAAGAAAGGGGCGTAGACCAGCCGACTTAGGAGGGTCCATTATCCATT